>JAZKJV010001046.1:714183-1314183 GCA_037367405.1 Ottelia alismoides | reverse complement strand
TTTTCATGAGATTTTTTTGGAGGATGACATTTCTCGACTTATTGCGAAAAATGAATCATTTGGTAACAAGTTGAGAGATGTCATGGAAATATTGCACTCAATTTCTGCCAGCTTGGGAATGAAAGTGGAAAAGGATATGAGTAGTGAGGTTGAAAACAGAGCGAACACTAAGGAACACACACACATCATGTACAGCTGGAGTCAATTCTATCTCCCTCTGCTACTAACCACTTACCCTCCAATACAGAGTCTGATCATTCATCCACCAAAAATACCAAAAAATTTGAAAATCCTAAAAAGACCAAAAAAATTGAAAAACCAAAAACCACATAAAAGTTTAAAATGAAAATGACTTAGAAAAATTGGATCCTACCCTAAGGGAAGCACTCGATGAAGAATTGATTTTTAATCTTCCCTTAATAAAGACCATAGATCACTTTCCCGACCTCAAATGATTTGTGAGAAGTAAATTGATGCCCAAGAGGTCGGGCAATAAGAGGACAAGGACTGAAAGACACATAGTGTCTATGTCCACCTCCTTGGTGATGGGGAGAAAGACCAAGAGCCGCAGAGTGAAGCGGTCGCCTAGGGTTGAATGTGAAATCAAAGACACCACCTTTACCCATGTAAGAAATGATGATGACTCACCGATAAATATCCTCCCGACCTCTGTATTTGACAAGCTCAAACTCATGCCACTTAAGAAATCGAGAGAGATCGTTCAGCTGACTGATCGATCTATCAAAAGGTCGAGAGGAACCATTTCAGTCATCATTACTTTCCAATGTGCTCTACTCCAGGTAGACATCACAGTCATTGACATTGAGCACCGAGGAGAGTTCTCCCAGTCTCTGATTATTCTCGGGAAGCTGTTCTTAGCCTTGTCTAAGGCAACTATAAATTACGAGAATCGGGAAATCGATTTTACAACATTGTGAGTACTTCGACCTCACATATTCTTTGATATACTTTACTCTAAAGTGACCCGCATATCCGCTGATAGTCGTGACCATCGAGAGGTAGATGAGTCCCACCTCTCTGCTACACCTGGGAGACCGACTGTCCGGACGACCGTTGGTTCAGAGACTCCCCACACCTCCACTTCATCAACTGCTTGCACCACCACTGTGACAGCTTCTAAAGAGGACTCACGACCAGAAGCTGCCATTGAGTTAGACATGATTTTTGTTGATTGTCTTGACTATTTTGATGATCCGACAAAAGAGCTCAATAATGTCAAGCCAACTGAGATCGCTAGCACCTTCTCGAGATGCGTGCTAACCCTTCAGAAATATTCCAATCTATATGGTGACTCATCTGATAAGGAACCCATGGTCAGCACCGCACCACATCCCATATCTTCAAAGGAAACAACCAAGACTAAATTGACTCCACATAAAAATACGGTTGCTCCCTCTTCTAGTCGGCTATCTAGTGAGAGGAAGTCGAGAATTGATTCCTCAAGGTGTTCCCCCGAATCTCTCAAGACGTGTCGCTCTCATCTCCCTCTCAATGATTCAGGTTCTAGAAAACCGACCAAGAAAATTTCCTTCAACATTCCGAAGAAGGAATTTTCAGAGGAATCCTCATCGGGTCTAGATAAGGTGATTTATATGAGTGAGCTCAGTTCGGTTGTTCTTAAGCCGTATCTAAGCAAGCAACCGTGTGTCAACCCTCGTTAGACGATCCCTTCACCTCACTACTATTCATCTGAGGACGATTCTGACAGTGACACACTTGTATATTCCTTACCTCCTCGCTCCCGCTGGAAGGCTCGTTACAAACCGTCTTGATCCTTGTATATTATCACTCCTTGTATATATTTTTACTCCCTCCCTAGTGATTCAAATCACTCATCCCGGCTCCATATCATTTCATTTTATGGCTATACTTAGGATGACCAGATCCTAAGTATAGGGGGGAGAGTGACACGAGTCATCATTCTACATACATTCTCCAGATCCCATCGGTTCTTACACTCGCTCTTGTCCTATACTTAGGCTGACTAGATCCTAAGTACAGGGGGGGACCGATGCCCGCCGTGTATATACTCCTCCATTTCCCCTCTTAACCTCGCCCGCCCCATTTTTTTATCTTCTTCTACACTTATGCTGCCAGAGCCTAAGTATAGGGGGGCAGAGCGACTTCTGTATTTTTTGTTATTTTAGCTTTCCTACGCTTAGCACGAGCTATGTCTTTTTCCTCACTTTTCGTGCTCTGAGGACATCGCACACGCTAAGTATAGGGGGGGTGTATATATTACATATATACTTTACCCATAGCTCATACTTTCACGTAATTTCGCGTATTTATGTATATATTATGCAATAATTACGGGATGGGTAAAAATGGAGAATGTTTTTTGTAAAATACATGTGTACTTGTATATTGTATAACACTTGTATAATTGGTATAAAACTTATAAAACTCTTGTAAATTGTTGTAACACAGGAGGTATACCAAAGCCCAAAAAAATGGAAAAAATCAAAATCAAAGGCTTCTTATTTACTCTTGCAGATCATTTCTTAAAAAGAAAGAAAAAAGAGTCTTGCATTTCACTCATCTACATAGCATGTCATCTACATCTCGTCTGCATATATTGCATATGCAAAGTGAAAAGCTAGTGGGTTCTGAACCAGGTTATGAGTAGATGTTGAGGAGGGACTTGATTTGACCTTAATCCACCTAATTTCAGAGGAACCTTATAGGATCTAGATTTAAGATTTCTCAGGTCAAGTGTCTTAATTCTTTGAGTCCGCAAGTCTATGTTCACATGTCATCTTGATTAGTCTAAGTAGAATATCTCCGTGCACACGCATGATTCTTATAGATAGTAACCTAACTTGGACAAGCACCATGCACGTAGCTCTTCATTGATGAGGTGGTGAGGACGTAGAATCCTATAGCTTGGAGTAGCACACGGGTGGAAACATTCATCCTCCTCTAAGGAGGGTAGTGCATCTTAACCTAGTCTGGTGGTGTTGACTGACGAGTCGCTTAATACGATAATTAATTTGGTCACGTTGTAATACGTGTACTCAGTGATTCGGTCAGAACCGAGAGAAGATCTCCGTGAAGAGTGTCTCAGCTTTAATTTATATCCCGGGAAAGTCCGGGGTCGAACACAGGGAGGCAAAGGAACAACTTGGGTCTAATTCAAAAACTTAGGTCTAGATTTCCAATGCGTATTTTTTTAGATTTTTTTATGCAAAAACCAAAGCAAATGCAAAATACGGGTGAATTAAGTACTAAGGAATCACACAACTTAGCCAAATTAAATTTTAATGAGAAATTAGTCCAATTTAGCTAAATTATATTTTTTCAGTAAACTTAATCCAATGATGAATGCAAAACATATTTTTTTGGAATTTTATGGGTTAAAAGGCAATAATGAAAAATGCACACTTTTTATGGGTATTTTTGCAATTTTTCACACAAACAGTAAGCAAAAAAATATGAAAAAAATTATTGGAATGAAAACATGATGCAAGGAGACTACAATATTTTTTTTGGAATTTTTTGACGAGATATGATTTTTTATGAATTTTTTAGTAAAAATAGAGTGATAGTGAGTAAATAATTTATAATAAATCCACGATGTTAAATTAATCAGAGTGTGAATTATCCCAAAAAGATATTTTCATGTAGAATCCAGGAGATTTGAAATTTTGCAAAAAGGATTTAAGAGGATTTAATTAAAAATCAAACACTAAATTCACTCTACCAATTATTCCAGGCACAAGACAACTCCATTTTGGTTGAAATTTGGATAGTAAGTTTATCAATCTTCAAGGCATCACATATATTTTTTGTGGAATTTCTAGAGCAACCATGCGTGAGATATAAATTTAAAGACACAGAATGGGTAAACTATGCAAAATTTAAGTTGAAAAATTTTAAGTAATTCACAATATCTCACAAAAATATAATAAATATTCACAACGTAAAACATTAGTTACTCAACATCAAGACATTTTTCATTGAATAAAAGGATGTAAAATTGAAGTCCAAATTAAAATACAAACAAAGGGGTGTCTTTGAAAATACAGAAACTAAGAATACAAAGCAACTTATATACAGGGATGGAATTGTAATTATGGAAACTTAAAAGGATAAGAATGCAATTTTTACAATAAAAAAATAAAGAAAATAGACCTTTCCTTCTTCCTTGATTCTGCGCAGGTGAAACCCAAAGAGGAGAACGACGGTGGTGGTGCGGCCACGCGCGGAGGACGGCGACGAGGCGGCGGCGGAGGCTCACGGCGGAGGGGAGCGACGCCCGCGGCTGCGCCGCTTGGTGGCTGCAAGGCGGAGGGGGGCGGTGCTGGGGGTGCTGCGGCAGAGGGGGGCGGTGCGAGCCCAGGAGCGGAGGCGCCGCGAGGTCGCGGGTGGGCGGGCGGTGGTGCCGCACTGGAGGGGTCGCGCGCGGCGGTGGTCGACTGTGGCTGGGCGGAGGTGGCGGTGGCGCCGCCGGCGGGCGGCGGTGGGAAGAAGGAGAGGGGGCGGCGGCGGTGGGTGCTCCCCCACCGCCGCTGCGGATTTTTTTGTTTTTTTTAATTTTTTTTGATTTCTTTTTTTTTCTGCTGTAATAAAAACCCTTTTTTTGTTTAATTTCTTTTATATTTTTTTGTTTTGTTAAACAGGAAATAAATGTGGTTATTTATAAAAGGGGAAGAGGATGAGTTGGTGGTAAAAAATGGTGGAAAGAGACAACAAAGAAATAAAATATTAGATAAGATAAAATAACAAGAGAAATGAGAAGCAATAACTTACCTGGTATTCGCCGGATGTGCGGAGCAGCTACGCTGGACTCCTGTTGTCGCCTCGATCCGATTGACGAAATAAAATCGAAGAGGTTGAGCGAGCTCGATGGGGAACTCGTGACGTGGAGCGGAGCTCCGCGAATCTCGCCTGAGGGAGGTCTTCGCTTGAGGAAGATGTCTCGCCGCTGTCACCAACAAAACACTCCAAGCTCTCTCCCTTTTCTATTAGAATGGCGGATGGCAAAAAATGAGCAAGTACAAATGAATATAAAGAGAAGAGAAAGGGAAGTTAGAATGGTGGTGGTGTTGAATGGGAGGTTAAATTAGTGATGGGGTTGAATGGGAAGTTGGATGAATAATGGTGTTGAATGGAGGTTGATGGAGACTTGGAGGTTAATGGAGGAAAATGAAAGTTATTGTAGAGAATGTGATTAAATAAAATAAAAGTAGGCTACTAAAAAGGGAGGATAAAATAAAGAGAGAAAACGAGTGGGGTATTTACAAAATAAGACAAACACTATATACAAATATTTTTTTGCTTTTCTAATTTTAATTTTTTTTATATTTTAGTAAAAGATATTTACAACAAAAAATACAATAAAATAGTAGAATTAAAATACAACACAAAATTGATTTTTTGGATTTTTAGTAATTAAGAAAGTAAAATAAAAAATGAAGAAAGATTGAATATATACATAATGTACAATGTACATCTAGCTCCCAAAACCCAACTTTTGCAAATGAGCTCCGATTTTAATAAAACGACTTTCGTTGGATAGATAATTTTCTAACTTGAACTTTAAAAGTGAGTTTGGTGAATTTGGAGTTCAGACGGAGCGGGGATTTGGCTTGGAAGTTGAACTTTACGGCTTTTTCTCTTTGGGATCTAGGAGCATTTATTTGAGGTGAAATTTGTTTTGTACTTTTGTATTTTTATATACATTTTTATAAACATGTTATAGAAAGAATTAGTCAAAAAAGAGTTGAAATGAAATTATTAAAAATACATGAAGTTTTGGGCTATTTTCAAGTATAAAACTCCTTTATTTTTGCGGCTTTTTAGTGTTAATTTATTTTATACAATCCAATATACAATAATTAGTGTGTTTTATTTACAAGAGTCATTTTGTTAATTTATGGATTTTATGGACATTTATTTGGGATTTTACTCGGGGATTTTACTAAGATCAAGATATTGCGAATGTGGGGTAGGTGAGAAGGACGAAGAAGTACGGAAGTCAGTCGGAGTTCTGACTTCATGGTTGGGGTATGGATATGAGGAGGAATGAGAGGGTGGAGATGATCAAAATATGATCGAAGAAGAATGACGTGGATATGATGACCAATATGCTGACATCTTGGAGGAAAATGGAAGAATGAAGCGGATCGAGGAAGAAAGCGTGCAAGTGCACCGAATAACACTCAAACAAACAAACACAAGAGCAAACCCTGAGTTCACCTACTCAACACAGTGATGGTCACAAAAGTCCGACCGTTTATCTTTTCAGTTTTAATTAGGTGATAAATCAAGATATAAATCCAATTACGCAAGGCTAAAAAGTAGGTTTTGGGCACTATCTTAGGGATGCGTCCTCACCTCTCAACAATCACAATTAGCCAAGCATACAATGAGGGTTTTGCTCTCCCAAAACAAGTGTTAGTTTTAGTCAATTTTTTTTGATCAACTCTGATTAACAGTCCCAATTTTATGTTTGGTTATCACTTGATTAGTCCACCAAATAAAGCACGCCTAACGATCAGTCCCGATTTCCTTTTAACCTAAATTTCAAAAACCAAGGGGAGGGAGTCGAGAAAAGCCGATGCAAATAATGAAATCAATGATGCATGCCCAATTCAGAAGACTTACAGTGATCCTCGCGCTCTACATGCGGGATGTAAGGCAGAATTGAAATTTTATACTATATGAATGCAAACGAGAAACCGTTCCTAGACGAGTAGTTCTATTAGCGAGTGATGAACAAGTTAGATTTGACTAATAGTCCAGTGGTCTAAGTGTGTCTCGTTAAATGTGATGTGTGGTCCTAAATATTACGAGCACAAACAATAAAGATATTCTAATAAAATGCTCTAAGAGCCGCGAGTGCAAGTCCTATTCTACGTCAATCAACCACACGACCACGAGCGGGTCCAAAGTCCAGTCCGGATACAAACGCGAGCTCTCAAACAAGAGCCGCTGGAAAGAGCGAATTACCTAAGTTATTACAACACAATAATTACAAAAAATGAAAAGAAATGCTGTCGAAAATAAATTAATTCTCCTCGCTCTTCCGCAGTCGACGCGCGCTACGTCCGTCGACCTCCGATGCACTCCAAGTCCACCGGGCCCTCGCAAGGAAATAAGATTTATGTTAGAGAGTTCAAAAACAAAATATATACAAAAAATGAGAAGGAAAGATAATTGCGAAAAGAGAAAAAAATGGAATAAATACAAGTGGCCCCGGGGGTCAGACTACCCGAGTAAGTGAAAATCTAAATCCAAATTTTTAAACTAATCCCTAAGCCGTTTGCCTCCCCGGCAACGGCGCCATCTGCCGAGTCGCTAAATACGTTGTTTAATTTGGTCATGTTGTAATACATGTACTTAGCCGTTCGGTCAGAACCGAGAGAAGATCTCTATGAAGAGTGTCTCGGCTTTAATTTATATCCCGGGCAAGTCCGGGGTCGAACTCAGGGAGGCAAAGGAACAACTTCGGTTTTAATTCAAAAACTTAGGTCTAGATTTCAGTGCGGTATTTTTTAGAATTTTTTTAATGCAAAAAGAAATACCAATGCAAGATGCGGGTGAATTAAGTACTAAGAAATCACACAACTTAGCCTAATTTAATTTAATGCGAGATTAATTCAATTAAGCCAAATTATATTTTTCCTAGAGTCTTAATTCAGTGAGGAACACAAAACATATTTTTTTGAAATTTTATGGATTAAAATGCAATAACTAAAAATGCACACTTTTTATGGGTTTTTTTGCAATTTATCACACAAGAAGAAAGAAAAAATTATGAAAAAAATATTGGAACTAAAACATGATGCAAGGAGACTACAGTATTTTTTTTGGAATTTTTTGACAAGATATGAATTTTGTATGAATTTTTTTAGTGGAAATAGAGTGACAGTGAGTAATTAATTTCTAATTAATCCTCATTATCAAATTAATCAAAGTGAAAATTATCTCAAGTAGATATTTTCATGTGGCATAAAGGAGACTTTAAATTTCGCAAAAAGGATATACGTGGATTAAATTAAAAATCAAATACTAAATTCACTCTACAAATTATTCCAGGCATAAGACAACTCTGATTTAGACGAAATTTGGATAGAAATTTAATCATATATCAAGGTATCACATATAATTTTTGTGGAATTTTTAGAGCAACCGTGTGTGAGATATAAATTTATGAGCACTGATTGGGTAAAATACACAAAATTTCAATTAACCATTTTTAATTAATTACCCAAGGACCACAACAATATAAATAAATACCCAGATGACAGATAATAAGTTGCTCCACACAATGCTATTTTTCTTTAAATAAAAAGATGTCAAAATGAGGTCCAAATTAATGCATGAACATAGGGGTCTTTGTGCAATACAGAAATTGAAAAGAAAACTCAAACTTATGTACAAGGACTAAACTGTAATTACGAAAACTATGAAAGCAATGTTTGCAATTTTTACAAAATAAAAAAAATATTAAAGAAGACCTTCTTCTTCCTTTTGCTGGTCGTTGGAAAGAAGAACCCAAAGTGAGGGCGGCGTTGGGGGCACGGCGGGCGGCCGCGAGGGGCGACGCGTGACCGAGGGGCGAAGGGCGCGGCGCGCTGGGCGGCGCGGGGGGCACGACGGGCAGCGCGGGGCTCCGAGGAGGTGCGTGCGGCGCTGAGGGCACGACGAGCTTGAGTCACCATATGCATTGTAATACTCCTGCAGGGTCAGCACACGTCTCTGATAAGGCACAGTGTTCTCAGTTGGCTTGACATGTTGGCTTCTTGTGTCGGATCATCGAAATGATCAAGTCTAGGTCGAGTTTGAGTTTGGCAAACACGGAGGTCGGGAGGATATTAACCGTTTTACTCTGCGGCTCTTGGTTTTTCTCCCTATCATCAAAGATGTGGCCATAGACACTATATGTATCTCAGTCCTTGTTCTCTTATTGCCCGACCCTTTAGGCATCAATTTACTTCTCACAAATCTTTTAAGGTCGGGAAAGTGTTCAATGGCCATTATTAAGGGAAGCTCAAAATCAACTTTCTATCCAATGCTTCCCTAACCGCAGGATCTAATTTTTTTAGATCTTTTCCTTTTTCAATTTTTATGGTATTTTTGATAGGTGAAGGAGGACTAGGAGAATGTACAGACTCTGGTTTGGAGGGAAAGTGGTTAGTAGAAGAGGGAGGTAGAAGGGACTCCAGCTGTACATGACAAGTGGTCAATCCGATGTCTTCCAGGTTTTCAAGATTCAATCCGCGAAATCCACGATCCACATTCCTACTTAGACTCTTGATCGGTCTACAAATGTCATCCTCCAATAAGTTCTCATGACACCTCATGAGAGAAGTCGGCGCAATTGGAGGATACTGCTGAGAACTTGAGATCTTATACTCAACACATCTTGACTCAGGCGTGTAATGCTGGGTTGAGTATGACCCATCTGTATGGCATATGTTGGTCGGAACCTCATAAGGTGGAGTCAGTAGACAGGGGGTCTGTAGATCGGTCTCATGAATCCAATCCCTTGTATACGTCGGCTCTCCGAATGGGTGATATGAAGGTTGGTCAATGTGGTATCTATCACTCAGGTCAATCAAGTCAGGAAGATCGTACGATGCAGGCCTCTCCATTCGGTTTGTCTGGTCGACCATGTTGTACCCTAAGGTTAAGTCGGTATGTGTATATGGCAATTGTTGTTCTGTCCCAACTCGAGGTGAAAGTGAGGTATGTTGGGTCAACTGATTATGCCAATCATTGATCTCATCAGTCGCTTGCTCTTCGATTTGTTCCTTGATTTCAGCAAGCGGACGACAATATGTTGAGTCAATACAGGGTGGTTGTGGGTCATGGGTGTAAGAATGTGGGGTAGGTGAGAAGGACGAAGAAGTACGGAAGTCAGTCGGAGTTCTGACTTCGTGGTTGGGGTATGGGTATGAGGAGGAATGAGAGGGTGGAGATGATCGAAATATGATCAAAGAAGAATGACGTGGATATGATGGCCAATATTCTGACATCTTGGAGGGAAATGGAAGAATGAAGCGGATCGAGGAAGAAAGCGTGCAAGTGCATCGAATAACACACAAACAAACAAACACAAGAGCAAACCCTGAGTTCACCTACTCAAGACAGTGATGGTCGCAAAAGTCCGACCGTTTATCTTTTCAGTTTTAATTAAGTGATAAATCAAGATATAAATCCAATTACACAAGGCTAAAAAGTAGGTTTTGGGCACTATCCTAGGGATGCGTCCTCACCTCTCAACAATCACAATTAGCCAAGCATACAATGAGGGTTTTGCTCTCCCAAAACAAGTGTTAGTTTTAGTCAATTTTTTTTGATCAACTCTGATTAACAGTCCCGATTTTATGTTTGGTTATCACTTGATTAGTCCACCAAATAAAGCACGCCTAACGATCAGTCCCGATTTCTTTTTAACTTAAGTTTCAAAAACCAAGGGGAGGGAGTTGAGAAAAGCTGATGCAAATAATGAAATCAATGATGCATGCCCAGTTCAGAAGACTTACAGTGATCCTCGCGCTCTACATGCGTGATGCAAGGCAGAATTGAAATTTTATACTATATGAATGCAAACGAGAAACCGTTCCTAGACAAGCAGTTCTATTAGCGAGTGATGAACAAGTTAGATTTGACTAATAGTCCAGTGGTCTAAGTACGTCTCGTTAAATGTGATGTGTGGTCCTAAATATTACGAGCACAAACAATAAAGATATTCTAATAAAATGCTCTAAGAGCCGCGAGTGCAAGTCCTATTCTACGCCAATCAACCACACGACCACGAGCGGGTCCAAAGTCCAGTCCAGATACAAACGCGAGCTCTCAAACAAGAGCCGTTGGAAAGAGCGAATTACCTAAGTTATTACAACACAATAATTACAAAAATGAAAAGGAATGCTCTCGAAAATAAATTAATTCTCCTCGCTCTTCAGCAGTCGACGCGCGCTACATCCGTCGACCTCCGATGCACTCCAAGTCCACCGGGCCCTCGCAAGGAAAATAAGATTTATGTTAGAGAGTTCAAAAACAAAATATATACAAAAAATGAGAAGGAAAGATAATTGCGAAAAGAGAAAAAATGTAATAAATACAAGTGGCCCCGGGGGTCAGGCTACCCGAGTAAGTGAAAATCTAAATCCAAATTTTTAAACTAATCCCTAAGTCGTTTGCCTCCCCGGTAACGGCGCCATCTGCCGAGTCGCTAAATACGTTGTTTAATTTGGTCACGTTGTAATACGTGTACTTAGCTGTTCGGTCAGAACTGAGAGAAGATCTATGTGAAGAGTGTCTCGGCTTTAATTTATATCCCGGGTAAGTCCGGGGTCGAACTCAGGGAGGCAAAGGAACAACTTCGGTTTTAATTCAAAAACTTAGGTCTAGATTTCAGTGCGGTATTTTTTAGAATTTTTTAATGCAAAAAGAAATACCAATGCAAGATGCGGGTGAATTAAGTACTAAGAAATCACACAACTTAGCCTAATTTAATTTAATGTGAGATTAATTCAATTAAGCCAAATTATATTTTTTCTAGAGTCTTAATTCAATGAGGAACACAAAACATATTTTTTTGAAATTTTATGGATTAAAATGCAATAACTAAAAATGCACACTTTTTATGGGTTTTTTCGCAATTTATCACACAAGAAGAAAGCAAAAATTATGAAAAAAATACTGGAACTAAAACATGATGCAAGGAGATTAGAGTAATTTTTTTGGAATTTTTTGACAAGATATGAATTTTTTATGAATTTTTTAGTGGAAATATAGTGACAATGAGTAATTAATTCGTAATTAATCCTCGTTATCAAATTAATCAAAGTGCAAATTATCTCAAGTAGATATTTTCATGTGGCATAAAGGAGACTTTAAATTTCGCAAAAAGGATATACGTGGATTAAATTAAAAATTAAATACTAAAATCACTCTACAAATTATTCCAGGCACAAGACAACTCCATTTTAGACAAAATTTGGATAGAAATTTAATCACATATCAAGGCATCACATATAATTTTTGTGGAATTTTTAGAGTAACCGTGTGTGAGATATAAATTTATAAGCTTTGATTGGGTAAAATACACAAAATTTCAGTTAACCATTTTTAATTAATTACCCAAGGACCACAAAAATATAAATAAATACCCAGATGACAGATAATAAGTTGCTCCACACAATGCTATTTTTCTTTAAATAAAAAGATGTCAAAATGAGGTCCAAATTAATGCATGAACATAGGGGTCTTTGTGCAATATAGAAATTAAAAAGAAAACTCAAACTTATGTACAAGGACTAAACTGTAATTACGAAAACTATGAAAGCAATGTTTGCAATTTTTACAAAATAAAAAAAATATTAGAGAAGACCTTCTTCTTCCTTTTGCTGGTCGATGGAAAGAAGAACCCAAAGTGAGGGCGGCGCTGGGGGCACGGCGGGCGGCCGCGAGGGGCGGCGCGCAGCGCGCTGGGCGGCGCAGGGGGCACATCGGGCGGCGCGGGGCTCCGAGGAGCTGCGGGCGGCGTTGAGGGCACGGCGGGCGGCGCGGGACTCCGAGGAGGTGTGGGCGGCGCTGATGAGGGGCAGCTGCGGCAGTGGGGCGGCGCCTTGCTGCTCAAGGAGGAGGGAGAGGGGCGGTCGGCGCCCGTCTTGAAGGTGGGGGCGGCGGCGGCGCCAGCCGCTGCTGCTCGTGTTTTTTTTGTTTTTTTTTTGTAAATTATTTTTCTTTTGTTTTAGTTTTTTTTATATTTTTTATAAACAGGAAACAAATCTGTACATAAATATGAAGGTGGACAATGGGTAGATGGTTTTGGAGGTATGATGAGGATGGTGTTAATATGATGAAGGTGGAGGTGGTGAAATGATATTATATAAAAAAACAAGGAAACAAAATATGAGATAAAATAAAATAACGAGAGAAATGAAGAGAAATACTTACCTGAGATTCGCCGGATTTGCGGAGCAGCTACGCTGAGCTCCTGTTGTCGCCTCGATCCGATTGACGAAATAAAATCGAAGAGGCTGAGCGAGCTCGATGGGGAACTCGTGACGCGGAGTGGAGCTCCGCGGATCTCGCCTGAGGGAGGTATTCGCTTGAGGAAGATGTCTCGCCGCTGTCACCAACAAAACACTCCAAGCTCTCTCCCTTTTCTATTAGAATGGCGGATGGCAAAAAATGAGCATGTACAAATGAATATAAAGAGAAGAGAAAGGGAAGTTAGAATGGTGGTGGTGTTGAATGGGAGGTTAAATTAGTGATGGGGGTTGAATGGGAAGTTGGATGAATAATGGTATTGAATGGAGGTTGATGGAGACTTGGAGGTTAATGGAGGAAAATGGAAGTTATTGTAGAGAATGTGATTAAATAAAATAAAAGTAGGCTACTAAAAAGGGAGGATAAAATAAAGAGAGAAAACGAGTGGGGTATTTACAAAATAAGACAGACACTATATACAAATAATTTTTATTTTTCTAATTTTATTTTTTTTATATTTTAGTAAAATATATTTACAACAAAAAAATACAATAAAATAGTAGAATTAAAATACAACACAAAATTGATTTTTTTTGGATTTTTAGTAATTAAGAAAGGTAAAATAAAAAATGAAGAAAGATTGAATATATACATAATGTACAATGTACATCTAGGTCCCAAAACCCAACTTTTGCAAATGAGCTCTGATTTTAATGAAACCACTTCCGTTGGATAGATAATTTTCTAACTTGAACTTTAAAAGTGAGTTTGGTGAATTTGGAGTTCAGACGGAACGGGAATTTGGCTTGGAAGTTGGACTTTACGGCTTTTTCTCTTTGGGATCTAGGAGCATTTATTTGAGGTGAAATTTGTTTTGTATTTTTGTATTTTTATATACATTTTTATAAACATGTTAGAGAAAGAATTAGTCAAAAGGAGTTGAAATGAAATTATTAAAAATACATGAAGTTTTGTGCTATTTACAAGTATAAAACTCCTTTATTTTTGCGGCTTTTTAGTGTTAGTTTATTTTATACAATCCAATATACAATAATTAGTGTGTTTTATTTACAAGAGTCATTTTGTTAATTTATGGATTTTATGGACATTTATTTGGGATTTTACTCGGGGATTTTACTAAGATCAAGATATTGCGATGATGAATCGCGGATTCATCATTGACGTCTAAAGACGGGACGTCGTGGGTTGCAATAATGCTTCAAAAGATGGATAGTGTACTAGCTCAAGAGGAAAAACTCCTGATGTACATGTCGCACCTTGTATATAGTTCAAAAAAAATGCAAAAACTCCAAAAAAAATAAGACAGGTCAAAGTGAAAATAAAATACCTGTCGGAGTATGTATATTAGCAAGAAGTCTGCAGCTGGATGACTTGGCTACACTGGTCAGGCATCCTAGGATAGGTAGCTACACTGGCTACCGTCCATTCTTTTCTCCACCCCCTCCTCTTGAGCTGGTCGTACTTGAACTTAGAAGGGAATACCCCTCTCCACGAGGAAAGAGTTACTGGATCGGGTAATTAGAGTTACCTTGTTAGAGGAGGCTGGTTCTAAGCCATTTCTGATGTGGAGAGCTATTTTACACTTACACAGTACAAGTAAGAATCATAGTCATCAGAAATTTGCGTTTGAGGATTTGTTCTGACCTGACTATTAAGGATTCTTGAATAGGAGACTTGTGGAACTTGAAGTCTATTAGGTATTAAATACATATATCAATAAGGTTCCACCACATAATTAATCCAAAGGTCGAGTCAAGATCTATTTTTAACTTTTGTTCATGACCTTGGTATGGAACCCAATCTCATTTTACTTTTGCATTTCATTTTAGTTGCTCGGGGACGAGCAAGGTTTAAGTATAGGGGATTGATGAATCTGTGATTCATCACTCTAAAAGTTGAAAATAGAGCTTTGTTCCCGAGTAATTAGATGCATATTTCTACTTATATTGCATAATTAGCATTCATGCATGCAAAAATAATATATGCATTTTTGCATTCATATTTGCAATAAATAAGAAGCCAAATTCACTTGTAAATATTCACATGTATATTAGCTAAAATACCCTATATGTACATATTTTATACTAACTCAAAATCCAATAAAACTAACTCTATAGTGTATATATTACTAACATTAACTAAAGAAAAAATATCAAAAAAAATACTAACTTGTAAAATTGACCAATAAAACCCCAATCCAAGTTTAAAATTAGGAACCTTAAAATGTGCATATCTCTCTCTTACAGTATCCGATTTAGGTCTACTCATTTTTAAAGTAATATACATTCAAAGACCTTCAAAATGAGACCAGTTTCGTTAAAATCGGAGATCGTATGCAAAACTTGGGTTTTGGGACCCCATTGTACACTATATATATGTATATTTGTACCCTTGTATTTTAGTACTTTATTTTACCTCATTTATGTTTTTGCTCAACATGAAACTTGTAGATCTCATCGAGATCTACAATTTTCATGTTTTGAGTTTTTTCAAATTCGGCCATCTTCGCTCACTTTTTTTACATTTTCTTTCAGCCATTTATATCAGACTACGTGGTGCCCTCTGATTGCGCCACGCGACCCGCTTCATTGCGCGCCACGCGGCCTCTTCCCCCTACCATCCGATTGCTTCCCTTCTCTCCAGATCTGTGCCATTCACTCACGTAGCCAGTCTCGACCCTCCAATTATCTCAAGATCATATCTCCTCTGTCCGCTAGTGCCTCGCCCTCAGCGAGCCACGTGTTGCCTTTAGAACCCTCTTATCTTCTCCAGGCACCTTCATCCCCACCACACACTCCCGCTCAATCCATCACCCTTCTATCCTACACCAACTCCCATCTCCACCGTCTGTTAGCGCCCGCACCTACGCCCACCACGTGTTGCACCCCTACCCCTTCGATCATACCTCTCTGATCTGATCCAGGCCACTCCTTAGCGCCTCAATCTGGGTCGTTGGATCACGAGATCCAACGGTCCAGAGATCGTCTTCCACCTCAGGCCGCCTTTCTCGCGCACGTCACCCACTTCGCCTACTCGCCACCCCCTTCCTATTTTCTCCGCCACCACAGCCACTATCTCCTCCCACTGACCGCTCCACATGAAACCCCCACTCCCTTCATCTTCATCGACCTCCATGTCTTCCATGAGTCTCGCCCACGTCACTCCACAACCCTCACGAAACCTCGCCCCCCATCACTGCCACCTCCACCTTCTCTCTATAAAACCCCTGCCCCTGGCCACCGTTACGCCCTTCCGCCGTAGCAGGAGGCAACCCCGAGCTCCACTCTCCTCATCGGTGACAGCGATTGGGCAAGACACCGAGCGACGACGGCCAATTACCTCCGGCGAGATCCGCGGCACACCCCCGTCGTGTAGCAGCTCCTCCAACAAGCTTCTCGAGCTTGGGACACTACCAGCCCTTGAGCAAAGACCAGGAAGCTCCGTATGAGCTTCTGACCCAGGTAGACCCCTCCATCATCTTCCCCGATCTCCTTATTCTTTCCTCGCGTTTTTCTCCTATTTTATTCCATCGCTCAGGTCATTTCCATCCTCGCCTGACCATCCACTGAGCTTCGCTTTGGAGCTCCCATCTTCGCGTACCATCCCATTCGCTCCGACTTCACCTCGCACTTCACGCCGATCACAGCTCCGCCACCACGACAGAGGAGGACCACCGACCCACTTCCACTCCGCTCCAGGCCTCATACTGCACACGCACGCACTCCCACAAACACGAGCTCCATTTTTTGGCCCCAGCTAACCCTGCAGGTACCCCTATCTTCATTGAATGGAACTTCGCCGGAGCTCCGCTTGAGCTTCGTTGCCACCGGTGTTCAGACCTCCCCAGCTACTCCTAGGACCTCCGGCGGCCTCCTGGCACTTCCACGACCAATCCGAGCAATCAGGGAGCCGCCGGCGAGCTACACCGAGTACGGGAGAAGGAGGAGGAGCTAGACGCTCATTGCCGGAGCCCTGCCAAGTCCGCCGCAGGAGGCGACAGACCGGAGAGGACGGAGAACAGGTGCTGTTGGATCTTCCTGATCCGACGGTCCTGATCTCGACACGTCGCACATTCCCCGCCACCGTCGGATCAGGAGGATCCCAGGGCTATGACTCTTCCACGTCGCCCACTTGATCGGGCGCCAGTAATCGTTCGATCTCTCATGGATCTGACAACCAGTGTCTCGCCACATCGACTTCATCAGCACCATTAGATCATCTCGATCTGACGACTCTAGGTGCATCACGCCAACAGCTCCAACAACCATTGGATACACGTTAATCCAATGGCCTACATCATGCCACGTAGCCTCCTCTGAGCCTCTTCGCCGAACCTAGGTTCGGAGCACCCGAAGCAAGTCTGAGCCTCCAAAGTCTCCCGAACCTCCGCCCGGGCCTCGATCGCCATCCGATCCTAGCCCCGCACGTGTTTCCCACGTATGAGTTGGGTATTTTGCACAGAGGCCCTCAAAGGTTTTGGAAATTACAAATTGGTCCCTGCCAGGCATGTCACGCGAGGAGCGCGTGACTTCGTGGGAATTTTGCATCCACCTCCTCAACATTTTAGGTGATTACATTTAAGTCCCTGTCATCACGTTTTATTTTCAGAACTTTTACTTCTGTATTTGCAATTTGGTCCCTGTCTTTGCACACATAATTAGGTGTCCATTTAGCATCATTTTTAAATTCTAAAAAATTGCATGTTGTATCCCAACTTGTCCTTTATCTTATGTGACACTTGTTTTATTTTTGTGAGTTCTCTGGAATTTAATATTATTAATTTGGAGAAATTTTCTATATTTTGCCCACTGTGTGCTTTTTAATTCATATTAAATTCCTTGTTGCTCCAAAAATCATCATAAAATCGCAGTAGACTTAGGATACTTTACTCTACAGTGTGCCCAAAAATCATTGCATTTGCACGCATCACGAGGCCTGAATAAATCAAATAGTGATTTTCTTAATTGATTTTTAATAGGTCCAATTCACATAGAATTCTAGGTTGATTAATTTTCCTGGATTCATCATATTAGATCCATCTAGGATAATTTTTGTATCTAGAAATAATGTGTTTTGGTATTTATTAAAATTAATTTTGTAAAAATCATCATGCATTCATCTTTTACTCATATTAAATTCATTTAGAGTCGAAAAATTCCAAAAAATTATAGATTCTTAGATTCATAGCATTCCAGCATCTGGCCAAGTTTCATAATTTTTAGACTCCATTTGATTATCCTTCTGATTTAACTTGTAAAATTGGCCGTAAATTGCATTGTTTCTTTCCTTTATTGCACAAAAATTGCTAAAAAAGACCAAAAATAATCCTCTGAAAATCTGATCTCCGAATTCACTTAAAAATTTACCTAAGGAGACAACTGCCTCCCTGAGTCCGACCTTGGGCTTCCCCAAGTAAAATAAATTTACCGCTCGCATTTAATTGAACATTAATTGGAGTGGTATTTTTGATGAAGCATTGATTACCCGGCTGCAATGAATCTTACTATTAATTTGACCATTAATTTGATTAAATTAACAAGGATAGTTCGACGCTCGTCACGCCACATGCAGCCTCGCTATCACAAACCTGCAGCCGAACCTCCACCCACGCCTGAGCCTGGCCCCCGCACATGTAACACGTATGTGGGATGAGCAAATTACAAGATGCCCTCTTAGCTTTCAGCATTTGCAAATAGGTCCCTGCTTAGGCATGCGTGCCTCACGTGTCGTGCTTGGGCAACTTGCATAGGGGCCTCACCACCTTATTGAAATTACAATTATGCCCCTACATGGATCTATTTGTATTATTTATCCTTTATTTTGCATATTTTACTACATTTATGTCCCTGGACTAAAATGCCCATACCTTGAGCATACAAACTCCACTTCAGTCGATTTCAATTTAATTTTGTTTATCCTTTCATTCTCTATCTAATGGCATCATTTATTCCCTGTGACATCTTGATTAAATATGCTATATTTTGGATATTCTATGTGTCACTTGCTCCTCATTTTAATGCCATTTCTCAAAACATTGACGTATTTGTACGCTTCAATTGATAATGAAATTGAATCTCTTCTCATTGCTCAATGATTGAAATATTTTTAGGACATATCTATATCTACATCCTCATATCATTTTGCATCAATTTATTCTGCTAGAAAACAAAACAAAAATAGCATATTGCATGTCTGTCTTTGCATGAGTCTCATGTGCATTTTTTACCTGCATTTTATCTGCATTATTTTGTGAAGAATTTTGTATCTGCATATGGAAGACCTGTATCAATTAATTTAATCACTTAATTTTAATCGATAGTTTTTTTTATAAATAGATGAGGAGGCTCGTGTCCTTGTGTCCGACCTTGGTAGACTTACCAAGTTAACTTTCCACATATTCAAATGTATGGTTTTTTCTGAATTGAAATCTGTCTCCTATACTACCATTATCAACAATTAAAGAGAAGGATTTCCGGTTCATCAAATGGCGTCGTTGCCGGGGACAGACTCATCCTTATTTGTTTATTGAATTTTATTGTATTATTTTGAGTCGATTATTTTCAATAATCTAGGCACTCATGTTGTGTTTATTGATGCAATATTTTTGTTGATTAATTTTATTGATTTTATTTTGACATTTTTCTTTTATGGTAGGGCCCATGGAGATCGACGACGCTTGAGAACCATAGAGGCGTGGAGTCAGGAGATTCCGTTGTAAGGAGCTACAGAAGAAAACCTCGAAGAAATCAAGGGGATTTATTAGCAAATCATTCCATTTCATTTTGTATATATTTTTAATCATTGCATTTCTAGCGGTCCTCGTTCAAGAGCTCGCGTATGTAAGAATGAACTTGAACCTTGCATGTGGTGTGTGATGTCCTTTTCACCCTTAACCAAGGTGAGGATTCACTTGAATGTCGACATAGGGTTAGGCACACTGCTCTTCGATCTCTTTTATTTTGATATATCATGCACTTGATCCGTAGGTAGGACACACATAATTCACGAGACGCACTTACATCGCTTCACTTAGGCAAAATTATTGAATTCTTTCCCGTTAATAGGAGCATGTTTAGGGTGTAGTTTCTTCGACTTGCATGCATTTAGTGTAAAATTTTTCGAATACAGTCTTGCGCATGCATGGAGAATGCTGGAGGCACTATAAGTTCTCTTTCAAGCATGCATCATGGCTTTCACGAATGCATTGGTTTTCTCGACCTTCCTCTTGATTTATCACTTAGGATATTAAAGGAAATTGGGAATGGTTGATTAGACTATAAATACTTGACTTATGTTGACATTAATGCTGATAACCTAAGCATAAAATTGGGACTGTAATGCAAGTTGATTAAATAAAACAGAGTAAAAATAACCTTGGATTATGGGAGAGAAATACCCTCATTGTGCGCAATGTATGATTGAATATTGAGAGATGAGGATGTATCCCTAGGATAGTGCCTTAAACATATCTTTAAACCTACATAATGAACTTCAATTCTAGATGATCACAAATAAAATGCACAAGATAAATTCGGTTGAACCCTTACGACCCTCACGTGTAGAGTTGGTGAAATCATGGGTATATTTGCTTGCTTGGTTGAGCCTGATATGCGTATTTAACCAACCCTTTCGTAACACTAGATGATACACCCCTCCCTTCTCCACCCTTTCATCTATGTAAATCCACTTCCCCGCCTCTAACCCTAACTAATCACTGGTTCCCCATCCTTAATTCCACATCCAAATACTTAGGCTACTCTTCAGTCTAAGTACAGGGGAACCTTGTACAGTCACTGATTATTCACCACGGGTCTCTCCATCCTCATTGCATATCTAATACTTAGGCTACTCTCAGCCTAAGTATAGGGGGACCAGAGTCATTCATTCTTCCCTCTTATTATTCTTATACGTAGGTCATTTTGACCTAAGTATAGGGTGAGCATCCGAGTTAGTTCCGCTATGTCACTTGTATTTAACATGAGCCATGGCTTCATATCACTTTTGTGTTATGAGGACATAACAAAAGTTATGTATACATGGATATACGACATAAATTGTATATATACTTTAGCCATAGCTCGTATGTTGAAAATTTTGAAACTTTTTAGGGCTAGGGTGTAAGTATTTTTGAACTGATTTTCGTAAAAATGTTTGTAAATGACTTAGAAAAATTTTCCAACTGTGTGACACGATTTTGAAAATATTTGACAATGATTTGAAAATAGGGTTTTGACTCGTTTGAAAAATTGTTTGAAAATATTTTGAAAATCTATATATTATGTGACATGGTTTGGAAAATATTTTCAAAAATCTTTTCAAAATTGAGGGACTAACTGTTTTATTTTTGTAAATATAATTAATCCTATTCAAAAATTCCATAAAAATATGAAAAATTAAAACTTTTCTTTAGCAGTGATTCTAACTACTGAGCTTAAATGCTTTTCACTAAGGGAACTACGGTCTCCCTTAGCATAGTGGGTAGTTAAAAGACAACGTTTTCTATGGCACCGTTTTGGAGTAATACATGTAGCCATCTAACGGTCCGTACTTACACCCATACTAGCTGAAAATGGATTCAACTATTCATATGAGCTTGGGCCAGTCATTGTTTCTCTAAAGATTCAAAAAAATCCATAAAAAATACAAAAATAAATAATCACAAAAATTCATTAACTTTAGAGTTGGTGTATTCTTGACACTTTCACTATCGCTCAAGGTTTAAGGATTTGAGGACACTTGATTTTTTAGATCTTGAGAGTATGAGTTAACCATCCTTAGTCGTTACGATTTGAAACTTAATAATATGCACTACCTTAGGTTGAAAGTTTTGAGCTCTATATTGCACTCTTCCTCTCTACCTTCTAAAGAACATGATCAACACATTACTCTCACGACTGCATGATTGATGAGATGAGTTAATTTATCATTTGAGGGACTGGGAATGGGGATTTGAGTTTAGACCCGATCTAATGATGCTCGAGGATGTGATAAAGTAAATGAAATCTTCAAGAAACCTTAGTATCAACAAACCCTAGCCAGTATGTGAACAAGTTCTCATACTATCATTTTATATTGTCCTATGTGCCAAGGTGTGATGAAACCAAATAATTATTGATCAGTGTGTGCCAACTCTTGTTAAAAGTATGGATGAGCATTGGGCTGGGCCGACCCAACCCAGCCCAAAGCCCAGCCCAAAAAACCTGGCCCGGCCCTAGCCTAAACGAACGTAGGGTCGGGCTCGGGCCCAACATTTAGGCCCAAAATGTTTTTGGGCCGGGCTCGGGCTTCGCTCGGCCCAGCCCGACCCAGCCCAAGGGCCCACCCCCAAGAGGACCCGAACCCTTCCCATATCTTACATATCTGGAAACTCTCACACATTGCATGCACAGTCTGTTTATATATCATGTCTTCATACAATGTTTATAAATCAAGAAAGTCAAGTGTGGGACATATGAGTTGATGGTCATAGTATTTCAATTAGGAATTAATTTTCCTTAATTAATCTATGGTTTTAGATTCTGCTTGTTATTCTAGAATTTGTTAGTGTTTATTTTTTCCATCATAATATTTTCTATTATTGAACCTTTACCCAATATGGGCATTATGTCCATTTTTTTAACATGTAGTGCATGATGCACCTGTTGTTGTTAACCATATAAGTTTGGTTCACTCTTTCAATTTCTTTAATGAGAGATGTTTATGATATCTAACATTGAGTGCTTTTGTATAAAATGAGAATTCATCTCTTATAGAATTGAGTTATAGTTGTTTCACCATTATTATAGCATATGTTTTAAACAATTTTGGCTCGTCTAACTTGAATTGAGATTGACTTTAAATAAAAACTCAAAGTTAATAATCTATAATGGGTGGAGATGGGCCGGGCCTGGGCTTGGGCCGAATCAAAGGAAATTTTGCCGGCCTAGGCCCATCCCAAGGCCCGAAGATTTTAAATGGGCTTGGGCCTGGGCCCTTCAGGGCCCGACCCAGCTCGACCCATGCTCATACCTAGTTAAAAGTAGTGAAGCTAGCCAAAAAGAAAGATATATAGAAAGAAAAGCTCTCTCAATTCAAAATCAAATATTAAAGAGTTTATATTAAAGGCAAGCACTCCTAACCTTTTCAAGTGTTCACTTGGACCAAATCTAATTAGGAACAAGGAGTCGTGCAAGCACACAAAAGGGCTCTACATCGTAAATGCTACAAGTCTGGGTGTAGAAGGTATATTAGATACCTAAAAAAAGCACACCCCAGTGTACTCCTAGGAATACAAGTGCAGACAACTCCAAAAACTGTTGACGGACGCACTGGTCAACAACCAAAAATACATGTGTTGAGTAATAAGGCACTCGAGAGGACCCTTGTTCCAATGAGAGGAAGAGAAGAAAATACACAAACCTAAATCCTACATCATCTGGCATGTCATATACACTTTCAAGTCTGAAGAACTACTGAGACGGTGGATTGAATGCAAGTACTGATTTATTCCCTTGTATTGAGGATTTGATCTTAAGGAGAGTCTTTCGGACTTGGACATTGAGTGACATTTCGACTTGACTCTCATGATTGCAACACAGTAAATGTCATATCCTTAAATCATATATACAAACAGAGAGTCTGATAATTAGAGAAGTTGGATTCCTTTTGACTAAAGCTTGGTTGAGCTCAATTCTTTTAGGATCACTCAAATTAAGAGTCTTCGATGAATTAAGCCTTGAAAATTCTCATGAACTGTCAGGAATTAATTCGACTCCTCCGTTCTTTAGATGCTCGAAGATGAGCATAGTTTAAGTATAGGGGGATGATGGATCTCCAATTGATCATTTCTATACTCCCTTATTATCCTTGAAGCACAAGAATTTCATTGCAAATCTTCATTAATTCTGCATCTTTATCAATAAATCCTTCCCCTGTAATTAACCATGATTCTTGTATTTAAATTAACCCTTTTTTTCTTTATTTTATTCTCTAATAAAACCCTAAAACAGAGTAATTATTGTGTATATTTATTTTGATCTTTAACAGAGCTAAAAAATATTAAAAAAATAATAAAAGCATTAAAATCAAGTATTTTTATTTATTAAAAATACCTCCAAAAATATTTCCTTGTATATTTGGCCTCTTTTGGCTTTTTGTCCAAAATGAAACTTGTAGATCTCCTCGAGATCTACAACTTTCATGTTTTGACTTTTTGCTAAATTGTCATCCTTGTATTTATTTTTGATTCTCATTCTCTTTCGAATTTTCGAATAATCTGATTGGTCCACGTGGCGCCCTCTGGGCCACCCATGTGGCCCCTTCTCTTTGCAACACCCGACCACTTCCGTAGCCGTCTGATGCTCCTGGGCCCGCCTCCATCCCAATCGTTTGCTTCCGCCTCACTCCTTACCACTCGATCAGATCATCTGATCTGATCTCATCCGCACCTTCCGCCCTCATCTCGACAGCAAGATTACTACTCATCCAATGGTCCTGCGCCCTCCACGTCATCCTCCCTCGTCCTATTTATAGGATGTGTCGCATGCCTCATAGACTGTCCACTGCATCACACCTACGACCCTTGGATCATATCTTAAGATTATATACGGGCTGCACATCCGTGCCTTCATCCCAGTCGTTGGATCGCTTGATCCAACGACCATCGCATCATCTTCTACCCTCTGCTCAACTCTCACTGGTCGTTACACCGTGCTCCACCCACTCTTCCTTTCATTTTTAGCCTCCACCTCATATCACCTCTCTTCAATCTAGTGCTTCTACGTCGAAGCCCTAATGGTCCTCCATCACGCGCAACCCTAAAACATCAACGATCGATCTTCTAGGGCTTTAATACGCCCGTTACAAACACCTCCACCACCATTGAAATGACCGACCTCCACCACCTTAAATAGTCCTCCTCTGCCCATGGTAACACGAATATTCCGCAAAGGTCACCATGAATAATATATATAGGGTGTCGCTGAGGCGACCGCTCGCAGAATACCCATGTTGATCATCAATTAACCCACAATAAAAGAATAAAACAATTGAGTCCCAAAAATGTGAATTAATATTTATTACTCTACCACAAAATGTACAGTGACTAAGCATGTAGAGGTCGAACCACAGAAAGCAATACGAAATGCAATAGCCTATGACATACATGTACTACAGAGTCATCCTTGTGTGAAGCCTATTTTTGTGGGTTTTTATTTATTTATTTTTATTATTATTTTCATATTATAGTTATATAATGTATATATATTTTATATATTTTATAAAATATAAATATATAAATATGTATATATACCCATAGAGGGTGAGTATATAACATATAGTCCAAACATTAGATATATTTATATATAAATATTATATATATATTATTTAATTTTAGAATTTTAGACATTAATAAATATGTATATATTTATATATAGATATATATATTATTTTTTTTTCAATAGGGGAATATATATATAGGGGAAAGAGGAGTGATAAAATATTTATAAAAATATATAAAAACACTCAAAAATATAGCAATAAAATATTTTTGGTATTTTTGTAATTTTTTACTTTTTTGGTGATTTTTGGGTATTTTTCAAATTATTTTTGGTATTTTTAAACGCTGAAATAAAGGAAAACAGTGAAATAGGGACTGGCTGTAAGTTAAATAGGAATAAAAAATAGCAAACAATCACAAAATTCTTCCACACTATTTTTCTAATAGAGATAATAAAATATAGAAGAAATAGGAACTGAGTTTATATTTTTCTGAGTTTTCTTTGATTTTATATATTTTTTGAAGTTTTTGTGTATTTTTGAATTTTTAAGGTTTTTCTTTTGAGATTTTTAGGGATTTTTGGACTTACACTAAAATAGGTCAAAATACACACTAGGGAAGTTTTTTGGAATTTTTCGAGGTCTTTGATTATTTTTTGGAGTTTTGTAAGTTAGACAGTAAATAAAAGGCATGTTTTTTATTTTTAATAAATGCAAAAATGCAACCAAATTAAAAACTCAAAATATGGCGTGTGAGAGCATGTTAACAGGAGCTTATATCCATTTTTGCAATATTTTTCAAGTTAAAACGAGGTGTGAAATAAATGGACAAAGCATACAAAAATATATGGCATGACAGGGGCATTTTTGCAATTAAAATATTTCTCAGGGGCATTCATGCAAAAATTACAACAGAAATAAACATTTACTTTTATTTTCGGGGCCATTTTACAATTAATAAAACCCGGCGGGGTTTAAGTGCAAAAATCTTGCGCCTCACGTGGGTGCTGCACGTGAGGCGTGGAGGGACTAATATACAAATACATAAACTACAGGGGGCCTTCCCTAAATTTTACAATTTATTTACAATGGGGATTTTTATTTATAGCATTAAAATATAAATACAAAAAGCGGGGGGAGGTATCTGAAATTTACCCCCAACAAGCGCTTGATCCGATGGTTGGTCTTCGTCCACTTGATACGCGGCGCGCATCCGTCAACTGATACCGGTTCGCAGATGATGGCTGAGATTAGATCAGCCTCGCTGATCGGACGGTGAGTGCGGGGCTTCATCTGACGGTCCACGTGCGATCTGGGCTGAGCCTCCTGATCTGACGGCGCTGGAGCCCCCTGGAAGAACAGGGAAGAAGCTCGCGCCTAGCGAGCTTCGATCGAGAAGCTTGGGCTCCTCCAGGGCTCTCCCGCGCATCTGAGGTGCTCTGAACGTAGCTGGAAGTCTCCTGCATCAACTGATGGTCTCGCCATGCTCCTGGAGGTTCGAGGCGCTCGGACGAGGTCGGTGAAGAACAGGACCTCCAGGAACCTCTTCCTGGTTTGAATCGAGCCCAAATGGGCTCCTTTCTTCACCGAACCTGCATAGGAAGAATCGGGGGAGCGAGGGCTACCTCCTCGACCCCGGGTTTTGAAGCTAGCAAGGGGAGGTGTGGCGGAGGAGCTCCGGCGAAAGGCGGAAGTGGAGCTCCGATTCGCCAAGACCAGAGGTCCTGGGTTGAACGAAGATGCGCAATCGATGGAGAATACGATGGGGAATGAAATGGGAGGCGAAAGGCGGTCGGAGACAGTTGAAGGCACAGTGGAGAAGTCGCCGGAGCTGAGCTCCGGCGAACTTCGAATTTTGGATTCTAAGCTACACTGATTAACTAAACACTAAACTAACAACTGGAATCAAAAGCTAACATTAAAACCAAACTAAAAAATGATAAAGAAGCAACTCTTATACCTGGGGGCCACCAGGGAGCAGGACGGACGCCGGAGCTCCGCTGCGTCAAAATTGTCCTTCCTCCGGCCGATTTGAGGTGCTGGAGCACCCCCCTGTCACGAGGAACGTCCCTGGAACGAAATCAGGGCTTTTGGATGGATTAAAATCGGCCAAAATGAGGAAGGGAGCGGAGCTTCTTATTTATAGACAATGGCCTGGAGCCTTATTGACCGGTGATTATTGCTTAATCCAATGAGTATCGAATTGATCTAAGAGTTCGGCGGGTATCAGTGATCATCCGAGATCATTTCTTGTTAAGGAAGCGAGCCCGATCGATGGACGAGATGGCCGTAAAAAAGGGATGAAATCTGGGGAAAAGATGGTTCAGAGGCGCCAGGTCCCAGATGGGACAGTTGACCAGGCGATCAACAAGGGCCGGCGCCCCATTGGTCCACGTCGGCCGCAAGAAGACAAAACAGGAAATTTTGCTCTAAATTTATTTATTTGACATAGTAAATGATTTTATTAGAATTTTCTTATAAAATAAAAATTGTTTATTAATTCATGTAGTATTTATTTATGATTTTTATTTAATTTTTGATATATTTTATTATGGTTTTATCTTAATAATGTGTATATGTATGTATTTACATGTATTTTTGTGTATTTTATTTTTAATTTGTTTATTTTATTTTATTATTGTATTGTCTTATTTTATAAATTTATAATTTATTTTTGTGAGTATAAAGATATTTTTATTTAATTTTTATGAGTTTATTTTCATTTTTAAGTAAATAGGTGTAGGCATATGTAGGTATAATTATAGGTCTTTTACCTATATATTGTACATACTTTATTTATTTAATGTATTTTTTTGATTTTTATTTTGAATTTATATTTTTAATAAGTTATATGTGAAGGATATGGTTAGATCCTCAAGCGCATCACGGAAGCGTGAGCGTCGTATCGAATACGACGAAGATCGACTAGTCGCACTAGTTGCTCGATGCAGCGGAATTTTAAATAATTTTCTTACGACGAAACCACATGATCCAAGAACACTTCTCGGATCGTTTCGTCTAAACCACAAACAAGTAATAGGATTACCTCTTGAAGCGTGGTTGCGATCGAGTCTCTAAACGAAGAGACCTCCTGTCTCAAGTCCGATCCGACGGAGGAGACACTTGCGAGCGCGGGGGTGAACCGCGTGCTTCTCGCAATCCATGTTGATGATCCAAGCGGTAGATCCCCTGATCTCGACACACAAGATCCGACATCTTCTTCACGAGCGAGGCACACCGAAGGAGACGGAGGTCCACGGGCAGAAGAACGGGCAGCATAACGACGATGCCACGACGATGGAGAACCTCTCCATGGCATCCATGGTGGACGGCCATGAGAGGGAGAGAGAGAGGGCTGACCTCTAGAGAGAGAGAGATGTATTGTGTAAAATAGAGAGAATGGAGTGCCTCTCTATTTATAGGGTTTTGGGATCCATGGATCTCAATCCATGTGACATATAAAATCAATGGATGCGATTGATTTTATGTCAATCCAATGGCTAAGATTGTTGTTGGTAAAACCAACAAATTTAGATCAAAATATATTTGACAAAATCAAATACAAATTAATCCAAATCAAAACCAATAAATAAGGAGAGAAGATACATGGAGATTTCATCTCCATGTACCTTCCAAAGTGGACGGCCACACATTCCTTATAGGAATGATGTGCCGCCCCCTCTTTCCATGGAGAGAGCAATCTCATGGAAATCCATGAGATTGCATATCTCCTTGAAAATCTCCTCTATTTATTTCCAACAACTTTTGTTGGCTTTTTATTCTTCAAAAATAATTCACAATTATATTTGAGAATATTGCAATCTTGCCATAGAAAAATTGTGAATCAAATTCACAACCCAAAACAACATATAATTTACATTGTCAATTAATTACACAATGTGGATCCAATACACATAATAATTAATCAACACATGTAAATTATAATTAACTCTCTCTAATACATTATAAATCACATTTATAATATATTATGAATAATTGGATATTACTATCCACATTATTCTTATCCTTGATAATTAAATCATATTTAATCATCTTGGATCTCTTTATCTCATGTGTTCAAATAATATGAATCACATTCACATTATTCACATCTTTGATAATCAAATCACATTTAATTATCTAAGATAACTCTCTTTATAATATGAATCAAATTCATATTAATCTTGATAATTAAATCACATTTAATTATCCATTTTCTCAATGCTCGGATACATATATCAACAATAGAATTATCCATGAACTCTTTCAAGGATAATGCGCTTTCTCCGCGAATACTTGGAGATAAAGACAGGGCGATTGTATTGTTCCATGTATAGTGACATGGATATTGAGATCACATCTCAAATCTAGATCTCGGGCCTCCCATAGATGCTTGATTAAATCAAGACCGCAAATCTAATCTTCTCATTGAATCTGAATCACATTCAGATTAATGTCCAACATTTGGACTAAGATCAGATTACTTCTCTACTGAGAGGAGTCACTAAAATCCAGACCCGTTTCATCACTCCCTAGGAATGGAAGCGTCATGGTTATACAACCGTTTATGATCACATCACCCTCAGGCATTCCCAATACATGTACATCCTGCATACTGGAAGACTCAGAATAAACCCGAAGTATTAGATCAACTTTATACTGTCTACTTCAGGGTTTTATCAGTAAGTTTCTCATTTGATCATTGGAAGTCAGTATCGATCATATACTTTCCAAAAGCATATATCATACCTAGGTCTTGATCATATACTTTCCAAAAGTATATATCAAACCAACAAATTCAGTCAAGCTTCCAAAGCGAGACGACCGTGCGCACGGAATTTGATTCTTCCCAATATCTCATGAGTGAGCTCATGTCTTCCGGTTCAGTAGTGAACCTGTATGATCCCTTTGAGAGATCGTATTACTCATATGCCCTTATATGCACACCAGCGCGCCGGTGTATAGACCTTGATTAGGTCATCTACCTATTGGTCTACCAAATGTACATACTCAGACATATAGTAACACATCTGTCTCCGGTCAGAGGATGTGTGCCTATATCATGACAACATATGATATAGGACTTTGGTTATCTCGATCTCGTTAAGTCAACTCTTTGACCTAACTAATCTGACACCTCCGAATCTCTATTCCTATGCAGAGGACCTGCATCAAGAAGTCGGTCAGATATCAGCCTAACTGAGAAAGGATTTCCATCTCCTACTCGGGCTGGAGATCATCTCTTAATAATCATTTGACGGTGCTTGATGAGTCCTCAATCTAACTCATTAGATATTCATCTAAGCACCAGCCTCTATGATTCAATAATTGAATCAACAGCTGTATGATCATTAAGATGGCCATGGTACATAACCCTAATTGCACCAAGGGACCTATTATGCAAACTATGTACTCTTTATTTCAGATTAAGGAGTGAATTGCAATAACATTTATTGCATAATGGCTCTCCGTGGGCTCGCATGTCCAACAATATGTACTATTTACATTATTATAAAAATATAAAAGAAGAAAATAATTAAAGAATGTTTTCCCTTTTTATTTATGTACATACTTGATCATAGGTATCTTGCCCATTAACTTGCATAGGCTTATTAATTCTTTTTAGTTTTATTCTAATTTTAGTATATATATATGTATTATATACGTTATTCACAAAATTCTAAAAATATAATTGGATAAAAATAATGGACAATGAATATATTGAATATTTTAATCAGGCAGGCTGCACAATGAAGGCCAAAAACCTAACTTTTGCAGATGGACTCCAAAAATTATGAAACCAATTTTATTAAATAGTTCTTGGAAAGCTATATACAATTAAAGGTGAGTTTGGTTGATTTGGAGTTTTTATTTACAAGATATGGGTCTGTGAAGTTGAGGTTTTGGCTTTTTATTCTGTGTATAAAATGTACACTGAGTATTATTTTTGCACAAACTCAATTTTGTATTTTTATTTATATTATTATCTACAACTTCCATATACAAAGTTTCTTTATTTGATGAATGAATAATTATGTACAAAATAGGTGTCAAAAATGCATAAATAAATGCATAAATAAATGAGGTGTTTATTGTACACTGGCCCTTATCTCCCCCTACTTTATTCCTTGTCGACCAATTCCATGCTGGACTTGGTCTCGGGGTTAGGGTCATAAAATATTTGCAACATTTTATTCCTTTTTCTTTTTTTCTCTTTATAATATAATTTTGGCATTAAACACCTTATTTAATGTGTAATTAATACAATGAATGATGAATGCTATTATGTACAATTTGATGCTATTTACATGCATTTACTGGGGTTTTTGAGGCCAAAATGATAGAATAAAGGTGATGAAATGGAGATTCATCACCCCCTATACTTGCCTTTGCTAGTCCCTAGCAAACACTTATGCAATAAGTACAAAAAGAATAAGGAAAAGAAAAAGGAGAATTAAAGAAAGATAGAGTGATTAAGGGTGCTTTCAGTGCAATGCATGTCTTTATAAAATCTGAATTTGGAGCTCCTGTCAGACCTTGGGTGTAGATGTGTGTGGAACCTAGTCGGGAACCAGCTCTAAAATACAACAGCCTTCGATAGTCACAGAACTCGGTTCAACCCACCTTAATAGCCTGGTCAGAACTGGTCTACATCATACACAAACCCTTATAACTATGAAGCTGACTTGTACAGTGTAAGTGATAGTGGCTCTCCCCAACTGAAATGATAAAGGAACTGACTTCTCCAGAATGACAACCCAATGATTCCCCAATCCAATAGCTCTTTCCTCGAGGAGCAGGGTATTCCCTTCTAAGTTCAAGTGGCAACCAGCTCAAGAGGAGGGGGTGAAGAGAAGAATGGACGGTAGCCAGTGTAGCTACCTATCCTGGGATGCAAGACCAGTGTAGTCAAGTCATCCAGCTGCAGGCTCACATATTTGTCTTTGGAACTCAAGCTTGCTTATTGGCTTTGTACATACTTTGCAGGCATTTTATTTTTGTACAGGCCTGACCATTTTTTTTTCAACATACTATTCACAACAGCATTTACATAAGGAGTTTTTCATTTTGAGCCAGTAGACTATCCCTCTTTTGAAGCTTTATCGCAACCCACAATCTCCTGTCTTTAGACCTCATGGCTATTGGACCAGGTTGGGGTGTACTTCCCTCCCTAGACGAGGACGAATGTTTCCACCCGTGTGCGTCTCAGACTGGCAAATCCACCCCCCTCACCACTTTAACTGAGTTGAGCCAGGTGAAAGATGCAAGTGTCCAAGTTAGGTCACGGTCGGCAAGAGTCATGCGTGTGTCTCAAAAAGTTCTAGTTAGTCCACTGAAGTGACTTGAACCCAGCCCTGATTTCTCAAAGAATTAAGTCTGCATAGACCTGAAGTACCTTAAACCTAGTTCCCGTAAGGTTCCAGTGCAGTTAGGTGCGGTAAGGTCTAACCAAGCTCCAATTTGAGACTTTATTGGACTGATTCAATCATCAAGCTCACTCAAAAAGAATATGCATGGTATGCTTATGCTATGCTATGCACAATGAATGATGCAATTTTTCACAAAGATTTTACAAGAATCAAATAATCTTTTTACACAAAGAATTTTTGAAAGTAGAAAGCTTAACAAATCCAAAGGTATACACAAATATTTACACGGGCATATCGCCTTATTTACAAAATGTATGGATTTATAAAGACTCTATAGGTTTTAATGAAGTAGTTTATTTCAGTTGTCCAGAAAGAATTTTATGCATTTTATTTCTGATTTACAAGTCTTTGTATTAATGCTCTTATTCTTCAGCTCTAGTTTTGAAAATAATTTTGCAAACTATAGTACACGATAATTTTTGCAATCATTTACACACATTTGAAAACTATTTTTGCAAAGTTTTTTTTCACACTATATATACATTTTTCACAATAATTTTGACAAACATTTTTCAAAACATTTGCACATAGGTTTTTCAAATCCTTTCTTTCACACAAAGAAAAGTTTTTGCAAACAAAACAGTTTCACATAGGTTGAAAACATTTCACAACAAATTTTTCAAAACAGGTCACACGTTTTTTCAAATCATACTGTATAGGTATCTAGCCTGATTTATTAATCAGTATATACAAAAGAAGAAAAACTGTATTTGTTATACAATATGGTTTTTATAAGTTTTATTTGTGATTATTCCTTATTTACGAATGAGAGATTTTTGTGCAGACTCCTCAGACTTATTCAAGAATCATTTTTACAAGAGTTTTGAAAACTATAGTCCAAACTAATTTGACAAACATGTTCACACATTTGAAAATGATTTTTGCAATAAGTTTTACACAACATAGATAGGTTTTTCAAAACAATTTTGACAATCAATTTTTTACAATCATTTACACACTAGTTTTCACGCATTTTGCTTTCACTCAAAGAAAATAAAATTTACATACAACTCTGATTTTTCAAAGGTTGAATACTTGTACACACTATTTTTCAGGCAATTTTCACAAGGTTTTTCAAAGAAAACTTTCTTTCACAAAACATTTTTCCTGACTTAATAATCAGTACAAGTACAAAGAGCCTGGGGAGTTCACAATCATCTTTTATTATTATAGGATTACTTTTTACATTATATTTTATATTGGGGTGATATATTTTATTTTTCAGTATGAGTTATGGCTTATAGTATATACATGGTATATACGACTCCCCTATACTTAGCTTGAGCTATGTCCTCATAGGTCGAAAGGAAAAGCAAAGACATAACTCGTACTGAGTATAGACATATCTAAAGAATCTATAGGAATGAAATGAATGAATGAGAAGTTGACCGTCCCCCCTATACTTAGGATCAAGCAATCCTAAGTATAGCAGACTGTACAACAAGCAGGGAGGGTCAAGGGTGGGAATACACAGATCGTACTCCGATTGTCTCCCCCTATACTTAGGGTAAGATACTCCTAAGTATAGACAAGAAGAGGAGACAATGGAGAGGATCGGAAAGAAATGAAAAACTCGGGGTGCACATCCCCCCTATACTTAGGACAAAGTACGTCCTCAGTATAGAAAACTGTCTACAAGGGCGGCACCTTTTTGATACAAAGAGAAAATAGAAAAGGAAAAGAAGAAAAGAAGAAAAGAGGAAAATCAGATAAACAGTGGTTGGAGTACATCATCTGAATCTTCTGATGCTGCAGCAGTTGTGGAGATGTCATCATGTTGTACGAGCTGGATATAGTCAACAACGGCCAAGAATGCATCTGGTTCTAAGTAAGGCTTCAGGAGTTGGCCGTTGACGACGAAGGGCTGTGCGTCAGGGGACAATTCTGATATTGCAATACTTCCATTGTCACACACTTCACAAACTCGAAATGGCCCTGTCCACTTACTCTTTAATTTTTCCGGGAAGATCCGCAACTTTGCATAAAATAACCACACTTTCTGTCCAACATCGAAGGTCTTCCGTATGATGTGTCGGTCATGCCAGCGTTTCACCTTCTCTTTGTACATCAAGGTGTTATCGTATGCATAGTCTCGGAATTCCAAGAGCCTGTTCAGATCATCTTTTCTCTTCTGACCACTTTTGCGTGAGTCCAAATTACAACTGTTGATTGCCCATAAAGACTTGTGAATTAATTCCACGTGCAGATGGCACGGCTTTCCATATACAAGACGATAGGGCGACATGCCCAAGGGAGACTTGTAGGCGGTTCTGTAAGCCCATAGCGTTGAGTCCAAGAGTTGAGACCAGTCCTTTCTGTTTGGCCTAACAAGTTTCTGCAGGATAGTCTTGATTTCTTTGTTTGATAGCTCTGCCATGCCATTGGTATGAGGATGATAAGGAGATGCGACATGATGATCGATATCGTACTCCTTCGTTAACTTCTTGATCTCTTTGTTAATGAAGTGGATACCCCCATCTGATATGAGAATTTTAGGAATCCCGAACCGTGAAATTATGTTCTTTTTCAGGAACTGGCATACTGTTCGACTGTCGGCGGCTCGAGCGGGGATAGCTTCAACCCAACGACTCACGTAGTCGACAGCAAGAAGGATGTGCTCAAAACCTTGATTGTTAGGGAAAGGTCCCATGAAGTCAATGCCCCATGCATCGAACACGTCTGCTATCTGAATGATTTTCAGGGGCATCGAGTCTTTGGCAGTAAGTGTACCTTTCAATCTCTGACAGTCAATACATCTTTTGACAAACTCTGCAGCATCCTTAAATAATGTGGGCCACCAGAAGCCACACTGGAGTACTTTGGCTGCCGTACGATCTCCAGAATGATGTCCGCCAGATTTGAGCGAATGACAATGCTCGAGGACACTAGATTGTTCCGTCTGAGGGAGTCACCTTCGCCAAATGCAATCCGCTCCTTCCCTGAATAAAAGAGGATCCTCCCATTGGTAGAATCGGATGGTCAACATGAATTTATTCTTCTGATTTTTCGTCCAATCCGTTGGTGTTACCCCAGAAGCGAGGTAGTTGACTATGTCAGCATACCAAGGAAGAGAATCTACTGCTAAGATGGCTTCGTCAGGAAAGGTTTCTGTGATAGGTGCATTGTTCAGAGGAGGCTCAAGCTGCTCTATTCTGGAGAGATGGTCTGCTACCACATTCTGGACTCCAGGCTTGTCCTTGATTTCCAAATCAAATTCCTGGAGGAGAAGGATCCAACGAATCAGTCTTGGCTTGGCATCCTTCTTCTGCTGTAGGTACCGGATAGCAGAGTGATCTGTAAAAATTGTGACTTTTGATCCCAACAAATAGGATCTGAACTTCTCAAGGGCAAAAACCACAGCCAGCAACTCTTTCTCTGTCACTGTATAATTCCTCTATGCTTCATCTAATGTTCTGCTGACATAGTAAATGGCATAGGGCGCTTTGTCTTTCCTTTGCCCAAGAACTGCCCCGACTGCAAAGTCTGACGCATCGGTCATTATCTCAAAGGGGAGAGTCCAGTCGGGAGGCTGTAAGATTGGAGCCTGAGTGATGAGCTCCTTCAACTGGTTGAAAGCAAGGAGAACCTGCTGATCAACAATGAACTCAGTTTCCTTACACAAAAGCTCTGTCAGAGGTCGGACGATACGGCTGAAATCCTTAATGAATCGCCTGTAGAATCCCACATGCCCCAGGAATGACCTCACATTCTTTACTGACTGAGGTGATTGGAGATTTGAAATGACATCCACCTTCACCGGGTCGACTTCCATGCCACGTTTGGAAACGACGTGGCCCAACACAATGCCTTCAGTGATCATAAAGTGGCTCTTTTCCCATGAGAGCACTAAATTGACTTCTCGGCACTTCTGGAGCACTATGTCTAGGTGCTCAAGACAAGAATCAAAACTATCACCATAGACAGAGAAGTCGTCTATGAACACCTCGAGAAAACTGCCTACCATCTCGGCGAAGACTGCTAACATGCATCTTTGGAAGGTTGCATGTGTTGCATAATCCAAAGGGCATTCTCTTGAAGGCGTAGGTGCCGAACGGGCAAGTGAAGGTAGTCTTCTCTTGATCCTCAGGGGCGATCGCCACTTGGTTGTACCCGGAATACCCATCCAGAAAGCAGAAGAACTCCTTGCCTGCTAATCTTTCAAAAACTTGATCAATGAAGGGCAAGGGAAAGTGCTCCTTCTTAGTTGCTGCATTAAGTCGGCGGTAGTCAACACACACCCGCCAGGATGTTGGTACCCGAGTGGAAATTTCCTCTCCTTTGTCATTTGTAACCACGGTAAGCCCTGACTTCTTCGGAACTACATGCAGTGGGCTTACCCATTTTGAGTCGGAGATGGGATAGATGAAGCATGCGTCACACCATTTCGTTATTTCTTTCATGACAACGTCCCGAAGGTTAGGGTTCAGCCTTCTTTAAAATTCGCGGGACGGCTTGGCATCTTCTTCCAGATAGATGTGATGTGAACACAAGGCTGGATTTATCCCTCGAAGATCTGAGACACTCCAACCAAGTGCCTTGCGGTTCTTTTCTAGAACCACGAGAAGACGAGATTCCTGATCCGGATTCAGCCTGCTGCTGATGATGACCGGATACATTTGTTCTTCACCCGCAAGGAAAGCATACTTCAGGCCTGCAGGAAGTGGCTTGAGTTCTGGTTTTGACCTGTCCACTTTATCGGTCACTTCAGAGACTATGCTGGTGGTGGGTTGTACTTCCCTGAAGCTGCTACCATCCTCATCATTCTGTTGAGATCTTGGTAATGTGCCGAACGTTTCTGCGCTAAGTTGGTCGTGTTCGGTCTGGAGTGACTGCTCAAGTAGATGCGTCTGCATCTGAGAATCTGTCTCCCAAGAATCGTCGGAGCATAAGCTGACTGCGCTTTCCAAGTCCTCCTCAAGAGTGAGGATTTCTCGGGTCCACGGATCGTCCAATGATAAGGCCGAGTCTCTGATCTCTGCAATAAAATCACAGTCTGCTTCGGACGCTGCCTGTCTCTCATCAGTTGTGGCATTTGGCTTTCTGTTCATGTTTATCGTGATCTGCTGGGTGTTCGAGCTGAAAGTAATCTTACCAGACCCGTAATCAACCACGGCACCTGAAGTACGAAGGAATGGTCTGCCAAGGATGATAGGGGTCTGGAGCAGGGGTGCAGGTGAGTCCATATCAAGGACTACAAAGTCAGCTGGGAATTTCATTTCCTGCACTTTAACTACCACGTCTTCCAAAAGACCTCGGGACCGCTTGACTGATCGGTCAGCGAACTGAAGGATCATGCGTGTCTGCTTGAGCGGTCCCAGCCCGAATTCTTTCATTATGGACGAGGGCAGAAGGTTGATGGAAGATCCACTGTCAAGGAGAGTACGCTCAAAGACCTGATCAAAAATCTCACAACTGATCAGAGGTGCTCCTGTATCTTGTTTCTTCTGGGGGAGATTGCTAATGGCTGCAACAGTGGCCATGGAGAGAATGCGCTTTTCTACATCTCGGTGTCTGTTTTCTTGCGCTGGGCGACGCCTGTTAGTACATGCCTCCTTCAGTCCTTTCTTCACAGCTGGCATGTACTCCACGGCCTTCAACAAAGGAATCTCAACAGTCAACTTATCTAATATTTCCACAACACCGGGATCAGACAATGCTTTTTTCGTTTTGCAATTTTTTTGGATTTTTGTATCGCATGAGGAAAAGGAATATGTACATCACTAGCAGGAAAATCAGAGTTCTTATTTACATCAATATCATCGCCCATAGAATTGTGTACATCCGGACTACAAAAGGAGTACAAACTGTTTCTGAATATGCTGGTACTGTAGGGCGAGCAAAAAGTAAAGCGTCTGCTTCGTCGGCTAGCGAGGGATCGGCTGCGGCTGGCGGCTCCTTCAATGCTGGCGCGGCTTCGCTTTCGGCTGTAAACTTCTTTTTGGTGTTTTTGGTTTTGCTGATTTTTTTGTATTTTTCTGCTGGGAATGATGCTGGAAATGCACGACGGCTGGACTGGCTTCTCCTTCTTCTTCCTCCTCACCCGCCACTGGAGCTGGCACGGCTGATGCGGAAGATGACGATCCACCTGTTTCTTTATTCACCCCACTTATGGTAGCAGGCGGAGGCAAGGCCCTACCGCTCCTGAGAGTAACAGCATTAGAATAAACAGTAGTATCATTACCAGACACAGACAGGACATCACATTCTACCTGCTCTTTCTTCTCGAAATTATTGGGGTTGGCTTCGACCTGAGCCCGGAATGGTAGTTCGAGTGGCGGTCAGGTCGTCAAGCCGCTTGGTCATTTCCGCCAGCCCTCGGACAAGTTGGGCTAGGCAATCCATAATAGGGTTTACAGGGGATTCTTCAGCGATTTCAGCGTGCAGACCACGCTGCTGTTGCATAGATGGGTGTGGAGGCTGTTGCTGGTGGTTCTGAGGTGGTGCAGGAAGTTGAAGTTGTTGATACGAGGGAGGAGGGTACTGCTGATATTGTTGAGGCGGGGCAGCCGCATACTGGTGAAACGGCTGTGGATGGCGGTACGGCGACTGTTGCTGGTATGGATGGTTCTGCTTCCATTGATGTGCAAGCTGGGGAGGTTGTTGATACTGCTGTTGTTGCTGAGAGGATTGTCCAAAATGACCACCCTGCAGTTGGTGGTATTGCCGATTGGCAAATGGCTGACCCTGAGGTTGTCCCGGAGGACGGGTCGGCTGTGCATCATTGCTTCATACCCCGTTCACTTCCTGAATCAGGGGTGGTGGTGGGAAGACTGGATCAGGTCTGGAAAGGAACTCTGGATGGTACACGATCATCTGCTGCTGCGGCGGGCCCTGGTCGGGCGCCTGCACGTAGTACACGTGCTGGACTGCCGGTGGCTGTTGACTCGGTTGAGGCTGATGCTGCGGTTGCTGCTCGTCTTTCTTCTCAGCGGGAGCTTCCGATGGTGTAGCCGTCTGAACAGAGTTGACGGTGCCCACCAACAGTTCAAGGTACTTATTGATCTGATCAAGCTTGTCTAAATTCTGGATCCTCTTCTCAATCACAGCGAGTTTCTCGAGGTCCTGTGATCGCTTCTCTATGATGTCCACTTTAGAGAGATGACCCCCGATGATACTGAGGTTTGAGCTCTCATCTCTCTCTGCTTCCTTGGACGCTGCCATGTGTACTTGCTTCTGGAGGATCTGGGGCTGCTTCTGATACGCCTTGGATGAAGAGAGGGTGGCCTCTCCTTCGGCCATTTCTTCAAATATCTGCCAGACTACATCTTCATCCTTATTGAAGTGTGAGCCCCCACATGCTGCATCAACGAGCCTTTGGCTCTCAATGTTCAGTCCCCCAAAGAAGTGCTGGACCAAACTGGTCTTCGGAATATCATGATGGGGACACTTCTCCTGCAGGTCAGTAAATCTCTTCCATGCTTCATGTATTGACTCATGGGGTCCTTGGGAGAAATTACTGATACAGGCTCGCATCTGGTTGAGCCGACCTAGAGGGTAGTATTTGTGTAAAAAAGCGGACTTCAGCTCCTCCTAGGTCGTCACAACCTTCCCCAGATGGTTGACCCAATAGAGGGCCTTGTCTTGTAGGCTGAAGGGGAAAGTCATCATCTTAACAATGTCCAGAGGGACATTGGGATAGTGCGTAGTACGGCAAATGCGGGAGAATTGTTGCAGGTGAATGTACAGCTCCTCGCTGGTGTTTCCATGGAATGCAGGGAGAAGGGCGATGAACTGGGCTTCAGCTCAAAGTGAGCGTGTACCGGTGGAATGAGGATCCACTTGGTCATCTGGCTGTCTCTCGGATTGTATGTTTCTTTAAGTGTTGGCTTTGGTGGTGGTGGAAATTCTAGATCATCATCTGCACCACCACCTCCACCTCCACCTCCTCCTCCTCTGCCTCCTCTACCTCTGCCTCCTCCTCCATCGTCTCGGTTCATCATATCATTCAACATGTCCTGGAAGGCTGTCTGTGTGAGGGTGATGAATACCCATTCATCACTCTTTATTCTTATATTTTAGCTACAAAAACCTTTGCAAATGCATGTAGATATGTGTAAATAGGAATAATTAGCAAAAGCATGCATTGTGTAAAAACCTATAATTAGCATGTCTTTGTGCAAAAATAAAAGAATAAAGATTAAAAAGAAAAAGAGGGAAATATTTAGAATAAATATTGAGCAACCTAACCCAAGGGAGGGCTCAGCATGGGCCTGACCGCATAAAAGCCAAAGTAGAGGGAGATAGGGGCTCATGTGTAAATACTTATGTAAATAAAATAAAATCATATTTTCCTCACCCAAAAATATGCTTGTAAATATTTGTACATATTTATAAAAGATAAAAACAAAATAAAAATTTGAAAATCAAAAAGTTCAAAAATGCCCTTTCACCATGTACATAGACCATACTCCTATATTTATTCAACCTTATAAATAAATAAAATCATTTTCTAAACTTTTTGTAAATATCCTATATTATATATTGTAAATAAATAAAATGAAAAGAATCAAAACAAAAATCAAATAAAAATTACAAAATTCAAAATATAAAAATACATTGTATATATACCATGTATATAAATGTATATATCTATTTCTTTCACCTATGTACATAAATAATAAAAACCAAATAAAAGCACCCTTTTATTCCTCATTTTATTCTATAAATAAATAAAATATTAAATAGGAATAAAATTGTACAAAAATAATAATTAAAAATCAAAAATTAAAAACCTACATATTGTATATATACCTATACATAACTATATAGTGTAAATACCTTATTTTTATTTCCAAAAATTAATTAAAAATCACCAAAAAATAGAAAAAAAATAAAATAAAAATATTTCATGTTGTGGGTTTTTGCTGATTCGGCCCCTAGCTATGTGTATTTGTCACTTCTTTATCCAGCCACGTGGCCTTCAGCCATTGGCCCTGGGGATGTTGACCGCCCGGTCAACTGACCCCCCCCAGGACCACTCTTCACGGGTTCGAGCACCGGACCTTCTTCTCGGATTTATACCCGCTCGACCCGATTCCCAATCACCCAAACCCCGGCTCCGTTTGACACCTCCCACATCCGACACCCTCGCCGGAGCTCCTGCATCGGGATCCGCGCGCTTCCACGCCCTACCCGCGCCTATCTTCCCGGACCTGCACCCACTTAAATACCCAGCTCCGCCACCTAATTCATGCATATTTGGCCATTTGCTTCGATTTCCAGTGAGCTCCAGAGAGAGAGAGAGGTGACAGCTCGAGTCTCGACCTGTCGCAGCGAGGAACGGAGGCGAAAGCCACTGATCCGGCGAGTCTTCACCGCCGTGCTCCGCCCCGAGTTGGAGCTCGAGCCTCGGACGTCGACGCTCCTTGAGGCGAGGACCGGGAGCACCCCCAGCTCCAGCACAGTCGATTCATCCACCCAGGTAGTCCCCTAGTCCCTCCATTCAGTCTAATTTCCAGTTTGCCCCAAATCGCACCGCTGCCGTCTTTCGTCGATTCCGACCACCTCGCGCACCCATTCGATCATCGGAATCCACATTCATCTCCGCCTTCCCTCCACGCACCTTCTCCGCCCCTCCGTTCAACCCAGCTCGCACAGGAGCTGGGATTCGAATCCCCTCGCCGTCGCTTCGTCGGGGTTCGTCCGCACCGACGCACAGACATCCCCAAGTCGCCTAACTGGGTCGAGGCATTTTGCCCTCGACCCGCGAAGCTTCTTAGCCATTTTGCAGGACCAGAGGAGGCTATCTGAGGCCTCCCGACATTCAGACAGGAGCTTCTCCTCCGCCGACCTCGCGGAGCCCTCCAGGGCTCGGCTGGGTCATCGGAGCCTACCAGCAGCTGCGGAGCATCATCGCGGACCTTTTCCGATCTTCAGAGGCAGCAGGGGAGGAGACCAGCGCTCGCACGAGGCCGGCGAAGCTCGCCGGCCGACTGTTCTTCCAGCATCTTCCCCGACCGTTCGATCGTCCTCGACCTCCAGTTCGTATCCAGACCGTTCACTTGAGGAGAGCCAGATACCGTCAGATCTTGGAGAGGCGATCAGGACCGTCCGTTGCACGAGGGGCAGCCACCGAGCACCGCACCCGTTCGATCTCCCACGTGGCGTATCCTCAGCCGTCGGATCGCTGCGAGGACCTCAGCGTTGGAGCGCCAGACATTTCCAGTCGTCCATCTACACACGTGGCGCGCATCCATTCGGGCGACTTAATAAAGGGTAATTTACCCTTAGGCCCTTCCTTATCTGTTATTTCGTTTTAGTCCTGTAAATGTTTTAGTCAGTTGTTTAGTTTTAGGGTATTTTGCATGTTGGACCATGAGCTTTAGTTTATTTGCACTTATGCCCCTGTCTGTGTGAGCCACGTGCTTCGTCACGTGTTTTGTTGGGTTATTTGCAATTATTCCCTGTAGTTCTGGTTGTTCATAAATGAATGAAAACTTTTTAGTATTTGCATCTATGCCCCTGTGAATGGTTTTATTACGCATGTGCGTTTATTTTTGGGATTTTTGCAGCTGAGACCCTCGGACTTTTGGTACGTGTTACCAATTAGTCCTTGGAACTTAGTTTTATTACATAGAGATCCCTGAGTGCCCCAGGCACGCGCCGCACGCGTGACTTGCTGGGTTAATTGCACCTGGACCCCCAGAACTTAGGGTATTTGCACTTCAGTCCTTGTGCATAGTGCCCTCTTGTGATTTTTGAATAAAATATCAAATTACCTCCAAATTCGATGAAAATTTGATACATGGCTCCTGCCATGTTGTAGGATTTTTGAGAATTTTTTAGGACATTTTTGAGTTTATTTGTTATTTTTAAAAATTCAAAAACCATCTTTTTAGCCACTATCTAGTTTCAAAAAACCCCAAAAAAATATAAAAACCCCCTCAAAAATTCTATAAAAATTAGGTACTGTTTATTTTGTGTTCCTTTATTTTCTAGCCAATTTTGGCTATTTTTCACTGATTAAAAACCATAAAAACTTAAAAACACCTAAAAACCCATAAAAATTCCATTAAATAATTTAAAAACCCAAAAACAATAATTTTGGTACTCAAATTTTCCTTGTCTTACCTAGTTTACAGGAAAAATACCTCCAGGTCCTTTTGAGGTCCTAGATATTTTATCTAGGGACTTTAGGCTTGGCTGGACAGTACCTTGTTTATTTGCTACTATTTGATTTTTAGAAAATAAAATATCCATCATAAAAATCCAAAAATTCACCAAAAACACTAAAAAAACCTAAAAAACATAAAAATATTTTTGTTTGAATTTTTGCTTGATTTTTGACGCATTAAATAAATTGCTTAAGTGTGTTTATCTTTGTTTTCTTTTATTTCTCCACATATTAAAAATCCAAAAAAATAGATAAAAATCATTTAAAAATCACCAAAAATATCTTGTACTAGACCAGTTCAGACGATCACTCCCGTCAGCCAGAGCACTTTGTACTAGACCAGGGAGCGATCAACTCCCACCCTGATCGCATCACTCGAGACAGTCCAGCAGCAGCTCCGCGATCAGGGAGCATTTATGATTGAGATGAGGAGAGAGTTGGAGAGGCTCAGAGCAGAGCGAGATGAGCAGAGCGAGATGAGCAGAGCGAGCCTGAGGACGGACCTGATGCAGAGGCACGAGCCGCAGCAGCCGTAGCAGCAGCAGCAGCCGCGGCCGCAGCCGCAGCAGCCGCAGGAGGAGGAGGACCACCTAGACCGATGCGGGAGTTGCACAACCCCGGATCTACACTGATGCACCATTGGGTGGTGGTACCTGCTATCGTGGGGGACTTCAAGTTCCCCCCGAACACCCTGCAGATGCTTCCTCGTTTCCACGGACTCGCCACTGAGGAGCCCCACCTCTACCTCCAGGAGTTTCTGATGATCTGCAGTACTGTCCACGACCGGCATGTGGACCAGGACACGATCCGGATGATAGCCTTCCCGTTTTCACTGGCAGATAGAGCAGCCACCTGGCTGAAGCACCTTGGGAGGTTTGTCTATACCTGGGAGCAGCTCCGCACCGAGTACTTGAACAAGTACTATCCACTCGGGCGGACGAATGCAGCGAGGGCCCTGATCAGCAACTTCTCCATGTTCCCCAACGAGCAGTTTCACGAGGCATGGGAGAGGTTCCGAGAGCTCCTGGACAGATGCCCGCACCACGACATCACGAAGCCGAACCTCGTGCAGAGCTTTTTCAGCGGGTTGACACCAGAGCTACAGGGTCTGGTGAATGCTTCTTGCGGCGGGTCCTACTTCGCCAAGGACCACGACCAGGTCTGGGCCATCTTCGAGGAGATGGCTGAAAACTACATGGTGTTGTCCCAGACCAGGTTGTATACTCAGAAGACCCAGCCACATCAGCCAGGACCCGTGCAGTACCAGAGGATAGCACGGGTAGATGCAGGTCCATCGAGTTCGTCCGCAGCCGCAGCAGCACAGGCAGAGTCATCAGCTGCGGACATGGGCATTATCAGCGAGAAGCTGGACCGCATGGAGCTGATAGAGAAGAAGCAGTGCCAGAGTATCACGCAGATGGAGCAGATGGCACAGGTTCTGAGCGACATGAAGACACAGCTCATGTGTCTCCAGGAGGCACAGACGGCTTCTCAGCCCCGTCTTCAGTCGCGAGGCGACGCCGGCGGTAGCAGCAGCTCGTCCCAGCGCTTCAGCACCCACGTGCAGCCTAGACAGGTCCATCTTGTACAGGCGGAGCCGTACCAGCAGCCGCAGCCCACCTACCAGTCCCCACCATCTCCAGAGATGCAGATGGTGGTCTACCAGCCGGACCAGCCTCTGGCAGTACTCCCGCCAGCCCCTTAGATGCCGAGTCGTTGATGGATGTCAACGGGATTTGGTATGACCGCCCCCAGCCTGGGATCCGACGAGACCATCCCGGATTCAGGTGGGGGAGTGGTAGTACCCAGCCCCAGCAGCAGCCGTCAGGATAGGGAGGGCAGTACTCCCAACAGAGAGATCACCACCAGCCGCAGCAGCAGCCCCCAGCATATCAGCAGCACCAGTCATCCTTCGGTCCGCGTCCCTATCAGCAGCAGGGACAGTCGTGGAGACGTGAGCAGCAGGCTCACCCGGGATACCAGTAGCAGCACCCTCCATCCTACCCCTCTTATCCACCACAGCAGTTCCAGCAGCCTCACCCACAGAGAGGCCACCCGTCGGGCTCCCACGAGAGCCCCGCTTTGGATGACATCGCCCGCCTCCTCACGGACCAGCAGGCCACATTCCGACGGGAGATGGACGAGTTCCGCCAGGAGATGCGGGACCTGGTGCGAGGGAAGGCCGCCATACCAGCCCAGATAGAGCCGAATCCGAACAACCTCAAGAGGAAATCTGAGAAGGTAGTACATACTGAGTTAGCCACTCCTAGTGACCCATTTGATGATACATCTTCGGATCTATTTGATGCTGATTTTGTCACACTTAGGAGCGGTAGGACCCCAGCAGGCGGCGGTGCCTCATCTGAGCTTCACCACGAGGACATCCCAGAGGCGCCACAGGAGGAGGAGAGCGGTACTGAGGCCGCTCCAGACGATGACGGTGGCACTGAAGCCACCAAGGATGTTGATCCCACCGGCGGTACTAAGGCCGCCGCTTCACCAGATCTAGGAGGTGGTACTGATGCCACCCGTTCAGCCGAGCCAGCCCGCGGTACTGATGCCGCACGACGTCTACCAGCAGCAGCAGCAGAGCCAGCCCGTGGTGGTACTGAGGCCACCGGTGTTTGTACAGATAGAGATGATGTTTTTCCTCGTATTCCTGTATCTCAGAACTCTATTGTGAATAAAGGAAAAGGTTTACTTTCTTCTGGTCCCACTGTGGTGCTTGATGTATGTGTGGATCCGGTCCTTGAACCGCCTAGACCTTTTCCTAGTCCTTCATCTGAGAAGGACCCAGTGATCCCCTTCCCTAGAGCCCTTCAGATGGGGAAGGGGAAGAAAAAAGATCCAAAAAAGAGAGAGCTTGAGGAGTTCAGCCAGAGCATGATCGATCGATTCCATATCCAGCTGACCCTCCAGGAGGCTTTGCAGCACATCCCCCTTCTCCAGCGATCTTTGAGAGAGAGGACTACAGTCAGGAGGAGGAGGAGGAACCACACTTCCGAGATACATGTGCTGACGAAAGCCACGTGTTTTGCGATCCAGAACCGCCTGCCAGCCAAGAGGCCAGATTCAGGGGCCCCGTATGTCAGATGCCAGATCAGTGAGCAGAGGTTCGACCGTACTCTTCTAGATAGCGGATCGTCGATTAACCTTCTTCCGGCAGCCCTTCTCGACCGCTTTGAGTTGGGCACTCTTTGACAGAGCAGGACAGTCCTTCAGTTCGCTGATCGATCTGTCAAGAGGCCGAAGGGGTTATTACGAGACGTTATCGTCACGATTCAGGGCCTGAAATTCCCCGTGGACTTCGTAGTGTTGGACATGGAGATCCCTGAGTCAGTGGCCGATACCCCCATCATCCTTGGTCGTCCGTTCTTGGCCACAGCCAAGGCGGTGACTGATCATGATAGCGGGAAGGTGTACTTTCGCGTCCAGGGCGAGAGTATACAAATAGAGACGGTCGAGGACTACAGAGCTAGATTCAGAGCCCGCTCAGATGAGAGTACAGATTCAGAGCAGCTGACAGACGCAGAGCCAGATATCCACCAGGACTGTGATTTTGTGATCACAGATGATGAGGCAGCTTGGGCAGATCTTGAGACACAGACCATCCTCTCACTTTCAGATACAGCTGATGCCGAGATAATAGCAGAGGAGAGTCTGGAGAGCACAACCTTGGACCAGGATACCATTGAGGCAGTAGAGCCGGTCCTTGATCGCAGCACGATGATTAGTGATGGTGGTGCTGAGGCACTCTTGTTTTCCGGTGGTATTGATGCCACTGATTCTGATACAGATCCCTCGGATTCAGAGTCTGATTGGGCCGATTGTGATGATCAGATGCCAGACCTGATTCCACCTGAGCCTACAGATGAGGAGGAGGTAGATGCAGAGCAGACCAGAGACAGTGCAGTTGAGCTGCCTTCTCCCGATCCAGTTTGCGAGAGTACGCTTTCACTTTCCCAGGCAGATTTGGCCGACCTTGCAGCTTTCACTCAGTTTCTTCCGCAGCCAGATTTGCCGGCACCCAGCATTCCAGAGCTGAAGCTGCTCCCTACTTCGCTGAAGTATCGATTCCTTGCGGGCGAGCCAGAGATGTACCCAGTCATAATCTCCGCCGAGTTGACTGGAGAGCAGGAATCCCGTTTGATGGGGGTTCTTGAAAAGAACCGCAAGGCGATCGGATGGAGCGTAGCAGATCTCCATGGGATTAGTCCATCGGTGTGCTCCCACCATATCTATCTCGAGGAAGGGGCGAAGCCGTCGCGTGAGTTCCAGCGGCGACTGAACCCCAACCTGAGAGAGGTTGTGATGAAGGAAATATCAAAGTGGTGGGGCGCAGGTTTTATTTATCCCATTTCCTACTCCAAGTGGGTCAGCCCCTTGCATGTGGTGCCCAAGAAGACGGGCATCACGATTGTGATCAGTGAGTCGGGAGAGGAGATCGCTACACGAGTACCCACCTCTTGGAGGGTTTGTGTTGACTACAGGAGACTCAACCAAGCCACCAAGAAGGACCATTTCCCCCTGCCTTTTATTGACCAGATCATTGAGAGACTGGCAGGGAAGAGCCATTATTGCTTCCTGGATGGGTACTCGGGCTACAACCAAGTGGCCATCGCTCCTGAGGATCAGGAGAAGACCACCTTTACCTGTCCCTTCGGCACATATGCTTTTCGACGCATGCCATTTGGGCTATGCAATGCCCCAGCGACTTTTCAGAGATGCATGTTGTCGATCTTTTCGGACATGGTAGGGGAGTGTTTGGAGGTCTTCATGGATGATTTCTCGATCTACGGCGACGGATTTGATTCTTGTCTTGACTGCCTAGATCGAGTACTCCAGCGATGTATTGAGTATCATTTGGTGCTATCTTGGGAGAAGAGTCACTTCATGGTGACTCAAGGGACGGTGCTTGGCCACATCATCTCCAACAGGGGCATGGAGGTTGATCCGACCAAGGTTGATGTCATCAGGAAACTCGCACCGCCATCCAATCTGAGGCAGTTACAGTCATTTTTGGGGCACGTTGGATTTTATAGGAGATTCATTCAGGATTTCAGCAGGATTGCCCGACCGTTGACCGACCTCTTGACGAAAGACACCGAGTTCCTTGTCGATGACAAGTGTCTTTCGTCGTTTACTACTCTCCAGCAGTGCGTTATTGAGGCTCCTGTCCTCCAGCCGCCTGATTGGTCTCTCCCATTCGAGATCATGACGGATGCCTCCGATTTTGCCGTAGGGGCAGTGCTGGGACAGAGGAGGGATGGAGTTCCATTTGCCATACACTATGCTAGCCGCACATTGGATTCCGCCCAGCGGAATTACACGGTCACAGAGAAGGAGATGCTAGCAGTAGTGTTTGCCCTGGATAAGTTCAGATCATATATCATCGGATCTAGAGTGACTTTGTTTACAGATCACACCGCCATCAGGTACCTCATGGCAAAGAAGGATGCCAAGGCCAGACTGACTAGATGGATCCTTCTACTCCAGGAGTTCGACATTGAGATTAAGGATAAGCCTGGAGTCAAGAATGTGGTGGCGGATCATCTCTCCCGATTAGAGCAGCCTGAGGAGACTGAGCAGATTGATCCTATCCGAGATACCTTCCCAGATGAGGCGATCCTTGCTATCGCCTCACTCCCATGGTACGCCGATATTGTGAACTTTCTCGTTGTTGGGAAAGTCCCACAAGATTGGCCCAGACAGAGACTTGAGACCTTCCTTGCGAAGGCCAAGTCCTACCATTGGGAGGATCCCATCCTTTACCACGAAGGAGGGGATAGCGTCTGGCGTCGGTGTATTCCTCAGGAGGAACACCATAGCGTCCTCACTTACTGCCACAAGCTTGAGGCAGGAGGACATCATTCTGGGAGGAGAACGGCACAGAAAGTGCTCCAATCCGGCTTGTGGTGGCCTACCCTCTTCAAGGACTCAGATGAGTTCGTGAAGAGGTGTACTGACTGTCAGAGGATGGGCACTTGTGGACAGCGTGATATGATGCCGATGCAGCCCATTCACTTCTGTGAGGTTTTTGACGCATGGGGCATCGATTTCATGGGTCCATTCCCTAAAAGTCAGGGATTTGAGTACATTCTGTTGGCCGTTGACTATGTGAGTCGTTGGGTGGAGGCTATCCCCGCCCGAACCGCTGATGCGAGGACAGTTTGCAGATTTTTGAGGAAGCATATCATCACGCGGTTCGGGGTTCCACGAGTTCTGATTTCTGATGGGGGATCTCACTTCATCAACGACCAGGTGAAGGCACTTGCTAGCGAGTTCGGCATAGATCATCGTGTTGCTACACCGTACCATCCACAGACGAATGGTCTAGCCGAAATGTCGAACAGGGAGATCAAGACTATATTGCAGAAAGTCGTCTGCCCTGACCGAAAGGATTGGTCACAGCTTTTGGACTCGGTCTTGTGGGCATATAGGACGTCTTTCAAGACACCTTTGGGCACATCTCCCTTTCGCCTCGTATACGGCAAGCCATGCCATTTACCTGTTGAGCTGAGGCACAAGTCACTTTGGGCAGTTACAGACATACTTATGGATCCAGATGGTATGGGAGACCAGAGGAGGGCAGAGCTAGCTGCCCTGGAGGAGCTTAGAGATGCAGCTTTCTCAAGCAGCCTACATTATAAGGAGAAAGTCAAGGAGTGGCATGATTCTCATATCAGCCACAAGCATTTTGAGATTGGACAGAGAGTATGGCCGTTTGATGCGAGGCTTAGATTATTTCTAGGGAAGCTACAGAGCAAATGGAAAGGACCTTATCTGGTTAGGAAGGTACACGACAACGGTAGCATCGACATATCCGAGTTGTCTTCTGAGAGTACCTTCCGAGTGAACGGCCAGCGGCTCAAGCCATTTCTAGATCATGAGCCGCGGGTTGTTGATATTGCCCCTATTCATTTTGCGTGAGATGTGGTCTTTGACTCACATCTAATGCATCTCACGCCTGAGTTTCACTGATCTTCCGCTGTATATAGATCCAGATGTCCATATCACCACATTCCTTAGTCCCACATCCCCTTCCCCATCTTGTGATTATGCTATACTTAGGGTGCACTTTACCCTAAGTATAGGGGGGATGTGAGACCTTTCGGGTATTTCTTTTGTTTCTGTCTACCCCTGTTTTGCTGCCTATACTTAGGGATATTTCACCCTAAGTATAGGGGGGGTAGACCCTGTACATCCTGCACTCAGGTTTTCCCTTAGTATACAGCCTGCTATACTTAGGATTACTTGATCCTAAGTATAGGGGGAGACCTGAGTCCCTTTTGACTTTTCATTTCCTTTTGTATAGCCTTTCTTTTCACTTCCCTATACATAGCACGAGTTATGTCTTCTTCATCGCTCTTAACTCTGAGGACATCGTTCGAGCTAAGTATAGGGGGGTGTGTATATATTTCATATATACTTTAGCCATAACTCGTACTTTGTGTGATGTGTTAATAAATAAAAATGGCTAAAAACCACAAAAATTAAAAATTTTTCATGTACATAATCTTCTTTTATTTGCACATACATAGCTAGTGTACAAATTATTTTTGTAAAAACGATTTCAAAAATCTTTTGTGTAAAGCTTGTGTAAGTATTTTTGTATCAAAATTATGTATATAGTACAAAATTTTTCCAAAATGTTTTGAAAATCAAAAGTTTGCAAAAATCTTGTGTAAATATGTGTAAATACCTTTTTGCAAAACTTGCACTTCATGCATCATCATTCATGATTTCAAAACATTTTTCAAAAATTTTGCATGTTTGTAAAATTTGTGTAAATAAGCATCTTTTTGTACATATGTATATAGTTTTTCTGGATGATAGTTGACATTTAAACTAGCCTGGAATCAAATCGAGAAATGGAGCTTGATTAAGATCTTAATCCACCTAATTTCTAAGAGGAACCTTATAGGGCTTAGGTTTAAGGCTTTTCAGGTCCATGGTGACTTAATCCTTTGGGTCCACTAGGCTATGATCACATGTCATCTCAATGAGCCTAAGTAGAGCACTTAACAACAACACATGACTCATATAGATTATGGCTTTACTTGGACAACCGCACTATGCACCGAGCTCTCTACGGATGAGGTGGTGAGGAGGCAGTCTTCCTTGACTTGGGGTAGCATATGAGGGTAGTACTTCTAGGCGGAACCTCTCTTCTTCTTATAGTGAAGGAAGTGTGTCTCAACTTGGTCTGGTTGCCATGAGGTCTAACGACGGGAGTTGTGGGTTGCAATAAAGCTTCAAAAGAGGGATAGTCTACTGGCTCAAGAGGAAAAACTCCTTGTATATATGCTGCACATGTACATGTTGTATAGATGCACTCGAAAAAAAATGTGCAAAAAGAAAAGAACTCCAAAAAAAGTGGTGGGTCTGAGAGAAAATGATAATCCCACCGGAGTATGTATATAAGTGCAATAAGCAAAGCTTGGTTTCATGATCCACCTGTTGTAGCTTGCAGCAGGGAGACTTGGCTACACTGGTCAAGCTCCCAAGGGTACTTGGCTACACTGGCCTTGACCCATTCTCTTCTTCCCCCTCTTCTTGAGCCGGTTGTACTTGAACTTAGAAGGGAATACCCCGCTCCTCGAGGAAAGAGTGGCCAGATTGAGGTCATAGAGTTACCTTGTTGAGGAGGGTTGTTAAGTTGCCATTTCTGAGGTGGAGAGCTTAGACCTCACTTTCACAGGACAAGAAAAGATTCATGGTCTTCAGGGTTTGTGCTTGATGACTTGTTCTGATCTGGAGCATTGAGGAGTCTTGATTATAGATTGGTGGAACTTAGAGGCTGTTAGGTTTTAAGCTTAAGTCTAAATAAGGTTCCGACACATTAATAATCCAAAGATCTGATTGAGCTCCATACCTCAATTTAATGAAGGCAAGTTTAATAATCAACCTTGATCCATGTACATCCTCTTTTTCTTTTTCTTTCTTTATTTTTCACTTCTTTTTCAAATAAGTGTTTGCTAAGGGACTAGCAAAGTTAAGTATAGGGGGGTGATGAATACCCATTGATCACTCTTTATTCTTATATTTTAGCTACAAAAACCTTTGCAAATGCATGTAGATATGTGTAAATAGGAATAATTAGCAAAAGCATGCATTGTGTAAAAACCTATAATTAGCATGTCTTTGTGCAAAAATAAAAGAATAAAGATTAAAAAGAAAAGGAGGGAAATATTTAGAATAAATATTGAGCAACCTAACCCAAGGGAGGGCTCAGCATGGGCCTGACCGCATAAAAGCCAAAGTAGAGGGAGATAGGGGCTCATGTGTAAATACTTATGTAAATAAAATAAAATCATATTTTCCTCACCCAAAAATATGCTTGTAAATATTTGTACATATTTATAAAAGATAAAAACAAAATAAAAATTTGAAAATCAAAAAGTTCAAAAATGCCCTTTCACCATGTACATAGACCATACTCCTATATTTATTCAACCTTATAAATAAATAAAATCATTTTCTAAACTTTTTGTAAATATCCTATATTATATATTGTAAATAAATAAAATGAAAAGAATCAAAACAAAAATCAAATAAAAATTACAAAATTCAAAATATAAAAATACATTGTATATATACCATGTATATAAATGTATATATCTATTTCTTTCACCTATGTACATAAATAATAAAAACCAAATAAAAACACCCTTTTATTCCTCATTTTATTCTATAAATAAATAAAATATAAAATAGGAATAAAATTGTACAAAAATAATAATTAAAAATCAAAAAATAAAAACCTACATATTGTATATATACCTATACATAACTATATAGTGTAAATACCTTATTTTTATTTCCAAAAATTAATTAAAAATCACCAAAAAATAGAAAAAAATAAAATAAAAATATTTCATGTTTTGGGTTTTTGCTGATTCGGCCCCTAGCTATGTGTATTTGTCACTTCTTTATCCAGCCACGTGGCCTTCAGCCATTGGCCCTGGGGATGTTGACCGCCCGGTCAACTGACCCCCCCCCCCCCAGGACCACTCTTCACGGGTTCGAGCACCGGACCTTCTTCTCGGATTTATACCCGCTCGACCCGATTCCCAATCACCCAAACCCTGGCTCCGTTTGACACCTCCCACATCCGACACCCTCACCGGAGCTCCTGCATCGGGATCCGCGCGCTTCCACGCCCTACCCGCGCCTATCTTCCCGGACCTGCACCCACTTAAATACCCAGCTCCGCCACCTAATTCATGCATCTTTGGCCATTTGCTTCGATTTCCAGTGAGCTCCAGAGAGAGAGAGAGAGGTGACAGCTCGAGTCTCGACCTGTCGCAGCGAGGAACGGAGGCGAAAGCCACTGATGCGACGAGTCTTCACTGCCGTGCTCCGCACCGAGTTGGAGCTCGAGCCTCGGACGTCGACGCTCCTTGAGGCGAGGACCGGGAGCACCCCCAGCTCCAGCACAGTCGATTCATCCACCCAGGTAGTCCCCTAGTCCCTCCATTCAGTCTAATTTCCAGTTTGCCCCAAATCGCACCGCTGCCATCTTTCGTCGATTCCGACCACCTCGCGCACCCATTCGATCATCGGAATCCACATTCATCTCCGCCTTCCCTCACGCACCTTCTCCGCCCCTCCGTTCAACCCAGCTCGCACAGGAGCTGGGATTCGAATCCCCTCGCCGTCGCTTCGCCGGGGTTCGTCCGCACCGATGCACAGACCATCCCCAAGTCGCCTAACTGGGTCGAGGCATTTTGCCCTCGACCCGCGAAGCTTCTTAGCCATTTTGCAGGACCAGAGGAGGCTATCTGAGGCCTCCCGACATTCAGACAGGAGCTTCTCCTCCGCCGACCTCGCCGGAGCCCTCCAGGGCTCGGCTGGGTCATCGGAGCCTACCAGCAGCTGCGGAGCATCATCGCGGACCTTTTCCGATCTTCAAAGGCAGCAGGGGAGGAGACCAGCGCTCACACGAGGCCGGCGAAGCTCGCCGGCCGACTGTTCTTCCAGCATCTTCCCCGACCGTTCGATCGTCCTCGACCTCCAGTTCGTATCCAGACCGTTCACTTGAGGAGAGCCAGATACCGTCAGATCTTGGAGAGGCGATCAGGACCGTCCGTTGCACGAGGGGCAGCCACCGAGCACCGCACCCGTTCGATCTCCCACGTGGCGTATCCTCAGCCATCCGATCGTTGCGAGGACCTCAGCGTTGGAGCGCCAGACATTTCCAGCCGTCCATCTACACACGTGGCGTGCATCCATCGGGCGACTTAATAAAGGGTAATTTACCCTTAGGCCCTTCCTTATCTGTTATTTCGTTTTAGTCCTGTAAATGTTTTAGTCAGTTGTTTAGTTTTAGGGTATTTTGCATGTTGGACCATGAGCTTTAGTTTATTTGCACTTATGCCCCTGTCTGTGTGAGCCACGTGCTTCGTCACGTGTTTTGTTGGGTTATTTGCAATATATTCCCTGTAGTTCTGGTTGTTCATAAATGAATGAAAACTTTTTAGTATTTGCATCTATGCCCCTGTGAATGGTTTTATTACGCATGTGCGTTTATTTTTGGGATTTTTGCAGCTGAGACCCTCGGACTTTTGGTACGTGTTACCAATTAGTCCTTGGAACTTAGTTTTATTACATAGAGTCCCTGAGTGCCCCAGACACGCGCCGCGCGCGTGACTTGCTGGGTTAATTGCACCTGGACCCCCAGAACCTGGGGTATTTGCACTTCAGTCCTTGTGCACAGTGCCCTCTTGTGATTTTTGAATAAAATATCAAATCACCTCCAAATTCGATGAAAATTTGACACATGGCTCCTGCCATGTTGTAGGATTTTTGAGAATTTTTGAGGACATTTTTGAGTTTATTTGTTATTTTTAAAAATTCAAAAACCATCTTTTTAGCCACTGTCTAGTTTAAAAAATAAAAAAAAATATATAAAAACCCCCTCAAAAATTCTATAAAAATTAGGTACTGTTTATTTTGTGTTCCTTTATTTTCTAGCCAATTTTGGCTATTTTTCACTGATTAAAAACCATAAAAACTTAAAAACACCTAAAAACCCATAAAAATTCCATTAAATAATTTAAAAACCCAAAAACAATAATTTTGGTACTCAAATTTTCCTTGTTTTACCTAGTTTAGAGGAAAAATACCTCCAGGTCCTTTTGAGGTTCTTAGATATTTTATCTAGGGACTTTAGGCTTGGCTGGACAGTACCTTGTTTATTTGCTACTGTTTGATTTTTAGAAAATAAAATATCCATCATAAAAATTCCAAAAATTCACCAAAAACACTAAAAAACCTAAAAAACATAAAAATATTTTTGTTTGAATTTTTGCTTGATTTTTGACGCATTAAATAAATTGCTTAAGTGTGTTTATCTTTGTTTTCTTTTATTTCTCCACATATTAAAAATCCAAAAAAAATAGATAAAAATCACCAAAAATATCTTTCTTTATTTTATTTCATTTTTACTACTTCGTAGGCCTTTGGACAACCCGTGCTCCTCGAGTTCGACCCTGGGAGCTATACCAGGTTAAACTCATAGCTGGACCGCTATCTTTGTGTTTGATTGATTTTATTCGTTTCGAGTGGTCTGATATTTTTCTTGATTGACTTGACTTGATCGCTTGGGTCGCAACGACCAATTTAGCACCTATACCCTAGCCTTCAGGTCGGTCATCAGGGCCTGCTCGGTCAGCTGCTGCTGGATGGCCTGGATAGATGTCAGTAGCTGTTCATTGACTTGATTCTGATCTGGCACCTGTCCTTCTGGTTGGGGTGGCTGCTGACCCTTGCCCTTTCCTCCTGGAGCCATGTCAGGGTCTGAGTCGGACGAAATAAATTCCGGAGTAGTCTCCAGGGCTCGCTCTGTCTTCTATCTGCATAATGAGATAGTCCAAATCAGACCACTTACAATTGTGTTCAGCTGCCGTGATGAAGCTGGAATTCAGGTCAACCCCAGCATGTTGTGAATGGAGAAGGATGTAGACTGTAATCGACTTCCATTCACAGTGGCGAAAGTGGGACAAAAGTGATCCCAGTTTATTGGGTGGCCAAGAGAAGGGTAGAAAACGAGGAGTCTGGAGATCGATCCGCAAAGTCCGGATCAGCTTCTCGGGAATCGCCTCGAAATTATTGGCGGAGTTGAGTCCATGGAATCGATGTGGGTGTCGGCATGGTCCCGACAAAAACCATCCATGGATCAACTTCGCGAAGCACAAAAGAAGGTAGGATGTTGGAAGAAAGATACGATGGTCAACGAGGAATAAAAGGAGTGGAAAATAGTAGAGAGGCTCGGTTGAGCGGGGTGGTCAAAGGGAGAAACAACAAAATGTGCGCAAAGGCGCGGGACTTGATCTTTGAACCTTAATCTAGATCCAAACAAACGCAATACAAAATCGGGTTCACCAACTCACGCCATGTGAAGCCGTGAAAGCTCGGCTATTTATTATCTTTTCATTTTTAGAGTTGTGATTTCAGGCATATCTTATAACAAGTCCTTAGTATGCTACCCTATAGGAGAGAGAGTACTGCCAGAAGAGTATCCCGTACTTGTCCTCCTCCTGTGTAACCTGTAGTCTGTACTTTTTGGAGTCCTTGTAACCCTTCCTGGATCCCTACTCAGCCAAAGAAATAGAGACAGGAAGTCGATAGGCGAAACCATTACTTCGGTTCTTGCTCGCAACGGAATCACCCGTGAGCATGTAAGAACCTACTCGGACACAGGACAATGAGACAGACCCCCCCCGTGAAGGCGTGGCCTATGCTCAATACTTCGGACAGGTTCGATGCTCTACACAACAGAGAGTCATCATTGGTGACCAAGCCTTACTCGCCTACGTACGATAGAAGCGCCATTACTTCGGAAATCTAGGCGATACACAAGGAAGTTGCAGATTGGGTTTTTGGCTTTAATCCTTAGGGGGTCGCACTCGCTCAAGGGAGTAGGGTTTTGGTCCCCCTCCAAGGTACCTGAAAACAATGAGGGCTTTATGAACCCGGTACAATGATAGTCCATTATAGATTTTAATTAAGGTCAAAGTTTATTTAGCAGTCCCCTTGTTTTAATTTTTTTGGGTTTTCACTTTTTTTGAGTCTGTTTTCATAGCAGCGCCTAACGTTTTTGTAGATTCTCATTTAAGTCCTAGGTGCTCAAAATTAGAGGGAGATAGCGGAAAAGCCGTGCAAGTGGTTCCATGATGGAAATCTCATCATTGAATCGAATGATGCATGCTGAGTTAGAAGACTTACAGTGCATCCCAGCTCTCTCCATGCGGTATGCAAAATAGAATTTTTAAACCTATCTACATGTCGGTATGCAAGGCACAAAATCGTCCTAAACATTAGCTGTTATTAGCGTGAAGAACCATAAGTCGCTCATTCATCTCTAGCCCAAAGGGTCCGGTCTTGGCTCGCCCCTCCTCTGCTCAACACACTTGAGTTTAGGAGAAAGCGCTTTGCGGGGCTCGCTGTGGCACAAGGGCTAAGAGACAAATGAACAACTTGTTTAAATTTGACTAGATCCATACGAAGTAGACTATAGGAACATGCATTCTTATTAATGTGTGGACCTAGCTACCGAGTCAAGCAACCTATATCTAGGGGCTCCAAGCACACAAAACAAAATAAAATAAAGGCGGAAAGCTCAAAACTTCGGAAAACAAAGAAAAGAAAGCGATGAAAACTTGAAAAACCGCGATGAGGCCCCCAGGTGAACAATCACCCAGGCACTGGACCTCATTGTGAAGAGTAGAGTCATGTTTAATTACATGCCAAAATTATCTCTCTCTCACCATAAATTACAAAAAATAATCCTAAATATTCTAATCCTATCTAATCCCCATCTCCTTGCTTCCTTGATGCTCTCTCCAAGTGGTCATGAGGTGAAGACCACCCTCCTCCAAGCTTGGTTACCTTGGCTCCCTAAGAAGCCATCCTTGCGTGGGGGGCCCTCGCATCAAAGTCACAAAAAGATGGAATTAGTATGTCTCAATCAATACAATGAAGCAGGCAAAAATTAATCAAAATGAGTAAATAAATCAATAAAGCATGGTGATTAATTACAATAAAAATAGCTGCTCACAAAATTAATGATGAATCAAAATTTACACAAGAACGACAAAACAAATTAGGCTATGCTCATTGCTCCCCGGCAACGGCGCCATCTGGTAACACGAATATTCCGCAAGGGTCACCATGAATAATATATATAGGGTGTCGCTGAGGCGACCGCTCGCAGAATACCCATGTTGATCAGCAATTAACCCACAATAAAAGAATAAAACAATTGAGTCCCAAAAATGTGAATTAATATTTATTACTCTACCACAAAATGTACAGTGACTAAGCATGTAGAGGTCGAACCACAGAGAGCAATACGAAATGCAATAGCCCATGACATACATGTACCACAGAGTCATCCTTGTGTGAAGCCTATTTTTGTGGGTTTTTATTTATTTTTTTATTATTATTTTCATATTATAGTTATATAATGTATATATATTATATATATTTTATAAAATATAAATATAGAAATATGTATATATACCCATAGAGGGTGAGTATATAGCATATAGTCCAAACATTAGATATATTTATATATAAATATTATATATATATATATATATTTAATTTTAGAATTTTAGACATTAATAAATATGTATATATTTATATATAGATAGATATATATTATTATTTTCAATAGGGGAATATATATATATAAGGGAGAGAGGAGTGATACAATATTTATAAAAATATATAAAAGCACTCAAAAATATAGAAATAAATTTTTTTTGGTATTTTTTAATTTTTTACTTTTTTGGTGATTTTTGGGTATTTTTCAAATTGTTTTTAGTATTTTTAAACACTGAAATAAAGGAAAACAGTGAATTAGGGATTGGCTGTAAGTAAAATAGGAATCAAAAATAGCAAACAGCCACAAAATTCTTCCACACTATTTTTCTAATAGAGATAATAAAATATAGAAGAAATAGGAACCGAGTTTATATTTTTCTGAGTTTTCTTTGATTTTATATTTTTTTGAAGTTTTTGTGTATTTTTAAATTTTTAAGGTTTTTCTTTTGAGAATTTTAGGGATTTTTAGATTGACACTAAAATAGGTCAAAATACACACTAGGGATTTTTTTTGGAATTTTTCGAGGTCTTTTAATTTTTTTTGGAATTTTGTAAGTTAGACAGTAAATAAAAGGCATGTTTTTTATTTTTAATAAATGCAAAAATGCAACCAAATTAAAAACTAAAAATATGGCGTGTGAGAGCATGTTAACAGGAGCTTATATCCATTTTTGCAAGATTTTTCAAGTTAAAACGAGGTGTGAAATAAATGGACAAAGCATACAAAAATATATGGCCTGGCCGGGGCATTTTTGCAATTAAAATATTTCTCAGGGGCATTCATGCAAAAATTACAACAGAAATAAACTTTTACTTTTATTTTGGGGGCCATTTTACAATTAATAAAACCCGGCAGGGTTTAAGTGAAAAAATCACGCGCCTCACGTGGGTGTTGTACGTGAGGCGCGGAGGGACTAATATGCAAATACAAAAACTACAGGGAGCCTTCCGTAAATTTTACAATTTATTTACAACGAGGATTTTTATTTATAGCATTAAAATATAAATACAAAAAGCGGGGGAGGTGTCTGAAATTTACCCCCAACAGGCGCTTGATCCGATGGTTGGTCTTCGTCCACTTGACACGCGGCGCGCATCCATCGGTCGATACCGGTTCGCAGATGATGGCTGAGATTAGATCAGCCTCGCTGATCGGACGGTGAGTGCGGGGCTTCATCTGATGGTCCACGTGCGATCTGGGCCGAGCCTCCTGATCTGACGGCGCTGGAGCCCCCTGGAAGAACAGGGAAGAAGCTCGTGCCTGGCAAGCTTCGATCGAGAAGCTTGGGCTCCTCCAGGGCTCTCGCGTGCATCTGAGGTGCTCTGAACGTAGCTGGAAGTCTCCTGCGTCAACTGATGGTCTCGCCATGGCTCCTGGAGGTCCGAGGCGCTCGGACGAGGTCGGTGAAGAACATGACCTCCAGGAACCTCTTCCTGGTTTGAATCAAGCCCAGATGGGCTCCTTTCTTCGCCGAACCTGCATAGGAAGAACCGGGGGAGCGAGGGCTACCTCCTCGACCCCTGGTTTTGAAGCTATACAGCAAGGGGAGGTGTGGAGGAGGAGCTCCGACGAAAGGCGGAGGTGGAGCTCCGATTCGCCAAGACCAGAGGTACTGGGTTGAACGAAGATGCGCAATCGATGGAGAATACGATGGGGAATGAAATGGGAGGCAAAAGGCGGTCGGAGACAGTTGAAGGCACAGTGGAGAAGTCGCCGGAGCTGAGCTCCGGCGAACTTCGAATTTTGGATTCTAAGCTACACTGATTAACTAAACACTAAACTAACAACTGGAATCAAAAGCTAACATTAAAACCTAACTAAAAAATGATAAAGAAGCAGCTCTTATACGTGGGGGCCACCAGGGAGCAGGACGGACGCCGGAGCTCCGCCGCGTCAAAATTGTCCTTCCTCCGGCTGATTCGAGGTGCTGGAGCACTCCCCCTGTCACGAGGAATGTCCCAGGAACGAAACCAAGGCTTTTGGATGGATTAAAATCGGCCAAAATGAGGAAGGGAGCGGAGCTTCTTATTTATAGACAATGGCCTGGAGCCTTATTGACCGGCGATTATTGCTTAATCCAATGAGTATCGAATTGATCTAAGAGTTCGGCGGGTATCAATGATCATCCGAGATCATTTCTTGTTAAGGAAGCGAGCCCGATCGATGGACGAGATGGCCGTAAAAAAGGGATGAAATTCGGGGAAAAGATGGTTCAGAGGCGCCAGGTCCCAGATGGGACAGTTGACCAGGCGGTCAACAAGGGCCGACGCCCCATTGGTCCACGTCGGCCGCAAGAAGACAAAACAGGAAATTTTGCTCTAAATTTATTTATTTGACATAGTAAATGATTTTATTAGAATTTTCTTATAAAATAAAAATTGTTTATTAATTCATGTAGTATTTATTTATGATTTTTATTTAATTTTTCGATGTATTTTATTATGGTTTTATCTTAATAATGTGTATATGTATGTATTTACATGTATTTTTGTGTATTTTATTTTTAATTTGTTTATTTTATTTTATTATTGTATTGTCTTATTTTATAAATTTATAATTTATTTTTGTGAGTATAAAGGTATTTTTATTTAATTTTTATGAGTTTATTTTCATTTTTAAATAAATAGGGGTAGGCATATGTAGGTATAATTATAGGTCTTTTACCTATATATTGTACATACTTTATTTATTTAATGTATTTTTTTGATTTTTATTTTGAATTTATATTTTTAATAAGTTATATGTACTATTTACATTATTATACAAATATAAAAGAAGAAAATAATTAAAGAATGTTTTCCCTTTTTATTTATGTACATACTTGATCATAGGTATCTTGCCCATTAACTTGCATAGGCTTATTAATTCTTTTTAGTTTTATTCTAATTTTAGTATATATATGTATTATATACATTATTCACAAAATTCTAAAAATATAATTGGATAAAAATAATGGACAATGAATATATTGAATATTTTAATCAGGCAGGCTGCACAATGAAGGCCAAAAACCTAACTTTTGCAGATGGACTCAAAAAATTATGAAACCAATTTTATTAAATAGTTCTTGGAAAGCTATATACAATTAAAGGTGAGTTTGGTTGATTTGGAGTTTTTATTTGCAAGATATGGGTCTGTGAAGTTGAGGTTTTGGCTTTTTATTCTGTGTATAAAATGTACACTGAGTATTATTTTTACACAAACTCAATTTTGTATTTTTATTTATATTATTATCTACAACTTTCATATACAAAGTTTCTTTATTTGATGAATGAATAATTATGTACAAAATAGGTGTCAAAAATGCATAAATAAATGCATAAATAAATGAGGTGTTTATTGTACACTGGCCCTTATCTCCCCCTACTTTATTCCTTGTCGACCAATTCCATGCTGGCCTTGGTCTCGGGGTTAGGGTCATAAAATATTTGCAACATTTTACTCCTTTTTCTTTTTTTCTCTTTATTCTACAGTTTTGGCATCAAACACCTTATTTAATGTGTAATTAATACAATGAATGATGAATGCTATTATGTACAATTTGATGCTATTTACATGCATTTTCTGGGGTTTTTGAGGCCAAAATGATATAATAAAGGTGATGAAATGGAGATTCATCACCCCCTATACTCAGATCAGGTACCCCTCCTCTGCTAATCACTTGCTCAGATCAGGTACCCCTCCTCTCCTCATTTTCTATGTTCTCTTATTTTTATTTTGACGCACACACCCATCCTATGTTCCAATTCATTGCACCATTACTCTCACTACACAACCCTCACCTTCGCACCACTCTCCGATCACCATCTTCCCTTCTCCAAAGCCCCGCCCACCATCGCCTTCTTCTTTCTTCAGAGACACTAGAGAAATACTTTGGATCCTCCACTCCACCACCCCGAATGGACTTCCACCTCCACTCAAACCACTCATGCACCTGCTTTGGCTATCCCTAACCCCTTTGCACATCCCCTTCGTTAATGGTCAGACTTCAACCTCCGCTCCATTCTCCTCCACCGTCTCGGATGAAGGTGCATTTCCATGCCTTCTCAGCTATCGAAACCACTCCACACCACCAACCGGACCCTCGCTAAGGCTCCTCCGAACTTCCACAACCCTTCACTATCGAGCAGAGCATTGGTGGAGCTCAAGGGAGGTTGCCGGAGCCAAGGCTCCTTGCTGCCGCCCACGGAGGAGGAAGGAGAAGCAGATGCCCTTGGATCTTGATTCAATGGTATCTACATCAGAGGAGCCATCATTGTCCGATCATGAGATGGAGACGGATCTGCAGCCATTGGATCCACTTCCTAGCCTCGGGTGGACTCGTACCACTATATCGTGCCACACGCAGCCTCGTTATCCTGAACCTGCAGTCGAACCTCTGCCCGCCCCGAACCTAGCTCGCATGCGTGCAACGTGTGGGCTGGGCAAATTGTAGGACTTCCATCTTAGCTTTCAGTATTTGCAAATAGGTCCCTACCCAAGCGCGTGCACATCACGTGCCATGCCTGGGCAGATTGCATAGGGGCCCCGCCGCCTTATTGAAATTATAATTATGCCCATGTAGGGCCCTATTTGCAATATTTATACTTTTATTTTGATATGTTTATTGTATTTATGCCCCACGAATAAAATGCTCATATCTTGAGCATACAAACTCCATTTCAATCGATTTCAATTTTATTTTGTTGCTCCTTCATTCTCTATATAATGTTATCGTTTAATCCCTATTTTGACACTTAACTAAACATCACTTGCTCCTCATTTGAATGCCATTGCTTAGAACATTGATGTATTTTTGTGATTCAATTGATAATGAAATTATATCTCTTTTCATTGCTTAATGATTGAAATATTTTAGGGCATATCTGTATATGCACCCTCATATCATTTTGCATCACTTTATTTTACTAAAAAAACTATCAAGAATAGCATATTGCATGTCTGTCTTTGCATGAGTCTCATGTGCATTTTATATCTACATAAGGAAGACATGTATCAATGAATTTAACCACTCAATTTTAATTGAAAATTTCTAATAAATAGACGAGGAGGATCGTGTCCTTATGTTCGATCTTGATAGACTTGTCAAGTTAAAACTTCCACATATTTAAATTTGTGGTTTTTGCTAAATTGAAATCCGTCTCCTATACTAAAATTATCATTAATTAAAGAGATGGATTTCTGGTTCATCATGCCCTACACAGGTTATTTCCTCAATTAATAGATTCCAATCGTCATAGGAAGATTAAGAATTTTTAAATATCTTCCATCGAACCCCTGCAGATAAATCATTATTTTTTTCAAGATAAAATAACATAATTATGTCAATAATCAACCTGCAATGATCAGATTAATCCTCAAATAATAACCACCATAACAAGCTTCAGATCAGTTCACAAAATATATAAAATGATAGAATATGGAATAAGCTTTAAATCGACATATCGTGCACGAAAATTAGAGTTCGTATGGGAAATATTACAGGAAAGTATAGAACATGCGACAATCATTATCCGTCTCCATTGACAGGGTGACTGTCCCCTCTGATCAGAGGGGACGGTCAAAAGACCGTCTCCATAGCTTGCATCCCATTTGCTATAAGGGGCAGTAATTGACACCTTCCCCTATATTCATGCTTAGGGGACGGTCGTAACTGTACCTTAAAGCCACTTAGAGGGACAGTCACGATCTTCCCTTAAAGGTAACTTAGAGGGGACGGTCATGACCGTCCCCTAATGTTAAGAGCAGAGGAGACGGTCAGCTTCGTAACTGTCCCATAAAGTTTGAGAAGGGGGACATTCATGATCATCTCATACGATAACTAAGGGGACGATCAAGAAGGGACGGTCGCGACCGTCTCTTCCTCTGCTACTAAAAAAATATCAATACCACCGATATGCTCTTCATTTTACCCTGCAAAGAGTGACATTAAACATCAAGTACCTGTAAAAATATTTGTATCTTCATCATAAAGAGTAAGATCAACATAGAAAATAACATTAATTCCACATTAAAATTTACACGAATATTTGAAATGACGACTACACTAAGAGATTCAAATAAAACCACTCTACCATAAACTATTCAAACTATTTAAACAGAGTAAGCTACTTTACAAAGTAATTGTTCAAATTAACGATACAATATACTAAACTATATATCCTACCAACTAAAGGAAACATCTAAAGTAATCATAAGCTTCGTCCTCATCCGCATTGTCGTCATCGTCATCATTATCATCATATTCATCATCATCATCATCTTCTCCTTCTTTCCCTTCATCATTGTCTCCTAGCCTCACAACTAGAATACCCACTTGTGTTGGGTGGCTAGTCGACGTTGCACCTTGATGTGCCTGCATGAATGCATTAAAAATTGCCATTTGTTGTTGTAAATCCTGAATCTCAACATTCATGCTAGACACTTGACTCTCTAATTCCCTCTCTCTTTGTGTCTTCTGAGAGGAAGATGACAAGCCACTCCCTACTCCATACCAATTCCGTATGGTGGCACCACGACCACCACAATGAACTTGTCCTTGATGCTCCGGATCGAACGCCTGAAGGAAGGCCGCATCAGGAGTAAGAGGTGTCTGACTCGTACCAGTGCTGTCTAGAGAGCCAGTGGCAGTGAGTCTGATCATCTCCTCCTGAAAATTTATTAAAGTAAGTTCAAAATCCATTTATATTGTTCAAACGGATGCAAAATTGTTAGTAATGACCTACATGAATTGGACCATAGACAGGATCTATCCGATGAACTTTCCCGCCCACATCGTGACTCTTAAACTTCTCAAAGACTTCCATCCGACTGGGCACACGATTTTTCTCCACTGTCTGATGTGAAAAAAAAACTAGAACTTACGATATGATTTTAAGATATAATAATGGATGAAATTTAAATATATTGCATATAGTATATTACTTACAAAGTCATCCTTCAGTTGATTTGTATTCCTTCTTCCCATTCTACGGGTAGACTTGAAACCTTTCCTTCGATTTTGAGCATTTCGCTTTAAGATACCTTATATTGCACCGGTCTACTGGTCCTTGCTTCACCTGCTAAATGAACTATTAAATAAACCAATACATCAACAAATAGGTGGGAATATCTGCTCTAATTTACATAATGTGATAACAATGTCTTCTTCAAGTCTTTATAAGATCAACAGATCTAAAATATTTGAATACGAGACTTTAAAAGATTCACTCAAATCTGTTAAGGATTGTAGGATAACATCATCAACAATCACGCGAATAGCGAATGGGAGTAATACTTCCATGTAAACATGACAGTCATGACTTTTCAATCCGGTTATCTTACGTTCTCTCTCATTTACACACCTCAATAATTGGGACGAGAACCCATCTGACACTTTCAAATTTTTTAGGAAGCTGGGAATTTTATCATGCTCGCAGTTGGTTAATGTATATATTGCTCCATATATAGTAATTTGTCCATTGTCTAATTCAATTGGTTGTAATTTTTCGCATACACCAAGTTGAATTAAATCATGTCTCATCCTTAAATTATCTTTCGATAGTCTTGAAAGATCCAACATCCCCAAAATATTTTTCAAAATATTCTTCTCAATATGCATGGCATCTGAATTATGACGAATTTGTAAATATTTCCAGTATGGTAACTCTTTGAAAAATACTTTGTTTCCTCCATCCACCGGCCATACTTTTCTTCGAAGTCCATCCTAAACAATTGCTTTGTACAAGTTATTGTTGTTCCCAAATATTGTTGCCATTCACACGAGTTAAATCAAGTCGGCGTTCAAATGGTAACCCGTCAAATTTCTTAATATTATCTGCCATTTGTCATCTATGGTTCGGTGGCAGGAATCAACAATGACCCAAATAACAATGCTTCATACTTCTAGTAAGCCAGGTTGAGTGTGTTTTTTCAAGACAGATAGGACACGGTAGTTTTCTCTTAGTACTCCAATTAGACAAATTTGCGTATGCTGGAAAATCATTTATAGTCCCAACAATGCGGCATGCAATGTAAATATCTCTTTCCTACATGCATCATATGTAGGTATTCCTATGGTCCATAGTAATTTTAATTCTTCTATTAACGGTTGTAGGTACACATCGATTACATTACCAGGATCTTTAGGACCAGGAATCAGCAATGTCATCATCATAAATGAAGAACTCATTGACATCCATGGTAGTATATTATAGACCATAAAATCACGAGCCAAATGCTGTAACTCAAACTCATATTACCAAACGGATTGCAACCATCTGAAGCTAATCCCAACCAAATATTTCTCTCATTTTGAGAGAAATGAGGATATCTCTGATCAAATTTTATACATTCTTCTACATCAGATGGATGTCTCATAATTCCATTAGCATCTCATTTATTTGAACAAGGATGCCACATCATCTATTTTGCAGTTTTTTCCGACATAAAGAGGTATTTTAATCTTAGAATTAATGGGAAGTAGCGTAATATCTTCATCGACTTCTTCTTCCTCTTTAAATTACTTTTTTCTTCTTTATATCTGTAAGCTTCACAATAGGGACAAAGTACTAAATGCGACGGAAAAGTACACAATCATTAACACAAACATCGATTTTCTTGTATTTCATACATAGCGATCGGAATCGTTGCTTCGCCTCTTTCCAATCCTTTAGAAACTTCTCAGGATTATTCAATAACTTTCAGATTAAAGACAATACATCTGCATCATTGCAGCGGTTGATCCATTCCTTACTTTCATCTTAAACAATTCTAATAAAAACTGTAAACGCGTCATTTCAACCCCAAGAGCCAACATGGCTTCTGCATCTGCCAAACTACTCTCAAACCTATCATATAAACCGATGTCTTGTGGTTCAGGTCTTCTTAAGTCATCCATTAAATCAAATAACTCATGATTAACATTATTCAAAGATCGTGTAGTGGATCCTACATCCATATCCTCATCCATTCGCATATGCTATATAACCTCTCCATGTTCAGTCCAAATGGAGTAATGCAATCAAAATCCGTTCAGTATGAGATGGTTATAAAGTTCCTCTCTAATACTTACACTTAATATTCTTACATCTCACACATGGACAATAAATTTTGATAACCAATTTTTTTATTAACACTTTCTAGTTGAAATCATGATCACTCCTCTCTTATATTCTTGAAAATCATCATATCTCTTATCCACCCATTTTTTATCCACTTCGCTGCATAATAAGAAAATTAAATTATATGTACTCTTTACTCTTTTTCCACACTATATGCATGAGGTAGGGAACATGGTAAAAGATCAAAGTTGAATATAATTGCAAAGAAAATAAAATAAACTATTCGAAGAAGATATTTTGTATAGTTTAGTATAATAATAGTGTATGATTGCAAAGAAGATGATTATTATTGCAAAGAACACATAATAATATTGTATTATATTAATTTTGTACCAATTTCACGGAGCAAAATGGAGAAGAATGAACGTAAAGGATTGTTGGTAATCACCAGAAACTAAGATGTAGAAAGCCGACAAGCACGAGAGTCAACGGGGCGGGAGGTTGAAGGTGAATGCCTGTGATGAAATGGGAAAGTGAGGAGCCTAGAGAGTTTTTTTTGATCTGACCATCGGGAACGGTCATTTTGACTGTCCCCAATGGTTGCATCTAAGCAAAAATATCTGCTCTGCACCAATGGGGGACGGTCGCGAGCGGACAGAAGGGACGGTCATTAACAACTGTCCCCTTTGGTCCACCACCCATGGCCCCAGATCGGTCACGACGCCAACAGAAGACAATTGGGGACGGTCAGAACTATCCCCAAAGGTCCCTCAGGAGGGTAAAATTGAGTGATGCCTTGGTTATGGCAGAGTGGACGGTCATTAACGACCGTCCCCTTTGGTCCACCACCCACGACCCCAAATCGACCGCGACACCAACATAAGACTATTAGGGACGGCTACAACCGTCCCCAAAGGCCCCTCGGGAGGGTATAATTAAGTAGTGCCTTGGTTATGGCAGAGGGGACTGTCATTAACGACCGTCCCCTTTGGTCCACCACCCATGGCTCTAGATTAGTCACGACACCAACAGAAGACTAGACCACTCAGGAGGGTAAAATTGAGCAGTGCCTTGGTTATGACAGAGGGGACAATCATTAACGACCGTCCCCTTTGATCCACCACCCATGACCCCAGATCGGTCGTGACGTTAACATAAGACAATTGGGGACAATCAGAACCGTCCCCAAAGACCCCTCAAAGGGTAAAATTGAGCAATGCCTTAATTATGACAGAGGGGATGATCATTAATGACCGTCCCCTTTGATCCACCACCCATGGCCCCATATCGGTCGCGACATCAACAGAAGATAATTAGGGATAGTTAGAACCGTCCCCAAAGGCCCCTCAGGAGGGTAAAATTGAGCAATTCCTTGGTTATGGTAGCGGGGATGGTCATTAACGACCGTCTCCTTTGGTCCACCACCCATGGACCCAGATCGGTTGCGACGCTAACAGAAGACAATTGGGGACGGTCAGGACCGTCTCAAAGGCCCCTCAGGAGTGTAAAATTGAGCAGTACCTTAATTATGGTAGATATGACGGTCATTAACGACCTTCCCCTTTGGTCCAGCACCCATGACCCTAGATCGGTCGTGACGCCAACATAAGATATTGGGAACGGTCATAACCGTCCCCAAAGGCCCCTCAGGAGTGTAAAATTGAGCAGTGCCTTGGTTATGGCAGAGGGGACGGTCATTAACATCCGTTCCTGTTCCCTCATTATAAAAAGAGACGATATCCTGCAGACCGTCTCCTAGTATGTGAGTATTGGCGACGGTTGTCGTACGACCGACCCCGAAACCTATCAATAGGGACGATCAACATGGAACCGTCGCTAGTTGTCCTGAAAAGCCTAAATTCTTGTAGTGAAAGATATGATGAACTTAAGACCCATGGACTAAAATGTAATAAAAAATATGAATTCTATTTTTATTTTGGTCCTCGTAGGACTTATTTGCAATAACTGACTGCTAGGGTTTGGTGCAAATTTTCCAAGGAACCACGTGCGAGCCACATGATTCTGTTGGCATGGTCTTCTCGCTAATTCTGATAATGGAAGGGGCTTCCCGACAATTTACCCATAGTGCACATGCGGTGCACGTGGCACGAGAGGTTCGGAGGGCGGATGGTAAGATAGGAAGCCCGAGCCTATATATAGCTCATTTGGGATGCGGTGGAGGACCCGAGCCTCGAGACTAGGGTCGAGGCTCAGGCGTCGACGTGGGCAAAGGAGGACCATCGGATCAAGGGTCGGCCCTTCATCCAACGGTAGCATGGGGCAGTTGAGAAACAGAGCGATCAGTGGAAGTGGGGCTGCTAGAGTTCAGCCGAGGCTGAAGGCGGAGGGTCTGCTTATGGTGGCACGGATAGAGGTGAAGGTGAAGGCGAAGGCGGTCGAAGAGTAAGGATGAACGATGGAGGCAAGGACAGAGTGATGGAAGTGCTGGAGATGATCGACGAGATAGAGGAGGTGAACGACGAGGCTCACTTGAGAACGAAGGAGTTGAGCTTCCTCTTGGGATTGTCGCTCGATGTTCCTATGAGGGAAGAGAACAAAGCCCTGCAGCATGAGGTTGTTACTTGGTCGAGATGTATCCAAGTATTACACTTCCCTCGTCTTGTAATTGCTGACGATGGGGTTCACGTCTTCTGTCACCAAACGAGGAGGCTGAGCGACTGTAGATGAAGGATGTAAAATGGTGGATAATCTGAAGTCGGTGCAAGGTGATGGTTTTATAAGAAGGGCTTTGGTATTGGTCGGAGGCGATGGGATTCAGGGGTATAATGGAGGCGTGGTGAAGAGGGTTTTGGCAGTTGTATGCAGGGGGTCTAAAGTTGATGAAGGCTTCTAACGTGAAGAAGAGGAAGGGGCGACTTAGGGTTTCACGCACGTCGGTTAGTCGACGAGATGGAGGTGGTGTTCTGGGTGGTATGGTCGGATCTAACGGGGATGCGAGGTGGCAAGTGGAGGTGGATGCACGTACGTGGAGAGGATTGGATATTGGGGAAGTGCAGAGATTGAAGATGAAATGCAGGTGTCGTTGGATCGTCTGTGATCCAACGGTTGGGAGGACGCACGTGCTAAGCACGTGGGAGGCGCATGTGCGATGTGCATGAGGACCATGGTCAAATGACTGACAAGGCGTGGTAGGGTCAATAAGCGAGCGCCATGTAGCGCAGGTCGTTGACCAAATGGTTAACTAGTGAGAGAAAAAGGAAGAAAATAAAAAAAGAAATAAAAGGAGATGTCAAATCAGAAAGTAGTGAATATGACAATTGTTCGTCTCAACGAGATCTACAACTTTTATGAGGGCCAAAAAGCAAAAGAAATATTTTGTTCAAAATATTTTTTGGAAGCACTCTATAGATAATAAAATACCGAATTCTTGTAATTTATATTTTTAATTTGATTTTAATTAGTAAAATAATTTATATACAATATATACATAAGTAATCTAATTTTCATGGATTTTTTTATTAGAATATGTAAAATAAAGTCAGCAAAGATAAAATAAGTACAAAATATACAATGTCAGATATTTTTTATTTCATTTAACTTTGTTCTTTTTTGTGGATTTTAATTCTCAATGTAAAGTTAGTTGATTACTCAAATAGTAATTTAGAGAAAGAATTAGGTTAAAAATCATGATTATTTATGCATAAAATAATAAGCTCGATCAGGGCAAAAATAAGGTTATTTTTTACAGTATTTTAACCCTAATTTTAGCACAGTTAATGAATACTAATAAATTGATTTTAGGGTATTTGATTAGTGATTTAATAAGGGGACTTTGCTAAAACATCCATATAGAGTAGATGAATCATGGATTCATCACACCCTAATACTTAGCTCTTTGCTTGTCTCTGAGCAAATTTTAGTGAGTTAGAAGGTTGACTCCATGATTGTGCAAGTACAAATTTCAAGACTTGTCTCATTAAGAATCCTAGGTTTTAGTGGTCCTAAAATTCTAAGCTCAACACGGCTCTAGTAAAAAGGAATCCAACTTTTCTAATTATCAGACTCTCTTTTTATACATATAGCATAAGACATATGACATCTGATATGTTATGTACTGCAATCATGAGAGTCGAGATGAAATGTCACTCAAAGTCCAAGTCAGAGAGACTCTCCTCAAGACCTAATCCTCAACATCAGGGATTAAATTAGCAGTAGTTCATCAGACTTGAAAGTGTATATGATAAGCTAGACGATGGAGGATTTAGGCCTATGTATTTTCTTCTCTTACTCTCATTGGAACAAGGGTCTTCTTGAGTACCTTGTTACTCAACACATGTATTTTTAGGTGTTGACTTGTGCATCCATCAAAAGTTAATGAATCGTTTGTACTTGTTTTCCTGGGACTACACTGGGGTGTGTCTTCTTTAAGTATCAAATATACTTACACCCAGACTTGTATCGCTTACGATGCGGAGCCCTTTTTGAGGTACTATCCTGACTCATGGTCCTAACAGCTTTGGTCCAAATGGATACTTTGAAAAGGTTGGGAGCGCTCGCCAGATATTCAGCTCATTTTGTGGAATTTTTCCTTTTGGAACTTTGAGCTTTTTCTTTGAATTTTTGTAATGATATTGGTTTGGCTATTTCCACTACTTTTACCAAGTTGGTGCACATTGATCAACAAATTATTAAGTTTCATCACACCTTGGCACATAGGTGATTATCAAAAGATAACATGCAAGCTTGTTCACGTACCGGCTAGGATTTGCTGACACTCAGGTTTCATGAAGCCTTCATCAATTTTATCCCATCCTCTAGCATCACAAAATCAGGTCTAGATTCAAATCTCAAATTCTAATCCCTCAAATGAAAATCTCAAATCATATCATCATTCATGTAGTTGTGCAAGTGATGTGCTGATCATATTCTTAAAGGTAGAGATTAAGCGCGCAATATAGCACCCACCTCTTTCAAACTTAGGGAAGTGTGAATTATGAAATCTAAAATCCTAACGCCTATGGCTGATTAACTCGGAATCAATGGACTTTAAAACCCCGAGTTTCTTTCATTCCTCAAGTCTTGAGTGGTAGTGAAAATGTCAGGGATAAAAACTTAAGTTAGTTTTGTTTTTGTTTTTGTTTTGATTGATTTTTTTTGAAAAAGGATATAATTTACACAAAAGAATTTATGTATAGTATACATAATATACACAACTTATATCCATACCCGATTTTTGATGAAAATAGTTAAAATACGAGTTATGGATGGAGTATATAGAATACACACACCCCCATACTTAGCATGCCATGTCCTCATGGCACATAGTGAAATATAGACATTGCTCGTATCAAGCATAGTTGAGTGAAAATATAAGGAAGTCGACTCGCCCCTCCTATACTTAGGCTTTTGAGGGCCCAAGCATAACAGAAAAGTAAGAAGTTGGGCGATCGATGGTGAGAAGAAAAGCATAGAAGTGATGTAAACACAATGATATCGGTCCCCCTATACTTAGGCTCAGGTCAGCCTAAGTATGATCGGATAATTACAAGTGGGGGACCGAGTGGATTTACGGTTGTGCAATATCAAGGAGGTTTGTGACGAACCTTCTTGCGGGAGTGCAACGAGAGATAGTATGGAGATGTAGAGGGTGGTGAAGAGGGAGAGGATGATGAGGTACAACCATCGTCAGAGTCATCCTTAGAAGAATAATAGTCATACGCAGGGGATCTCCAACTATTGTCAACAAGAGGTAAGAACCCATTGATCACATATGCACTTATTGCACTTACGTGATGAACCACTTCAGGACCAGACGAGGACTCTTCAAAAACCACATGATTTCTAAGGTCAAAGGTGACTTTCTTGGTCAGTTTGTTTCTGTTAGAAGCATTGGGAGGAAGATGGTTAGAGTTCTCCTTATCACGAGTAACCGATGTGGCATTTATGGGTTCCTCGTCAGATGAATCTCCGTAAAAGTCGACCAATTCTTATAGGGTTATACAAGGCTTTGGGCGAGGGAGCATATTCCTGGTGGCTTTGTGAGTGATGGTTGGGGATGTTGATGCCATCTTCTGATATTCGTGAGCTTTGGTGACTTCGGAGGTTTCATGAGTCGGCTCCTTGTATGGTTCAAGTATTTCATTGATGACTACCGACTTGAAGATTGGACCACTCAGATAATTGTGACAATCTTTATAAACATGGTCCAATTCTTCATAAACTCTTGAATATTTGTTCATCATATGGGTAATATAATGGTGGGAGGTGTGGGTCTGTATGGAGGAGTGAAGAGAATCGAAGGTAGGTCCAACAACCTTCATCTCAGGTGTAGAACCAAGAATAAGACCTTCCTCGGTAGGGGGAGAAGTGAAGAAATGATTAGTCTAGGCCCAACTAAACGCTGAGGGAGTCTTATTGGTTTCTTGTGGGTCATGATTGTTGAGGTCTTTGTTGACTGCCCTGGGATCATGTGTATTATCAGAGGTCTAGTTATCTGTGTGTGGGCCTAGTGCTGGAAACTTAATGTCCTTCGTCTCACAATCAATTACAACCTTAGCGAAGGCTAAAAATGGTTGTCCTAAGATAATTGGAGACTGGGATAACTCCCCATGGTGCTATGTATCAATGACTGTAAATTCTACCTCTAGAACCTTGGAAATTGACGATGACGGAAATGGTTCCTATCGCTCGTTTGATAGTTTGATTGTCAAATTGAATGATTTGTTTCGTCTTCTTAATAGGTCCAAATCCAAGTTCATAGAAGACAATGGTCGGGAGGATGTTTATTGTGGAGTCATCATCAATCTGAGCATGGGTGAAGAGGGTATGTCTGAGTGTACATTCAACCCTAGGTAGCCACTTCACTCTACAGCTCTTGATTTTCCTTAACGTCGAGGAGGAGGCCATGGATACGATATGTTTTCAACTATAGATCTATTATTGCCTGACCCCTTAAATCATCAATTTCTTCCTCATAAATTCTTTGAGGTTCGGGCAATATTCCATGGACTTGATAGGGGATGTTCATGAATGATCCTTCTGACAAAATCTTTCCCTTAAGAAGGACCTAAATAATCATCCAACTTCATCCTACCTTTAATTTTTATTGAATTGTCTGATTTTTCATTTTTTGGGGGATTTTGGGGTTTTCCCATTTTTCATCTTTTCCTCAACGTGGTTAGGTAGATGTACATACACTGATTGGGAAGGTAAGAGATTAGTAGTAGGGGGAGGTGAGCGTGACTCAACTATCCAGGATGTGTCGATGCATTAGTGTCATTTCGATCCTCGAGATCATCTCCACTTGAATACACATCTATACCATGTTCAGCACATTATATCATCTCTTTCCAAAGATTTTCTGTATCCATTCCTCAATACTTCCACATTTCTTTTGATTTGAGAGTATTCACCCTCCAGTGTTTTCTTGGGAAATTAATGGAATGGGTGGGATGATACTGGTGAGAGGTTGAGGTTCCATACTCAACATACCTAGACATAGGCATGCAATCCTGAGTTAAGTACAGGTCTCTTGCAGAGATAGCCTGAGCCTCATAATCAGGTGTCCATCGACAGTAGGAAGGTGGATCTAGATCTTGAATCCAATCCTCTGTGCATGGGGGATCATTGAGTGGGGAATAAGAAAGCCCGTGAGATTTGCTCCAATCAGGGAGGATATAAGGTGCATGCCTCTCTATTTGGTCGTCTGAAGGAAGTCTTCGGGGTCAAGGGTGTATAGGTGTGATCTTGACCCATGTAGTTCGACCATTCATCATTCTCAGCAGTTGTTTGCCCATGATATATGTCTAAAGTGTTGGCGAGCTTTGGGGTATACGATGTGCTAGACTTGTATGGAAGGGTATCTGGTGGGTAAGAACATGTAGAGGGTGAGGAGCATGAAGAAGCAACGAAGTTGGTTGAGGTGGTGAATTCGATCGAAGTTTTGACTTTGGGGTCAGGATGATATGGGTTGGTCTTCGGGTATGAGGTGGATCGGGAGTACATGGTGGAATGGAAGAAGAAGATAGTGATCCAACAGGGAGCGAAACATGCACAAGACAAACAACACATGCAGACAAGCAAATCCTAGTTTCACATACTCAATATAATGAAGGCCGCAAGAGTCCAACCGCTTATCTTTTCGATTTTAATTGAGTGATAAAACAATCTTTGAGAAGTTAAAAGGAGCTTAGGTTCTGGAGAGTGTCACAAAGGTTGGCCCGAATTCATATGGCTAGTTGCATCTACTTTCAACAAGTATGGGTGTAAGTACAGACCGTAGAATGACTACCAGTGTTACTTTAGGATGGTGCCTTTGCTTTGTCCTTTAACAATCCAATCTGCTAAGGAGACTATAGTTCTGTCACTGAGAAGTAGCTAATCATTTTTAATTTCAGTAGTCAGAATGATGCCCTCAGGTTTTGGCTCTACCCTAAGTGTCCAATTCTCTCCTTCGCAGAATGAGTGGGTTTCTCTCCACCAGAAACAATTGTTAATTTTAATTCAATTTTTGGTTTCAAATCTGCATTAACAATCCCAATTTTAAGTTAGATTATCACTTGATTAAGTCCTCTCAACACATCACGCCTAACGATCACTCCATATTTCCTTTAATCCTAAGTTATAAAATCAAGGGGAAGGGAGTCAAGGAAAATTGATGCAATCGATAAAGTCAATGATGCATGCCAAGTTTAGAAGACTTATAGTGATCCTCACGCATTATACGTGGGATGCAATATAGAATTGAAATTTTATACTAAATATGATGCAAGCAAGAAAAAAATCGCACATAGCAGAAAGTTCTAATTAGTGGGAAGAATTGATTTGAATTTGGCCAAGTTAGGATGATATAAGGTGTGTATTATTAAAATGATGTATGGTCCTAATTTGTTACGAGCACAAGCAAATATTAAACCTATGAAGCTCTAATATCGTGCATGCAGGTCTATCCTACGACAAACAAACCATACAACCACAGGATTCCAAAGTCCAGTCTGGATACACACATGAGATTTCAAATGGAATCTGCTAGAAATCAAGCAATTATTACAAATTATACAAAAACGAATGAAAATAAAACTCTCTCAAAGAAAATATCTACGTGTGTCTAAGCCGGCTTCAAGAAGAACCGCTTCCTAGTCTAGCAATTCCTCGTATGAAAACAAATATTTGTATTAAAGAGATAGAATATATATATATATTTATATATACAAAAAAAAGAAAATAGATGTTGAAAAGAGAGAAAAAGAAAAAAAATAGGAAAATATTCACAAGAAATGTTCGGGGGTTATACTACTCGAGTGAATGAAAAACTAACTCTAAGTTTTCTAAAATAAGCCTGAGTTGTTTGTCTCCTCAGCGACGTCACCATTTGATGAAACGAAAATTGCATCTCTTTAATAATCAATAATTGTAGTATAGGAGACATATTTCGATTCATCAAAAATCACAATCTTTAAATGTTGTGGAGAATTTGTACTTGGTAAATCTACCAAGGTAGACCACAGGGAACAATGATTTTTAGCTGCGTGTTTTCAAATTAATTTGAATAGTTATTAATTGTAATGTTAATTTCTGTGTTAGAAAATAAAATAAAAATAAATTGCAAAGAGATGAGATGCAATGCAAATAAAATAAATAGAGGGAATAATGAAAGCGCATGATCTGTGATTTTGTTTAATTTTAATCCAATGAATATAATCAATATCCTTAAGAGTTAATCACAGATCAAAAGATATCAAATCCAGAAATATATTCAATCAAATTCCAGATGCAGGCAAGAACACAAATAGATCTACGAATAATTATGCAACCAATGAGATCACACAATGATTTTATTGAAGAATTATTGATCTCAAAATTCCCTGTAAATTGCTCCTCGTGTATAATAAAATTTAATATCATGAAAGATTAGGGAAATAAATGGATCATTCCTCCTCAATCGAGCCTCTACAACAAATAAATCTTCAGAGAATATGATCAATAATTATTTTTTTCTTAAATAGGCCCCTACACTGGTTATTTCCTCAATTAATAAATTCCAATCATCACAATAAGATTAAGCAATTTTAAATATCTTCCATCAAACCCCTGCAAATAAATCATTAAGTTTCTCAAGATAAATAACACAATTATGTCAAAAAATCAACCTGCAATGATCAGATTAATCCTCAAATAATAACCATTATACCAAACTTCAAATCAGTCCACAATATATATAAAATGATAAAGCACTAAATAAGCTTTAAATCGATATATTGTGTGCAAAAATCAGAGTTTGTATGAGAAAGATACATGAACTTAAGATCCATGGACTAAATTTTTTAAAAAAATGAGTTTTATTTTTATTTTGGTCCATGGAGGACTTATCTGCAATAATCAAAACCCGCCATGGCTCTGGCGTAAATTTTCCAAGGAACCATGTGCAGGGAACATGATTCTGCTGGCGCAGGTCTTCTCGCTAATTATGATAATGGTAGGGGCTTCCCGACAATTTGCCCACTATGCACGTGCGGTGTACGTGGCGCGAGAGGTTTGAAGGATGAACGGTAGGCTCGGGAGCCAAAGCCTATGTAGCTCATTTGGGAGGTGGTGGAGGACCCAAGCCACGAGACTTAGGTCGAGGCTAGTGCGCCGACGTGGCTGAAGGAGGACCATCGGATCAAGGGTCGACCCTTGATCAAACAATGGTGTGGGGCGACTGAGCAGCAAAGCGAGCGGTGGAAGTGGGGCGGTTGGAGTTCGGTCAAGGCTGAAGGCGGAGGGTCTGTTGATGGCGGCGCTGACCAAGGTAAAGGCGAAGGCGACCGAGGAGTAGGGATGAACTTCAGAGGTGAGGGCGGAGCGATGGAAGTGTTGGAGATGATCGATGAGACAAAGGAGACAAACGACGATGCTCGCTTGAGAAAGGATGAGCTGAGCTTCCTCTTGAGATCGTCACTCGATGTTCCTGCGAGGGAAGAGAACAGAGCTCTGCAGCACAAGGCTATTACTCGTCCAAGATGTGGTCGAGGATCACACATCCCTCATCTCATAGTTGCCGACGATGGGGTTCACGTCTTCTATCACCATACGAGGAGGCCGAGCATCCGAAGATGAAGGATGTAAAATGGTGGATAATATGAAGGCAGTACGAGGTGATGGTTTTATAAGAAGGGCTTTGGTAACAGTCGGAGGTGATGGGATTCGAGGTATAATGGAGGCGTGGTGAAGAGGGCTTTGGGAGTTACATGCAGGGGGTCTGAAGTTGATGAAGGCTTTGTAATGGATGAAGAAGAGGAAGGGGTGACTTTGGGTTTCACGTGCGGTGGTTAGTCGACGAGATGGAGGTGGTGTTCTAGGTGGTATGGTCGGAGCAAGGCGGGGATGAGAGGCGGTGGGTGGAGGTGGATGCGTAGATGGGGAGAGGACTGGAGATTGGGGGAGAGTAGAGATTGAAGATGAAGTGCATGTGTCGTTGGATCGTCCGTGATCCAATGAATGGGAGAGCGCACGTGCTATGCACGTGGGATGCGCATGTGCGACGCACGTGAGGAGGGTGGCTGAGCGGAAATGCTTTGTACCGGTCAAGGACAAACGATTGACAAGGTGGGGCATGACCAATAAGCGAGCGCCATGTGGCGCATGTCGTTGACCAAATGGTTGACTAGTGAGAGAAAAAGGAAGAAAATAAGAAAAGAAATAAAAGGAGGGATCAAATCAAAAAGTGGTCAACACGAAAGTTGTTCGTCTTGACGAGATCTACTACAACTTTTGTGAAGGGCCAAAAAAAAGAAACCGTCTATACGAAACATATTTTTGGAGGTACTCTATATATATGATAAAATACCGAATTTTTGTTATTTGTATTTTTTTGTATTTTTAATTTGGTTTTAATCAGTAGATTAATTTATATACAATATACACACACACACACACACACACATAATTAATCTATTTTTTATGGATTTTTATAGGTTAAAAAGTGTAAAATAAAGTCAACAAAGATAAAATATGTACAAAATATACAATATCAGATATTTTCAATTTCTTTTAATTGTGTTCTTTTTATGGGATTTTAGTTCTTAATGTCAACTTAGTTGATTACTCAAAGAATAATTTAGAGAAAGAATTAGGTTAAAAATCATGATTATTTATGCATAAAATAATAAGCACAATCAAGGTAAAAATAACATTATTTATTTACAACATTTTAACCCTAATTTTATCACAGTTAATTAACGTTAATAATTTGATTTTAGGAGATTTGATTAGTGATTTATTGAGGGGATTTCTCTAAAACATCCATATAGAGTAGATGAATCATGGATTCATCACCACCACCTACAAGAATCAGGACCAGATTACTTCTAGATCTGTTGAGCACCACGTAAGAATGTCTCGATTAATTATTGTCTGGAGAAGCACCTGTAAGAGCATGATGATAACATCAATTAGAGCACTTCTCTACTAGTAAAAGTTCATCATCAACAACCATATGGAAGACCTCCTTCTCGCAAGAACAACATCATCACCTCCCTTGTACAGTAACATGATCCAATAAAAGAGCACATCCACTACCTTCGAGTTCGTCGCTGATAAAACTGCGACCACAACCTAAGAAGTCGATGAATCACATATCACTCGGAGAAGCATCGAGACCAACTATAGTCTTCATCAAGAACCCATCGGATCTTCTCCACCATCATGTGCAAGCAGAACATCCGAAGACCATCATCATCGAGCACCTTCATCTATCGTCTGCAGCTAGAACAACTTGGGCCGATGAACCACAATAAGTCCATCGTTAGCTGCCTTGAGCCCAAACTATCAAAGATGCGAACACCACGCGTGAACATGGAAGCTATCGAAGACGAAGAGGATAGTCAGCCACTGCCGGATCCTCCTGGGGAGAAGTGCCGGAGAAGATGTCGGAGTGATAAAAAAATCGAGTCATCGTGGGTTGAGCCATGGGCTGAGGAAGAAGAGAAAACGACGAAAAAATAGGGTTTTGTTGTCTAATACAAAATGAGAGCATTTTCATCCTTTTGATCTAAAAGATAACGATATTAAGCTACGCCCGTTAACTAAAGATCACATTATTACCGAATTAAAAGAATATACCATATTATTACTATTAGACGTATAGTTCAGGAACTATTGTATAATTTGCTCTCGCACCTCTTGAAAGTTTAAACCCCACCGCCAGGGGCGTTTCCGTCATGACGCTCCAACTCATCCCCCATTAAAACCCCGCGCCCAACAACCCCATATTCCCCTCCCACGCCAAAGGACAACCCCGAGTGGCCCCACCGCGTAGGGCCCCCCCGGAAGGGCACAATCGTCATTCCAACCGCCAAACCCCATCCCCCTCCATCCTATTCCCCTTCCCTCCGCTCCTCAAATACATACAAAAGATTCCATCTCTGTCTCTCTTTCTCTCTAGAACACCAACGACAACGGGAAGAGGAAGGACAGAAAAAAAGGAGGAGCTCGTGCTCCCAATCAGGCAAGCGATCTTTCCCCATTCCCACTCTCGATTTCAACTCCTCCCCATTTCTCCACTCATCCGATCCGATCCGCTGCTCCTTCCACTCGAATTTCTCGCTGGAATGAAAGAGATCGAGAGAGTGAGACCTCGTTCTGGTGATCTGATCTGATCATCTCAGCTGGCTTCGTCGCACGACGGCTCGATTGGGGAGTAGAAGACTAATTTTTGTTCGATCGGGCACTCGCGATCCGTCAAGAGCTCTGGACGATCGTGCTGCCATTTTCGCCACTCATCATCGCTGAGCTCATCCGCAGCTTCCGCGATTTCGCTATTGTTTATTTGCAGTCTTCTTTTTTTAAATTTATTATACGTAGTTTAATAATATCTGTGCTGCTTTTTTTTTCTGGCTGTAGGACAAAGGTGGCATTGGCTGTAAAAAGGGCGGAGAATCCGTGGGGGCTGTGCGCCACCGAGAAATATATATTCAAATACGGGGAAAATATCGGATTAGGTGCGTATGGTTTTGTTGATATTTTAAATTGATGCATATTCTCTGAAAATGTTTGATAATTATTTTGACCGGTTTAGATGTCTGGTTTAGAATAACGGAAGTCAAGGAATAGTTTAAATAATACGCATTGTTTATGGGAGCGAGTTTCGGATAGATGGGAAAGGCAACAGAATGAAGGTCGGGCTGAAATAGTAATATATTTTGATTGGAAAAATCAGTGAATGCCAAGGGGAATATTAGAATAAAATAGGAGATATTTTGAAAAAGGCCTGACGGCGTAGCTTATTGCCCGCTTGTCACCTATTTTGATGTTTTGAGGTTCTAATTTGTAAACTGGATGGCCATATGTATATAGAATTGACATGAAAACAAAAATAATAATTGAATTAAGAGTTAAAATTAATGTTGTTGCAGCATTTTACCCCGACACAGTTGAGGTCTTGGCATTTGCATCTTGTTCTCTGGGATTGATATCTTCATTGTGGTTCTCTTGAATGCTTGCACGAGATCTCAGCATTGTTTATTCAGGGATTGATGTATTTTTGATGCTGATGAGTGTCTTGGAAGCATGGGAGGTATGGAAGATCATCGTGATTCCGAGTTGGAGTGATCAGGAGGCTGAAAATTCAGGCTTCGCTTAGCTACTATTTGAGTTCCTTGATGATCCTACAATGTCAGGATTGTTTTTGTGAAAGGTAGGTGCAAGAATCAAGCTGTGGTCTAATAGGGGTCGGTGTGCTTAATCACCAGACCATTTAAATGTATTCAACATGGATCGATGGTATAATTATAGACATACCCATTTTGGTTGCTTGCGGCAGACAGTCTTGCTTTTGGATCTGGGAGCCAGCATTCCTGGCTTTGCCAAGGAATCGTCATCTATGATGTTTTTTTAAATTCAAGGTAAGGTGAAAGGTCCCTGTGCTCCAACTTCCAATGGAGTCGACGGTGGCAAACTTTCCCTTTGTTAGAATGGGAACCCTGGTGCTTAGGATTGGACCCACATGTCCAATAGCTAGACCGTTTAATTGGGTTCAACTTCCCAACAAAATTAGATATTATTATAAATGTTAGAAATAAACTTTTCAGAGGGGACGAAAGGAAGGTGAATTCATATTTGACCATTCATTTCAAGGGGTATGTGGATTAAATTTTCTGCTTATCCTATGCACGTTCCTTGTTGGGAACGAACAAACGGATATGGATGCGGATACGCAATCGATCACCATCACGGAAGCACGTGAAAGAAAGAACAACCAGATATAACGGTGGTCGGTCACCTCTCGCGACCACTGAAGAAGAAAGATCACTATAAGAGGAATGGGTACAACTCTCTTCGTTACCTCGCTCTCTTTCACCTCTCTCTTCTCTCTCTTTCTCTCTTTTCTCTTGTGGTATTCCCTCTTGCTGTGGTGTAGAGGCAATGCCTCCACCCCTCTTTATATAGCACAAATGCAACCCATAGTTCTATTTCCAATAGGACTATAAATAGAATACAACTCAACTGCTATCAGGATCAGAAATCCAATCCCATTAGGATTCCTAATCCTAATTTGACTCTAATCCTAACAATCTCCCCCTTGAATTGAATTCCATCACGGATTTCTTCATCGTCTTGAGTCTGCACCGAGCCAGCCTCGTCATCTGCAGGTCTCGTTAGCAGGATCTCACCAAGTCTGGGTGATGCACTTGTCACTGGACGCCCTCGACGTGCCTCCTCTCGGGCACTCGTACAAGTCAGTATTGTGCCTCATGACACGACACTATAAATACCTCGTGACTAGAGATTGTGCCGGCATCCTCTGTTAAAGCGAACCGCACCCGCTCTTCTTTTTGCGCACTTCTGTAGCATAGATGTCGATAACCTGCCGCTCTCTCATCGTATTGCTCTTCCTGGGAATATCTGGAGTTCCATCACCAGTCACAACCCTTCCTTCGAGCTTATATACCTTGTTCGACGTCCTCGTCCCACACATCACCACGCGTGCTCCCTTGCTCGTTCTGAGAATTCTCCCTTCAATGGTGACTCGATGTTCTCGTGACTCGATCGTTTCCAGTGAAATCAGATTCTTCTTTCCTTTCTCCTTCTCACGTCTCAGACAATCAGCTATTTTGTGACCCTCCTTGTCACAATAGAAGCATCTGATCGGACCTCGTGACTTGTATCGACCTTTGAATCCTATCTCCCTTGATCCTGAACGTCTGTTTTCAGTTGCCAGTACATGACCTTCATCATTTGTCGTCTCATCCGTCGACCTCCGTCGAGACTCATTCATAAGCATCGAAGCAACTATCTCGTCTAATGTAATGGTCTCCTTGCCATAGAGTAACGTCGTCACAATATGATCGTAGGAAGATGTAAGAGAACTCAACAAGATCAGTGCCTTATCCTCCTTTTTGAAGAGAGATTCTACTTTCACATTCTTCTCTTCAAGTGTGAGCACATCTGTTTAAATCTTATTGAATTCATCCAAGTGCACTTCAAGCTTTGTCTCTTTGGTCATCTTTAGACCATAGAGCTTCTTCTTCATCAATAGTCGGTTTGTCAAAGATTTGAACTTGTATCGTCCTTCGAGCTTTATCCAAACCTCTGTTGGATCCTCCAAGACGATGACTTCGTGAAGAGTATTGTCTGCCAAGAACAGTTGTATTGTACTGTTTGCGAGATCTCTCATCTTCTTCCACTCTTCCTCTTTCATCTTCTCTAGCTTCTTTTCTTTATTCTGGAGAGCTTTCACAAGTTCTTCTCGCATGAGTATATTATTCACCCTTTGTTGTTATAAGGTGAAGTCATTCTTCCCGTTGAAGGGTTCCACGGAGAATGATGCACCCCTCGATGTGAATCTCACCATCCGCTTTGCTATTGTTGGAGTATTTGTTATGTGCGCCTATTGAGTTGTAGATGGGTAAATGGATACCTTCAGGATTCATTTACCCCATCCCAGTGTTTAGTCCCACATCGTCCAGTGGTGGGACTTGGAACTCTGGAGAGGCTATATAAGGAGCCCTAGACCTCCTGTAACCATTGAGAAAAGTAATAGAAATATCCGCCCCTTTGAGGGATTCTCCAGTGGTGTCATCCCGCTCCTCACGGAGTAGGGTTCCACGTAAAATCACGGTGTTTCCATGTTTATCTTTATTGTTTATGCTCTGTTTATCATTCCGCTTCTGCTTCCGATTTTCTAACATGGTATCAGAGCGGGTCGATTCTCGAGGATTTGTATTTTTTTTATTTTAGTTTTTTCGAGATTCGATTTTAGGGTTTCTGTTAAAACCCTAATTATGTTCTTATTGAAGATTATTATGTTCGAAGATCAGCATATTATTTTAGGGGTTTTCAGAAACCCTAGTTCTGCATCAATGAGCATGAACATCATCCAGCCCCTGTTTCACGAAGCCCTGTTCTCCAGGCTTCAACTCGTCCATTCAGGCACTCGACGACATTCGCGTCTCTGCATCAGCATCTCCGGGAAGCAGGGCATTAAGCATCTTAAAGGCCGAAGAACTCGGTCGATCACAGCAGCACAATACTCGGTCATCTTTGATGTAAAATGAGATCCGACGTCGATGATAAAATTGAATATTTTGGCTGGTGGATTTTGTGGAGAAATTGGAGGGGTTGAGAAGAAGAAATTGGGGGGATGAGAGAAAGAACACGCCGGAATGCGCGGGGTTGAGGGGAAGACCGCGGAGATCGCGTGGGGGGAGAAGAGAGATAAGTGAGAGATACGAGATAAAATCTCAAATTTCACTTCATAATTCACTGACTAAAAACAAGGACCTACCCTCTCTTTATATAGGAGAGAGGGTGTACAAAAATAGTAAAATTGACAACCACTTATCTAATTGGACTCTAACAAATCCTAATTGACCTCTAATTACTTTAATTAGACTCTAATTATTTAATTGACCAACAATTATAATTAAAATCTACGAAATCAACGTTGAGATCACAGGCGATCTCAATTATTCAATTGGACCAATACGACCGCTAAAAACGTAAATAAAATTGATAATTATTTAATTAAATCAACGTGGCCCCCTAATTTGGGGTCACGCTGCATCAACTCTCTACCGCTTTAAAAATTCGGCTCCTGACGAATTGCGTGAACTGCAAGCTTGGAGGTTGATTCGGCAGCTTCAATTGACTGCTGGAAGAACATGTGGGGCGTGAACGGCGGAATCCATGTGCGGGCGGGAGAGGCGCGGCTGCCGTGGTTGAAAAACATATGCGGTGCGTACGGCGGCGGCGTCGCGATTGTTGACTCCTTCCCATGATGCTCAAAAAATTGATGCGGCATGGAGAATATGGCCCTTGAATAATCCATAGTGAAGCAATGGCACAAGGAGAGGAGAAGAGGAGATGTATCTAAAAAATAGAGCCATGGGGTCCTTATATAGAAAAAATCCAATGCCCTAGTCCTATTTGGATAAGGAATAGCCCTTGGTTTTCCAATTTCAGCCTTGTTTTGTAAAGATTTCGGCCGCCAGGGGTGCTGGTGCAATTTTCGCACCTCTTTCTTTTTCTTTCTTTTCATACTGCTCTGGACCTCCATGTAAATAGCGGAAGTTGGGGTTTTTCTTCTGCAATTTTTCCCATTTAGCTTCAAGTCCCACATTCCACGGGATGGAAATCCCGTAGATCTCGTAAACCCGGTTAGGGTCTTCGCTATACGCGCGCGGGAGGAGACCAACTTGGGGGCGCGACTCGGGGAGGCGCTCGAGCCATCGCGCAGGCGGCGCGGGGGAAGTCTGGAGGGAGGGGTCGATGGGCGCGGCGGCGCGGCAAGGGGAAGGGTGATCGCAGGGACGTGGTGGGGGCGAGGGAGCGCTGGCGGCGTGTGGGAGGGGGAGCGAACGGGCCCTGGGGCGAGTGGGAGGCGCCGCGGGGGTCGGGCTGCTGGAGGGGTGTGCTGCGGGGCGGGGAGGGAGTGGATAGGATGCGGAAAGAGGGGAGGTGGCGCGGAGAAAGGGAGGGGAGAAGAGGGAGGCGGCGGCTGGGGAGTTAGGGCACAGGTGAAAGAAGGGGTCGGGGAGGGGGAAAGGGCGTGGGTTGGTGGCGGGTCCGGAGCCGCTTGGGGCTGAACTGGGCCTGCAGGGGTGCCGTGAAGGGCCGCCGGCGGCGCGGCAAGGGGCTGGACAGCCTGGAGATCTGCTGCGGGGGTTGGGGTTGTCGTCATGGATGTTGGCGGTGTTGGGGCTTGATCGGAAAACGCCTTGACAGCAACTGTTGTTGCGAAGAAATCGACATTTTGGCATGCTTTATCCGCAGGATCTTCATCGAATATGGGTCCGATGTCTTCCTTGTCTTGTTCCGCGATTGCCACACCGAAATCGAGATTAAGACTGGGAATACCTTCCTTTTCATGGCTGAAATCGACTTGAACTGCAGGCACAACGTTCTGATTTCGGTTGTCGACCGGTGAATCTTCGTCGATTTGAGCGTCCAACCATGCGTGCACCTTGATGCATGCTATAAGTCATTGATGGAACTTTTTTGAGCGACGCGAACCACGAGATGGGCGGCGGAGACCGAACTTCGCACTCCAATAGTCGATCGGATCGTCGAATCGTAGGAACGATTCAAAATCCATGCTCTGATACCAATTGATGTAAAATGAGATCCGACGTCGATGATAAAATTGAATATTTTGGATGGTGGATTTTGTGGAGAAATTGGAGGGGTTGAGAAGAAGAAATTGGGGGGATGAGAGAAAGAACACGCCGAAATGCGCGGGGTTGAGGGGAAGACCGCGGAGATCGCGTGGGGGGAGAAGAGAGATAAGAGAGAGATACAAGATAAAATCTCAAATTTCACTTCATAATTCACTGACTAAAAACAAGGACCTACCCTCTCTTTATATAGGAGAGAGGGTGTACAAAAATAGTAAAATTGACAACCACTTATCTAATTGGACTCTAACAAATCCTAATTGACCTCTAATTACTTTAATTAGACTCTAATTATTTAATTGACCAACAATTATAATTAAAATCTACGAAATCAACGTTGAGATCACAGGCGATCTCAATTATTCAATTGGACCAATACGACCGCTAAAAACGTAAATAAAATTGATAATTATTTAATTAAATAAATGTGGCCCCCTAATTTGGGGTCACGCTGCATCAATCTTCGAGCAACAACCGCTTTCGCGCTCCCCAGATCGCAGTCCTCAAGCGATTGATGCCCTCTAGGGCTCCGCGACGCTAACTCCAGCACGATTCTCGCATAGAAAGCGCCTTCTTCCTCTTCAGGCGGAGGCTTCCTCCTTACAGCACATGCAGGCTGCCACCATCGAGCCCCAGCAGGCTCCAGCGAGCCCCATCTCCTCCGCGAGATCGAGCCCTACAACCCCACAGATCCAGAGGTGGCGAGCCACACGGAGCGTCACTCCAAGCGCTGCACCCCCTCCCGACAACAACAGGTGGCGAAGAACCCAGCACGAAGCCCGCGCAAGCAAACTTTCAAGGTGGTGGCGACGCGGCTCCGGGCTCCTCTCGCTCTCACTGTCAGCGGTGATGCCGCACAGGCTCCAGGCGTGAAGCGCCTTCCCCTCAAGTGGCGCGAAGCTCCATGGCTCCAGGCGGAGTCTTCGCCCACTCATCTCCAGTGGGCTCCCCTAGGCGGCGACCTCTGATCTCTAATCGCCGGGCAGCAGGCGCACAATCATTCCACCTCTCATCTCCGGCGACGCGCAGCCCTAGCAGGCCCAGGCGATGCCTCCCAGTCGTGCGGAACCCTAGGCGGCATTGTTTCACGAGAGGGTTCCCAACCCTAATGTCGCTGACTCTTTAAAAAATATGTTATTTACTGTAAAGCCCAGAGGGTTACGACTGAGAGAAATATGGCCCAAATGGGTCTTTTGTCTTCATCAAAAAAAAGAAAAGAAAAAAAGAGGCGCGTATAAGAAAAAGCTGTACGCATGGTTAAAAAAAAAGAGTTTTCTTTGAACGAGTCGCATACAAAGAAAAGCCGTATGCAATTTTAAAAAAAATGCAAGGAAAGCCGAAAAAATGATGTGAAACGGCTTAAAAAAATTATTCAAAAAAATGATGAATGGCTTTTGTTCAAAAAAAATTGCAAGTAAAGCCGAAAAAATATAACGGCTTATTTGGTATTATGTCCCCATTTATCTTGTCTTCTCCCAACTTGGTCACCAATGTTATTCCGACCAGTATGGGAGAAAGGAGGAGTATATATGTAGAGTCACAGGTCTTGAGCCAGATCCAGATTCAGATGTCAGATTTCCAGACCAGCCATTTGTTCAGACTCTACAGCAGATTAATCAGACTCGACGATTATCTTCCGAGTCCTCAGTTTCAAACACGCACGAGTTTGCGATCATTTTCAGATGAGCATATGTTGCCATCATTTGTTCGAGGTCCCCATCATTCTTGTGGTTGTTTCGGCTAGAGTTTTCATGTGAGCCATAGGGACTCCAGAGCAGAGGACCATTCCCTATGCCATTGAGTGCAAGGGTTTTCATGTGGTATCATAGGTACTCCAGAGTAGAGCACCATTCTCTGAGCCAGATGGGAGAGACCCAATTCTCCGACGAGGAGACTTCAGGCGCAGTTTCAGACTCGATGGTCAGATTCCGAGTCTTCAGTTGACTCACACTCCAGCCCGCTCGTCCTCCTCACCTGTACGGCACGAGAAGCAACGTTCTCGGCTGCAGCAATGTGCGCGTTGGGTTGATATTGTCCGCAGTGTCTTGTAGTGTTGAGTTGAGTCTCTTTCTATTTGTCCAAGCTGAGCATTGCATGCTCCAGCTTGAGGGGGAGTGTTGGAGTATTTGTTATGTGCGCCTATTGAGTTGTAGATGGGTAAATGGATACCTTCAGGATCCATTTACCCCATCTTAGTGTTTAGTCCCACATCATCCAGTGGTGGGACTTGGATGCTCTGGAGAGGCTATATAAGGAGCCCCATACCTCCTGTAACCATTGAGAAAAGTAATAGAAATATCCGCCCCTTTGAGGGCTTCTCCCGTGGCTTCATCTCGCTCCTCACAGAGTAGGGTTCCCCATAAAATCATGGTGTTTCCATGTTTATCTTTATTGTTTATCTCTGTTTATCATTCCGCTTCCGCTTCCAATTTTCTAACAGCTATCATACCTCCTTGTACGATCTGAAAAATCAGAGCAGGATCCTCTCGATCCGAACCGCCCAACTCGTTCAGAGTGTGCAAAAACGTCTATCTGGACTCCTGGATCACCTCAATCAGACTCCAGATGCTCATGATCTCAACGATTCATTGTAACCATTGGTTCTTCACAACCTCTGAAGAAGACACACCTATTGCATCACGCCATTTCCTTAAGAGGCACAACACCATCCAACTCCTTCAGCACTATGCAGTGAACTCCTTCGCGCTTGATCACGTGCAGGTGGCGCGAGTCCTCGCAGTCCAACCCGCTCTACCGATCTCCCATCTAAAAAAATAAAAAATCAAGCAATATCAGGCGAGTCATCCCAATCGCCTCCAGCAAGCAGCGACGTTCTGCAGTACACTGCGCGCACTGTATGTGCGAAGTAACCTCGAGGCGATGACACACACTTCTCCAGGCAGCAGATCATCTTGGCGCCGCCCTCAAACCCCTCGCTGGCGAATCCCAGCAGCTTCCGTGCCTCCTTATTGCCTTCTTGCAAGGTAGAGCCCCGCCGCTCTCGACTTCTTGAGCAACAACGCATGATCCAGATCCAGCCGCACCAGGTGGCGAGGAAACCCCAAGCCACACCTTCAGGTCGCCAGCGGCACGATCCTTCTCTACGCGTACCTCGCCGCTTCTAGGCTCCTGGCGGCTGTGCTCCAGCGACAGGAGCTCTCGCAAACCCCCGCATTACCTCGCATAGGCGGCGCCCTTTAGATCTCCGAGCTCCTCACACTCGATCTGGTGACGGGCTCCAGCAAGCAGGCGCCACTCTTCTCTTTCCTGGGAGGCGGCGACGTTCGAAGGAGGGTTTTCAAGTTGGGAACCCTAGTACATTTGCGGGATGCAAGGGCCCGATGGTCCTTCCTTTAAAAAAAATTATATAGAGGCCCATACGCGCTTTGTTAAAAAAATGGACAGGAGAGAGAAAGCCCAGGAGGGTTGGTTTGTAAAAAAAATGAGTTCAGACGAAAAAAGGGAGAGCAGTCCCAGTTAAAAAAGGACAGAAAAGAAAAAAAGGAGGGGCATGGTTTTTTAAAAAGGGAGCTACTTTTGTGGGCCCAGTTTGGGCCGAAAGTTTTTGTTCAAAAAAAAAGAGAGAAAAGCTATAAAAAAAGATTGAACGACTTAAAAAAATAATTTAAAAAAATGTGAATGAAATAGCCGAAAAAAATGAGAAAAATTTTGATTGAGAAAAGCGAAGAAAATGAGGTGGCTTATTTGGTTTCATGTTTTCCCCCATTATTTTGTCTTCTCCCAACTTGGTCGATGTCTTCATTTCGACCAGTATGGGAGAAAGGGGGAGTATTGTGTAGAGTCACAAGTCTTCTTCAGATACAGATTCTCCAGACCATGCAGTTTGCAGACTCTACAGTTCAGGTGATCAGTCTCAACGATTGGTTTCGAGTCTTTAGTTTCAGATACGCACATGTATGGGGTATTTTCAAATGAGTACATGTTTACCGTCTTTTGTGTGGTCCAGATCATTCTTGCTTTTCGGTCAGGGTTTTCATGTGATCCATAGGGACTCCAGAGTAGAGGACCATTCCCTATGCCATGTTGGATAGGGCTTTCATGTGGTTTCATAGGGACTCCAAAGTCGAGTACCATTCTCTGTGCCAGATGGGAGAGACCCAGTTCTCCGACAATGAGACTTCTTCAGACTCCATCCTCCAGCGACAGTGGAATCCGACGAGGATTGTACTCCATGACTTTTCAGTTTGGCCCTTTTCAGAGATGGAGCTGTTGTCCACATTGTTGTGGCAGGCCAGAGTACTCCGACGAGGAGACTCATTTCAGTTGCAGTGACTCTGACAAGCACAATACATAGCACATGCTCTCCGACGAGGAGATTCAATTTGACTTACACTCCAGCCCGTTCGTCCTGACCTGCACGACATGGGAAGCAACGTCCTCGACAACAACCGACAGTTGTGCGCGTTGAGATGATATTGTCTGTAGTGTCTTGTAACGTGAGTTGAGTTTTCTTTCTGTTTGTCCAAGATGAGCATTGCATGCTCCAGCTTGAGAGGGAGTGTTGGAGTATAAGTTGTATGCGCCACTTATGAGAGAGATGGGTAAATAGATCTCTCCATGATTCATTTACCCCATCCAGTTGTTTAGTCCCACATCTCTGTTGGACATGCGAGCCCACGACGAGCCATTATGCAATAAGTATTATTGCGAATATCATTCCCTGATCTGAAATGAAGAGTAATTAATTTGCATAATAGGTCCCTTAGTACAATTAGGGTCATGTACTATGGCCATCTTAATGATCATACATCTGTTGGTTCAATTATTGAATCATAGAGGCTGGTGCATGGATGAATATCTAAAGAGTTAGATTGAGGACTCATCAAGTACCGTCAAATGATTGTTAAGAGATGATCTTCAGCTTGAGTAGGAGATGGCAATCCTTTCTCACTTGGCTGATATCTGACCGACCTCTTGATACAGGTCCTCAGCATAAGAATAGAGATTCAGAGGTGACAGATTAGTTAGGTCAAAGAGTTGACTTAACGAGATCGAGATAACCAAAATCCTATCTCGTATGCTGTCACGATATAGTTATGCATCCTCTGACTGAAGACATATGTGTAACTATATGTCTGAGTATGTACATTTGGCAGACCAATAGGTTGATGACCTAATCAAGGTCTATACACCGACGCGTTGGTGTGCATATAAGGGCATATGAGTAATATGATCTCTCAAAGGGATCATACAGATTCATTCAAGGTTGCAGAAATCGGTAGTCGGTACTCGGTCGGCCGGGTCACTTCTAAGGATTATTCGGCAGTCGGACGACTAATCGGATTTAGTCGGACTTTAATCGGCTTTGAATTTTATGATTATTTTAAATATATAACTCATTTTTATACATATATTTACATAGATTTTGTACATTTTTATACTATCATAATAAAATAAAAAATTAATTGAATTTAAATAAAACACTAAGCATATTATAATAAGTTTGCTTATAAAAAAAGCAAAATATATAAGAATATGGTATCTCCAAGCAAAAAATTAGTTGACTAGTGTACCTAATCGGAATCAGTCGGTACTCGGTCGGCCACCCCACTGACTAGACTAGTTGGACCTACTAGTTGGTTCAGTCAGACGACTTTTACATCCTTGGATTTATTACTGAACTGGAAGACATGAGCTCACATATGAGATATTGGGAAGAATCAAATTCCGTGCATGGTCGTCTCGCTTTGGAAGCTTGACTGAATTTGTAGGTTTGATATATGCTTTTGGAAAAGTTTATGATCAACACCTGTGTATGATATATGCTTTTGGAAAGCATATGATCGATACCAAACTCCCAATAGTCAAATGAGAAACTTAATGATAAAACCCTGAAGGAGACAGTCTAAAAGAGATCTAAAACTTCGGGTTTATTCCGGGTCTTCCAGTATGCAGGATGTACATGTATTAGGAATACCTGAGGGTGATGTGATCATAAACGATTGTATAACCATGACGCTTCCATTCTGAGGGAGTGATGAAACATGTCTGGATTTTAGTGACCCCTCTCATAGAGAAATTATCTGATCTTAGTCCAAATGTCAGACATTGATCTGAATGTGATTCAGATGTAATTAGAAGATTACATCTGCGGTCTTGATTTAATCAAACATCTATAGGAGGTCCGGAAGATCTGGATTTGAGATGTAATCTCAATATCCAAGTCACTATATGTGGAACAATACAATCGCCCTGTCCTTATCTCCAAGTATCCGCGGAGAAAGCGCATTATCCTTGAAAGAGTTCATAGATAATTACATTGTTGATATATGTATCCGAGCATTGAGAAAATGGATAATTAATATGAATTTGATTCATATTATTAAAGTTATCTGAGATATTTAAATGTGATTTAATTATCAAATATGTGAATAATGTGAATGTGATTCATGTTATTTAGGCATATGAGAAAAGAGATCCAAGATGATTAAATGTGACTTAATTATCATGGATATGAATAATGTGGTTTCAATGGCATGGTTGATTTGATATTTTCCACAAGATAATTTGATTTTTTTGTGTGAAAAAATTATCAACAAGAGATCATGATATATCATGAGATAATGAGATCTCATGATAATTAGAAGAGATTGACCAAGTCCACTCAAGAGAAGTGGACTGCTACAACTCTCCATGAGGAGAAAAGTAGCCGTCCCCTCTTCTGAAGGGATTGATTTTGGTCATCTCATTATCTCATCTCTAGTCAAAAGTGATTTGAATTCAAATTAGTTTTGTTGATTTATCAATGTAAATCAATTTAAATTAAATCACTTGATGTTGTGTGTTTACAACAACATCTTAGCCATTGAAAGAAACACAAATCAATCTCAACCGTTGATTGTGTGTTGTCCATGGATTGAGATCCATGGACTCCCAAAACCCAATATAAGAAGAGGCACCCTTGCTCTTCGGGAGACAAATTTACGACAACAACGAATGCTCTCTTCCTCTCTCTCTACATGTCATGTGCCTCTCTCCCTCTCTCTTATGTGTTGGACATGCAAGCCCACGGCGAGCCATTATGCAATAAATGTTATTGCGAATATCATTCTTTGATCTGAAATGAAGAATAACTAATTTGCAAAATAGGTCCCTCTGTACAATTAGGGTTATGTACCGTGACCATCTTAATGATCATACAATTGTCGATTCAATTATTGAAACATAGAGGCTGGTGCTTGGATGAATATCTAAAGAATTAGATTGAGAACTCATCAAGCATCATCAAATGATTATTAAGTGATGATCTCAAGCCCGAGTAGGAGATGGCAATCCTTTTTCTCATTTGGCTGATATCTGACCGACCTCTTGATGCAGGTCCTCTGCATGGGAATAGTGATTCGGAGGTGTCAGATTAGTTGAGTCAATGGGTTGACTTAACGAGATCGAGATAACCAAAGACCTATGTTGAAAACTGTCACAGCATAGGCATGCATCCTCTGACCAGAGACTGATGTGTTACTATATGTCTGAATGTGTATATTTGGCAGACCAATAGGTTGATGACCTAACCAAGGTCTATATACCGGCGAGCTGGTGTGCATGTAAGGGCATATGAGTAATACGATCTCTCAAAGGGATCATACATGTTCATATGTGAACCAGGAGACATGAGCTCACTCACGAGGTATTGGGACCGATCAAATTCCATGCATGGTCGTCGTGCTTTGAAAGCATGACAAGAATTTGAAGGTGTGATATATGCTTTGAGAAAGCATATGATCGATACCGATTCCCAATGACCAAGATTGAGAAACTTGGTGATCAAACCCTGAAGATGACAGTGTAAAATTGATCTATATCTTTAGGTTGATCATAGGTCTTCCAGTATGAAGGATGTGCAGGTGTTGGGAATACTTGAGGGTAATGTGATCATAAACGATTGTATAACCATGACGCTTCCATTCCGAGGGAGTGATGAAACATGTTTGGATTTTAGTGACTCCTCTCAGTAGAGAAGTGACGTAATCTTAGCCCATGTATTGGACATTGATCTGAATGAGATTCATATGCAATGATAAGATTATGTTTACGACCTTGATTTAATCAAGCATCTGTGGGAGGTCCATGAGATCTGGATTTGAGATGTGATCTAATATCCAAGTCACTATACATGGAACAATACAATCGCCCTGTCCTTATCTCCAAGTATCTGCAAAGAAATCGCATTATTCTTGAAAGAGTTCAAGAATGATTCCATAGTTGAATTATATCTAAGCATTGGGAGATTGATACTTAAATGTGATTTAATTATCTTGATGCATGCGGATAATTATCCAATATAATTAAATGTGATTTAATTATTGCGGATAAGAATAATGTGGATAGCAATATCCAATTATTCATAATATATTATAAATGTGATTTATAATGTATTAGAGAGAGCTAATTATGATTTATATTTTTTAATTAATTTTTGGTGTGAATTGGATTCACATTGTATAATTAATTAAAAATATAAATTATATTTTGTTTTGGGTTGTGAATGTGATTTACAAATTTCCAATGACAAGATTTCAATATTCTCAAAATTAATTATGAATTACTTTTGTAGAATAATTCACAACAAAAGTTGTTAGAATAATAATGGAGATTTTCATGGAGATATGCACTCTCATGAGATTTCATGAGATTGCCTCCACCATGAAAATAAGTGGACGGCTACCAAGTCGTATATGGAATTGGTGGTCGTCCCACCTATTTTATGGGGAGATATTATCTCCATGCTAATTATCCCCTTATTTGTTGGATTTGATTTAGGATTGAATTGTATTTGATTTATCAAATATATTTGATCTAAATTAAATTATTACTTGTTAGTTTTTACCAACAACAATCTTGATCATTAGATTAAACACAAATCAATCTCATCCATTGATTTTGTGTGACCCATGGATTGTGATCCATGGATCCCAAAACCCTATAAATAGAGAGGCATACCTTGCTCTCTAGGGTTATGCTATTGAGACACATCTTTCTCTCTCCTTCCACACGCCAACCCTCTCCTCTTCTCTATTGGTGGCCGTCCACCAACCCTAGAGGAGGAGCCTCATCATCTCTTCGCCATCGCGCCACCGCCTCGACGTTCCTCGGTTTTCCATCTTCTTTGTAGTGCTTCGCTCACGAATAAGGTGTTCGATCTCGTGCGACGAGATCAGGAGTTCACCGTACTTGGATCAACTTCTTGGATTGCGAGGATCACGCGACTCATCCCCGCGCTCGCAAGCGTCTTCTCCGACGATCGAACTTGAGACAGGAGGTCTCTTTTTCATAGAAACTCGATCAACCACGCTACAATAGGTATTCCTTTATACTTGATGTGGTTTTAGATGAAATGATTCGAGAATCGTTCTTGGATCATGTGGTTTCATCACATAAAAAATTTTAAATTCCGTTGCATAGAACAACTAGTACGACTAGTCGTTCTTCGTCGTATTCGATACGATGCTCACGCTTCCGTGATGCGCTTGAGGATTATCCCATATCCTTCATTATGGCCGTCCACCATGGAGCCATTGAGAGACTCGCCTTCGTCGCAGCATCACCGATATGCTGCCGGAGTATTTGTTCGTAGATCCCCGTCTCCTTCGATGCGGCTCGCTCGTGAAGAAGATGTTGAATCTCATGTGACGAGATCGGGAGATTCGTCGCTTGGATCATCAACATAGATTGCGAGAAGGACACGTCTCATCAACGTGCCCGCAAACGTCTCCTCCGTTGGATCGGACTTGAGACAGGATGTCTCTTCGTTTAGAGACTCGATCACAACCACGCTTCAAGAGGTAAACCTTATACCTATTGTGGTTTAGATGAAACGATCCGAAAAAGGTTCTTGGATCATGTGGTTTCATCACATTTAAAATTTTTAAATTCCGCTGCCCGGAGCAACTAGTGCGACTAGTCGCTCCCGATCGCATTCGATACGATGCACATGCTTCTGTGATGCGTTTGAGGATCTTCCATATCCTTCAAGTGGTATCAGAGCCATGTTATGGGGTTTTGGATACGATCCATTAACCTAAGAAGATTTGGCTTGTAAAGGTTCGTGGAAATTTTTCCGCATTTCGATTTTCGCAGCCCTGTTTTGTTATAAATTTCGGCCTGTTTAAACTGTTTAAACATGAATCTATCAATGGATAATGTTCCCCACTAATTAAGGAAACCGTGGGATTTGAGTTTGCGTGATTTAGAATCCGATAACTCAAGATATGATCATTTTAATGAACCTATATCCACTGTTTCGGGGATGGCGAATCATGACGTAATTAAAGTGTTGGTTACTGTTTTGACACGCGTAGAAATGCGTAATTATCACTTTGGTTCTGTTTTAAATCAAGTTAGCAAACTTTAGAAACTGATTTTGCTTAATTTGGATTTAAAATGAATGAGGTATGCTAATTTTAGTGAGGGTCACTGCTGAAAATTGCAATCCTAATCTTGATCCTTGTGATAGTCATTTAAGAAACTTGTGAAATTAATGGTTAATTTCCTGGAATAATTATGGATAATATTTGGAAAATATTTGAATGATAATTGTTCCCTTAAATGACATTACTTCAACCAATAAATGATTAGATATGATCTAGATCACCAATTGGTTACTTGATACACTTTCAACAAACATGTTACTTGAATAGGTTTGGGAATTTGTCTGTAAATTTCCTTATAATCAAAATAGTTTTGATTATTACTATATGGTATAATTTCGGTTGAGAAACCGATGATCATCTCAAGTAAAAATGATCGAATTTATATTATCCTTTCCTGAGGTGGATACGATGTCTAGTCGGGGAGCGTTGGGGTAGCAGGTTGCACCATGTGGGGTCTGTCCCACTCCCATCGGTACTGGCCATGGCTGCGGGTAGGGACTCGATAATGCTGGAGAAATCATGGTGTATTTTCTAATTATTAAAATTTGAATTAATATGTATTTGAGATAATACCATATTTCAAGTAACAATTAAAATGTTTGTTGGATAATAATTGGGTCATTAATTTAATATGATTAGATTAATTAGAATCCAATTAAAATTAAAACATTTTATTATGAATAGAGTTGTTATCTCCCTTGGAAGAATTAATCATAATGAATATGATTCATAATGATTAATTAGAATTTGAATATGAGGTGGATGATCACATAAGTGACATCCATGATCTCCCATCAAGGCGAATGGTTACGTCGCCAGGGATTGTATGTAGAAGATGCCTGTCCGAAGTGACAACTCCTGCATACAAGCGCATCTAGATCGGGCTCTTTGCTTCTCGAAAGAGTAAGGCTGTATGCGTAGTGACCTCAATATCAATTCCTTATATTATTGGGACGATATTGGATTGCGCATAGCGAGTTCTAATCCTGTTGACGATTTGTTCAATTAACGACGGGTCAACATCACCTTAAGGATGGTGGGCCCGGGTGTTAACGACCGAATTAGGAATGCAAGTTGGACTTGCAAGGCGGAATGAGTTCCCGCTTCTTTTTATATGAGTTGTAGTTTCTCATATTATTGGGATGCAACAAAGTTAGAAAGGAGATCGCAGATCTTGTTGAGATATAATGGTAAGTATATCTCTTACATTAAAAGTAATTAAGGGAATGAACTTTCAGTGATGCCAAGGCAAGACAACTTTGATATAAAAATTCCTAAATCAAAGTAAAACGTGTGTATATATATTTATATATATATATTTATGCAAATTTCTTATTTCAGATAATCCTTCATTAAACCCACTCAATACTATACTCAATAATAACTAGTAAAATATCATTGATTGGATCCATGATCAAGATATTGTACTTGCAATTGGACACATATTGTATGTGGTTGCAATGTGCAAGTTTCCTCATAATATTGAGGAATGACAATTAAATAGATAATAGGACTACAACCCTAGGATTTGTATGTCTCTATAGTCTTGATCTTTCGTCGAGTGTACTTTGGAAGTGACATGTCGATGATGATCGTAATTATCGAATAATCCTTATAAAATCTAAGAAGATTTTATGACATACATATGTGCTCTCGACATTTAATCATGAATGACATAGTTCACTGCATCATGCAGAACGGTTGCTCTATAAGAGATGATGTATTCAAAATGTTTGAGTACCTACCTGAACCTAAATCTTTAAGAGTTAAGTTGTATGTAGATATGATGAGTGTCATCATTCTAATGTCTATACTCAAGTCATTCATGAAACTTCATAATGTTTATATTATATGAACTAAATGAAGCATGTATAAATGTCGAAATACTCTTATATTGAAATCTTTTGAATTCAAATAAGAGATCTTTTGTCTTAAGCAATCGTTGTTTAGAGATGAAAGGAGCGTAGTGGAAGCATGGGTCGAACCCAGGTTAGAAGGAAAGTCAAAGGATGTGTTTGGTTCGTGGGTTATCCAGGGGTGGATAACCCGGTTTTGTGTTTGTGTGTTTGGTTGGTGGGTTAAGGGTTGGGAGGGTTTGTGTGATGTGATTGTATTTGAATTTGAAAAAGTTGGTAGTTATTATGGTATGATTGTATTGAAATTTGAAAAAGTGGGTGGTTGTTGTGATGTGATTGTATTGAAGTTTGGAATAGTGAGTAGAAGTTGAGTATTTTATGATTTTTAGATGATATGATGGTATAATATATATTTTTTTGGTTGGAAAGAGAGTGGGGCCCACTACTAGGTTGGGAATATGGGTTTTGGGGGGTAACCCACCCAAAGTGGGGGTAACCCCCCAACCAAACGCACCCAAAGAGTTGGTTGTACTTCTATGGTTTCCACATACATATGATATCCAAATAGTTGGATGAATGCCAATACTGCAATGAGCTGATGTATTGATAGTATGACTATCAAGTCTATCTAGAATCCTTAGAGAAGGGCTCGAATAATGCATCGAAATAATTTACATCTACATTTAATCATTGAAATTGACTTTCTTATTTGATAAGATCAAAGTCTAATATTGTATCTCATTCTTCTAATAACACTTGCAATTGGTTGCGTGTGTTTTAGAAGACTAGAAAATTTGATCTTAAGGTTTAATAGTCATCCATAGATATTAATGCAATGGTTGCAACAACCTCTATTGGATAAATAGACTTCATATTTTCAGTGGGAGAGCCCTTAGTCGTAGAGAATGTCTCTATGACCTGTATATTAGAATATACTCATAGTTTATTTCTAAGTGTTGGAAATAAACATGAATTCTGGGATAAACCTATCATAGAGAGTTATGATGTATATATTTCAGATAGTAGTCTAACATCTAGTGGACTCTACTAATTAGAATATTAATGAATGGTTCATTAACATTTCTAATACTGAAAATTAAACCTTATAAGATTAATAGGAGGATGAAAATCATTTGACAATGATCTGGCATTGGACATATGTCTCTTGATGAGATCAATAGACTAGTAAGAGATGAAACTTTAGAATATCTAAAATTTCAAATCTTACATACTTGTGAATATTGTATTCAAAGTAATAATTTTAGAATGGTGCAAGATGTCAAGGTATTCAAGATCTCATACATATTGATGTATGTAGATCATCTATATCAAAGTAAACATTAATGATATATGATATCCATTGATGATTATTTGTGATATGAGTTTTCTTACCTTCACCTTAGAAACCTTTGAAATGTTCAAAGATTTCACAATTTTGGTTTAAGAACCAAAGTTTGAAGGAATATGAAAATGAATTTGATCTAACCAAGGCAGCATGTATCTGTTAGATGAATTCAAGGAATACCTTATGGAGAAAGGAATTTTCATTCCTATCTCAATCCTCCAAATGCACCTAAACTTAATAGAGTTATAGGTCATTCAGATCTATCTTGGGTCAATCCCGGGCTTATATCCACAAAACAAAGATCCCTTCGTATGGTCTCCTTTCCAACACTTCTTGGGCCGTCCCCGCCCTCTCTTAGCCGGCTCAACATCCCAACATTCGCATCTCCTAATTGGTGCATCAGCTGATCTTCTTTGCAAATGACCAAACCATCTTAAGCGGTTTTCTCGCATCTTATCCTCGATCGGAGCAACACCAACTTTCTTTCTGATTGCATCATTCCGAATCCGATCTTTACGTGTGTGTCCACACATCCACCTTAGCATTTTCATTTCTGCTACAACCATTCTTTGCACATGTCTATGGTTCACAGGCCAATGTGTGACATGATTTGATCAATGATTAATCTTAGCATCTCTTAGTTTCCAGGTATATATATGTAGTAGAGACTACATTATATATCCTTATAAGGTTCCATGCTATAAAACTGGAATCTAGCACCAGAGAGTGCTACTTCATTAGAAAAATAAAGGATGGTATTGGATACCTACTTTATGACATTGAGATTCTTAAAAGATCTCATCTCTAAGGATATGATTCTTAGAGTATGTTTCTCTTGAGAACCAAGATGAAAATGAAGTGTAGGAACTCATTTAATCTTGAGAAGATAATGAGGCTCCTGAAATCGGAAACTGTAAGGATAATTAAAGTTGAAACACTAATACCTCTTCAAATGAGTTTGAGGATGAATTCCATGTGTCATAGAAATCTGACAATGATCGAACTTCATGTGATGAAGCTTCCAAAGATCATGACATGGAAAGATGGATTTTAGCAATAAAGTCTATAGTAGACTTCATATACAAGTGTTGTATATGGTCCCTCGAGGATCCACCTATATGGGTAAGACCTGTTAAGATGTAAATGGATCTTAAAGAGAAAGAGGGAACCTGATGAGAAGGTAGAGACCTTCAAAGCACAGTTCGTATCCACAAGATACACACCGAAGAGAAGACATTGCTTGCAATGAGACTTGTTCTTCAGTAACCTTGCTTAAACCCATTAGATTATTGCTAACTATAGCTACACAACTTGACTTGAACATCTTCAAGATGGAAGTCAATTTTGCATTCCTCTATGAATACCTCTTCGAGGATATTCACATGAAGTAGTCCGAGGGCTTCATGATTTTGGAAAGCAAGGTGTGCAAGCTAAAGAAACTTCATCTATGGACTCAAATAAGCTTCTTGTAATTGGAACATTGAATCGATGAAATCATACATGTTATGATTTCAGATAGAATCTTAATGTACCACGTGAAGCTTAATAGGAGTGCCATTGTGTTCATCGTGCTAAATGTAGATGATATCCTAATCATTTGGAATGATATAAGGATAATAATAAGTGTTTTATAGTCTGGCTATTCCTACCTTGAGATATGATCTCATGAATACCTCTTGAGACCCTAGTTCTGAAAGTGTTCAGAAGCAAAGAGAAGAGGGCATTGGGACCGTCACATTATTGATACACGTTGGACATTTTCTGGAAAATTCCAAGAAAGGCTTCTTTTTCCTTAAGATGTGTTACTGACCTATCTGAAGGGATAACACCTCAAAGAGTTGAGGAAGTGAATTTTAAAACTGCTTGCCCTTACGCATCAGTTATGAGAAACCAGGTGTATGCTAAATGTGTACAAAAGTTAGATATCTGCCATGCAGTGGGAGTAGTAAATGTTACTAGTCCTACTAAGGAAATAAAACACTTGATTGCAGTAATAACAATATCTTCAAAGATGACAAGACTTTAAAGATAGTGATCTCAAGTCTTATGTTCAAGAAATTAAGACTTTATAGATGGTGATCTAAAAGGTCTTAACTGCGGATACCTTAGGAGATAGAGATCTCCAGGATAAGGGTATGCTGATAAGGATAATAGAAATTACATACCGGTTATAATAATTATTAAGCTATAGTGTCAAGGACACTATAACTGACAAGTGTGAGTATGCATAAGATGCAACATTCGCATTGGATGCGAGCACTGTTACTAGAGGATATGCAAGTGCCGTAAAAGGACTTGGCGTAGTCTCTCGGGAACAGAGTGATTGATCAGCTTACCTAACTATTTTTCTAAATAGCCTATGATTGTCACATGAGTGCGGGTTTAAATGATTAGCGCATTAATGGCTCTTTGAACTAGTGGGAGATTATTGGACATGCGAGCCCACGGCGAGCCATTATGTAATAAGTTTTATTGCGAATATCATTCCCTGATCTGGAATGAAGTAATTAATTTGCATAATAGGTCCCTTAGTACAATTAGGATCATGTACCATGGCCATCTTAATGATCATACAGCTGTTGGTTCAATTATTGAATCATAGAGGCTGGTGTATGGATGAATATCTAAAGAGTTAGATTGAGGACTCATCAAGTACCGTCAAGTGATTGTTAAGAGATGATCTCCAGCATGAGTAGGAGATGGCAATCCTTTCTCACTTGGCTGATATCTGACCGATCTCTTGATGCAGGTCCTCTGCATGGGAATAGAGATTCGGAGGTGACATATTAGTTAGATCAAAGAGTTGACTTAACGAGATCGAGATAACCAAAGTCCTATGTCGTATGCTGTCACGATATAGGCATGCATCCTCTGACCGGAGACAGATTTGTTACTATATGTCTGAGTATGTACATTTGGCAGACCAATAGGTTGATGACCTAATCAAGGTCTATACACCGACGCGTTGGTGTGCATATAAGGGCATATGAATAATATAATCTCTCAAAGGGATCATACAGATTCATTACTGAATCGGAAGACATGAGCTCACACATGATATATTGGGAAGAATCAAATTCCGTGCATGGTCGTCTCGCTTTGGAAGCTTGACTGAATTTGTAGATTTGATATATGCTTTTGGAAAAGTATATGATCAACACCTGGGTATGATATATGCTTTTGGAAAGCATATGATCGATACCGAACTCCCAATAGTCAATGAGAATCTTAATGATAAAACCCTGAAGGAGACAGTCTAAAAGAGATCTAAAACTTTGGATTTATTCTGGATCTTCCAGTATGCAGGATGTACAGGTATTAGGAATACCTGAGGGTGATGCGATCATAAACGATTGTATAACCATGACGCTTCCATTCCGAGGAAGTGATGAAACAGATCTGGATTTTAGTGACCCCTCTCATAGAGAAGTAATCTGATCTTAGTCCAAATGTTGGACATTGATCTGAGTGTGATTCAGATGTAATTAGAAGATTAGATCTGCGGTCTTGATTTAATCAAACATCTATAGGAGGTCCGCAAGATCTGGATTTGAGATGTGATCTCAATATCCAAGTCACTATACGTGGAACCATTGTTTTTAAAAACGCGTCTCGAGGCGTTTTTCAAGGAAAAACGCCTCGAGGCTATAGCCTCATTCCTCCTCAATGAGGCGTGCGCCTCGATGCTTATGAGACGCGCCTCGAGGCTATATCCTCATGAATGGGCTGTTTTTTTTTGTTTTTTCTGCAATGTTTTTTCCTTTTCTTTTTTATTGTGAGTTTTTCATCTTTGTTAGACATGTATTTTCAAGTCTTTAAGCTCATGATTTACTAAAATGCATTTTTTTATTTATTAACATATTAAGCTTATTTTTACTTTGTTATGCATGTTTTTTTATAAATCAACATGTACAAAAAATTGAGTCTTCGGTCCTTAAATCTAATGCCTCTACTCTTTAGTATGAATCAAGCATGAACGCTTGATGAATACCCATTCATCACTCTTTATTCTTATATTTTAGCTACAAAAACCTTTGCAAATACATGTAGATATCTGTAAACACAAGTAATTACTAAAGTGCATGCATTGTGTAAAAACTAATAATTAGCATGTTTTTGTGCGAAAATAAAAGAATAAAGACTTAAAAGAAAAAAAGGGAGATATTTAGAATAAATATTGAGCAACCTAATCCCAAGGGAGGGTTCAGCATGGGCCTGACCGCATAAAAGCCCAAGTAGAGAGAGATAACGAAGCTCACGTGTACATATACCTGTAAATATAATAAAAATATTTTCCTCTAAAAATAAAATAAAATGGGCTTGTATATATTTGTAAATATGTGTAAATACAAAATCAAAATAAAAATAGAAAAATTAAAAAGAAAATAAAAACAACCTTCCTTGTACATATTCACCATGTACATAAGACCACACATATATTTATTTTACCTTGTAAATAAATAAATCAAAATTCCATAAAGCTTGTATATATTCTATATTTCATGTTGTAAATTAAAAGAAAAAAAGATAAAAACCAAAAAGAACATTGTATATATACCATGTATATAAATGTATATATCTATTTATTTTACCCTTGTAAATAAATAATAAAAATAAAATAAAAATACCTTTTTATTCCTAATTTTATGCTATAAATAAATAAAATATAAAATGGGAATAAAAGTGTGCAAATATAATTAATTAAAAATAAAAAATTAAAAATCAATATTGTATATATACCTATATATAGCACTATATTGTAAATACCTAATTTATATTTCAAAAAAATAATTAAAAATCACAAAAAATAGTTTAAAATAAAAGAAACATTTTTCATGTTTTGAGTTTTTAATAATTCAGCCATTTTCTATTTTAATTTGAATTTTCAAATCATTTACACGTGGCCTCTTCTGACTGGTCCACGGGGGATGTTGACCCCCCGGTCAACTCCCCCCCTTGGACCACTTCCCACGGGTCATGCACGCCCGACCCAACTTTGCGGATTTATTGCGTCATGACCCGATCGCCAAATCACTAAATCCCGGGCTCTACTTCTTCCTCTTGCATACGAGATCCACGCCCGGTTGTTTGCCTTGGGATCCGCGCTTCGAGCTTCACGCCCGACTCCCATTTAGCCGGACCCCTAGGCGTATATAGTCCCAGCTCCGCCGGCTTCTTCACTCATCTTTGGATCAGCTCTTTCCACCCTAGGACCTCCATAGACACCGCCTGAGTGACAGCTTGCGTTCGGCTGTGTTGCAGCGAGGAAGGAGGGGTCGGACCATCGATCCGGCGACTTCACGCCGCCGTGCGCCGCCCAGACGTGGTGCTTGAGCCTCAGGCACCGACGGCCCTCGAGGCTAGGACCTGGAGCTTCCCCATCTCTTCCCCAGTCGATCTCATCCATCAGGTAGACCCAGTTCTTTTCCTATTTAGCTAATTTAGAGTTTCGCCCAAATCACCCCGTCGCCGACGAACCCCGATTCCGACCACCCTAGCCCACCTTTCGATCATCGGAGTCGACCCACACCTTCGCACTCCTTCCGCGCACCTTCTTCGCCCATCCATTCACCCCAGTTCGCACAGGAGCTGGGAACCGAGCTTCATCGCCGTCGCTCCGCCGGAGCTCGCTCGCCTCGACGCACCATTCACCTCCACCACCGCTAACTGGGTCGAGGCACTTTGCCCTCGACCCAGGAGCTTGTTGCCGTGCTTTGCAGGTCAAAGCGAGCCCTTCTGGGGGCTCGACGTTCTGGAGCAGCAGCTCAACCTCCGCCGGTGTCGCCTGAGCTCTCCGGAGCTCCGTTGCGTCATCGAAGGACCTCTTCAGACGCGGGAGGCCCAGGCGCATCTTCTCCGATCTTCAGCAGCCTCCGAGGAGCTCTCCTGTACGCGCACGAGCCCGGCGAAACTCGCCGGCGTCGAGTTCATCGAGCATCCTCCCAGACCGTCCGATCTTCCTCTAGCTCCAGATTCACATCGGGCCGTTCATTTGAGGAGCAGCAGCAGCCGTTTGATCATCAGAGGGTAGATCTCGACCGTCAGATCAACGAGGGTTAGCCACGACGCACAGGAGACGTCCGATCATCCACGTGGCTAAACCTCCACCGTCTGATCTGCACCGAGGGCCCCTTTGTTGTGCGCCACCCCCCCCCCCCCCCCCCGACCGTTGGATCTCACACGTGGCACCCATCTGACCCTCGACATATAATAAGGGGTAATTTCCCTTAGGCCCCTCTCTTTCTGTGTTTACAAATTAGTCCTGTAAATATTTTAGACCGTTCATTTTATTTTGGTGTATTTGCATAGTGGACCCTGCTGTTTGTATTATTTGCGTTTTTACCCCTGTGCATGATGGACACGTGCATCGACACGTGAGTTTTTGGTGAAATTGCAAGATTTGCCCTGTGCTTTATGTGTTATTGATTACATCTTTTAAAATAGGAATGACAAAAAGGTCCTTCCAAGCCTGAGTCACGCGTATCGTGCGTGGGCCTCGGGGATTTTTGCACTTTGGGCCCCTGGGTTTCCTTGCGTATTATCAAAAGGCCCCAAAACTTATTTTAATTGCATACAGGTCCCTGTGCACTGTGCCGTGGTTTTTGTTTTTAATAAAATAGCAAAACTACTCCAAATTTGATGAAAATTGGAACATGGCTCCTGCCATGGTGTAAAATTTTCTCTAATTTTTGGAGACATTTTTGACTCTTTTTATTATTTTTAAAAATTCAAAAACATGCATTTTTCTTACTATCTAGTTTAAAAATCACAAAAAATATTAAAACAACTCTAAAAATTACAAAAAAATTAGATATTGTTTGTTTTGCTGTGTTTGATTTTCTGACCAAGTTTGGTCATTTTTAGATTTAGAAAAATTATAAAAATTGAAAAACATTGAAAATCCTATAAAAATTCTAATAAATAATTGAAAAATCAAAAATTAATAAATCCAGTGCCTGATTGTCTTGTATTTCATACTTTACAGGAAAATTATCTTTAGGTTTTATTAGGGCCATTTTGCATTTTAATTTGGCCCTTCAAACCTGACTGGACAGCAGCACTCTTTTCTTTCCTTGTTTTATTTTTATAAAATTCTATAAAAATCAGAAAAACCCCAAAAATTAACCAAAAACATAGAAAAATATAAAAAACATAAAAACATTTTTGTTTGAATTTTTGGGTGAATTTTGAGTAGTTAAATAATTCGTCCAAGTTGCTTGTTTATTTGTTTTCTTATTTTCTTTACTAATTTAAAAATCCAAAAAAATATAAAAATTATTAAAAACCCACCAAAAATATTTGTCTTTTATTTTTCATTATTTCTGACTACTTCGTAGGCCGCGAGGCCATCACGTGCTCCTTGTGTTCGACCCTGGTCGATATACCAGGCTAATCTAATAGCTAAGACCGCTACTTTGAGTTTCTTGTCTTTTGATTTCTATTTGGTGGTCCGAATAATTTTTGTCGTTGAGCCACCCGAGCAACTGAGGTCGCAACGACCGCTTCTTGATTTATCCTACCTCGGTTGCTTTGTCGGGTTTTGGCCCATCAGAATGGCGCCGTTGCCGGGAAGCACGGCTTAGTAGTCCGTTTTGATTTTCTTTTATTTTTGTTTTCTTTTTCGCGGCTTTCCGCGGCTCTTTCTGAGTTCGCGGCTCTTCGCGGCTTTTATTTTTCTTTTATTTTTACTTTACTTTTATTTTATTTTTATTTTTGTTTTTGTTTGATTTTACTTGTTTATTTTTCCTGCTATTTTTGCACATATATCTGTTTACTTTTCCTGTCTTTATATGATTATTTTATCTGGTTGGTAACACTTGTCTGTTTTCTTGCGAGGGCCCGAGGATCGAGGCGGCGATTCTAGAGTGGCCGGCGCAACCGCGGTGATCGGAGGCAGCTCCCTTCTGCACGGAGCTGCAGGAGAGCGTGAGGAGCAGCTGAGTGTGGGAGGTTTAGAGTAGCTTAGATTAGGTTTTATTTCAGCAACATTTGATTTATTGTAATAACACAGGGACAACAGGACTTGGACTTAGACTCTCTCGGGTCTGTTTCGCCGAGCACCGGTGTGCTCGGGGGACCCATTAGCTAGTTTGGTTTTTCGCAGCTTTTTACACGTTTTTGTTTTCCACTGCCTTTTACGGTTTCTCGCGGTTTCTCGAACCCCTAGACTTAGGAATTTCTGTTTGATTGTGACGTAGCTCGTAGGATCCAAACCCTAATACATCTACTTGTACCTATAGTTCGATAATTGGACCTACAAATAAAAGATTAATAAAAATAGCTGACTCGCTTCCTTCGAGCCTACGTGTCGCAGCCTGCCCTGCCAAGCGCTGCTCCTGAACCCGATTTGTCGGGAGGAGGGGTAAACCGAGACCGGACCCTTTGGATCGGAGGCTAGTGACGAGGTAGACGGTTCTTTCGAGTAGAAAATGCTTGTTTAGGGACTCGGTTTTCCGCTTGCACCATTTAGGTAGTTTTATTTCTGTCTTTCAATTCTGCGCGGATCATCTTGCATGTAGACTGCTGGAGTCAGGTACACATTTCTTACTCTGCATGCATCATTGATTTCATCGCGCATCGGCTTTTTCGTCTTCTCCCCCTGTTTTTGACTTAATAACCAGGAGAACCGAAAAATTCGTTAGGCGTTTTTGTTTTTATTGAAAAATATCTAAAAAGAAAAAAACAATAAAATTTGGGACTGCTAACACTATCGACCCTAAAAGACACCTCACTTAAAAATTTGTCTTGGGGAGAGCAACCCCCTCATTATCTGGTTTGATTGTGCGAGAGAGTGACCCCGAACACTAGGTAGAGCCCTCCGATATTCTTCTCGACTGATTACCGGCTATTTTTGTACGGGACAGTCGGTTGGGAAAATATCGGGTAACCCAACAGGTCACGTAATCGCTCTGATATCCTGACTGATCACTAAAATAAAAATTGACAAGATAAATTGACCGAGCCTTTACGGTCTTCAGCTCGCGTTGCGTTGGTGAATTGGGGGTTTGTTGTGATCATAGTTGTTTCCAGATCTCATCCGCCTTACTCGCCACATCAAGATGATGGGCAGACGATCTCTTAGGCAGCCTCTGGCTGCACCGCTTTCGGGCGCGTCTACCCGCTCATCTAGGTTGGTTCGCGAGAGCCGAGACCCGCTCTCCGAACCCGAGTATGACTCCACCCTGTTCCCCCTCGACCCCCCTTCTTCTGAGACCGAGATACCAGTGCTAGAGGAGAGACAGACAGATGATTTATCGGCACCTGAGTTCGGATGTTTTGATTTTGCAGAGACGATGACCGACAGTTCTGATGATCACACCAGAGGTCTGCAGTATGAGCATTTCGTTCTGGACCAGGGTGCGATCAACTCCACCCTGATCGCCTCCCTCGAGACAGTGTAGCAGCAGTTGAGGGATCAGGGAGCATTCATGTTAGATATGAGGCGCGAGATGGAGCAGATGAGAGTAGAGCGAGAGCAGCGTAGAGACGGGCCGAGGATACCCGATGAGGCCCCGCAGCAGCCGCAGCAGATCCACCGAGACCGATGCGGGAGTTACACAACCCCGGATCGACACTGATGCACCATTGGGTTGTTCTACCAGCCATCGTGGGGGACTTCAAGTTCCCCCCGAACACTTTGCAGCTCCTCCTACGTTTCTATGGGCTCGCCACAGAGGAGCCCATCTCCACCTCCAGGAGTTTCTGATGATCTGCAGCACCGTCCACGACCGTCAGGTGGACCAGGATACCATCAGGATGATTGCCTTCCCCTTCTCCTTAGCTGACAGAGCAACCACCTGGTTGAAGCACTTGGGGAAGTTCGTCTACACCTGGGAGCAGCTCCGCACCGAGTACTTACACAAGTACTATCCACTCGGGCGGACGAACGCCGCTAGAGCCCTGATCAGCAACTTCTCCATGCTCCCCAACGAGCAGTTTCACGAGGCATGGGAGAGGTTTCGAGAGCTGACCGACAGATGCTCGCACCACGACATTTCCAAGCCGAACCTTGTTTAGAGCTTTTTCAGTGGGCTGGCACCCGAGCTTAAGAGCTTGGTGAACGCTTCTTGTGGCGGGTCTTACTTCGCCAAGGATCACGATCAGGTCTGGGTCATCTACGAGGAGATGGCCGAGAACTACATGGTGATGTCCCAGACTCGAGTGTACACTCAGGGCAGCCCCAGCAGCCACAGACCGTGCAGTACCAGAGGATAACACGGGTCGACGTCGGTCCTTCCAGTTCGTCCGCGGCAGCAGCACAGGCAGAGAGTACAGCCGCAGACATGGGGATTATCAGCGAGAAGCTGGACCGGATGGAGATCATAGAGAAGAAGCAGTGACAGGGCATCACGCAGATGGAGCAGATGGCACAGACTCTGAGTGACCTGAAGACACAACTTATGTGTCTCCAGGAGGCACAGACGGCTTCACAGCCCCGTCTTCAGGCACGAGGCGATCCGAGTAGCTCCGGCAGCTCGTCCCAGCGTTCCAGCTCCCACCAGCAGCCTAGACAGGTTCATCTTGTACAGGCGGAGCCGTACTAGCAGCCGCAGCCCACCTACCAGTCACCATCGTCTCCAGACATGCAGATGGTGGTATACCAGCCGGATCAGCCTCTGGCAGTGCTTCCGCCACCCCAGTACGATGCAGAGCCGTTGATGGATGTCAACGGGATTTGGTACGACCGCTCCCAGCCCGGTATCCGACGAGACCATCCCGTATTCCGTTGGGGGACCGGAGGTACCCAGCCCCAGCAACAATCGTCAGGACAGGGTGCCCTGTACAACCATCAGAGAGATCACCAGCAGCAACAACCCCCAGTGTACCCACAGCTGCAGCAGCAGTCTTCGCAGTATGGTCCTCGTCCCTATCAACAGGGACAGTCTTGGAGGCGTGACCAGCCGCCTCAGCCGCAGCATCAGCCACATTCTTACCCCTCTCAGCCACAATACCAGTAGCCTCACTACCAGAGAGGCTACCCGTCGGGTTCTCATGGGCCATCCTATGAGAGCCCCGCTTTGGATGACATAGCCCGCCTTCTCACAGATCAGCAAGCTACTTTTCGATGGGAGATGGATGAATTCCTCCAGGAGATGCAGGACATCGTGAGAGGGAAGGCCGCCATCCCTGCCCAGATTGAGCCGAATCCCAACAACTTGAAGAGGAAATCTGAGCAGGTAGCTTGTACTGAGTATGCCACTCCGAGTGATACTTTTGGTGATATGTCTGCATATCTTTTTGATACTGATTTTGTCACACTTAGGAGCGGTAGGATGCCAGCAGGCGGCGCCTCGTCTGAGCGACACCATGAGGATACACCAAGAGCGCCCGACAAAGAGGAGAAGAGCGGTACTGAGGCCGCTAGAGATGATGACGGTGGTACTGATGCCACCACGGATGCTGATCCCACCGGCGGTACTGAGGCCGTCGTTTCACCAGTTGGAGGAGGTGGTACTGAGGCCACCCATGTTGCCGAGCCAGAGTGCGGTACTGAGGCCGCCCGTCTACCACCCGATGGTGGTACTAATACCACCAAGTCTTCTGAGATTTCTGTTGTTTTTCCTGTTACTGATGTATCTCGGAACACTTCTGTGAATAAAGGAAAGGGTTTGTTTTCTTCTGATCCCACTGTGGTGCATGATATATGTGTGGATCCGGTCATCGAACCGTCTAGACCCTTTCCTAGTCCTTCATCTGAGAAGGACCCAGTGATTCCCTTTCCTAGAGCCCTTCAGATGGGGAAGGGGAAGAAAAAGGAAAATCCAAAAAAGAGAGAGCAGGAAGAGTTCAACCAACAGATGATAGATCGTTTCCATATTCAACTGACTCTTCAAGAGGCTTTGCAGCACATCCCTCTTCTTCAGCGTTCACTTAGAGACAGGACTACAGTCAGGAGGAAGAGGAGGAACCACCACTCAGAGATTCATGTGCTGACGAGAGCCACTTGTTTCGCGATCCAGAACCGTCTGCCGGCCAAGAGGGCAGATTCAGGAACCCCATATGTCAGATGCCGTATCAGTGAGCAGAGGTTCGACCGCACTCTATTAGACAGCGGATCGTCGATCAACCTACTTCCGACAGCCCTTCTCGACCGCTTCGAGCTGGGCACTCTTAGACAGAGCAAGACAGTCCTTCAGTTTGCTGATCGATCTGTCAAGAGGACGAAGGGATTGCTTAGAGACGTTGTCGTCACGATTCAGGGCCTGCAATTCCCCGTGGACTTCGTAGTGTTGGACATGAAGATCCTTGAGTCCGTGATCGATACCCCCATCATTCTCAGTCGTCCGTTCTTGGCCACAGCCAAGGCAGTGACTGACCATGATAGCGGGAAGGTATACTTTCGCGTCGAGGGCGAAAGTGTACAAATAGAGACGGTCGAGGACAGCAGAGCCAGAGACAGAGCATGCTCAGAGACTACTTCCGACACAGAGCAGCTGACAGATACAGGGCCAGACATCCACCAGGACAACTGTGACTTTGTGATCACAGATGATGAGGCAGTTTGGGCAGATCCAGCAGCACATGCCACTTTCAGATTCCGCTAATGCAGAGACGACAGCAGAGGAGAGCTTGGAGAGCACATTCCTGGTTCAGGATACTTTTGAGGCAGCAGAGCCGGTTCTCGACTGCGAGACTGATTTTTGTGATGACGATGGTACTGATGCCACCTTGGATGACACAGATCCCTCGGAGTCAGATTCTGACTGGGCAGATTGCGATGATTACATGCCAGATCTGACTTCCACTGAGCCTGCAGATAGGGAGGAGGTAGATGCCAAGCAGAGCAGAGACAGTCCAGCAGGGCAGCCTTCTCCAGTTCTTGAGAGTGATAGAGAGTTTCAGTTCTCCCATGCAGATTTGGCAGCGTTCACACAGAGTTTTCAGAGGCCAGATCCACCAGCACCCAGTTGTCTAGAGCTGAAGCCACTTCCTGCATCGCTGAAGTATAGGTTCCTTGCGGGTGAGCATGAGATGTACCCAGTCATTATCTCCGCCGATTTGACTGGAGAGCAGGAATCTCGTCTGATGGGGGTTCTTGAAAAGAACCGCAAGGCGATAGGATGGAGCGTAGCAGATCTCCAGGGGATAAGTCCGGCCCTGTGCTCCCACCATATCTATCTCGAGGATGAGGCGAAGCCGTCGCGTGAGTTCCAGCGGCGGCTGAACCCGAATCTGAGAGAGGTTGTCATGAAGGAGATTTCGAAATGGTGGAGCGCCGATTTTATCTACCCCATCTCCGACTCCAAGTGGGTCAGCCCTTTGCATGTGGTGCCCAAGAAGACGGGCATCACTACAGTGGTCAGTGAGTCTGGAGAGGAGATTGCTACACGGGTAGCCACTTCTTGGCGGGTCTGCGTTGATTACAGGAGACTCAACCAGGCCACCAAGAAGGATCATTTCCCCCTACCCTTTATAGATCAGATCATTGAGAGATTGGCAGGGAAGAGCCACTACTGTTTCCTGGATGGGTACTTGGGCTACAACCAGGTGGCCATCGCTCCCGAGGACCAAGACAAGACCACCTTTACCTGTCCCTTCGGCACATACGCCTTCCGACACATGCCATTTGGGCTATGCAATGCCCCTTCGACCTTTCAGAGATGCATGCTGTCAATCTTTTCGGACATGGTAAGGGAGTGCTTGGAGGTCTTCATGGATGATTTCTCGGTTTACGGCGACGGATTCGACTCCTGTCTTGACTGCCTAGACCGAGTACTTCAGCGATGTATAGAGGTTCACTTGGTGTTATCTTGGGAGAAGAGTCACTTCATGGTGACTCAAGGGACGGTGCTTGGCCATATCATCTCCAACATGGGCATGGAGGTTGATCCGACCAAGGTAGATGTCATTAGAAAACTCGCACCGCCGTCCAATTTGCGGCAGTTACGTTCATTCTTGGGCACGTCGGTTTCTACCGACGATTCATTCATGATTTCAGCAGGATTGCCCGGCCGTTGACTGACCTGCTGACGAAAGACACCGAGTTCCTTGTCGATGATAAGTGTCTTTCGTCGTTCGAGACTCTCAAGCAGTGTGTTATTGAGGCTCCTGTTCTCCAGCCGCCTGATTGGTCTCTCCCATTCGAGATCATGATGGATGCCTCCGATTTTGCCGTGGGGGCCGTGCTGGGACAGAGAAGGGATGGAGTTCCATTTGCTATCCACTACGCTAGCCGCACATTGGATTCCGTGCAGCGGAACTATACAGTCACAGAGAAGGAGATGCTAGCCGTAGTCTTCGCCCTAGATAAGTTCAGATTGTACATTATTGGATCTAGAGTGACCCTGTTTACTGATCATACCGTCATCAGGTACCTCATGGCAAAGAAGGATGCCAAGGCCAGACTGACTAGATGGATCCTTCTACTCCAGGAGTTTGACATTGAGATTAAGGATAAGCCTGGAGTCAAGAATGTGGTAGCGGATCATCTCTCCCGACTAGAGCACCTTGAGGATTCTGAGCAGATTGACCCCATTTGTGAAACCTTCCCAGATGAGGCGATCCTTGCTATCGCCTCACTCCCGTGGTATGCCGATATTGTGAACTTTCTTGTTGCTAAGAAAGTTCCACAAGATTGGCCCAGGCAAAGGCTTGAGACCTTCCTTGCGAAGGCCAAGTCCTACCACTGGGAGGATCCCATCCTTTACCACGAAGGAAGGGATAGCGTCTGGCGTAGGTGCATTCCTCAGGAGGAGCACCATAGCGTCCTCGCTTACTGCCACAAGCTTGAAGCAGGAGGACATCACTCTGGGAGGAGAATGGCACAGAAAGTGCTCCAATCCGGTCTGTGGTGGCCTACCCTCTTCAAGGACTCTGATGAGTTCGTGAAGAGGTGTACTGACTGTCAGAGGATGGGCACTTGTGGACAGCGTGATATGATGCCGATGCAGCCCATTCACTTTTGTGAGGTTTTTGACGCATGAGGCATCGATTTCATGGGTCCATTCCTTAAGAGTCAGGGATTTGAGTACATTCTACTAGCCGTTGATTATGTGAGTCGTTGGGTTGAGGCCATCCCCGCCCGAACCGCTAATGCCAGGACAGTTTGCAGATTTTTGAGGAAGCACATCATTACACGGTTCGGGGTCCCTCGAGTATTGATTTCTGACGGGGGGTCTCATTTCATCAACGACCAGGTAAAGGCCCTTGCTAGAGAGTTCGGCATAGACCATCGCGTTGCCACTCCATACCATCCACAGACGAATAGTCTAACCGAGGTGTCGAATAGGGAGATCAAGACTATTTTGCAGAAAGTCGTCCGTCCTGACCGAAAGAATTGGTCACAGCTTTTGGACTCGGTCTTGTGGGCATTTAGGACGTCTTTCAAGATACCGTTGGGCACATCTCCCTTTCGCCTCGTATATGGCAAGCCGTGCCATTTACCTGTTGAGCTGAGACACAGGTCACTTTGGGCAGTCACGGATATTCTTTTGGATCCAGATAGTGTAGGAGACCAGAGGAGGGCAGAGTTAGCATCCTTGGAGGAGCTTAGAGATACCGCCTTCTCAAACAGCCTATAATACAAGGAGAGAGTGAAGGAATGACATGATTCTCACATCAGCCACAAGCATTTTGAGCCTGGACAGAGAGTATGGCTGTTTGATGCTAGGCTTCGTCTATTTCCAGGGAAGCTACAGAGCAAATGGAAGGGACCTTATTTGGTGAGAAAGGTACACGACAACGGTAGCATTGACATATCCGAGTTGTCTTCTGAGAGTACCTTTCGAGTGAACGGCCAGCGGCTCAAGCCATTTCTAGATCATGAGCCGCGGGTCGTTGAGGTTGCCCCTATTCATTTTGCGTGAGATGTGGTCTTTTGACTCACATCTATTGCATCTCACGCCTGATTATCACTGTTCTTCCGACTTGTATAGATCCAGATGTCCATATCATTACATTCTTTAGTCCCACATCCCTTTCTTCATCTTTTGATTATGCTATACTTAGGGTGTACTTTACCCTAAGTATAGGGGGGATGTAGGACCGTTGGGTAATTCTTTTGATTCATTTTATCCCTGTTTTCGCTGCCTATACTTAGGGATATTTTACACTAAGTATAGGGGGGGTAGACCCTGTACATTCTCCACCCGGTTTTCCCTTTGTGTACAGCCTGCTATACTTAGGATTATTTGATCCTAAGTATAGGGGAAAAGCCGAGATTCTCTTGATTTCTATTCATTCATTCGTCTTTGTATATAGCCTTTCTTTTCACTTCCCTATACTAAGCACGAGTTATGTCTTCTTCATCGCTCTTGACTCTGAGGACATCGTTCGAGCTAAGTATAGGGGTGTGTGTATATATTTCATGTATACTTTAGCCATAACTCGTACTTTGTGTGAGTGTGTCAATAAATAAAAATGGCTTAAAACCTAAAAACCACAAAAAATAAAAATTTTTCCTGTACATAATCATTCTTTTATTTGCACATACATAGCTATTGTACAAATTATTTTTGTAAAAATGTTTGCAAGAACTTTTTGTGTAAAGTTTGTGTAAATATTTTCATATCAAAATTATGTATATAGTACAAAATTTTTCCAAAATGTTTTGAAAATCAAAAGTTTGCAAAAATCTTGTGTAAATACTTTGCAAAACTTGCATTCATGCATTCATCCATTCATGATTTCAAAATATTTTTCAAAAATTTTTGCATGTTTGTAAATATTGTGTAAATAGCATCTTTGTATATATGTATATAGTTTTTCTTGGATTATAGTTGACATTTAAACTAGCCTGGAATTAAATTGGGAAATAGAGCTTGATTAAGATCTTAATCCACCTAATTCTAAGAGGAGCCTTACATGGCTTAGGTTTAAGGCTTTTCAGGTCCATGGTGACTTAATTCTTTGAGTCCACTAGGCTATGATCACATGTCATCTCAATGAGCCTAAGTAGAGCACTTAACAACACACACATGACTCATATGGACAATGGCTTTACTTGGACCAGCACTTTGCACCGAGCTCTCTACGGATGAGGTGGTGAGGAGGCAGTCTTCCTTGACTTGGGGTAGCATATGAGGGTAGTACTTCTAGGCGGAACCTCTCTTCTTCTTTTAGTGAAGGAAGTGCGTCTCAACTTGATCTGATTGCCATGAGGTCTAACGACAGGAGTTGTGGGTTGCAATAATGCTTCAAAAGAGGGATAGTCTACTGGCTCAAGAGGAACAACTCCGTGTATATATGCTGCACATGTATATGTTGTATAGATGCACTTGAAAAAAAAATACAAAAAGAAAATAACTCCAAAAAAGTGGTGGGTCTGATAGAAAATGATAATCCCACCGGAGTATGTATATAGTGCAAATTAGCAAAGCTTGAGATTCATGTCCCACCTTATGTAGCTTGCAGCAGGTAGACTTGGCTACACTGGTTGAGCTCCCAAGGATACATGGCTACACTGACCATGGTCCATTCTCTTCTTCCCCCTCTTCTTGAGCCGGTTGAACTTGAACTTAGAAGGGAATACCCCGCTCCTCGAGGAAAGAGTGGCCAGATTGGGGTCATAGAGTTACCTTGTTGGGAAGGGTTGTCAAGTTGCCAATTCTGAGGTGGAGAGCTTATCCTTCACATTCACAATACAAGGAAAGATTCATGGTCTTCAGGGTTTGTGTTTGTAGACTTGTTCTGATCTGGATTGTTGAGGAGTCTTGATTATAGATTGGTGGAACTTAGAGGCTGTTGAGTTTTAAACTTAAGTCCAAATAAGGTTCCGACACACTAATAATCCAAAGATCTGATCGAGCTCCATATCTCAATTTAATGAAGGCAAGTTTAATAATCAACCTTGATCCATGTACATTCTCCTCTTTTTCTTTTTTCTTTCTCTTTTTCACTTCTTTTTCAAATAAGTGTTTGCTAAGGGACTAGCAAAGTTAAGTATAGGGGGGTGATGAATACCCATTCATCACTCTTTATTCTTATATTTTAGCTACAAAAACCTTTGCAAATACATGTAGATATCTGTAAATACAAATAATTACCAAAGTGCATGCATTATGTAAAAACTAATAATTAGCATGTTTTTGTGCGAAAATAAAAGAATAAAGAATTAAAAGAAAAAGAGGGAGATATTTAGAATAAATATTGAGCAACCTAATTCCAAGGGAGGGCTCAGCATGGGCCTGACCGCATAAAAGCCCAAGTAAAGAGAGATAAGGAAGCTCATGTGTACATATACCTGTAAATATAATAAAAATATTTTCCTCTAAAAATAAAATAAAATGGGCTTGTATACATTTGTAAATATGTGTAAATACAAAATCAAAATAAAAATAGAAAAATTAAAAAGAAAATAAAAACAACCTTCCTTGTACCTATTCACCATGTACATAAGACCACACATATATTTATTTTACCTTGTAAATAAATAAATCAAAATTCCATAAAGCTTGTATATATTCTATACTTCATGTTGTAAATAAAAAGAACAAAAATAAAAACCAAAAAGAACATTGTATATATACCATGTATATAAATGTATATATCTATTTATTTTACCCTTGTAAATAAATAATAAAAATAAAATAAAAATACCTTTTTATTCCTAATTTTATGCTATAAATAAATAAAATATAAAATGTGAATAAAAGTGTGCAAAAATAATTAATTAAAAATCAAAAATTAAAAATCAATATTGTATATATACCTATATATAGCACTATATTGTAAATACCTAATTTATATTTCAAAAAAATAATTAAAAATCACAAGAAAATAGTTTAAAATAAAAGAAACATTTTTCATGTTTTGAGTTTTTAATAATTCGGCCATTTTCTATTTTAATTTGAATTTTCAAATCATTTACATGTGGCCTCTTCTGACTGGTCCACGGGGGATGTTGACCCCCCGGTCAACTCCCCCCTTGGACCACTTCCCACGGGTCATGCACGCCCGACCCGACTTTGCGAATTTATTGCGTCATGACCCGATCGCCAATCGCTAAATCCCGGGCTCTACTTCTTCCTCTTGCATCCGAGATCCACGCCTGGTTGTTTGCCTTGGGATCCGCGCTTCGAGCTTCACGCCCGACTCCCATTTAGCTGGACCCCTAGGTGTATATAGTCCCAGCTCCGCCGGCTTCTTCACTCATCTTTGGATCAACTCTTTCCACCCCAGGACCTCCATAGCCACCGCCTGAGTGACAGCTTGCGTTCGGCTGTGTTGCAGCGAGGAAGGAGGGGTCGGACCATCGATCCGGCGACTTCACGCCGCCGTGCGCCGCCCAGACGTGGTGCTCGAGCCTCGGGCACCGACGGCCCTCGAGGCTAGGACCTGGAGCTTCCCCAGCTCTTCCCCAGTCGATCTCATCCATCAGGTAGACCCAGTTCTTTTCCTATTTAGCTAATTTAGAGTTTCGCCCAAATCACCCCGTCGTCGACGAACCCCGATTCCGACCACCCTAGCCCACCTTTCGATCATCGGAGTTGACCCACACCTTCGTACTCCTTCCGCGCACCTTCTTCGCCCGTCCATTCACCCCAGTTCGCACAGGAACTGGGAACCGAGCTTCATCGTCGTCGCTCCGCCGGAGCTCGCTCGCCTCGACGCACCGTTCACCTCCACCGCCGCTAACCGGGTCGAGGCACTTTGCCCTCGACCCAGGAGCTTGTTGCCGTGCTTTGCAGGTCAAAGCGAGCCCATCTGGGGGCTCGACGTTCTGGAGCAGCAGCTCAACCTCCGCCGGTGTCGCCTGAGCTCTCCGGAGCTCCGTTGCGTCATCGGAGGACCTCTTCAGATGCGGGAGGCCTAGACACATCTTCTCCGATCTTCAGCAGCCTCCGAGGAGCTCTCCTGTACGCGCACGAGCCCTGCGAAACTCGCCGGCGTCGAGTTCATCGAGCATCCTCCCAGACCCTCCGATCTCCCTCCAGCTCCAGATTCACATCGGGCCGTTCATTTGAGGAGCAGCAGCAGCCGTTTGATCATCAGAGGGTAGATCTCGACCGTCAGATCAACGAGGGTTAGCCACGACGCACAGGAGACGTCCGATCATCCACGTGGCTAAACCTTCACCGTCCGATCTGCACCGAGGGCCCCTTTGTTGTGCGCCCCCCCCCCCCCCCCCCCCCCGCCGACCGTTGGATCTCACACGTGGCGCCCATCTGACCCTCGACATATAATAAGGGGTAATTTCCCTTAGGCCCCTCTCTTTCTGTGTTTACAAATTAGTCCTGTAAATATTTTAGACCGTTCATTTTATTTTGGTGTATTTGCATAGTGGACCCTGTTGTTTGTATTATTTGTATTTTTACCCCTGTGCATGATGGACACGTGCACCGACACGTGAGTTTTTGGTGAAATTGCAAGATTTGCCCTGTGCTTTTCATGTGTTATTGATTACATCTTTTAAAATAGGAATGACAAAAAGGTCCTTCCAGGCCTGAGTCACACGTATCGTGCGTGGGCCTCGGGGATTTTTGCACTTTGGTCCCCTGGGTTTCCTTGCGTGTTATCAAAAGGCCCCAGAACTTATTTTAATTGCATACATGTCCCTGTGCACTGTGCGTTGATTTTTGTTTTTAATAAAATAGCAAAACTACTCCAAATTTGATGAAAATTGGTTACGTGGCTCCTGCCATGGTGTAAAATTTTCTCTAATTTTTGGAGACATTTTTGACTCTTTTTATTATTTTTAAAAATTCAAAAAACGTATTTTTCTTACTGTCTAGTTTTAAAAATCACAAAAAATATTAAAACAACTCTAAAAATTACAAAAAATTAGATATTGTTTGTTTTGCTGTGTTTGATTTTCTGACCAAGTTTGGTCATTATTAGATTTAGAAAAATTATAAAAATTGAAAAACATTGAAAACCCCATAAAAATTCTAATACATAATTGAAAAATAAAAAATTAATAAATCCAGTGATTGTTCTTTGTATTTCATACTTTACAGGAAAATTACCTTTAGGTTTTATTAGGGCCATTTTGCATTTTAATTTGGCCCTTGAAACCTGACTGGACAGCAACACTCTTTTCTTTCCTTGTTTTATTTTTATAACACTCTATAAAAATCAGAAAAACCCCAAAAATTAACCAAAAATATAGAAAAATATAAAAAAACATAAAAACATTTTTGTTTGAATTTTTGGGTGAATTTTGAGTAGTTAAATAATTCGTCCAAGTTGCTTGTTTATTTGTTTTCTTATTTTCTTTACTAATTTAAAAATCCAAAAAATATAAAAATTATTAAAAACCCACCAAAAATATTTGTCTTTTATTTTTCATTATTTCTGACTACTTCGTAGGCCGCGAGGCCATCACGTGCTCCTTGTGTTCGACCCTGGTCGCTATACCAGGCTAATCTAATAGCTAAGACCGCTACTTTGAGTTTCTCGTGTTTTGATTTCTATTTGGTGGTCCGAATAATTTTTCTCGTTGAGCCACCCGAGCAACTGAGGTCGCAACGACCGCTTCTTGATTTATCCTACCTCGGTTGCTTTGTCGGGTTTTGGCCCATCAACGCTTTCTTTATTAAAATGTTTGAATGCAAGTCCCCTACTTTGACCTAAATTTTGAAAAGTATATTTTTTTGTAAACATGTCTCATCTTTTCTTCAATTCAATCGAGACTAAATTAATACACATCAAAGCATGCATGAACAAAGATGATCATAACATGCAATATTCAAGTATTTTATCCCCCCATCATTATGGTAAAGTAAAAAGTGATCGCAGATTCACTGCTTAGTCTTTTATCCTTCTCAATTGAATGACACATATCTTACCTAATTTTGAAAATGGTATGTTATATCTAGTCCCTTTAGTTAAATTTTATTCAAAACTTTAAATTTTGTGGAGAGTTACCCATTATTATGCTTACATATCCATATTTACTTGACTCCTTACAGATTTAGAGTTTAAAAAGAGAGAGTTATATAACAACTTGGATGTTTAAACCATGATGTTAGCCTTGAAATATTATGGAGTTATGCATTTAATCATAACTATTTAATTTCTAGAACTTGAAAATTGTAACTACGATTAATTAAAATATTTTATGAAAAAATTTCTTTCACGAGTGAGGCTTACGCCTCGATACGCCTCGAGGCTTACGCCTCGAGGCAATGATAGGAAAACGCCTCGATACGCCTCACGTTTTTTAAAATCTTGCGTGGAACAATACAATCGTCCTGTCCTTATCTCCAAGTATCCACGGAGAAAGCGCATTATCCTTGAAAGAATTCATGGATAATTACATTGTTGATATCCGAGCATTGAGAAAATGGATAATTAATTGTGATTTAATTATCATGAATAATATGAATTTGATTCATATTATTAAAGTTATCTGAGATATTTAAATGTGATTTAATTATTAAAGATGTGAATAATGTGAATGTGATTCATGTTATTTAGGCAGATGAGAAAAGAGATCCAAGATGATTAAATGTGATTTAATTATCATGGATATGAATAATGTGGATAGCACTATCCATGATAATCATGTATATTATAATGTGATTTATAATATATTAGAGAGAGCTATTTGTGATTTATATTTGTTAATTAATTATTGCTGTGAATTGGATTCACATTGGATGATTTATTGAAAATATAATTTACATTTTGTTTGGGTTGTGAATGAGATTCGCACAATTTCAATGGCATGGTTGATATTTTCCACAAGATAATTTGGATTTTTTTGTGAAAATATTATCGACAAGAGATCATGATATATCATGAGATAATGAGATCTCATGATAATTAGAAGAGATTGACCAAGTCCACTCAAGAGAAGTGGACGGCTACAACTCTCCATGAGAAGAAGAGTAGCCGTCCCCTCTTCTTAAGGGATTGGTTTTGGTCATCTCATTATCTCATCTCTAGTCAAAAGTGATTTGAATTCAAATTAATTTTGTTGATTTATCAATGTAAATTAATTTAAATTAAATCACTTGATGTTGTGTGTTTACAACAACATTTTAGCCATTGAAAGAAACACAAATCAATCTCAACCGTTGATTGTGTGTTGTCCATGGATTGAGATCCATGAACTCCCAAAACCCTATATAAGAAGAGGCACCTTGCTCTTCGGGAGACAAGTTTACGACAACAACGAATGCTCTCTTCCTCTCTCTGTACACGTCATGTGCCTCTCTCCCTCTCTCTCTTATGGCCGTCCACCATGGAGACATTGAGAGACTCGCCTTCGCCGCAGCATCGTCGATATGCTGCCGGAGTATTTGCTCGTGAATCTCCGTCTCCTTCGATGCGTCTCGCTCGTGAAGAAGACGTCGGATCTCATGTGACGAGATCAGGATATTCGTCGCTTGGATCATCAACATGAATTGCGAGAAGGACGCGTCTCATCAACGCGCTCGCAAGCGTCTCCTCCGTTGGATCGGACTTGGGACAGGAGGTCTCTTCGTTTAGAGACTCGATCGCAACCACGCTTCAAGAGGTAAACCTTATACATATTGTGATTTAGATGAAACGATCCGAGAAAGGTTCTCGGATCATGTGGTTTCATCACATTTAAAATTTTTAAATTCCGCTGCCCGGAGCAACTAGTGCGACTAGTCGCTCCCAATCGCATTGGATACGATCCACACGCTTCCGTGATGCACTTAAGGATTTTCCCATATCCTTCAATCTCCCAGTTTGGAGATGCAGAGATTCAGTGAGGGCTATATATAGACCCCCACACCCATTGTATTCAGATGAGAAAAGCAATAGACTATCAACCCTTTGAGGCGTTTCCCCGTGATTTCTTCCCACTCCTTAGGGAGTAGGTTGTTCTTCCATTATCTAATTATTTTATCTCCGATACGCTTCAACATTCCACTGGATATAGTAAATGGACCCTGGAGGGATCCAATTACTCATCTACACAAGAGAGGCATATACTCTTACATAGGGAGCATATTATTTCTCTACTTGAGACTTTGCTTAATAGAATTTTATCTCATGCCCATCATCTTCTGCTCATGACCCCCGGAACGAGATTTGCTCTTCGAGGTTCCTATGCGTGTGAACCCATTTCTTGAGGTCCCTATTCGAGAGACTCACTCTTCCCTACATGAGAGATGTAATGATGACTTTTGTGTCAAGGAGACCTTTTTTAAAGTTTTGTTGTATAAGAGAGGTCCACTCTTGAGATCTTCATATAGGAGAGGATGACTCTACTTTTTATGCTCAACATTTACTAATTTGGTGGATTTCTATTGCTACTACTTGGGATCACCTCAGACTAAAGCTTACCATTAACCGATTACGTAATGATTATCACTCCAATAATCAAATCAATTACTGCTTATAAATCATCTTCGTCGAGCATCCACTCTAGGCACAAGTATCCTCCCAGTGCTATCTTTGCCGCATACTCTCCTCTCGATAATGACTAGTTTCTGATATCCTCCTAGCTCTTTAGAAGATGTATAGAGTGAGAGTTGAGAATTTTCTTTTGTAACAAGCTATGATTTTTCAAAGCTCCAACTTGAGGGGGAGTATTAGAGTGATTTAGATAAGTAATTAGATCTTTCCAAGATCCCATTATACTATGTTCAGTCCCATATTGCCTATTAATAACACTGTGTAGTATCCGTGGGTCTATATGAAGAGCTCCATACCCCTTCTAATCTCTCAAGATATTTAATAGTGTATCCATTTATTTATGGTTTTCTCTCATAATTTCATCATGCTTATTGGGAAGCAGGGTTTCACGTGAAATCATATTTGTTCTTATTCTTCGATTTTGCTGTTGTGTATTTCATGTTTTCACACACTAAAGAAGATGCCATAAAGATAAAAGACAAGCGTACCCTTGAAGGAGTGTGCAAAATATCTCTCCACACCCACCTCAAGCTGGAGCATATGTATTAACCACACTCAACTTGTTAGCAGTCTAATCTTCTGAAGTTACACTAAAAAGCATGCAATAACTTTCTTTTGATCAAATCTTGCATGTTGTGGCAATCAACTTCTACATGCTTTATGTGCTCATTAAATATGGGGTTGTTGGCTCTATGTATGACTATCCCATTGTCACATCTATGCTCCATAATCTTAATAATAGTAATTTGCAGATCTGTAGGATGGGAAAAATCTACATTGATTTATTGCAACGTGAACCACTGTACTCATTCTCTGCACTAAAGTGTGAAAAAAACTATCTATTTCTTAGTCCTCCAAGTGACAAGTTTCCCTATCAAGAAGGTGCATAAATCAACCTAATTAGTATTAAAGCAAGCTAGGAGATCGAAGGTGTTCCCCTTTGGTGAATGCCAATTCTCCTCCCGGAGAGGACTTAATGTATCTCAGAACCATTCTGCATGAATCATAGTGGACTGTCATAGGGGAATATATACTTGGCCGTATGATGATCAAAATATAGTAGCTTTATAGTCAATCACTTGTACAGCTCGTTTCATAATCTCACCAACTCGTAGATGCATGCCTTTGGATCCATGAGAATTTGGATTAGCTTAGATCCCAACATTCCAGCTTTCTGTATTACGCCAGTGGTCTACTTCTTCCATGACTTTACTACACCTCATCTAGAATGAGCAATTTTATTCATACGGAAGCATCTCCATAATTCAAGATCTTTGATCACAATATTGCGCTGCTAGTTGTTTCTTCACCGTCATAATGCCTGCAGAATCATCACCCATGAACGATGATATCATCTACATAAATTAAAATGGTCATCGAGCCTATCCTCATCTTCCATGTAAATAATATGGCTATTGTGCCTTTCCTCGCATGGACATCTAGGTAGTCAGTATTGCGAGTAGATTGTTGGGAAAATAGAAAGAGATGTTTATTCCTTTAATCCTAGGCTCTCTTACATAGGGGAGAAACCTATCAATGCCCGGGCATCCATCCAATGCTTTCGAGAGCGCATACCACTGCTGCTGTGAACACCAACCCTCTCTCGATCTTTGTCCCTTTGAGTCAGAGTCTTTCTTCGTCCACTTCCTCCATCTAATCTAGGTAGCGAGGTTCAAGTGGCTAACCAGACAGAATTCCCCAGTTCGTCAAAGCGACGGGTTGTTCTTTTTGCTTGCTTTGTAGTAGGCGAGTGGCGGTCTTCCACTTCCTAAGACGGCCTGAATTACTAGTTTCAGCCCTTCTCCCTACCAACGTCATTCTAGTAGTTCGTCCAACTGAAGCTCGTTCATTCGAAAGCCGCATTCCTCCCGCGCATTAATCGACGTCTTTGACCTTCCCCGGGGGGCCAGAAAGAAATAGGGGATAATCGACGTGAGTGAGTCTTGGGAAAACTACGATCTCATATAGTAGAGCATGGGAAAAGGAAGGACTCTTCCCCCCGCTCGCCGGAGCTAGGAACGAGCCTGCAGAAGTGCCTTCCTTCTCTTCTTAACGAGCCCAGATATAGATATATAGTAGGATAGACGAAGGTTAGGTTGCTGCTCCCTCTGTCCTTTTTTAGGAATCTTTCCTGTCCCGACTCTCCTCTGCTTAGGAGAGTAGCTTCTTTTTCTGCCTCTGTGGCGTGGTGGAAAAGCAAGTCAAACCCTGCCTATATCTGTTTCGGTCCATAAGAAGAATCAGACAGGACCACGAAAAGAGGCGTCTTGTTCGTACTACTTAACTAACTAACTAGGGGTAAATTACATAAGATAGACATAAAGAAATAAAATAACTGGCGTGCGTGGAAGGCAGATTTCAGATTGTTATGCGGTTGTTTCCGAGATCATTGCGGCGTGGCGGAAGAATGCCACAAAGGGGGTTCTCTGGAAAATTGATTTTGCAAAGGCCTATGATACTCTTGATTGGCGGTTCTTATGGTTCGTTCTTTGGAGAAGGGGGTTCCCCTCGACCTGGATTTCGTGGATGCGGCGTTGTGTGTCAACGGCATCCCTTTCACTATTGCTCAATGGTCATTCGGTTGGGGGCAGTTTCCAACCTCGTAGGGGGATTCGTCAGGGGTGCCCCCTTGCACCTCTCCTATTCGTTTTGGCGGTAGATGTTTTGCCGCGCATGATCGAGGGTGTTGTGGCGGCTGGGCTGTCTCGCGGCTGCTCATTTGGCCCTTACCACGTCCCGCTTGTTCAATTTGCTGATGATACAATTTGCTTCATCGAGGGTGGTTCTTCGAATGTTTCCCCTATGGCTACTACTCTACAACTTTTCAGCGAGCTCTCGGGTCTTCAAATCAATGGCAACAAATCAAAGGCTGTCCCTTTCTCCATGTCCGCGGCGGAGGAGGCGGAGTGCTCGCGATTGCTGGGCTGTCCTGCCTCTGATCTCCCCTTTGATTACTTGGGTTTACCTCTGACGGTGGGCCGCGCACGCATTCGTGATTGGAAGTCAATTGTCGAAAAGATGGAGCATCGCTTGGCTGGGTGGCGCGCGGCTATTCTCTCCCGTGGTGGGAGGTTAGTGCTTCTCAAATCGGTTTTATCTTCCATCCCTATCTACTTTCTCTCGGTGCGTGGGATGCCAAAGGGAGTTCGTTCGCGTCTGGAGAAGTGTATGCGGGGATTCTTGTGGGGGAAGAAGGGGGGAGGGGGGAAGGGCGTGCACCTCGTGGCCTGGGATGAGGTCACGCGGCCTAAGAAGGAGGGAGGGCTGGGCGTGAGGCGCCTGGCGACGGTGAACGATGCTCTCTTGCTCAAATGGGCGGCGAGAATTTGGGGTAGGGAGGACAATTTCTTGTTAAACTGTTTGAGGGTTGCGGCTGGGGATGGCTTTGTTTCTGCTTTTCGTGGCGATTATCAGGGCCAGCCATCAACTTTTTGGCGAGGGGTGATGGACGCTCTTAACCGCAATCGCTCTTTATTTTCTATTAAGCTCTGTGATGGAAATTTGATTCGTTTCTGGGAGGACGACTGGACGGGAAGGGGGCCCTTACGGAATCTCTTCTCCCGCCTTTACGCTTTGGTGCCCAACAAGGATGTAACGGTGGCCTGTTGCTGGGATGGGCGTGCTTGGTGCCCTCCAATTTCTGAGCTCTTGTCGGATCAGCGGACGCACGATTATATCTCTCTCATTTCCACTCTTGATGAAGCCCCCGTGCCTTCTCGGGGCCGTGACTATTTGGCTTGGAGGACTTGGGTTGGCTGGATCTGTCTTCCTTTGCATCTTTCTGTCTTAGCTTGTTCTGTGGTAGGGGGCGACCGCGGTTATCGCTGCTGGAACCAATTGCGCGGCTTTGGAGCCTTTGGCTGGGACGAAATGAAGCTATCTTTGCTCGGCAGCGGTTCTATTTGGAGAATATTCGCTCCTCGGCCTCGGGCTTCCTACGTGACCGGACCTCATTGTAACATGATTTTTTGCTGCGGGGGTAACGCCCTTTGATTACCCCCTGTACCTTGCTTTTTATTTTCTGATCTTCCATTCCCCCATGTAAGTATTTCTTTCTCTTTTTAATGCATTGGGGTGAGCACCTTCGAGTGCGTCCCCCTTTTTTGAGCCTCAAAAAAAGAAATAAAATAACTGGAAAGGTATATAGGAATGTAGAAATATCTCAACACTCCCCCCTCAAGATGGAGCATAGATGTCAATCATGTTCAGCTTGGATGAACACTTCTGAAATGGCCCCCTGAGTTGCCTTAGTAAAGATATCCACTGTTTGCTTTCCTAAACTAACATGAGAAGTAGAAATCAGATCCTTCTGGATCATATCTCTAGTATAATGCAGTCTACCTCAATATGTTTTGTTCTCTCATGGAATGTGGGGTTGTTGGCAACAAAAAGAACAACCTGATTGTCACATTAGAGGTGCATGGGAAGAGGCACCTCTATAGTCAGGTCGGTAAGAACAGATCTAACCCACATCATCTCTGTGATAGCTTGCGTCATAGCCTTGTATTCTGATTCAGCACTCGATCTGGAAACCACAGTCTGCTTCTTGCTCTTTCATGAAACCAGGGAATTCCCTATAAACACAACAAAGACCGAGGTAGACTTTTTATCCTTTGGACATCCAACATAGTCTGCATCTGCACATGCTGTAACTGAGAGAGATCTCCCCCTGCTGAAAAGAAGTCCCGTACCAGGTGAAGTCTTCAATTATCTCAGAATCATATGGGCTGCATCCATATGTGCCTGTCTGGGCTGCTCCATAAACCAACTTACTTTGCTCACAACAAAGGATATGTCGGATCTGGTGACGGTCACATATAGTAGCTTGCCAACAAGCTATTCCTCTTGTCGACCTCCTCAGTATCATCATCATATAGCTTCATGCCCAGGTTAATAGGAGTAGTGGCAGGCCTGTAATCTGCCATGCCTGTCTCTGAAAGAAGATCTGTAACATACTTCCTCTGGGTCATCACAAGACCTTGCTGGTTCCTGGCAAACTCCAACCCAAGGAAGTAACGTAGATGTCCAAGATCCTTGGTCACAAACTGCTGACCTAGGAAGTTCTTGGCACCCTGAATGCCCTGCTTGTTATCCCCTGTAACAATAATGTCATCAACGTACACAAGAATGACAATAGTACCTTTCTGGGTCTTCTGCACAAACAAGGACTTTTCGGCAGTCGATCGCACAAACCCCTGTTGCTCTATCAAGTCCGAGAGCTTTTGGATACATGCTCTTGTACTTTGCTTAAGGCCATAAATAGCCTTGTGTAGCATGCAAACCTTCTGACACTCCCCCACAACAGCAAATCCAGGTGGCTGCTGCATGTAAACCTCCTCCTGTAGATCACCATAGAGGAAGGCATTCTTCACATCAAGCTGATATAGTGGCCAATCTCATGTCACAACAACAGAAAGAAGAATATGCAGAGTAGAATGCATGGCCACTGGAGAAAAAAGTACCATGATAGTTCGCCCCATATGTCTGGGTGAACCCACGTGCCACAAGTCTCGCCTTAGCGATCCACACTTCCATCCGCAAGGTGTTTCATAGTGAACACCCATTTACATCCCACAACGGACGCGTCAACTGGAGCAGAAACAAGACCCCACGTACCATGTGACTGTAGCGCAGCCATCTCCTCCTCCATAGCCAAGTGCCAGCAATTATCCTTCAGTGCTCATAATTCCGTAGAATTTCCACGTTAGATAGAGCTGCTGCAAATATTTGGAAATCCCTTGTTAGACGATGAAAGGAGACCTGAGAAGCCAGGGGGTAGGAAGCACAAGATCGCTTCTGTTTTTGAATTGCAATAAGAATATCCAGGTCAGAGGTAACATCCTCCATCTATGTGCTATTTTCCCGCAATGACTCCTGCATAGATATATCTCCATATCCATCGTTAGAAGCTATGTTATCAAAACAAACCTGGGGCTCTGTGGATGATCGGCGACGACCATGAGTAGAAGCAGTCCGGCGAGTATAGAATTAGGTAACGATGGAATAAGTGGTGCATGTGTCTGGGTAGTAGGAGGAGGCGGGGGAGGGGGTGGAGGAGGTGGTGGTGGTGGTGGAGGAGTTGGTACATCACGCACGGGAGGAGGTGGTATGTAGACTTCATCATTTGAATTCGATGAAGCCAACCTATCGCCTGTAGGAGAGAAGTACATCACAAACTCAAAAAATGTAACATCCGTACTGATATAGTATTTTCTGTGCAAAGGATCATAACACCGGTACCCTTTCTGAGTCCTGGAGTATCCAACACAAACACACATTTGACAGCTCTAGAATCAAGCTTGTCAAGACCAGGAGTCAACTGATGAACAAAAGCAACAGATCTGAACAAACGAGGAGTAAGTAAGAATAACTCCTTTTCAGGAAAAGCTATGGAGAAAGGAATTTCTCACCCAAGACAGATGACGACATACGATTCATCAAATAGCACGCCGTGAAAACATCACCCCAAAACGAATGTGGTGCACGACTCTGAATGAGAAGAGTCCGAGTAACATCAAGAAGATGGCAATGCTTTCTCTCAGCGACACCATTCTGCTGAGAGGTGTATGGACAAGATGTTTGATGAATAATCCCTCTAGATGAAAGAAAATGAGATAGATCATGAGTGCAGAATTCCAAAGCATTATCAATTCGCACATGACGAATCGCTGAGCACGTGACTTAATTTGCACTCGTTGTAATACGGGTACTCAGCGAATTGTTCAGAACCGAATCGAAGATCTCTGTGAAGAGGACTCGGCTTTAATTTTTTTCCCGGGTAAGTCCGGGGTCGAACACAGAGAGGCAAAGGAAAAATTTCGGATTAAATTCAGAATAATTAGGTCTTGGTTTCCAAATGATATTTTTTGTATCTTTTATACATAAATAAATGAGAATGCAATATGCAGGTGAATTATGTTAATAAGGAAACACATAACTTAGCCAAATTAATTTTAATAGGAAATTAATCTGCTTTAGCTAAATTATATTTTCCTAAAAACTTAATCCAATGATGAATGCAAAACACTTTTTTTTGGAATTTTATGGATTAAAAAGCAACAATGAAAAATGCATACTTTTTATGGGTTTTTCCCTAATTTTTCACATAAACAGAAAGCAAAAATTATGAAAATTTTACTGGAATATAAACATGATGCAATGAGCCTGCAATATTTTTTTGGATTTTATGGGATTACGTGAATTTTTAAATGAAAACTGAGTGACAGTGAGTAATTAATTCCTAATAAATCCACAATGTCAAATTAGTCAGAGAGCAAATTATTTCAATAAGATATTTGAATAAGCAATCCATAAGAGTTGAAATTTTGTAAAAATGATGTCTGTTGATTTAATTAAAAATCAAGTATCAAAATCACTCTACAATTTATTTAAGGCAAAAGAAAACTCCAAGTTTGATGAAATTTGGATAGGAATTAAAGAACATGTCAAGGCATCATTTGCGATTTTTGTGGAATTTTTGGAGCAACCATGAGTTAGATATGAATTTAAGAGCTCAAATTAGGTAAAATATGCAGAATTTTACTTGAACAATTTTAATTAATTATCCAAATACTAGAAAAATATAAATAAAAATCTAAATGATAGAGAATTAGTTGCTGAACATCAATACATTTTTCATTAAAAGAAATGATGCAATATTGAAGTCCAAATTAAAATGCAAACACATGGTTATCCATGCAAAACAGAAATAAACTTAAACAGAACAAAACATGTACAGGGAGTTGATTGTAATTAAGAAAACATAACATGACACATATGCAATTGTTACAAACAATAAAAAATTAAAAAGAGCCTCCTTTGTTCGGGTCGCTAGGGCGCAATATAGATGGGAGGGCGGCGGTGGTCCGCTCGTGCGGCCGCGGCAGAGGAAGGTGCGGCTGGTGGCGTCGCGTTCGGTGGCGACGTCGCGCGCGGTGGCAAGCGGAGGAGGCCCATGGGTGGACAGAGGCTGCCGTGCCTAGGGACGCATAACGGCTGGTGGCTGGGACGACCGCACGGTGGCGCAGGCAGGAGGTTGGGGAGCTGGTGTAGGGGCCGCGACGGTGCCGCGCAGGGGGTCGCAGGCGGACCTGCGGGCGGCCTGGAGGTGGGTGATGCGTTGGTGGAGGAGGCGGCTGTGGTGGGCGGGGAGGCCGCAGGGGTGGCGGTGGTGGCAGGCGGCCTCCTTCATCCCTGTATTTTTGTTTTTTTGATTTTTTTGATATTTTGTTGTGATGTTTTTTTGTGATTAAGTTTTTATTTTTTTTGATTTTCTTAAACAATGAATAAATAAAAGAAAATGAAGGTGGGAAGATAATTTGGTGGTGAAGGTGGTGATTTTATGACGGTCGTAATGTGGTGCTAAAAAAATGAATTTGACCAAGAAAAAAATGACATTAGATAAAAAAACGAGAAAAAGGTAGAAAACTTACCTGAATCGTCGTCGGAAGGCGGAGCAGCTACGTTGAACTCCTGTCGTGGCCTTGAGCATGTGGCGGAGCATGCGAGGCTGCGCAGCGGCCTGGAGGAAACTACGACGCGGAGCGGAGCTCCGCGGATCTCGCCTGAAAGGAGGTCGTCGCTTCGTATCGGGGTGGAACGCTGTCACCGATCGACCTCGATGAGCTATCTCCTTTTTCTTTAAGAATGTCGGATGGTGAAAAATGTGGATGAAGAGATAAATATAAAGAAGAGGAATGAGAATTGAGAAAAAATGAAGGTGGAGGAGATGGAGTGGAATGGGAGGTTATTGGAAAAAAATGGTGGAGTTGAATAGAGTTGAATGGGAGGTTAGAAAATATGGAGTTGAATGGAAGTTATTGTAGAGAATGGAAAATAAATAAAGGGAAAAAATAAAATAAAAATAAAATAAAATGGAGAATTTACAAAATAAGACAAACCATATGTACATTTTTTACTTTTCTAATTCTATTTTTTTGTATTTTTAGTAAAAGATATTTACAACATAAAAATAAATATACTAGAAATAAAATACAACACAACAAATTTTTTTTTGGATTTTTACTAATTAAGAAAAAAGAAATAAAAAATGAAGAAAGAATGAATATTTACATTTTATACAATGTACACTTAGGTCCCAAAATCCATATTTTGCAAACGAGCTCTGATTTTAATGAAACCACTTTCATTGGATAGATAATTTTCTAACTTGAACTTTAAAAGTGAGTTTGGTGAATTTGGAGTTCATACGGAGCGGGAATTTGGTCGGGAGTCGAACTTTACGGCTTTTTCTCTTTGAGATCTAGGAGTATTTATTTGAGTGAAATTTGTTTTATATTTTTGTATTTTTATATACAATATTATAAACAATTTAGAGAAAGAATTAGCCAAAAAGGAGATGATGAATTTATTAAAAATACATGAAGTTTTAGTAGGGTTGAGCTTCAGGCCGGGCGGGCCGGGCCGGACCTTAGCCCGAACCCAAGCCTGTAAATATAGTCGGGTTTCAAGTCGGGCCGCGCGCTAATTTTTTCTTGGGTCAGCTCGAACCCGAACCCGGCCCGAAGTTAAACGGGCCGACCCAGTAATTTTTATTTTTTACAAAAAAGGGTTCGGGTCGAGCAGTCTGCTGGAAGGTGGGAAGGGGCGGTGGGAAGGGGGCGCCGGGCGGGGCTGGGAATTGGGGGAGGGGTGGTTCAACCCTTGGAATTGGGAGTTTGGGATTCTGGGAAGGGAGCGAGCTAGGGCGGCGCACGAACGCGACGAGGGGCGGTGCCGCGGTTTGGTGGTGGGGACTTGGGACTTGGGAGGTTGGGGACCTGGGGTGAGCGGCGGGGAAGGGTAGTGAGATAGGGTTTTGGGTTCGGTTGGGGGCGTCACAGACTCACAGCCGAGGGGGTCGGGTCGAGCGGGTTGGGGGGATGGGGCCGGGGGGGGGTCGGGTTGGGGGGAGGGGGCCGGGGGGAGTAGAGTTGGGTTGGCCCATTGGGGCACGACGGGTCGGGCTGTCGGGTCGGTCCTCGGGTCGGGTTATACGCAACCCGAGCCCGGCCCGTTTTAAGAATGGGCGATGTTTTTGAGCCCAAGCCCGACCTGACAATAAAAGGGTGGGGGTTCGGGCCGGGCATATAGGGTCGGATTACGGGCCGGTATGGGCTGGCCCGACCCAATGCTCAACCCTAAGTTTTAGGCTATTTACAGGTGAAAAACTCTTCTATTTTGTGGCTTTTTATTATTAATTTATTTTGTACAATATAACATACAATAATTAGTGTATTTTATTTGCAAGAGTTATTTATTAATTTATGGATTTTATAGGCATTTATTTGAGATTTTACTCGGGGATTTTGCTAAGATCAGTATATTGAGATGATGAATCGCGGATTCATCAACACAAACTTCACAATGGTTTAGAAAACATTTTTGCACTTCAGTAAGAAAGGTTATGATCACATCTCTTGCTTCAGATTTATTTTTCAAAAGAAACCCCCATGACAATCGTGAAAAATTGTCCACAGCTACAAGATAAAATCTGTCCCTGATGATCAGGAATACGACTCGGACCCCAAATGTCAATATGAAATAACTCAAAAAGGGAGCTACTGCTCCGACTCTAATGGCTGGGAAAGGCAGACCGATGATGCTTTCCCAACTGACAAGCTTCGTACTGAAAGGAAGAACTAGGTGAAATCTGCGGTAACATATGACACATCTTATGAAGAGGGAGATGGCCAAACCGGAGGTGCCAAGTGAACGGAGAGACTGATCCAGACGAATGAGAAGATATGCCTGCATAGGGAGTCTGAACCAGGCGATAAAGACCACCCTTCTCACGGCCACTCCCAATCACTTTGCCCAAAATAATGTCTTGAAAAACAAGAGATGATGAGTCAAAAATAGCTCGACAGTGCAAATCCTTTGTAATCCGACTAATAGAAAGCAAATTCATAGAGAAATCTGGAGCATGTAGCACATTCTGCAGACGCATCGAAGGCGTCAAAGTGATCTCCCCCTGTCTTGTGATCGGGGAATGAGTCTCATCATCTATCACAACTGTTCTCTCTGGTGGAAGCTGTTTATATACGTAAGCTGATGTATGTCTCCACATAGAATATGTGTTGCACCGGAGTACATAATACACTCTGTAGTGTTAGATCCATGACAGGATGTAAAAGCATAAGTACCTGAGGTGTTGGCTGTAGCAATGTTACTGACAGAAGCTGAGGTTGCCACATTTGAATGATCTCCTGACGATGGCGAAGCGGAAGGAGGTATACTATCCCTCAGTTTGGCTATGAGATAATCAAACCTCTGATCTAGAGTAGAAGCAGCAGGAGACTCACTTTGCTTTACAACGCGGGCTGATGCCGGGAACCCATGCTTGGAATAGCATGTCTCCTCGGTGACGAGTGCGACCTCCTCTACTACGAGGTCCACGTCCACAGAAGGTAGAATGGCATCCTCTTCCTCGAGAGGCTGCCTTGGTCGAGGAAGTCTTACTAGAGGCTGTGGAAGGAATAATAATCCTGCTGAGCCTGCGGAACACTTCCTCCATGGGAGGGATAGTAGCATCCATTAGGATCTGGGAGCGAACATCATCATATTCAGGATCAAGGGCTATTAAGAATACCCCTACCATGGTAGCATTCCTATATGTCTTCTGCTGCTCTGGAGTTGTCGTGTGTGGCATGAAACTGTGGAGCTTCTCAAACATCCCACACAAGGATGTATATAGTGAATGCAGATGACGGTCGTTCTGCTTGTTAGTAAATATGTCATACTGGAGTTGGAGGATCTTCATCTCGTTCCTTGCTTGAGAATGTGTTGCCGCTAGGATATCCCTTATCGCCTTAGCAGTAGGTTGATTTAACACATCATTGGCGATCTCGATCGTCGATGTACCAGAGAGCCAAATTTTGGCATAAGCGTCATCCGCCTCCCACGAGGCATTTACCCCAGTCTTCTCCATCGGCTTCTTCTCGGTAAGAATATGCTTCTTACCATTTGACTTCATCAGGCTCATGAACTGCATAGCCCAAAGCTCATAATTTGTCCCGTCCATTTTGACAATAGGCGCCGGACCTCTGAATGCACCAGTGGCGGGTACATCGACTTTGTTCTCAGACATATTGTCCGATGAAGAAAACTAGGATTTTGTAGACCAAAGATTGAATATCTACACAGACATATGTGGATTTGAGTGCATATATAGACTTACGCACCCAAATCCATCATCCAAACGAAGAGACCGACACGCAAAGGGCGCAGTGGTGCACGCACGACAAGGGCGTACACGCTCACTAGATGGCAGTGCACGCACGCGCAGGAGGTGGCTGTGCACGCACAAGCGGTGCCGTGAGGGTTGGCGGCGGCGGTGCACACATGGGTTGACGTCGGTGCGCGGAGAGGGGGTTGCGTGCGTGTGGCACGTGGGTGACATCGCGGGATTGGGGTTGCGGCACACAGAAGGGAAGGGTTGGAAGGTAGGGTTAGGGTTTTAGTTTCGAGAGTTCCGGTCTAGGACCGTCACTCTGATACCATGTTGGAAAAATAGAAAGAGATGTTTATTCCTGCAATCCTAGGCTCTCTTATATAGGGGAGAGACCTATGGGTAAATTACATAAGATAAACATAAAGAAATAAAATAACTGGAAAGGTACATAGGAATGTAGAAATATCTCAACATAAATACATGTCAAATTCTTGAAAAGATCATTGACTTACTTTAAAGTGGAAGATACATGCAAGATACAATTGCGTTCTGTCTTGAGTTTGGAAGGAGTGAGGATGAATTAATTGGTTTTGTTGATGCTGACTATGTAGATGGTCGTGACAAGCGAAGATTCATGACAAGCTCTGTATTTACTATTGGCAGATATTTAGTTTCCTATAAAGCAACTTTGTAGCATATCGTGACCTTATCTACCATGGAAGCATATTACATGACGACAACTAAAGGAATCAAGAAAGTAATTTGGTTGAGAGAATTATTTGACGAGCTCAATCCAATCAGAAGATTGCTATCATCCATTTTGATTGATAGTTAGATGAGTGCCATACATCTACCAAAGAACCAGATACACAATGAAAGAACAAAGCCCATTAGTATCTGCTACCACTTAATCAGAGGAGTCACATATGGCAACATTCAGATGAAGATGATCACCAAAGCATACAATTCGACAATAGGATGACTAAGCTAGTGCCATTAACCAAGTTCACACCTTGCGTGAAATTGGCTGGACTTTTTAGGGCTTAAGTTCCCTATTCGGTAAAGAGAGTTTTCCTGCTACTTCCAGATGGAGGTCAAGTCAAGGTGGAGATTTACTGAGATATGTCTTGAAGAGTAAACTTGTTTATGATCCGAATACATTCCATAAAGGATCTTGGCCAAGTCACATCGGTGAGTGGAGGGGGGGGGAGCCTCGACCATACTCATTTCTTTGATCCAATCAGAATTCCGTTTATCATGTATCCTATATATACATATTTAGAGTAAGGCATGGGTATTTGAGAGTCTTGTTTCGAGAGAGCACTGCCTCATAGGGTTTCTGTATTATGTACTCCGGTTTTCATCATAGTGAAACCTATCTTTGCCCGTGGTTTTCCCCTCTATACAAGTAGAGTTCTACCATGTAAATCGTATGTTCTCCGTGGATTGGTTCTTGATTGATTGGGTGCTTGGATCATTTGTCTACAATATAGTTGATTGGATTGAGAGTTCTCCTCTCTAAGTTGGAAAAACAGACGAGTTCATAAAATTAGGAGATAATTTATCTCTCTCCTGACAAATACAATAACAGAAGATCTTGTGCACAAAGAAATCTTGAAACAATCTATATGCTAAGAACAAATTCTCCTCAAACATTAAGGCCATTCTCAATAATTGTGATTGTTATCCTATTAGAGTATTCCTCTAATTCTTAATGCTACTTGGTTATTCTTTTATTTTATCTTCATAGCAATTGATAGCAAATTCTATGCCATGTGCAGTGCTTTCCAAATGGAGGACCAAAAACAAGAAAGTGGAACTGAAATAGCAGTGAAAATACAAAATGAGGTAAGCGTAATTTTCTGCATACTACTGTAACTTCACTTTTTGCATAAAATCCGTCTTAAACAATCTAACACATGGTTTATCAAAATATATCCAAAATTATAAACAGTAGCTCTTGTGGACCAATATCTAAAAAACAACCATACAGACCACATAAAAGTATGAGGTTCATCCCCTAACTGGGCTATGCCCTCGACGGTGATGACTAATCTTCTTCCCTTGAGAAAAATAGTGGTACAAAGATATATAATATAGGTGGATTCACAAAATGCCTATACAAAAGCGAATTCTAAAATTGGATGCTATTTTCCCCGTAAAAAACCAGCGGGGTTGTTAAAATGGGCTCTGCAATGCATCATGGTAAATGGACGGATATGAGTCAAGGCATCTTAACAAACAGCCTGGTCACCTTTGCACGAGTAACAATTCCGATTTTTAGAAGCTTCCATAGTATCAAAGAAAAACTATGTCGTTTTAATCTTCTGGAAAAATTTTAACTCTAGTGATATGTACATGTTATTTGCAAACAACTTTATTGTCGAATAATGACTAAAATTAGGTAATTCGTAAATATTTTTTTTTGACTAGAAGAAAAGGGGGAGCCCTCCCAAGGTGGGAGTCACCACACCAACTTTTTCATTAATATCAAAAGGGTATAATTCGTAAATAATTCTTGAATTCGGACAGAATATTATCCAAATTATCACTTCCTATAAACTCAAAACATCCACTATTTTTAAACGAGTGCTGGAAAATTTATTCCGAAGATGCTAGATGTTAACTAAACTTGGATCAATAATTAGTTTCAAGCTAGCAGCTATGTAGAGCACTCTACCAAACTGTTTTTTCTTGCAGGAAAAAGAAAATAAGGTAACTTTAGACGAGGAAACTTCCTTAGATGAAGAGTTTATCAAGATAGATAGGGAAGTATTGTCTATGAAGGATCATATTGTTCTAGAAACGATGTCAGGTGACCAACCATCATTCACAACAAACATGGATCATGTTGAATCTATTCCTGTCAGCGAGTGGATAGAAGCACAAGAAATGATAAAAGAGCTTCGGATCCAATTAGATATTGTTTCTGAAAAGCTAAGTGCATCAGAGTCTGAAAAATCCAAACTCAAAATTCAGGTTGAACATGCCAATGAAAAACTAAAAGAAAGAGAGAGTCATTGTCATGTAGTTGAACTTGACTTGAAGAAACTAAAAGAAGAGGCTTCAAATGCTGAACTCGAGCACAGTTCACAGCTTCGGTTGCTCAAAGAAGATTTGGATGCTCAAGAAATCAAGTACCAGGAGCTACTTGATGTGAAGGAAGCATTTGACATGCTATCTCTTGAGCTAGACAGTTCTATGATGAGGACTAAAAAACTTGAAAATGATCTATTGTCCTCAGTCGAAGAGTGCCGAAAATGTGAAGAGCTTAGCAGAGAAAAAATCAAATATGCTGAACAGGAGTCAATGAAAGCTTCGGAATTTGAAAAAAAGCTCGAAGTTGCAAAAAATAGTGCAAAAGAAATGGAAGAGCAGATGTTCTCAATGAAGGAAGAGCTGAAGAATCTGAAAAATCTAATTGCAGAGAATCAACATATAAAAGATGCACCCAGTAGAACCATGCCGGAACTTTCATCAGTTCAAGAAGATCCGGGTATTTCAAAATCACGGGAACTTGTGTTGGAAGGTAAGCCAAACTTTGATGCTGTTACAGAGAACAAGAACATAGAATTAAATAAGGTTTCTGAAGAACTGGACACAAACAAGGCTCTTGAATATGAAAAGATGCTTGAAGTGGCAAAGCTAAATTCAGACGAAATGGAAAAAAAGGTGGTGCATTTGGAGAAAGAAATGCGTGATTTATATGATAAGATTGCAGAACACCAACAGGTCGAGGATGCACATAAAAGTACTGTAATAGAGCTCTCTTTAGTTAAAGAAGAGTTGAGTTTGATGAAGAATGAAGTCGATGAGTTGAAGCAGAAATTGACCTCCGAAAGAGGAATGGTTGAGGAACTTGAAAGAGTGCTTAGCATGTGCAAGGATTCTGAGGAGCAGGCTAAAAATGAGCTACTAGAATTGCAAGCTCAATTTGCAGATTTCAAAGTAGAATATCATGCAAAAATTGCTGTCTTGCAAGATGTTGAGATCAAATACAATCAAGAATTGAAGGCAAGGGAGGTCATTGAAATCAGTTCTAGAGACCTTGAAAAACATATCGATGATTTACAGGACCAGCTACATAAGTTTAGTAACGAAAAAGCTACATCAGTTCAGAACGATGATAGCTTGCAGGAGTTTAAAGATGCATGTAATGCCCTTGAGGAGAAGCTGGCTTTGACTGAGAAGAAGTTCAAGGAAGCAGATTCACTTTTATCGCAGTCCTTGGCCGAAAAACTTGAACTTGAAGAGAAACTAAGTTCCCTTGAAATTTTGCACCATAAAGCACTTAGCGATACCATGGCAGAGCTCACATTGATCAGAGGAGAGTTAGATGTCTCCAAGAATCAAATCATGGAGTGGGAGCTTAAGTCAGTTGCCGAGGGAGCAATGATAGAAGAGCTAAAAAGAGAGGTCAGTTTCTACAAAGATTCTGAAGAACAAGCTAAAGCAGAGCTACTAGAGACACATGCTCACTTGTCAGATTTGAAAGAAGACCAGCACAAAAAGGTCACCTACTTTGAAGAAGTTGAAGCTAAATACATCGAGGAGTCCAAGGCAAGGGAGGCTGTTGAAGTTAGTTTCAAAAGCCTGGAAAAGGAAATGGTGAATCTACAAGAGCACCTCGTGAATATTTGCAAAGAAAAAGAGTCTCTAGAAGCAGTGTTGGTCGAGCGTGATTATAACTTACAGCAGAGACAAAGTGCTTGCAATATCCTTGAGGAAAAGCTGGACATATATGAACTAAAGTTGAAGGAAACAGACTCACTTCTATCTCAGGCTCTGTCTGCAAATCATGATCTTGAAGAAAAGATAGCATTGTTGGAAGAGATCCGTAAAGAATCTGCTACACTTGCCAAGAGCGCCACCCAGAGAAATTTTGAACTTCAGGATTTAATAAGGTCTTCTAATGCTGCAGAATCAGAAGTGAAAATGCAGATGAAGGAGGTCGAGTCAAAATTAGAGTCGCTACAGCAGAAAAATGTACAACTAGAGAAACTGTTGAATGCAGCTGAATCGAAGTGCAGCGACAGAGAATATGAAGTTGAACAACTTCATAAGAAAATATCAGAGATTGAATATAAGCTGGGTTCCAATGAGGAATCACACAATAAAGAACTTAGCGATGCCATGGGAGAGCTTACATTGGTTAAAGAAGAGCTAAATGCATCAAGGAATGAAGTCATGGAGTTGCAACAGAAATTAATATCTGAGGGCACAACCGTAGAAGAACTTAGGAGAGAAGTGTGCTTATACAAGGATTGTGAAGAGCAGGCCAAAAAAGAGATATCAGAATTGCTTACTCAGTTATCAGATATGAAGGAGGAACATCATATTAAAATAAACAGTTTGCAGGATGTTGAACGTAACTTGATCGAGGAGTGCAAGGCAAGAGAAGCCATTCAGAACAACTTCAAGGACCTGGAAAAGGAAAGCATCACTTTCCAGAAGCAGCTGAGTGAAATTGGTAAAGAAAAAGAATCTCTAGAAACAATACTGGTTGAGCGCAATAACTATCTGCAGCAGACTGAGGAAGCTTGTAGTATTCTACAAGAAAAGCTGAATCTTTCTGAAGAAAAGCTGAAGGGAATGGAGTCAATGCTATTGCAGTCTCGATCTGAAAACCTTGAGCTTGAACGGAAGCTGGGTTCACTTGAAGAACTCAATAAAGAATCTGATGCAATAGCCATGAGTGCTACCCAAAGGAATCTTGAACTTCAGGATTTGATTAGGTCTTCTAATACTGCGGAATCAGAAGCAAAAGCACAGGTGAAGGAAGCTGCGTCAAGGTTAGAGTCATTACAGCAGAGACACGTGGAACTAGAGGAACAGCTTAAGTTAGCTGAATTGAAGTGCAGCGACAAAGAATATGAAGTTGAACAACTTCAAGATAATATATCAGAGCTCCAGAAGAGGGTAAGTTACCTCGAAGATTCGCATGAGAAAGCACGCAAAGACACTGCAGCAGAGCTTAATTTGGTTAAAGAAGAGTTACTTGTGGCAAGGAACCAAGTCATGGAATGGCAGCATAAATCATCCTCTCAAGAAGCAATAATAGATGAGCATAAAAGAGAGATAAGTTTATATAAGGATTCGGAAGAGCAGGCTAACAAAGAGTTACAAGAATTGCAAACTCTGTTGTCAGATATGAAAGAGGAACTTCATGCAAAGGTTACGAGCTTGCAAGATGTGGAGATTAAGTATTTTGAGGAATCAAAGGCAAGAGAGGATGTTGAAATCAGTCTTAAAGGCCTGGAAAGCAAGATTGTAAATTTCCAGGAGCAGTTGCTTGAAGTTGGCAAAGAAAAAGAATCTCTAGAAACGATATTGGTTGAGCGCAGCAACAACTTACAACAGACTAGGGAAGCTTGCAGTGTTCTTCAAGAAAAGCTGGATATTTCTGTCGTGAGGTTACAAGAAATGGAGTCACTTTTGGCACAGTCTTCATCCGAAAAACATGATCTTGAACAGAAGATGGGTTTGCTTGAAGAAGCTGGTAAAGAATCTGCTTCACTGGCTAGGAGTGCTACCCAAAGGAATTTCGAACTTCAGGATTTGATCAGGTCCTCTAATGAGGCAGAATCAGAAGTGAAAGCACAGATGGAGGAAGCTGAGACTAAATTAGAGTCATTACAGCAGCAAAATGGGGAACTAGAGAAACAGCTAAATGTAGCTGAATTGAAGTGCAGTAACAAAGAGTATGAAGTTGAACTACTTCACAAGCAGATAGCGGAACTTGAACAGAAGCTTAGTGAACTTGAGGAATCAAATGGCAAAGTAATTCAAAAGCAGATATCGGAGCTTGAAGATACCATGGCTGAGCTTAGTTTGGTCAAAGAAGAGTTGCTTGTATCAAAGAACCAAGTTATGGAGTGGGAGCAGAAATCCATCTCTGCGGGAGCAATGATAGTGGGGCTCAAAAGGGAGATTAGTCTATACAAGGATTCTGAAGAGCAGGTTAAGAAAGAGCTACAAGAATTGCAGACCCAGTTATCAGATTTGAAGGATGAACTGCATGTAAAGCGCACCAGGTTGCAAGACGTTGAGCTTAAGTATGATGAGGAATTCAAGGCAAGGGAGTCCATTCAAATCAATTTCACAAGCTTGGAGAAGGGATTCTTCCACCTGCAGGAGCAGCTTGTGGGAAGTGGCAAAGAAAAGGAATCTTTAGAAGCATTGCTAATTGAGCTTGAAAATGGCTTGCAACAGACAAAAGAGGATGGCGATGTTCTTGAAGAGAAGCTGAAGCAGAGTACTGATGCTTGTAAAGTTCTTGAAAACAAACTTGGTCTCTCTGAAGAAAAACTGAAGGAAACCGACTTACTTTTATCCCAGACTTTATCCGAAAAAAATGAGCTCGAACAGAGGCTGTGTTCCTTGGAAGGGCTCTATAAAGAATCCGATGCTTTAGCAAATACTATCTCTCAGAGGAATCTTGTCCTTGAGGAGTTAATTCATTCCTCCAATGCTGCAGAATTGGAAGTGAAAGCACAGATGGGTGAAAGGGAGTCCAAATTGGCAGATTTACAGTTGAAAAGTAGAGAACTAGAAGAACTTCTAAGCCTTGCTGAGTCGAAGTGCACTGAGAGAGAATATGAAGTTGAACAACTTCACGGGAAGATCTCCGAGCTCACCAAACTCATTAAAGATTTTGAAGAGGAGAGAGAGCTCTCAAGGTGTCACATGCAAGCATATGAAGACAGTGTACGCCAACTAGAGTTCTCTTTGAGCATGTCAACAAAAAAAGGCACAGAACTTGAGCAACAATTGAATGATCTCAATGAGAAATGTGCATATCATGAGAATGAAGCATCTACATCTAAGCAGCGTGGCTTCGAGCTGGAAGATTTGATCCAGGTGGCTCACTCCAAATCAAAGGATGCTGACAGCAAAGTGACTGAACTGGTGCTTCAGTTGGAGAGCACAATGCAGCAGCTGCAGGAACTTGAAGAGAAACAGAGGATCAGAGAAGCCAAATATAAAGACACTGAAGTGGAAGTGAAGCAACTTCGTGGTTCTGTAACCGAACTTTCGTCTGAACTGGAAGCCTTCAGTGTAAGATCATCGAGTCTAGAGATCGCCTTGCAAGATGCTGTACAAAAGGAGAAGGAGCTTACAAGTTTGCTGAATGTGGTCACTGAAGAAAAGAAGACCCTTGAAATAGCATTGCAAAGCAAATCTGAGAAGCTTTCTGAAACAATGAACGCTTTGGCCTTGTTAGAAAATGATCTAAAGTTGGCTCATGAAAACTTGCATTGTATTGAGAATAACCTTGAAGATTCCAAGATTAGAGAGAAAAGAATTGCAGAAGAGCTTAGATCGACTGGAGTGCAATTAGATTGCCAAATCAAAGTAGCTGAACAAGCAGCTACACGAATCTCAGAACTGGAGCTGCAACTTGAATCTCATTTGAAAGAATCAGAGTCGAAACATCAAGAAGCACTTGCAGATATTTCTGAGAAAACTTTCCAAATAGAGGATCTAAGCAAGACTCTGGCATCCACTAGAGACGAAGTCACATTGTACCAAGGTCAGGTCGATGAGGCAGCTCAAAAGATAACAGTTCTGGAGGAGAAGGTAAAAGAGGATTATATCGCACACACATCTCTTGAAAGTGTAATCAGCGATCTGAAAGAAAAGGTTGAAGATGCAGAGCTCAAGGTTGAACAGTCACTAGCAGAAAATGAAGTGATGGCTGTTACAAACCACCAACTCAAGGATGAAATAGGAAGACAACAAAGTAAGATTGACCAGCTTCAAGAGTTATTTAACTCAGTAAACACAGAGAAGGAAGCGACTGCAGATCAACTTGCTTGTCATATAAAGTCTATTGCGGAACTCTCAGAGCAACATTCTCGAGGTCTGGAACTTCATGCAGCAACTGAATCATATGCAAGACAAACTGAGGCTGAGCTGAAAGAAACTATACAGATGCTTAGAGTAAGAGATTCTGAAGCCAGAGACTTGAATGAGAAATTACTTGCAATTGAGAATGAGGCAAAATTTCATGAGGAGAGGGCTATTGAAGTAGGCTATGTTGCCGAAACTACAAAGAGTGAGTTAGAGGAGAATCTAGCGAAACTGAAAAGCCTGGAAGAGGAATTCCAAAAGAAGATTAACCAATTTGAGATGGAGAAAGAAGTTCTGTCCACGATTAACTTGAAGCAGACACGCGAATTGGAAACTTTAACGGCTGAATTGCGTGAATTGCATACAAGATTAGATGAATTCCGTTTAGAGAAGGAAAGTGCAATTGATCTACTTCATTCTTCAAGAATCACAATTGATGATCTAAACAAACAACTTGCATCTGAAGGGGAGAGATTCCAATCCCAGGTCGGTTTTGTGTTATTTTTGTGTAGTCTAAATAGTAAATAATAAAAAAATTCATGTAATGCTTCTTTTTGTTATTTATGTTTTTCATTGGCACAATTGTACCTTACAAAGTGTACTCCAAATTTTATTGCAGTTGTCTCCTATCATAGAAGAGAATAACTCGCTCAAGGAGTTGCATCAAGGGACAAAGAAAGAACTAGATTCAGTGATAATTGGGCTGGAGGAACGACTTAGTGAAAAGAAGGCGAACGAAGAGTTGCTCATGGATCAGTTGGCAAGTCTCAATGCTGAGCTTCTAGTGAAATCGGAGATGCAAGCTAAGATAGATCTGCTTGAACAAAAGCTGATTTTGGTGGAAACACAACACAAAGATGAGGTAACTGTTCTTGACAAAATTTCTCTAAATTCATCATATCAATCTGAACAGACTATGAGTGCCATTTAAATTTCAGATGGCAATTATCAGAGGGGAGAAGGAAGAATTATGGTCCAGGTTGGAAGATGCTGCTAGCAAACTCAAAGAGAAAGAGGGCTTAGATGAAGAAGCGGTTCAACTTCGAAAGGAGTTGCATTTTGCTCAGACTACCATATCAAAGCAGGTTACAATTTGGGCACTTCCCTTTTCGTTTGTTATATATGACCATCATTCCTTACAACAATAGAAGTATATGCTTTTATATAACTTTGTTGAATAAAAAGGCATCAGAAAATTTAAATTGCTTGGCTTTGGCACTATGATCGGTACTTGGCTAAATTTTCCTGCTTATCTGAATCCTTTGGGAAAACCCAGAGAGAACTGGATGTCCGGAAAGAGCTGGAAAGGGAAGTTTCCTTGAAGAAAGCAAATGAGGATTTTTTAGATGAACGTCAGGAAAAATTAGTTTTGGAGAAGTACATTCTGGAGATTGAACAGAAGCTTCTAGCAGTTGAATCAAAAATGGAGGAGAAGGTAAGCACACAAATGCATTACCCCTTCCTGATAATTCTTTCTGAAATGAGTAAATGCTTATTAGCCAGATTTGCTTCATTCATACAAGATACTGCGCATGTATTATTTCAATCTTCATAAAAGAAAATTTACCCTCGAAAGATATTCTGAAGCGATCTTAGCTCAAGTCCGTTTCAAAAATGGAAACTGAAGCAAGCTTTTGTAACATTTAGTATGTGTTTTGAAAAGATATATTGTAACATTTATCTGATATGAAATATGTGAATTTCTGCATATTCAATCAACTATGGAACTACATTTGAAGCCATCTCATCCATACAAGTGCTTAACTGTAGGTTGAAAATTGTCCATCCCTCGTAAGGATGAAGCTATATGTTGTTATCTTTGCCTTCTCATCCTTTAGTTTCAAACACACCGAAAGGTCTTATCAATTGAAATATGATTTTAGAATGAATAAACATGGATTCTCTGCCTTTATTATGATAGAAACCTGCACCACAAATTCAATCGAGCACATATTGTAGCACTGAGGAACCTCTGAACCAATGATCTTTTTGGCGAGGGAGGCCTTGAGGCGGGCAACCAACTGAGAAGGATCTCACCTTTAGGAATAAAGAAAGCTAGTTTTTTTTGTGATGGGCATATTGTAGACTGGTTGTAACCGTTCTCCCATTCTAACCAAACTACATATCAAAATGAGAGTTACATGGACTCGACCTTATTGGATTATCGACAGGTTGTAACCGTTCTCCCATTCTAACCAAACTCCATTAAATTGAGGTTGTAATATTAGTCCTTCTGTAGCTTTGACTTTTTGAAAGGGTTCTGAAAGTAAAGATCTAAGATGCTAGTGGTTTTTAACCTTGGTTATAAAGACAATAACTCAACATTGAAATGCGACATTCATCTCCTCATGTTTCTTTTATTCACTGTAGAATTGTTTTATGTTTGACAAATTATTTACATTTTGCAGGAGATAGAAGGAGAAAAACGGGTTGCTGCTCTCATATCAGAATTTAGAAATATGGAGACAAAAGCAGCCGAATTTGAAAAAAAAGCTATTGATCTTGAAAAAGAACTGAGGGCAGCAAATGTCACTGCCACAATGCAGGTTAGTGTAGAAATCCATGATGCTTAATTTATTAATTTTCAGCTGTAATATTGCCAATATTTTCCTCGCTATATTCATGACAAGAACTTAGGCATCCACAATGATATAGTGATCACATTATTTAAGAATGCTGGGTCTATGTGAATCAATAGATTGTTGGTGGCATATATTTCTCTCTTTAACAATGTGAGAGTCCAACGGGCATGTTATGATGACCTTGATCTTAGATATGGGATTAGCTTTTAGGCATGCCACATTATGGCCTTCTCTAGGTCCAGAACATAAATAAATTGTTGTGTTTGGTAGAGGTTATATCTTGTAGAGTTTATATCTTGACAGTTGGACTATCCAATGTTGACAATACATTAAAACAATCAACATGGTACTGATGAACCTCAGTTTCATCATCTTTATTTGATATAATTAACCCCCTTGCTTAGTGTTTTGTCAATAAATCCCTGTTAGTGTCTAATAATTAACAGAGTCCTTAATAATTTAAAAACCACAAAAAAATGACAAAACAAAATTCGTGGTATTTTTAGTCTTAAAAATACCCTCAAAAATATTCCGGGCCCTTGTTTGATCTCTTTTCGAGTTTTGGTCAACATGAAACTTGTAGATCTCGTCAAGATCTACAACTTTCATGTTTTGAGTTTTCTCAAATTCGACCAAATAAGCCCTCAAAAATCAAAAATACTCTTGCAATAACCTGATTGGGCCACGTGGCCCAATCTGGGCGAGCCACGTGGCCCCGCCTCTTCTGTTTTATCCGCCTGTCCTTCCGACCGTTGGATCGGCCTCTTGATCCAACGGTCCAGGCCTCTCCACGCCGCTCATTGACCTCAGCCATCAGATCTTCCCCGCGTTCCATCTGCGCCATCCGTTAGCGCCTCGTCCAGAACACGACACGTGGCGCTTCATAGGCCACTTGATGGCATCTCCGATCTTACATCTCCGCCGTTATCCCTGGATCTGATTCCATCCCTTCGATCAGACGCAAGGATCCATCTCGACCGCTCGCATCCACCTGCCCGTCCTCACGACACGTGGTGCGATCACCGCCCTCTGATCGCACCGCCCCAGATTCCATCCACGCCTCTCACTCGCGCCCAAACGTAGGCCGTTGGATCGCCAGATCCAACGGCTGAACTTCGTCGTCAACCTCCCGTCAACCCCTTCTTCCCCACGATCCAATGCACGCATACCTTGCCCCCTTCCATTTTTCCCGTCGTCACCTACCACCACCTCCACTCGCCAACAGCTCCACGTTCTTCCTCCATCAACCACGACCCTCGCAACCTCTTCGTCAACCCACGAAACCCTCTCCAGTCTCCCCATTTCCCCCTCGAAACCACGTCGGCCACTCTCATCTCCGCCGAGTCGACCTTTCAAATACACCGGTCTCCCCACTGTTTCAAACCGTCCACCTTTACGTAGGGGCATGGCTCAGCCCTCCTCCGTCTCCCAGTGACAGGGGGAGGCGGAGGATTGAGCGAAGACGGCCAATGCCTCCGGTGACGACCCTTCGCCGCTCATGGCGTCGTCGCGGTGCTCCGAGCCCGCTCGAGCTGCCTCCAGTAGCTGCGGAGGTCCAGCGAAGACCGTGGCTTCTATCGTGAAGCTCAGCCCAAGCTCCCGTCCATCTCCGGCAAGGTAAGTTCTTCTTCCTCTTCTCTCGTATTTTTCTTCGATTTTTCTCGGTCACTCCGGCCGTGTTTACCCTCCACTCACATCCTCCAAAGCTCAGCCACACCACCCCCGTCCTCGCGACCATCTCCGATCATGCTCTCCTTCTTCCACAACCTCCATCGCCTCCGACCCACCTCCTCCGCCACTCACGGCGGAGGAGCTAAGAGCTGCCACCTTCTCCACTCGATTAGCTCCCATCTCGCTCACCTATTCACGCACGCACTTCGAATTGCTTCGGCTATGCATTACTAACGCTGCAGGAGCCCTAAACTTCAATGGCCGGAGAGCTCGCCGGGCTAACTCCACCGAGTTCGCCGTCGACATGCGAGCTCCGACAGCCCACACCAGGAGGTCCATCACCTCGCCCGTGCTCCAATCTTCATCGACAACCTCTCAGGAGCATCGGGCGAGTTCTATCATCGCCAAGGAAGAGCGGCGGAGCTGGAGTTCCTTCGCCGGAGCTCCAGAAGCGCCGCCAGCAGTAGAGGAAGGAGAGCGTACAGGCGCCGTTGGATGATCCCTCCTGGCGACCATCCAACGGCCAATGAGGAGCCACGTCGACGTCTTCCTTCGTCGTTGGATCTTCTCGATCCAACAGACCCGATGCAGCCACGTGTCAGAGCCACGTCTTCACCGAGCTTGCCACCCGGACCTATAGGCCTGGCTATCTCCGAGCCTCCACGAGCCTGCGTCAAGCCTCGTACCAACCGAGCCTACGCCGAAGCAACGCCGAGCCTCCTAGCCATCCCGAGCCTAGGAAGCACGTGCCTGGCACGTGCTTCACTGGGCTAATTGCAACGAGGCCCCGCTATGTTTTCAATATTGCATTTAGGTCCAGACATCACGTGTTATGCATGCGCGCCTGGGGTATTTTGCAATCTACACCCTGCGGGTTCTAATAATTGCAAAAATACCCCCGCGCGCATGGGGTATTTACAGGGAAGGCCTCGCGGTTATTTTATTTACAATTTGGCCCTTCCCAGGGACCTATATGCTAGTTATCTTTCATGTTTTATTGCATTTATGCCCTTGCTTTCTTTTATGCATATCTTGAGCTACATATATCCAATTGAGTTGATTTCAGTTTCATTTTAAAGCTGGTTTGATGATCTTTCTAATGGCATGCTTAATTGTTGTGTTGGACACAATGAGTTTTGATGTATTATTCTATAACCATGTGTCTCTAATTTCTTAACTTCTGCCTTGTTCAAATTTATTATGTCACACCATTTAATCTGAAATTTACTTATGGGTTAATTGGCTCATCATCTTGATCTAGGGCATATCTCCATTGCATTGCATTGCAGTTACTTGCACGATAAAAAATGATTAAAAAAAATGCATATTTATTTTTAATGCATTGTCATGTCTTGTCTTGTTGTGTCTTTGCATCAATTGACCTATGTGCCTTTAACTCAAACACTTGATTAAACACACTTAAAGCCGATTAATACGAGAGAGGCTCGTGTCCCTGAGTTCGACTTTGGTATCTTACCAAGTAAAAATAATTTTAACGATCACCTCGTTTCGACTCGTTATGGCATATATCTAAACGAGGTGATCTTTTGACGACCCGAATCGGCCCGGCTACGATGACATTTCCATGTGCTAAAAACACATTATTAGAGGGCCGATTTTGCGAGTCGTCAAATGGCGCCGTTGCCGGGGACACGGCTCATTTCTTTTATTTTTTGGATTTTAGTATGTTTAATTTAGTGTATCTTTTTATAGGTTAAATGGTGACATATTGTTGCTTATAAAAATTTTCTTTCCTTTATGATATCTAACTATTGCTTTTGTGGCAGGGCCCTTGACGGATCAAGGAGGCGAGGAGCAGGATACTCCCCGCTGCGAGGAGCCGCAGAAGCATGCTTGGAGCAAAGGAGGAAGAAAAGAAAAAAAATATATATCTCGCATTTTTGTTGCATTTTTAATAATTCGTCTTTTACAGCGGTCTTCGATCGAAGACTCGCGTATGTAATCGAACGATCGTGGTTGTGTGGGGATCGTCCCCACTTGAGTGTCGATCTAGGACTTAGGCACACGGCTCTCCGAGCTCAATTTTCATATCTTATGTGCTTGATCGTAGGATAGGACACACTTTAAATGAAGACGCACATAATCTCGTATCAATTAGCTAAAATTCATGAAGATTAATCACCGCTAATAGATGCATGATTAGGTGCGGCTTTTTCGACTTGCATACATGTTTGATTTGGTTTTCAAAACGGCCCCAAATTTCTCGCGGCTTTTATCGTCAAATCACTGCATGATTTCTCGCTTTGCCTCGATCGCGTTTTTCTTCATCGAATACATGATTTCCTCGGCTTTCATTTTTCTAGATTGATCACCTAGGATAAATGGAAAATGGAATGAACGGTAGACGATGATTTTCTGATTGATGTGCTAACCTTAATTCAGTGATAATATTTAAATAAAATTGGGACTGTTAATTGCAAGTCAACTTAAAATGGAGTAAAATACGGTTTTGGGAGAGCAACACCCGCGCTATGCCTTGATTCACATTTTCTTCGCGTAAATATTTAATGTTTTATCACCAATAAAATAGACAAGAAAAATAACCAACCTTGGTTGGTTTCATGTGTGAGTTGGTGAAAATAAGGGTTTGCTTGCTTGATTGAGCCTTTGTTGCAACACACACAACCCTAAATCCGAAGACACTCCATTTCATCTCCGTAGATTCAAAACCACTCACTTGTATATCCATCCCCTTCTTCGTTCACCTTGGGTCCCTCCCGACATCAAATTCCATCTTTATACTTAGGCTAATCTCAGCCTAAGTATAGGGGGGACCCAAGTCCCTGTGATTTCTCTACTCATCTTTTCTTGCCTTTATACTTAGGTTATTTCTAACCTAAGTATAGGGGGAGCCCCTCTTAGCTCCCGTATATTCTTCTATACTTAAGTGGACCTATGTACTTGTAACATTTAGTGCTATGAGGACATAGCAAAGTTTAAGTATAGGGGGGTATACCGTATATACTGTATATTTACTTTAGCTATAAATCTGAAAATTTTGAAAAATTAAAAACTTTTTGGCTAAGGTAAAATTCATTGGACTAAGAAAACTCAAAGGATTTTCGCGGTTTTTCGATATTATGTTACACTATTTTATAGAAATATTTTCGAAAATGATTTTTGAAAATGTTTTGAAAACTTTTTTATTTTGTGTGACTTGGTTTTGAAAAATCGCCATCTCTTTTCAAGGGAAGTTGAGTCTAACTTGTGTTTTAACTCTTATCAAAATCCATAAAAATCAGAAAACCCCTAAAAACCTTTAGGAGTTATTAGTGACTAACTAAGCCCAATTAAGTCAGCCGCGTTCAGTGAGGGTTCGCCCTTAGCAGATTGGATGGTTTAGAGGACATCGCGCAAGGCCCCGTCCTCAAGCAACGGGCTTCGGCCTGTACTTACATCCATACTGGCTGAACCGCGAATGCTCAATTGAGCTTAGGAAGTTCTAATATCTCTTGAAGTTTTAAAAAAAAAAAACAAAAAAAACAAAAAAGTGTCTTGTCTTTGAATGAAGAAGTTGGATTAGTCCTCTACATTTTCACTTTCACCCGGGATCTGATTTGGTCAAGAAGACTTAGCTTTTAGAAGTCTTTGAGATTTTAGGTTAACCAGCCTTAGCCATCAGGGTCTTAGACTTAAACATCCACATTTCCCTAGGTTTCTAGATTTGCATGCTATATTCCATGCTTAGTCTCAGACAAAAGAATATGATCAGCACATCACATGCACGACTGCGGTTTTGATTGAGATGAGTTGATTTTTCACCTGAGGGATTGGGATGAGGAAGTCGAATTTGGATTTTGATCTAATGATGCTCGAGGATGGGATAAAATCTTTGGAGGCTTCATGAAACCTGAGTGTCAGCAATATTAGCCAGTATGAGAACTTGATTCTTATACTAATCTCTTGACATTAACCTAAGTGCCTGGGTGTGAAAAATAAATAAAAAAATGTTGATCAGTGTGCGCCAACTCTTGGTAAAAGCAGTGGAGCTAGCCACCAATTATACAAGTCAATGAAATTCAAAGAAAAGCTCTCATTCCACCAAAGTCAAATATCAAAGAGCTTCCACCAAAGGCGAGCGCTCCCAAAATTTTTCAAAGTGTCCACTTGGACCACCGCTATTAGGACCAGGAGTCGGGCTTGCACCAAAAAAGGGCTCTGCATCGTAAATGCTACAAGTCTGGGTGTCGAAGGTACGATAGGTACTCAAAAGAGACACACCCCGGTGTACTCCCAGGAAAACAAGTGCAGACGGCTCCAACTTCTCTTGACGGACGCACTGATCAACACCAAAAAATGTGTTGCGTAAAAGGCACTAGAGAGAATCCTTGTTCCAATGAGAGGGAGAGAAGAATGGACACAATCCCATGCCCTCCATTTTCTGGCCTGCCATCCACATTTTCTAAGTCTGACAAACTAAAGAGAAGGTGGACTGAATGCAAGATTTGATTTATTCCCTAGTGCTGAGGATTGGGTCCTTAGGAGATTTTCTCGGACCAAGATTTTTGGGTGAAGACTTGACTCTACTCTCGAAATTGCAGTCAACACTAAACTCATATCCTTTAGTTTATATGTACATCAGAGAGAGTCTAGAGAAATAGAGGAATTGGAAGCCTCTTGATTAAGGCTGGGTTGAACTCTAAAATTTTGGATCTCTGAAGCCGAGTCGACTTGATCAGATTGGATCCTGTAATCACATGCACAAGGGGGTTAATCCAACTTAGTCATTCTTTTTGATGCTCGAGGACGAGCATAGTTTAAGTATAGGGGGGGTGATGAACCTCAGTTTCATCATCTTTATTTGATATAATTAACCCCCTTGCTTAGTGTTTTGTCAATAAATCCCTGTTAGTGTCTAATAATTAACAGAGTCCTTAATAATTTAAAAACCACAAAAAAATGACAAAACAAAATTCGTGGTATTTTTAGTCTTAAAAATACCCTCAAAAATATTCCGGGCCCTTGTTTGATCTCTTTTCGAGTTTTGGTCAACATGAAACTTGTAGATCTCGTCAAGATCTACAACTTTCATGTTTTGAGTTTTCTCAAATTCGACCAAATAAGCCCTCAAAAATCAAAAATACTCTTGCAATAACCTGATTGGGCCACGTGGCCCAATCTGGGCGAGCCACGTGGCCCCGCCTCTTCTGTTTTATCCGCCTGTCCTTCCGACCGTTGGATCGGCCTCTTGATCCAACGGTCCAGGCCTCTCCACGCCGCTCATTGACCTCAGCCATCAGATCTTCCCCGCGTTCCATCTGCGCCATCCGTTAGCGCCTCGTCCAGAACACGACACGTGGCGCTTCATAGGCCACTTGATGGCATCTCCGATCTTACATCTCCGCCGTTATCCCTGGATCTGATTCCATCCCTTCGATCAGACGCAAGGATCCATCTCGACCGCTCGCATCCGCCTGCCCGTCCTCACGACACGTGGTGCGATCACCGCCCTCTGATCGCACCGCCCCAGATTCCATCCACGCCTCTCACTCGCGCCCAAACGTAGGCCGTTGGATCGCCAGATCCAACGGCTGAACTTCGTCGTCAACCTCCCGTCAACCCCTTCTTCCCCACGATCCAATGCACGCATACCTTGCCCCCTTCCATTTTTCCCGTCGTCACCTACCACCACCTCCACTCGCCAACAGCTCCACGTTCTTCCTCCATCAACCACGACCCTCGCAACCTCTTCGTCAACCCACGAAACCCTCTCCAGTCTCCCCATTTCCCCCTCGAAACCACGTCGGCCACTCTCATCTCCGCCGAGTCGACCTTTCAAATACACCGGTCTCCCCACTGTTTCAAACCGTCCACCTTTACGTAGGGGTATGGCTCAGCCCTCCTCCGTCTCCCAGTGACAGGGGGAGGCGGAGGATTGAGCGAAGACGGCCAATGCCTCCGGTGACGACCCTTCGCCGCTCATGGCGTCGTCGCGGTGCTCCGAGCCCGCTCGAGCTGCCTCCAGTAGCTGCGGAGGTCCAGCGAAGACCGTGGCTTCTATCGTGAAGCTCAGCCCAAGCTCCCGTCCATCTCCGGCAAGGTAAGTTCTTCTTCCTCTTCTCTCGTATTTTTCTTCGATTTTTCTCGGTCACTCCGGCCGTGTTTACCCTCCACTCACATCCTCCAAAGCTCAGCCACACCACCCCCGTCCTCGCGACCATCTCCGATCATGCTCTCCTTCTTCCACAACCTCCATCGCCTCCGACCCACCTCCTCCGCCACTCACGGCGGAGGAGCTAAGAGCTGCCACCTTCTCCACTCGATTAGCTCCCATCTCGCTCACCTATTCACGCACGCACTTCGAATTGCTTCGGCTATGCATTACTAACGCTGCAGGAGCCCTAAACTTCAATGGCCGGAGAGCTCGCCGGGCTAACTCCACCGAGTTCGCCGTCGACATGCGAGCTCCGACAGCCCACACCAGGAGGTCCATCACCTCGCCCGTGCTCCAATCTTCATCGACAACCTCTCAGGAGCATCGGGCGAGTTCTATCATCGCCAAGGAAGAGCGGCGGAGCTGGAGTTCCTTCGCCGGAGCTCCAGAAGCGCCGCCAGCAGTAGAGGAAGGAGAGCGTACAGGCGCCGTTGGATGATCCCTCCTGGCGACCATCCAACGGCCAATGAGGAGCCACGTCGACGTCTTCCTTCGTCGTTGGATCTTCTCGATCCAACAGACCCGATGCAGCCACGTGTCAGAGCCACGTCTTCACCGAGCTTGCCACCCGGACCTATAGGCCTGGCTATCTCCGAGCCTCCACGAGCCTGCGTCAAGCCTCGTACCAACCGAGCCTACGCCGAAGCAACGCCGAGCCTCCTAGCCATCCCGAGCCTAGGAAGCACGTGCCTGGCACGTGCTTCACTGGGCTAATTGCAACGAGGCCCCGCTATGTTTTCAATATTGCATTTAGGTCCAGACATCACGTGTTATGCATGCGCGCCTGGGGTATTTTGCAATCTACACCCTGCGGGTTCTAATAATTGCAAAAATACCCCCGCGCGCATGGGGTATTTACAGGGAAGGCCTCGCGGTTATTTTATTTACAATTTGGCCCTTCCCAGGGACCTATATGCTAGTTATCTTTCATGTTTTATTGCATTTATGCCCTTGCTTTCTTTTATGCATATCTTGAGCTACATATATCCAATTGAGTTGATTTCAGTTTCATTTTAAAGCTGGTTTGATGATCTTTCTAATGGCATGCTTAATTGTTGTGTTGGACACAATGAGTTTTGATGTATTATTCTATAACCATGTGTCTCTAATTTCTTAACTTCTGCCTTGTTCAAATTTATTATGTCACACCATTTAATCTGAAATTAACTTATGGGTTAATTGGCTCATCATCTTGATCTAGGGCATATCTCCATTGCATTGCATTGCAGTTACTTGCACGATAAAAAATGATTAAAAAAAAATGCATATTTATTTTTAATGCATTGTCATGTCTTGTCTTGTTGTGTCTTTGCATCAATTGACCTATGTGCCTTTAACTCAAACACTTGATTAAACACACTTAAAGCCGATTAATACGAGAGAGGCTCGTGTCCCTGAGTTCGACCTTGGTATCTTACCAAGTAAAAATAATTTTAACGATCACCTCGTTTCGACTCGTTATGGCATATATCTAAACGAGGTGATCTTTTGACGACCCGAATCGGCCCGGCTACGATGACATTTCCATGTGCTAAAAACACATTATTAGAGGGCCGATTTTGCGAGTCGTCAGGTACTAATTGGCAAAGAGTGAGAGGCCTGACCTTTCACATTCTATGTTGGGATTTCTCTTTCAACATGCTTCAAAATTGTTGCGTCCTGTTGAACAGGTAGATGGATCTTGGGAGAGGATCCATCCTACCATATGGTACTATATATGTAACTCTCCTTTCTCTTTGACATACAAAAAGAAAAAGAAGAACCCTAACCTTCAAGCCGAGTGCGGTCATTGCTCCCGTGGTTTCTTCTTTTTGCTGGAAGGGTTTCCACGTAAATCTCTATGCAATCATGTGATTTTTTGTCAAGATGGTATTAAAGCCTCGATGAGGTTTCTATTCTTTCTTCTGTTGATGTTGGATTAGGCATAACATTGGTGTCTTGTTCATCATCCTCCTTCATGAAGCACACTGCCTGCCTGGGGCCTTGTGCGTAACCTAACTTGCATCATTAACTATCCGTACATGGTATTGAACCCATATCCCATGCTGTCATTCTTGGCATTGTCTTGTGTCACCTAGCGCGTTGAGCATCTTTGCCTAGAACTTTAGGAACTGCCTAGTATTGTTGGAACCCAACTTGTCGAGAACCTTGGAAGCCCTTGCTTCTCATGTGCTATCATTGGTTATGATCAGGTCCACTTGCTGTTGGAGGTTGTTCATGTTAGGATATCTGTTGATATACCTTGCAACCTAACCATCTGAACCACGTTGAAGAATCGCAGTATGCAACACTCCTGCCACATTATACCCAACCAGATAGGGGTCTCATTGCCCAGTCAACGAGCCTGGCAGCTAGTGGGGAGAGCAGATGTGCCCTCCCCTCCCCCCATTTCTCTTTCTCATGTTTTGCCTTTAGGGTTCCTCCTTTATACAAAGGAGCCTATGACCTTTGAAAAAACAACTCATTCATTTCTTTTCGCATGGTATAAAAACAAAGGTCATGGACCAAAGTTCTGGTATCCTCTTGATACCCTAAATCCCTACCTGCCAGCCTCTCTCTCCATCTTATATCCCAGCAGGCCTGATGGCCATGATACTCTATCCATCTATGGGTGAAATTTTATCTGCTTAACAATCAGACCTTACCCATAGGAGACTTCTCTGATGCATCTTCCTACATCCTCAATGACTCAGAAGCCGACTTAGGCTTGTCAGACCTATTCCCTTCATGTCAATCAGAGGACGAGGATGACGAGTCGGACGTGGCTTTAGCCGATCGTTTGGACACCTTTAGCGATCCGATTCCTAAGCAGAACCAGTTGATGGCTACTATCACCGCAGATCCAACCACATCCATCACAGAGTCAGATTCAGAGGCAGCTAACCAGATTTACCCGATGATCATACCATTCCCGAGCTCAAACCGCTACCCATTACATTAAAGTATGCTTTCCTTGCGGACCCGCCACGGAAGTTCCCAGTCATTATCAGTGCTATCTTGACTGGAGAGCAAGAATCTCGCATGCTAGATATTCTTGAACAGAACCGCAAGGACGCCAACGCGAGATTCTTCCATTCGCTTGCATCAGGATGGCGAAGATGGAATTTCATTCAAGACATCGTGGTGGGCGGCGTCCGGACCTCGGGTGAGGCGGCGGTGGGAACTGCGTTGAGAGGGCATTTCATCCAGGCAACGCGGAGAAGGAAGGGGGTCGGGTTGGGCTGGTTAGGGTCTGGTGCGGAGTCCCTATCCAATGTGCATGCCGAAGAACTTCTGGCACCTTTCTCGCAGGAGGAGGCCAGGCAAGTTGTCTGGGGCTTGAATGCGGATGGGGCTCCTGGCCCGGATGGCTTCCCAGTGCTTTTTTACCGTGATTTTTGAGATCTGGTGAAGGAAGAGGTGCTGGCTGTATTGAATGAGTTTAGAGAGGGGAATATAAGGCTGGAAAAGATAAACCGGGCGCTACTGTTCTTGTTGCCAAAGAAAGAAAATCCCCTGTATGTGGAAGACTACAGACCTATTGCATTGTCCAACGTGATCTACCTCATTGTCGCGAAGATCTTGGCGAACAGATTGAAGAAGGTGCTAGATTCGGTGATGCTTCAGGGTCAATCCGATTTCATCCCGGGTAGGCAGATGGCGGATGGTCTTGTCATGGCGTCGGAGATTTGTCTCGACTGGAAGCAGACAAAGAAGATATGTGCATTGTGGAAAATTGACTACTCCAAGGCGTATGAGTGTGTCGACTGGAGGTTCCTGTGGCTCTCTCTAAGGACGAGAGGCTTCCCAGGGCTGCGGATCGACTGGATGAAGCGATGCGTCACCACGTCGTCCTTCGCCGTCCTGGTCAACGACAGACCGGAGGGTGGCTACTTCTAACCGCAGTGTGGTGTGAGGCAGGGGTGTCCGCTGGCACCCATGTTGTTCGTTCTGGTGGTCGACATTTTGAGCGTCCTATTCAGGTGGGCTGTCGAGGTGGGCTGGTGCGAAGGTTTCCGAAAGGACGACATCTCCGTCCCATTGTTGCAATATGTGGATGACACGTTGCTATCTCTCCCCGGCACCGAGGATCAAAATTCAAATGCAACAAAGCTGGTTGACATTTTTGACGAGCTATCGGGCTTGGAGATCAACAAAACAAAGTCGACGGTCGTCCCTTTCGGGCTCAACGAGGAGGAGCGTCTCACGCTCACGAGGATCACAGAATGCCCCCTGGGGGAGCTCCCCATCTCGTACCTGGGGCTCCCGCTGGCTAGTGGGAAACTGACGAGTGCTGATTGGGAAGCAGTCATTAGGCAGATGGAGTAGAGGTTGGCTGGGTGGAAGGCGGTCACCTTATCTAGGGGAGGGAAGCTGATCCTCCTGAAGCACGTACTATCGACGATACCTATATTCTTCTTCTCTACTAGGTTAATGCCGATGGGGGTGAGAATAAAGGTGGAATCTTTGATGCGGAGATTCTTCTGGTCTGATGGGAAACAACAGGGACCAGGTATGCACCTGGTTAAATGGGAGGAGGTCACGAGGGACCGCAGCGAGGGCGGTCTTGGCATCAGGGACGTGGAATGTATAAATAGGGCGCTCATCGCCAAATGGGTGCTCCACATTTGGGGTCCGTCTTCGTCGTTTGTTGCTAGATTGTTAAGAAGGATCTACTGAGTTAGTGGTGAACTGCGGGCAGATAGAGTGCGCTTCGAATCCTCGCTTTGGGCTGGGATCCGGGAGGTTTTTCCTGTTGTGACGCTGTGTCTCAAGCTGAAATTAGGGGATGATCACCTTTTTAGGTTCTGGCAGGATGACTGGACGGGAGAGGGCACCTTGGAGGGGAGATATCCGCTCCTGTTCTGGTGAATTTTATTGATTTTTTTGGTGAATTTTAATGAATCAATTAGTCAAAACTTTATCTTAACTTAACAAATAATGAAAGCCCTCCAGTTTCAGTCCTTCCTCTCTAGGTTCTTTACAACTACAACAGAGGGGAGGAGCTCGGCGGATTAGGTAGAGGGGCTGGATTGGGTGGAGGTGGTGGTCGGTAGAGGAAAGGAGGGGCGGGATGGGGAGGAGGGGCGGAGGAGGGCGGAAGAGGTGGGGGAAGGGGGAGGCGTGGGGGCGGCAGGGGCAGGGGGCAACCTGGGCGCGGGGGGAGGAGGTAGGGCAGGGGAAGGCGTAGGGGGAGGGAGGTGCGGGGGCAAGGGGATGCGTAGGAGGCCGACGGGGGCAGGGGGAGGCGCATGGAAGGGGGAGGCGCGTGGGCAGCACAGGGGGCCAGTGGGGGTAGGGGGAGGCACGGGGGTGGCAGTTTTAGGGGGAGAAGGTCAGGGTAGGGCGTCTGACCTGGGGGAGGGGGGTGGAGGTTGGGGCAGGGGGAGGCGCATGGGCGACGCGATGACAGGGGAAGGAGCTCGGGGCGGAGGGCGCATCTAGGGGCGGGGGAGGAGACGGTACAGGAGCAAGAGGCTGGGGAGGAGGAAGAGAAGGGGAAGAAAAGAAAGAGGATGTGGAAGGAGGAAGAAAGGATGATAAAATGACCTTATCAGCCTTTATTTTTAATTTAGTTCCCGTTATATCCCAAAGTTGACGTCCGTTTGCATTGGGAATGAACGACAACTAACATGAGAGGCACAAGTGATAGAAAGGCAAGAAGTTTAGGGGTACAACTGATATTCCTAAAAAAGGAGGGACATAACTGAAATTGCAATATCTCAGAGGGGCACAACTGATAAAAACCCTAAAATAAATATAAATACATAAAATGTTTTAATTTTAATACATAATTAATAGTATATAAATAATATCACCTATTAAATTATTTTGTAAAAATAAATAAAAATCATATTAAAGTAGTACATAAAATAATAAAACACTTTCATGTTTAAAGTTTTTCGAAATTCAATCAATTTCTATTTCATTTTAATTTATTTTCTATATTTAGCTCTATTTTATCCTTTTCCCATTGACGTGGCCCAATCACGTGCCCACGTTGGTTGACCCGATGTCAACTGTCTGACCTCGGATCTGAGGTGTCTTAAACCCCGATCCGCCCCACCTTCTTTGATTTTCTCCGCCTGATACATTGATCGAGGGACCTCGATTTCTTCATGAGGGTTAACCCTCGATCTCTGGTCTTTCATGCTATCACTTCCCCTCGATCGATGGACCCTCGTATTGCTTATTCTCTTTGATCCAAACTCCGTCGTCCGCCCCAGAAACCCGTAAACCCTAGCTTGATTGAGGTGCCTAGTGAAAGCGGGCTTCTTCTCCGTGCTTCAGCGAGGCCCTGGGAGCATCGAATCGAGAGATCTTGCTTGCTGTTCCGCTGCCTCGAGCTTCTGTCGAGGTGGTGCTCCGGTGAGTCGTCTTTATCCTTTTCTTGTTATTTCAATTCATAGATGTAGCCGTAGCATAGATTTGGTATTAGTTTGTTTAGTTTAATTTCAATCGCTGTTATTTCCAATTTTTCCTAGCGACAGAGCTTCGCTCTGCCGCCCGAAACCGCCCGTCCTAAACTCGCTCAGCCGCTCAATCCACCTTCGTTTCGCTCCTTTCAGTCCTTCGATCACATCGCCCACCTCCGACCAACTTGTTCTTGCACAGAACGAGAGAGTAGCCCTCCTATCTCCGTCGTTTGCCGGAGAGCATCACCCAACCATTTCCTTCACCCATTCTCACTTCTGTTGCTCTCCGGAGCATCGCTTTTTGCTCGCTAACCTTCTCCTGCAGGAAAAGACCTGAAAGGAGGCCTATCGAGCCAGGAGGAAGGTCCCAGGTCCTTCCCCACCACCAGCCTTCTCCGGGTGGTTTTGAACCATTTTTGCGCCACCATTAAACGTGGAAGGACCCTAGGAGCATTTTGCTCCATATCTGAGCTTCTGTGGACAAAAGAACTTGAAGATACCTCCAATCGACGCTCGCATGGGACGTGTTCTTCAGATGTTCTTCCAACCTCATCTAGAGCCGTCGGATTCGTTCTTCGCGAGACGCAACAACCATCTGACCAAGGAAGCCCAACATTGTTAGATTCGTCGGGCGATTTAATCGTGGCCTTCTGTTCGTGAAGTGTCATCGGGTGTTGAGGTTGCGACGCGTGGCAAGTGTGCCACTCCCAGTCATCCGCTCCCGAGCTATCACTGGGTATTTTGCATCTAACCCTCCGCGCCTTTTGTCTTTATTTATTAGTGCCTAAAGTTTCATTTGCAGTGTTAAACTGTGTAATATTTATGCTTGGAACCTCAAACTTGTTTGTATTTACGTTTTGGCCTCCCTCTAGCTCAGCCGACAACCCTTGGAAAAATTGCAACTGAACCCTTGCGGGTTTATTTTATTATGGATTAGTCGGATTTTTGAAATATTGCAAGTATTAATTTGAAGGAAATTTGTAATTGCACTCCTAGTTATTCTAAAAATTGTAATATGATCCTTGCGAGTATCGTTTATTTTATTTGTGTGGGATATTTGTACGAGTGCCCTTGCAGATTATTTTGACGTTTGAGGAAGGTCCATGAACTTTGCTTTTATTGCAAACATACCGTTGCCCTCTTGTATTTTCTTTTCATTTTATTTGTGCAATTAAAAATAGTTCCCGTGCCTTAAAAATTGCAAGAAATAAATAAACTCATTGCCACTATATTAATCACATATTTTTTTGTGGAGTGAATTAAGTTAATTTTCTATTTTTGAAAAAAAAACTTTGCCTTTTAATCCTGTTTGAGTTTCAAAAATCCAAAAAATATTAAACCCATTTGAAAAATTCTAAAAAAATAATTTCTTGTGTGTTTTTGTTTATTCTATGATCAGACAAAAATAAACTAAAAATACAAAAGAAAATCACTAAAAATCTTATAAAAATTATAAAAATTCCAAGAAAACTCCAAAAATATATTTCTTTGCTCTGAAATTTGTGTTTTGTGTTATATTTTGAGTTAAAAATTATTTTGGGATTTTTTTGAGGTGGTTTATTATTTTTAAACTAAAAAATACTCTTGTTTGTTTAATTTTTCACTATTTTGATTTTTTATCCATTTAAAAATCCTTAAAAATTTGCAGAAACTACCAAAAAATCACAAAAACAGTGAAAACTATTAAAAATACAAAAACATTTGCAAAATTAAAAATTAAATAAAAATTAAAATATCAAAACCCACAGAAATCCTACTTTGGCTAAGTGTTTGAGAGACAGATTGTGCTTTGATTTTCCATCTCTTGCTCTACACCATTGCTTCTTGAGTTCGACCCCTATTTGCTTGTCACTATACAACTTTAGTAGGGTATAATAACTTCTAATTCATGCTATTAATTGTTTAATTATCTGTGTGGGTTAATTGTTGTCTGAACCGTAAGTGTTGAGCAGTCGCATCAGCATATGTATTTATTTAATTTTTTTTATCAGCAGGTGCTACTGATAGTCAGTAGCAGAGAATCAAAATGATTTTTTTATATATTTATCAGCAGGTTCTATTGATAGTCAGTAGCAGGGAATGAAAATGCAATTTTTTTTATAATATTTATCATTAATTTGGGTCACGTAGTGGACTCCCTCCCACCTTAGGGTCTGCCATAGTCATGTATAGACCAAGCTTCTTTCACTATATCATTTGCATGCAGAGACAATGCCCAATGTGCAACCTTGTCTAAAAAAATGCTGTATACTTTCCTATTGAAATTATACAGGAGTGGGTATATCTAATATTTTGAGCAACTTCTACTAGTTAAACCATTCAGAATAATAAAAACCATCAGCAAAATTATCCTATTCAATTCAAGAAAATTGCAGATCCAGAAACTGTTAATGCATGAGAAGCTTGGGAGCAATATGCAACCAATTAGGAAACAATATGCTTTGAATTTGCATGGATCACAGCAAGAAAAGGGGTTTTTGAATGTACATGCACGGCAGCAAAGAGGAGGGGGAGATTGCACATTAGATTGTACCTTAGGTTCTTCTACAACTTGGAGGTTTTCTTTGAGTGCAGGAGTTCCAATTGGGGAGCAGCAGCTGTTGTCCAAGAATTCCAGCAGCAAGAACTTGATGCTCCTGCTGCAGTTAAGAGCAGCTGAAGCTCCAGGATTTGGTGGACAGAAACTCCAGCAGGATGAGGGAATTGCTGGAGAAATTAGCTGATGGTTGCTGCAATTAGCAATAGTAACAGCAGCAAGGCAGTAGCTGCTCCTTAGTTGGGGAAAGATAGAAAGAAAGAAGAGGAAGAGTAATGTAGAAAGAAAGGAAGAGGAGAATAACCATGGAGATGTAGCAAAAGTTGTGTCTACACTTGGACAATATTTTGTCATTAGAAATGACATCAGCAAGCTGATGTCAGCTTGCTGAATGCCACAATAAACTATTATAATATATTACTTTTACTTTATAATTTATTGTACATCTCAAAGTCTTCCATACCCGTGCCTCGAATATCGGATTTTGGAGTATAATAACTCTTTTTGACCGTCTCTGAATGACGACCAATATGAGTATAACATTCGTATATTTTGGATCGGGTGTGATTTTAAAATATCAAATGACCTCCGATCGACAAACGGTCGATTCCATTGGTCTTATTTTGTTAAATCAGATTTTTGGATGATCTCGATTTGTTTTATGATTTCCGATTTACGTCGCGGCTTTTCTGATAGCACGTATTACGATGCGATCGACTTTTGGTCGATTGTGACCGAATGACTTTTGATTTATGATTTACTGATTGATTTAAATCATTTAATATTGATCGATAATGTTATCAGATTAAATGGACCCTAATCGGGTCGAGTTTAGATTTACTCGAACCCGGATGCCACAAATATAAAAAACCTCAAAGGGAGTCTCATCTTTGAGACTCGAATCTAGGTCATTATGTGTCTTGTTTGGATTTTATCTGGCCATAAAAACCTCAAAGGGTTTTGAACCCATGAAAACCTCAAAGGAAAAACAAGTCATATTCTTTCAACATGTATAAACTTAAATAGGCTTGTTTCGATGATTACCTGAGAAGAGCTGCGGTTATCATGCCCGCATATCTGCTTTGGTCTCCCAAGTTGCCTCTTCGACACCATGTCTATGATACAATACCTTGACCAAGCGAATCTTCTTGCTGCACAGTTTCTTCATAACACTATCAAGGATCTGCACATGCCTCTCTTCATATGTCAAATCTGACTCCACGTCAAGATTCTCGTAGCTGATGACGTGTCGAGGGTCGTGCACATACTTCCTCAGGTTGGATATGTGAAAGACGTCATGTATGGCTGAAAGGTGTGGAGGAAGGGCTACTCAGTAGGCCACCTTCCCCACTCGAGCAAGAATTTCAAACGGTCCAACATATCGTGATGCTAACTTGCCATGAACACCAACTCTTTATTCCTTTCATGGGAGATATTAGAAGGAATATCCAATCTCCCACCTGTAATTACAGGAATGCGTTCATATTAAGTCAAATCTTAATAAGTCATATCTGCAAAAGGAGTAAGAGAAGAGGATTGGATACCTGAAACTCCAAATCTCTCCCCCGACAGTCTGCATAGCTCTTCTGGAGGCTCTGTCTGTCAGAAGCCTTCGCCTCATAAGATTAGCAACCCTTACAATTTCCTCCGATAGACCTATGAAATAAAGAGCATGATCACCTGCCTTACGCCAACTGAGAGGTGTGAGGCATCTTCGCCCGTATAGGGCTTTGAATGGTGCCATATCGATACTGGAATGATGAACGTTGTTGTACGTGAATTCTCTCAATGCCATATAATCCTTCCAGGACCCTTTCCACTCAAGAGTATATGTGCGTAGCAAATCCTCAGGTGTCTGGATGGTGCGCTCGCTCTGCCTGTCGGTCTGTGGATGGTATGCGGAACTCATCTTCAGCTCTTTCTATAGTGTTAACATGAACTGATGCCAATAGTGCGATGTGAACCTCGAGTCTCTGTCAGACACTACCTCATGTGGTATTCCATGAAGCCTGATAATGTTCTGCACATATAGCCTGGCTAATCTTGATGGAGTGTAGGTCATGCTGTCTGGTATGAAATGGGGTAACTTGGTCAACCTGTCAATAACGATCCAAATAGCATCATGGTCACATGGTGTCCTCGGTAATCTAGTGACAAAATCCATAGAAATACTCTCCCATTTCCACTCGGGAATGAGGAGAGATTGCAATAACCTTGGTGGTCTCATGTGCTCAACCTTGACCATCTGACAGGTCATGCATCTGCTAACATGATGTGCCACATCGCATTTCATCCCATCCCATCAGAAATATCGACGCAGATCACGATACATCTTTGTGCTGCCAGGATGAATAAATAATCGTGAACTGTGTGCTCATCAAGAATATCTTTGCGTAACTGCTCATTGTTGGGTATGACCCGGTAAGCTTTCCACAAAATAGATTCTGTCATAACGAAATCATCAATCTCATCCTTGACGACATGCATTTATCTGTCTCGGATATAAGGATCTGACTTCTAGCCTTCTATTATGCGATCCCAAAGATTGCTGAATCGTGGAGGCATGACAACAGATATGGATGCACTCCCCCGAGTAGAGGTGTCAGAAATTTCTCAGGTTCGACATTCGTTCAGATTCGTCTTGCTAAAAGTTCGATTTGGATTCGATTCAAAAATAAACGAGCCGAACCTGAACAAGAGTTTGGGCTCGATTAAATAAACGAATCGAACCTCAAAAAGATAGGTTCGCTCAGGTTCGGTTCGTTAAAAGTTCGATTATATACACACACACATACATACATAAAAGTATATATATAATATTGTATATATAAGGAAAAACATTATATATTAACATAAGGGCTATTCACTAATTTTTCCAAACCCATCTAGTCATCCACTCCCTAAGTCCCTATTCCCTATTCTCGAAACCCCACAAAGCCCTCCCTTGCAGCTGCAGTTTTTCCCTTTAAACAGAAATATCTGCACAATATTTATTCTTAAACGAACCTTTAACGAGCCGAATCGAACCTTTACGATCCTTACCCGAGCTGAACCGAACCTGATTACAATTTCCGTTTTATCGAGCCAAACCGAACCCGAGCCTGAAAATATGCTAAACGCACCAAACCGAGCTTGGGTTGGTTCGCTCAGGTTCGGCTCGTTTACACCCCTACTCCCGAGGATGCCAATCAGTCAAAGCTGCGAGCATATCCCACATGTATAGTCAGTTTGTCATGCCTTCTACATGAGCTCTCCAGCTAAGCGCATCTGCCTCTACGTTCCCCTTACCAGGGTGGTAAGAGATCGTGCAGTTATAATTCTTTAGTAGCTCAAGCCACCTACGTTGTCTCATGTTCAACTCCTTCTGATCAAAGATATACTTTAGGTTCTTGTGATTTGTGAAAATCTCAAAATTCACACCATAAAGATAGTGAAGCCAGATCTTAAGGCGAAGACAAATGTCACCAACTCCAAGTCATGGGTGGGATAATTCCGCTCATGCAGTCTCAGCTGATGTGATGTGTAAGCAATCACATGACCTCGCTGCATCAGTATCTCTCCTAAACCGTTTCCTGAAGCATCTGTATAGACTGCATAATCCTGGGTGTCCGAAGGAAGAGCAAGAATGAGTGCAATAATCAAACTCTCCTTCAAGGTCCTGAAGGCCTGCTCGCATGAATCATCCCAGATAAATGGAACTCCATTCCTTGTCAATCGTGTCAAGGGAACAACAACTCGTGAAAACCTTCTGACAAAGCATTTGTAATAGCCCGTTAATCCAAGGAAACTCCGAATCTGAGTGACTGTCTTGGGCTGCTCCCAAGACATGGCCGCCTCGATCTTCGCAGGATCAACTACGATACCTGCTCCATAGATGACATGCCCAAGAAATGAGACATAGGATTTCAGAACTCATACTTGCTCAGCTTGGGATACAACTTGTGCTCTCGCAATGTGTCCGAGACTATCTTGAGATCATTCACATGATTCCATTCATTCCGAGAATAAGTTAACACATCACCAATAAATATCACCACAAACTTCTCCAAGTATGGACGAAAGATCATGTTCATCATGTCCATGACTGCTGCAGGGGCATTGGTGAGCCCAAACGACATCACCATAAACTCATAGTGTCCATATCGAGTCCTGAAGGCTATCTTCGGAATATCGGACTCTCGAATACTCTGTTGATGGTAGCCTGATCGAAGATCGATCTTTGAGAATACCGAAGATCCCTGAAGCTGGTCAAATAAGTCATCGATGCGCGGCAAATGATAACGGTTCTTCACTGTTCCCTTGTTCAGCTGCCGGTAATCAATGCGTAATCTCATCGATCCATCATTCTTCCTGACAAAAAGAACCGGAGCACCCCAAGGTGAAGTGCTAGAACTCACGGAACCCAAGTCAAGTAACTCCTGCAACTGCACCTTCATCTCTCTCAACTCAGCTGGTGCCATGCAGTAAGGAGCCATCGAGATTGGTTGTGTATCAGGTGATAGTGTGATCTCGAACTCAATCTCTCTCTCAAGAGGTAACCCTGTTAACTCATCAGGAAATACATCTGGATAATCGGATATTACTTTGATGTCCTGGGTCATCGGCTCATGAACGGATGTCTCTCGAACAAATGCTAAATATGAATCACATCCATGATCAACAAGTCTCTGAGCTCTCAATAATGAGATGTACTCTATTTTAGAGTCATGTAATGTACCCTCAAAAGTAAACTCGGGTAAATATGGAATCCTGAAGACAACTGTTATCCTAAAGCAATCAACAAAAGCATGATGAGATGATAATTAATCCATGCCTAAAATCAGATCAAACTCATCTAGTTGTAGTAACAGACAGTCGGCGATCATCTCGTGACCGCTAATCAATATTGGGTAATCTCTGACTATTAGTGAAATGATGAACAACTGACCACCTGGCCCATGAATGTGGTACGATGATATAGAGCCTCTGCAACTCTACCTAATGTAGCTTGTTGAAAGAAAAAGAATAGTTGTTTATTCCTGTAACCTTGGTCTCTCTTATATAGGGGAGATTCCTATGGGTAAATTACATAAGATAGACAAAGGGAAATAAAATAGCTGAAAAGATAAATGGAATGTAGAAATATCTCAACATTCCCCCTCAAGATGGAGCATAGATATCAATCATGCTCAGCTTGGACGAACACTTCTGAAATGACCCCCCTGAGTAATGCCTTAGTGAAGATATCTGCTGTCTGCTCTCCTAAACTAACATGAGAAGTAGAAATCAGATCCTTCTAAATCATATCTCTCGTATAATGGCAGTCTACCTCAATATGTTTCGTTCTCTCATGGAACGCGAAGTTGTTGGCAACAAAAACAACAGTCTGATTGTCACATTGGAGGTGCATACGAAGTGGCACCTCTATCGTTAGGTCAGTAAGAACAGATCTGACCCACATCATCTCCGTAGTAGCTTGTGCCATAGCCCTGTATTCTGACTCAGCACTAGATTTGGCAACTACAGTCTGCTTCTTGCTCTTCCATGAAATCAGGGAATTCCCTATAAACACAGCAAAGCCTGAGGTAGACTTTCTGTCCTTTGGACATCCAAAATAATCTGCATCTGCACATGCTGTAACTGATAGAGATGTACCACGGTTGAAAAGAAGTCCTGCGAAGTCTTCGGGTATCTCAGTATCATATGGATTGCATCCATATGTGCCTATCTGGGCTGCTCCATAAACCGGCTTACTTTTGTCCACAACAAAGGATATGTCGGGCCTAGTGATGGTCACATATAGTATCTTGCCAACAAGCTCCCTGTACCTCCTCTTGTTGACCTCCTCAGTGTCATCATCATATAGCTTCATGCTCGGGTCAATAGGAGTAGTGGCATGTCTGCAATCTGCCATGCTTGTCTCTGAAAGAAGATCTGCAACATACTTCCTCTAGGTCATCACAAGACCTCCCTGGTTCCGTGCAAAACTCCAACCCAAGGAAGTAACGTAGATGTCCAAGATCCTTGTTCACAAACTGCTGATCTAAGAAGTCCTTGGCACCTATCACACAAACCCCTACTTCTCTATCAAGTCCGAGAGCTTCTGGAACCATGCGCTTGGACTCTGCTTAGGGCCATAAATAGCCTTGTGAAGCCTGCACACCTTCTGGCACTCCCCCACAACAAAAAACTCCAGTGGCTGTTGCATGTAGACCTCCTCCTGTAGATCACCATAGAGGAAGGCATTATTCACATCAAGCTGGTATAGGGGCCAATCTCTTGTCACAACAATTGACGGAAGAATACGTAGAGTAGAATGCCTAGCCACTAGAGAGAGTATCTTGATAGTCCACCCCATATGTCTGGGTGAATCCACGCGCCACAAGTCTCGCCTTATAGCAATCTACACTGCCATCCGCGCGGTGTTTCACAGTGAGTGTCAGCCCCTCAGGATCCGGGTACCCGTTTACGCGCATTTCGCAATATATTATTCACATTTAATCACACAAGTCGCACCAATACAGGGAAAATTTTTTTCGCGTAATTATGACATTCATTCTCAACACATGACCACAAGTAAAAGGGACAATATGGCACCAAAATTCTTTTCATTAATATTCATATCAGTTTTCAACATGTACAATGATCTTCCATTTACAACATACATCCCAAAGTATGATACAAAAGAGATAACATTTACATCATTATCTGAACAAAAACTGAGACAAAGTAATTCATACCGTCGGGTATAAACTCTATCTCCTGGAACCATGTATAGCTACTGAGCGGCTACTGAACTCCAGGCTGTTTGCCTGCCACACACACAGTAGGAAAGAAGAGGCATCACTAACGTGAATACAAACCCGCAGTTTAAAATAAATAACAAGTAATTTAATATACAAAAGAGAGCAAGTAGAAAGGTAAAACAAGCACATTTTTTTTCATCTACTTGCATAAGTAAAAAGGGGTTTGTTTGTAATGCGTTCTAATGATTTCCCCAGAACCCGGCATTTCCCATATGTAACATATTTATATAGCAGTTGCGTAATCATGAGTGTATGGGTGTGAATGCATATATCTATTTCTTCAGAGATCATGTTGGTGAGTGAAAAATGGAAAAGTTGAGATTTTAGAGATCTATTAATTTATTTAAATTCTTGGGTAGAGATAATGGTCTTTTGATCATAACTTCTCCAAATCTTAACTTCAAAGTTTCAGATATAGCTCTAGATGTTGTAGATGTAGATATGGATGATCGAGATATAGAATCGCCAAGTCTGTTTGGCGAAGTAACTCAAGCGGTGAAGAAGCCTGCAAATGGCTCTTCCGTCTCGCCCTCTAATTGGAAGCGCGGTCCAATAGAGGGATAGGTCTACTCCCCAACTACGCCACTGAGACGGGTGAGAGAGACTCCCTAGAAAAGTCGCTCTAGAAAAACAGCCCGACTAGTACGGGCGGACGAGCTCGTACGTAAAAACTGCAAAACCAAGGATCCCCCGCCTGGGTATCCTAATAGACAGGGTCAGCGGATTGGTCTAAAGTCTGGATCCCAACGAGGCGTAAAAACACTGCGAGCTCGCGTAAAAAAAACCGTGTAAAAGACTGGGATCCTAGACCCGCGCATTAAGCGGCCGCTGCCCTAACTGGGCTTCCTTTCCTCCGCCCAGGTGAGGGTCACCGCGCCCTCGCACGGTCAGGTGTAAGGGCACCGTGACCGGCACTCAAATTTATAAGTCATTTCTTATTCACGAACATCTTCACTTTCTTGATCGCTTAACTCTTTGTCGATCTTTTATGTGGTTGATTATATAGATCTAGTAACTTGTCACAACTTATCTTCAATGATGCATATAAAATTGTACTCAAGGATCAATTGATTTAGGTTATCTATCTATAATGATCTTTAAACCGGTTGCAAGGTATATTGGTGTTGTGACCATGAATTGCATGTATATATATCCTTTCGCATCTCCCCTGACTTGCATTATACTTCTTTATGGCCTTCCTCACACATAAGTTTCTCTTGGGTATGAATTAATAACGCTCAAGTCTTCTTGCCATCCATATGCTAAGCTCCTGAAGTATCGACATGCTTTAAGGACATGATGCCGATCCTTACATTATTGATATTGGAAAATACACCGGATCTCATCTTTGGGCTAGTCAAAATCAGCCAATTTAAATTGACTTCTTCAATTATTTGGCACTAACTTAAGAAAGATCTACACACTGTAGTAATGAGGTATATAACTAGTCTTCCTTATACGCATATCTATTGAAGGATGCCTGATAGTCAAACTCAACTAATACATTGCTCCAATCCTATTTAAAGTGCACACCAAATTTTGGAGCCATGAAAAACTCAAATTGCCAAATGTCACAAGCTACCAGTGCTATATTAACTTGGGAAAAAGAACCTTAACCCAGAATGTTGCTCATCTAATTTGTGATGGGGATAGGTACAACGTTCTAAGAAACTTATGCCCATTATTTGGTAGGGACAATCAGCTATAATATCTGAATGACCCTTCGATATTGCCTCTGCGATGCCATATACCGTAGATTCTGTTGATGCTTGACTCCAGAACAGTAAACTCGAGCAATGGTTATGGACTAAAAATTGAGTTAAAAAATTTTTTTTAAGCTAATGGATCATGGATTTTCTATATGATTTTTTTTTTTGTAAATTCTTATTATTTTTCCTATTTGTCCTGGGAAATTGGAGGTCTCAGATTCTGGTGTGCTTATGTGGTGAACTTTTATGGTGGTGTTTGTGTTTGCTCGAGACAACCTTCTTCCAGAAATTCCATATACAAGATGTTGTGAAGTAATTCAAGTCCTCTTCTTTATGTTTTATCTGTAAATTCCTAATAAATTCTTAAGCATTAGGCTGATGCTTTTCTTCAAACAAGCAACTTATAGAACTCTCCATTTTGAGGAATCCACAACAACGGGAAGTTAGATTTTTTTTTAAACATATGTTGAGAATACTTTTATGGAGAAATGTTGGAATTAGTTGCAGACACTTATCCTATTCCAGGTTGAAATGAAAAATCAGGAAACCAAGTTATTCTAGGATGGAATGAAGAAAAAGAAACCTTATTGAATTTCAAGAAATGGTACCAGTAGTATTTTAACCATGTTCCATCAGAAATTTAATAACAAATTCCCCCTCCAAAATTTCCACAACATATACTCAAGAAAAGAGCATCTATGAGGGATAAAAAGGTGTGGAAAACTTCATGCATGGCAGCAAGAGAATTAGGGACAGGACTGTACCTTCTAGATCTCTCAAAATGGAGGCCAATTAGCTTGCATGCTATGTTTGCAATAAGGTGTTGCAGCTCCCAATTGCTTGCTTCTTAGGAGAAGGAAGAGCACAACAGGGGATGGGGGCTGCAACAACGTCTTTAGCTATTGGAGATGTCAACAGCAAGGGGAGGAAGATGCTTCCAACAACTTTGGATGCTGCAACTTGCAACAGGGGGATGAGGACTGGAGCTAAAATCTCCCTTCGTTGGAAGTGTTGGAGAGAAAAAGTGGGAGGAAAAAAAGAGAGAAAGGTTTGATATAAATAAGGAGGAGGAAGCCTTCTTTGGTTGACAAGTGGGATAGAAGAAAAACCCAAGTGGAATGAAAGAGAAATTTAAAAAACAATTGGCCGATAGCAGCAGCAGTGCTACTGTTACTGTTGAACAAAATTTTTATTATTATATTTTTAACAATTTCTCTCTTTTATTTGAGAAAAAAATCAATCGTACACGCATCTCGAGCTTCGGATTTCGATGCGCAATATCTCGATTTGACCGTCTCAAAATGACGGTCAATATGAGTATAATATTGATATACTTTCGGTTGGGTTTTGAACCCCCGAAATTTTCGGATACAGATTTTGTTTAAGGTTAAATTTTAAGATTTAAAAATATCAAACGACCTCCGATTGACGAACTGTGAGGCCCGCTCCCGCGGATCTGAGAAACCCGTTTACACATCATCCGTAATATCATATTCTCTAGAAATCGCATTAGGGAACTGGAAATTAGGGAAATATTTTTTTATACGGATGACATTCACGTTAACTAACAGGCCACAGAACTATAACATGTCACACTTATATTGCATAAATTTCCATATCAGTTTATATGTAACAACAGAAATTGCATTATATACATGTATCCCAATTTTATCAGAAGAGAAATAAAAGCATAAATATCTTGAACAAACTATAACATACATACCTGCTATGTTTTGCTTCAGAAACTGACATTCAACTCTCCCAATACAACGGTGCAGGTATTTTGCCTGCAATCCATGGAATAGGGAGAAAAGAACATCAACAAATGTTGAGTAAATCTTAATTAATTAAAAATAACAGGAAATTTTGTGGTTCCAAAAGAAAGCAAGTAATTTGGCCTTGACAATTAAAATTTAAAGTTACTTGCATTGAAACAGGCTTTCAAGTTGTTTGGTATATAAAACCCCAGTCTACTCATCCTACACTAATTACCCACATTAATCATTTATATACCAATATCATGTGGTCCATATTTAAGTCATTGCCTTTCTATTAATTATAATATAAGTTTGACTGGTCTTGAGAATATAATGATGAGACTCTGATATAATCATTATCTCTATAATGCTTATAAAGATGTTTAAGAATCTTGTGGATTGATCATAGTAAGAGTATATGATGGATATGGGGTTTTGATTCTTTTCTTGTTGTTTTTCTCAAGCCTAGTAGATAGTCTGATAAGGATGATTTTCATGATATGGTCTTTTCTCTTTGCCAGGAATTATTGGCAGAAAAGTAACTAGTTCAACGGAAACCAACTCAACTGTAATTCAACTTTAGCCAACTCAATTGTGACTCAATCCAATTTCAATGTATCTTTTTCAGATTCAACTGTAACTGATTTAGAGGTAGCCATAGAGGATTCAGATGTATATATGGATGATTCAGATGTAGCATCGCCAAGTCTGTTGGCGAAAAATAAATAAAACTCAAGCGGTGAAGTAGCCTATAAAAGAGGCTCTTCCGTCTCGCCCTCTAATTGGAAGGGCGGTCCAATAGAGGGATAGGTCTACTCCAAAACTACGCCACTGAGACGGGTGAGAGAGACTCTCTAGAAAAGTCGCTCTAAAAGAAAAACCGGCCCGACCGGTACGGGCCAACGAGCTCAAAAAACTAAAACCAAGGGTCCTCCAGCCTAGGTACCCTAAAGAACAAGGGTCAGCGGAACTGGTCTTTAAAAGAAAACCTGTGGATCCCAGAGAGGCGTAAAAACTGCGAGCGCTCGCGAAAAAACCGAGAAAAAGACTGGGATCCTAGACCCACGCACGAAGCGGCCGCTGCCCTAACTGGGCTTCCTAATCTTCCGCCCAGCTGAGGGTCACCGCCCCCTCGCACAGTCAGGCGTAAAGGTTACCATGACTGGCACTTTTAATTACTAGTCATCATTGAATCATCATCACTAACTTAATTTCTCATCCTCTCTTGAACTCTGATGTAGTCAACTTTACAGATCTAGGTATCTTGTTGATAATTATATTGAATAGTGATTCATACTTTAGTGATTTTGAATGATTGATCACAAAGATCTTCATTTATTGATCATAGATGATCTCATCAATTGGCGGCTTGCTTATTAATCTAGATTTATGAAAATATCTCAATGAACTCCTTTTTCAAACCACGAGATCATAAGTTGTTTATTGGAATTGAATTTAAAATTTAATTTAATGTAGAAATTTTACTTTTGTTATTTAACTCGTAATTTAGTGGCAAGACTCTTGATCTAATTTTTATAAGTCTCTTGTATGAAAATACCCTAATATAATGAACAAAAGATGAAAATATGGTCGATGCAATCCTTCCTGGCACTGCAAAATTTCACCCTGAATCTTCTCTTCCACTAGATCTCAAGTCATTCTAATAATGCTAACATATTGAGATTATTATTTACTTATCCACCGTAGCCATCTTTCGATTCTTTATCACTATTACTAAGAGATATTGAGAAACCCTCCTAATTGGATGTATCAAACTCCCAGCCAAGAGTTATACCCCTTTAGCTACTTTATATCTTCCTACCCTTGCTAAAAAAAATATGTCGGGTTAATTACGCGATCTTGATATCATTAAGCTGGATCATAGTTAAATTCTTTATCTTTCGTCATTTTCAATAGGTTGAAATAGACCTTCTGTGATTGTTCTCGAGATTAAGAATCCAATTAAGTTGATAACAATATATTTAACAGATTTCAGAATACTTAATATTGAAAATAATCTCTTGATTATGTCATAAAATGGAATATGCTCCATTGAAATAATCTACTGATTATGTCATAAAATGGAATATGCTCCACCGGTATTGATATTGTGCATCAAAAACCATGAAAAAAAATGTGGCAGATTCTTAAGTTGACTATACTCTGAAGAGAAGAATTTTGCTTGCATTATGCAGATTTGTCTAATGTTTAAAATGAAGCAGAATACCCAACCTTTAGTTGAATACTGCTATGCTAGGAATTCTAGTTTTAAAAGGCTAAATTCTTACACACATGTCTGTATATGTGCAACACATGGACTGTTCAGATATCCATTGATCGTTGATCTTTTTCTTCCGGATCTGGAATCTCCATATGAGGTCGTGTTGTCACAAAGGATTACCATATCAAAGATTTCTTCTAGTTAGGAGGTACATATTAAGTTGAGTATATTATCTATATTATTTCATACACCTAAGAAAGGTGAGACCACCTCTGCCATGGTTGCTTCTTCTAGGAGGGACAGATTAGGTCCACTCATGCCCACAACCGTGATTGTTTTACATCGAGATGAGCCACATATTATTTTACTTTTCTAGATGTAGTGGTCATAGAGAAGATTGTTGCTGGTTAAAGCATAATAAACTTGTAGCTCATCAAACAGTCTTTTGAGATGTTGATGATATCATGATTCTATGTATACCATCTCAAGAGATAAGTATGATGACCTTCTTTATAAGCTTCATTAGTGTTGTATATCCTTACATTAAACTCTAGTTCCAATGACCCTTGTGCAGAACATGATATCACTGCCTTTACCGACCCTCATGTATATCTCACAATGGTTTAAATGTTCTTGGGAATCGTTTGTACTTCTATTATTAGTATTGAGATGTTATTTATGTATTCACATCATATTAACCAGGAATATACAATTAGAATTTAGATGAAAGTGCAATCTATCTTCTGCCACATGCAATACACAAGTATTATAGAGTCAAATTTTCATGGTTTTTGTTCCCAACATGTTATAATATATGGTAACCCAGTTATAGCATATCTGGAATATACAACTCTCAAGCAACCTATTACTATCAAAATGTGTAAAGACCATGCATGGAAAGCAGCAAGAGAGGGGAAAAGATTGTACCTTTGATCCTTTAAGTTTGGAAGGATTTTGTGGCTTTATCTAACATACAAAAATAGATAAAATACCTGATGGATAGCAACATAGAAAAAAAAACTGAATTAGAAACTTCAACATTGACTTTAATGAGAACAAAGAGGAGAGATATATGTACCTTTGAATATCTCCACTTTGGAGATCCAAACTTGCTTGCAACATCCTTTTCTTGACAGGAGCTTCAGTTCATTCAGATCCGGATGTTACAAATATAAAAACCTCAAAGGGAGTCTCGTCCTCGAGACTCGGGTCAAGGTCACTTTGTATCTTGTTTGGATCTTATATGGCCATAAAAACCTCAAAGGATTTTGATCCCATAAAAACCTCAAAGGGAAAACAAGCCGTGTTCTTTCAATATATATAATTAAATGGGCTTGTTTTGACAATTACCTAAAAGAGTTGTGGGTATCGTGCCCGCATATCCACTTTTGTCTTCCATGTTGCCTCTTTGACGTCATGTCGGTGCCATAGCACCTTTATTAGGAGAATTTCTTTGTTGTGAAGCTTTTTTTTTCACAACCCCATCAAGTATTTGTACTGACCTTCTCTTTGTAAATCAAATTTGACTCCACGTCAAGGTTCTCGTAGCTGATGACGTGGTGAAGGTCGTACTCGTAATTCCTTAAATTGATAGGTGTTACTTGATAGACCACCTTACACATACGACTAAAAATTTCAAATAATCCAACGTATCGTGGTGTCAACTTGCTATGAGCACTAAATCTCTGTACTCCCTTTATGGGAGATACTCATAGAAACACTCAATCTCCTTCTTGTGTTTTCAGGAATTCCATCAATATGAAGGATTGAGTTAAATATTGATAAGTTATTATTTGAATCGATTAAGAGAAGAGGATCGGATTATATGAAACTCCAAATTTCTTTTCTGACGGTCTGCATAGCTCTTCTAGCAGCTCTGAGTCATCAGAAGCCTTCCCCTTACAAGATCGATCAACAGTTCTCGTAGCCCCTTCCCAAAGAGATCTACAGAGTAAAATGTATGTTCACCTACCTTATGCCAACTGAGAGGTGCGAGACATCTCCGCCCGTATAGGGCTTCGAATGATGTCATACCAATACTGGAATAATGACTGTCGTTGTGCGGGAGTTCTACCAATGACAGGTGGTCCTTCCAAGATCATTTCTACTCTAGAGTACATGCACATAACAAATTCTCAAGTATCTGAATAACACATAGTATCGTATGCAGAACTCATCTTTAGCTCTGTCTGTGGTGTTGACATAAGCCGGTACTAGTAGTGAGATATAAACCTCGAGTCTCCATCAGACACTACCTCATGTGGTATATCATAAAATTTGATAATATTTTTTTTTTGCACATGTAATCTAACCAGTCTAGATGGAGTGTAGGTCATGTTGATATGTATGAAATGGACTGACTTGGTCAATCTGTCAACAACATCCCAATAGCATCGTGACCACCTATTGTCTTTACTAGTCCCGTGACAAAATCCATAGAAGTGTTCTTCCACTTTTATTCGAAAAAGGGGAGAGACTGTAACAACCATGGTGGTCTCTTATGTTCTGCCTTGACCATCTGATAGATCACGCACTTGCTAACACGACATGTTGCATCTCGCTTCATTCCGTCCTGCCAGAATGTAGACCTAGATCCTGGTACATCTTTGTGCTACCAAGAAGAATAGACAATCGTGAATTGTGTGCCTTATCAAGAATATCTCTGCGCAACTACTCATTGTTGGGCGCAAATACCCAGCCAACCTTCCACAAAATAGACTTAGTCCTCACAAAATCATCACGTTTGTCCTTGATGACACGCATGCATCTGTCTAAAATTCAAGGATATGTCCTATATCCTTCTACTATGCAATCTCAAAGACTGTTGAATCGCGGAGGTATGACAGTAGATGAGGACGCACTCTTATGAGGATGTCAATTAGTCAAGGTTACGAGTATATCTCATGTATATAGCTAGTTTGCCGTATGTGTGTGAGCTTTCCTGCTAAGCGCATCTGCCACCACGTTTCCTTTACCAGAATGGTAAGAGATCATGTATTCAAAATCCTTCAGTAGTTCAAACAACCGATGTTGTCTTATATTTAGCTCTTTCTGATTATAGATGTACTTCAAACTTTTGCGATCTATGAAGATATCAAAATTCACCTCATATGGATAGTGGTGCTAGATCTTAAAAACGAGGACAACTGTTACCAACTCCAAGTCGTGGATGGAGTAATTTCGCTCATGCAGCCTCTATTGACGTGATGCATAAACAATCATGTAACCTTGCTGCATCAGAACCACTCTTAAACATTCATTTAAAGCATTTGTATATACTGTATAATCTTGAATGTTTGAAGAAAGTGCAAGAATGGGCACATTTGTTAATCTTTCTTTTAATGTCCTTTAAGGTCAATGAAAGGAACTCTCATCTGTGTCAAAATGACTCATGGAAAGCCACAGACGAAGCATCTATAATAACTATCTAGTTCAGGAAAGCTTCGAATTCGAGTGACTGTCTTGGAATATTCCCAAGACATAACTTCCTCAATGTTCATAGGGTCAACTGGCATACCTGCTCCAGAAATGACATGTCCAAGGAATGAGGTTTTGGATAACCATAACTCACATTTGTTCAGCTTAACATACTACTTATGCTTTTGAATGTTGTCTTCCGAATATCCAAATCTTGAATCCTCAGCTAATGGTAGCCAGATCGGAGATCGATCTTTGAAAATACCAAAGATCCATGTAGCTGATTGAACGAGTCATCAAAGTATGACAGAGGATAATGATTCTTCACCGTTTCTTGTTCAGTTGTATGAAATCAATGCTTAATGTCATTGATCCATCCTTCTTTCTGATAAAATTACGGGAGCACTCCAAGGTGTAGTGCTCGACCTTCCGAAACTTAAGTCAAGTAACTCATGTAGCTGCACCTTTACCTTTCTCAACTCGGTTGGTGTCATGCGGTACGGAGTTATCGAGATTGGTTGTATATCTCGTAGTCATGTAATTTCGAACTCGAACTCTTTATCAGGTGGTAACCTGACAAATCATTAGCGAACACATTAGGGTAATTTGACACTATCGTAATGTCCTGAGCCATCGGCTCTCTACCAGACGTCTCTCGGACAATTGCTAGATATGAATCACATCCCTAATCAACAAGTCTTTGAGTTCTCAATACTGAGATATACTCCATTTTGGAGTCATGTAATATATCTTTATAGGTAGACTCGGGTAAGTCAGGAATCTTGAAGACAGTCGTCTTCATGAATTAATTACCCAAGGCATGATGAGCTGACATTCAATTCATACCCAAAGTTAGGTCAAACTTATTGAGCTGTAGTAGCAGACAGTCTGCTATTGTCTCATGTCCACCAATCAACATTGGTAGCTATCAGACTATTAGTCTTATGATGATCAACTAGCCACACGGCCCATAATGTGACAAGGATGATCTAGGGCATCTGCACCTCTACCTACTGAAGTTAGAAGTTCAAAGATCATTCATCGTTCCAGAATCAATTAAAAAGAGAGAAAGGTCGGCACTAGATGCCATGGTTCTGTATAAGAACCAATATCCTTAATTACAATAGTTGATGTTCGCGGATATTTCTATTATGCTTTTTCTCTTCTTAGGATACAATATGGAAATAAATTGCAATTGGTGACATCTGTGGTCATTTATTTTGAATGTCATATTTCCCTTTCAGATTCGCGACAAGTCAAAGAACTGTAGCTATCCAATACCTAATGCGATTGGAACTATAATACTACGAATGTATGTAGCAGGGTACCACTGCTCTGATACCAAACTGTGAGGCCCGCTCCCGCGGATCTGGGAAACCCGTTTACACATCATCCGTAATATCATACTCTAGAAATCGCATTAGGGAACTGGAAATTAGGGAATTTTTTTTATACGGATGACATTCACGTTAACTAACAGGCCACAGAACTATAACATGTCACACTTATATTGCATAAATTTCCATATCAGTTTATATGTAACAACAGAAATTGCATTATATACATGTATCCCAATTTTATCAGAAGAGAAATAAAAGCATAAATATCTTGAACAAACTATAACACTGCTATGTTTTGCTTCAGAAACTGACATTCAACTCTCCCAATACAACGGTGCAGGTATTTTGCCTGCAATCCATGGAATAGGGAGAAAAGAACATCAACAAATGTTGAGTAAATCTTAATTAATTAAAAATAACAGGAAATTTTGTGGTTCCAAAAGAAAGCAAGTAATTTGGCCTTGACAATTAAAATTTAGTTACTTGCAATGAAACAGGCTTTCAAGTTGTTTGGTATATAAAACCCCAGTCTACTCATCCTACACTAATTACCCACATTAATCATTTATATACCAATATCATGTGGTCCATATTTAAGTCATTGCCTTTCTATTAATTATAATACAAGTTTGACTGGTCTTGAGAATATAATGATGAGACTCTGATATAATCATTATCTCTATAATGCTTATAAAGATGTTTAAGAATCTTGTGGATTGATCATAGTAAGAGTATATGATGGATATGGGGTTTTGATTCTTTTCTTGTTGTTTTTCTCAAGCCTAGTAGATAGTCTGATAAGGATGATTTTCATGATATGGTCTTTTCTCTTTGCCAGGAATTATTGGCAGAAAAGTAACTAGTTCAACGGAAACCAACTCAACTGTAATTCAACTTTAGCCAACTCAATTGTGACTCAATCCAATTTCAATGTATCTTTTTCAGATTCAACTGTAACTGATTTAGAGGTAGCCATAGAGGATTCAGATGTATATATGGATGATTCAGATGTAGCATCGCCAAGTCTGTTGGCGAAAAATAAATAAAACTCAAGCGGTGAAGTAGCCTATAAAAGAGGCTCTTCCGTCTCGCCCTCTAATTGGAAGGGCGGTCCAATAGAGGGATAGGTCTACTCCAAAACTACGCCACTGAGACGGGTGAGAGAGACTCTCTAGAAAAGTCGCTCTAAAAGAAAAACCGGCCCGACCGGTACGGGCTAACGAGCTCAAAAAACTAAAACCAAGGGTCCTCCAGCCTAGGTACCCTAAAGAACAAGGGTCAGCGGAACTGGTCTTTAAAAGAAAACCTGTGGATCCCAGAGAGGCGTAAAAACTGCGAGCGCTCGCGAAAAAACCGAGAAAAAGACTGGGATCCTAGACCCACGCACGAGGCGGCCGCTGCCCTAACTGGGCTTCCTAATCTTCCGCCCAGCTGAGGGTCACCGCCCCCTCGCACAGTCAGGCGTAAAGGTTACCATGACTGGCACTTTTAATTACTAGTCATCATTGAATCATCATCACTAACTTAATTTCTCATCCTCTCTTGAACTCTGATGTAGTCAACTTTACAGATCTAGGTATCTTGTTGATAATTATATTGAATAGTGATTCATACTTTAGTGATTTTGAATGATTGATCACAAAGATCTTCAGTCATTGATCATAGATGATCTCATCAATTGGCGGCTTGCTTATTAATCTAGATTCATGAAAATATCTCAATGAACTCATTTTTCAAACCACAAGATCATAAGTTGTTTATTGGAACTGAATTTAAAATTTAATTTAATGTAGAAATTTTACTTTTGTTATTTAACTCGTAATTTAGTGGCAAGACTCTTGATCTAATTTTTATAAGTCTCTTGTATGAAAATACCCTAATATAATGAACAAAAGATGAAAAGATGGTCGATGCAATCCTTCCTGGCACTGCAAAATTTCACCCTGAATCTTCTCTTCCACTAGATCTCAAGTCATTCTAATAATGCTAACATATTGAGATTATTATTTACTTATCCACCGTAGCCATCTTTCGATTCTTTATCACTATTACTAAGAGATATTGAGAAACCCTCCCAATTGGATGTATCAAACTCCCAGCCAAGAGTTATACCCCTTTAGCTACTTTATATCTTCCTACCCTTGCTAAAAAAAATAAGTCGGGTTAATTACGCGATCTTGATATCATTAAGCTGGATCATAGTTAAATTCTTTATCTTTCGTCATTTTCAATAGGTTGAAATAAACCTTCTGTGATTGTTCTCGAGATTAAGAATCCAATTAAGTTGATAACAATATATTTAACAGATTTCAGAATACTTAATATTGAAAATAATCTCTTGATTATGTCATAAAATGGAATATGCTCCATTAAAATAATCTACTGATTATGTCATAAAATGGAATATGCTCCAGCGGTATAGATATTGTGCATCAAAAACCATAAAAAAATGTGGTAGATTCTTAAGTTGACTATACTCTGAAGAGAAGAATTTTGCTTGCATTATGCAGATTTGTCTAATGTTTAAAATGAAGCAGAATACCCAACCTTTAGTTGAATACTGCTATGCTAGGAATTCTAGTTTTAAAAGGCTAAATTCTTACACACATGTCTGTATATGTGCAACACATGGACTGTTCAGATATCCATTGATCGTTGATCTTTTTCTTCCGGATCTGGAATCTCCATATGAGGTCGTGTTGTCACAAAGGATTACCATATCAAAGATTTCTTCTAGTTAGGAGGTACATATTAAGTTGAGTATATTATCTATATTATTTCATACACCTAAGAAAGGTGAGACCACCTCTGTCATGGTTGCTTCTTCTAGGAGGGACAGATTAGGTCCACTCATGCCCACAACCGTGATTGTTTTACATCGAGATGAGCCACATATTATTTTACTTTTCTAGATGTAGTGGCCATAGAGAAGATTGTTGCTGGTTAAAGCATAATAAACTTGTAGCTCATCAAACAGTCTTTTGAGATGTTGATGATATCATGATTCTATGTATACCATCTCAAGAGATAAGTATGATGACCTTCTTTATAGGCTTCATTAGTGTTGTATATCCTTACATTAAACTCTAGTTCCAATGACCCTTGTGCAGAACATGATATCACTGCCTTTACCGACCCTCATGTATATCTCACAATGGTTTAAATGTTCTTGGGAATCGTTTGTACTTCTATTATTAGTATTGAGATGTTATTTATGTATTCACATCATATTAACCAGGAATATACAATTAGAATTTAGATGAAAGTGCAATCTATCTTCTGCCACATGCAATACACAAGTATTATAGAGTCAAATTTTCATGGTTTTTGTTCCCAACATGTTATAATATATGGTAACCCAGTTATAGCATATCTAGAATATACAACTCTCAAGCAACCTATTACTATCAAAATGTGTAAAGACCATGCATGGAAAGCAGCAAGAGAGGGGAAAAGATTGTACCTTTAATCCTTTAAGTTTGAAAGGATTTTGTGGCTTTATCTAACATACAAAAATAGATAAAATACCTGATGGATAGAAACATAGAAAAAAAACTGAATTAGAAACTTCAACATTGACTTTAATGAGAACAAAGAGGAGAGATATATGTACCTTTGAATATCTCCACTTTGGAGATCTAAACTTGCTTGCAACATCCTTTTCTTGACAGGAGCTTCAGTTCATTCAGATCCGGATGTTACAAATAAATCAAAAAAATTTAAATTAAATTCAATTTGGGATTAAATCTGGATCTGAATAGCAGATCTCTTCTGTTAACTCAAAATTTTAAATTTTAAATTTCGAATTAAATATGAATATAGAGGGAACAGTAGACAGACATACAGACAGTAACAAAAGTTTAATTTTTTTTATTTTGAATCCAAGCTCCAAAATTCTTAGGAAACAAAGATTTTGACTGTGTAACTACTCATGTATGGCAGCAAAGAGGAGTTTAGGAAAGGGATTGTACCAATTTCTTTAAATTTTGAAAGAAAGGCCAGCATGCAAGATCTGGACAGCAGATATTTCTTCAAGAACAGCTGTATTAGCAGCTGTTCAACCTCCAAAATTAGTAGCAAGAATTGCTACAACATCCAGCAGCAGCATATGATGAATTTGGCAGTGAGCTGGAGCTTCTTCTTTTTGAGATTGAAAGAGAAGTTGGAGAAAAATAGAGAAAGAGGGAGAGGTTTGGGGATATAAATAAAGAGATGGGGTCCTTTAGGTGTTGTCAAGTGTTATAAAGAGCAAACCAAGTGGAAAAAAATTGAGAGTGCAAGTGGAGGCTGCTGGATTTTTCAGCAGTCTGATTGTTTTTTTTTTATAATATTTTTCTTTACTAAAACTCTCATTATTTGAGATACTAAAAAAATGACCGTAATCGCGCATCAGACCTCAGATTTCGACGCACATTATCTTGAATTGATCGTATCGGGACGACGATTGTTTTGAGTACAACATTGGTATACTTCCTATCAGGTTTTGAATACCCGAAAATTTCGGATATGATTTTGGTTTAAGGTTAAATTTTTGTGAATTAAAATTATCAAACGACCTCCGATTGACGAACGGTCGATTCTGTTGGTCTCCTGTCGTCGAATCGGATCTAACGACGGTCTCGGTTCGTTTCGCGGTTTCTGAATTTGCGTCGCGGCTTTTCACGACGCGCGTTACGGTGTGACCGATTTTCGGTCGATTTCGCCCGAACGACTTTTGATTCATGATCAATTGGTCGTTTTAGATTGTTTAGTATTGACCGATAACGTTTTTGGGTTCATTAGACCCAAAATCGGACGAATTCGGGTGTACGCGAATTCTCGGATGTTACAATTATAAAAACCTCAAAGGGAGTCTCGTCCTCGAGACTCGAGTTAAGGCTATTCGGTGACTTGTTTAATTTTCATATGTCCATAAAAACCTCAAAGGGTTTTGAACCCATAAAACCTCAAAGAGAAAACAAGCCATATATTTATAATGTATCTAATTACAAAAGCTTGTTTTGATGATTACATCAGAAAAGCTGCGGGTATCTTGCCCGCATGTCGGCTTCGGTCTCCCATGTCGCCTCTTTGACTCCGTGTCGGTGCCACAAAACCTTGACCAATGAAATCTCCTTGTTGTGAAGCTTCTTCTCAGCGCGATCAAGTATCCGGACTGGCTTCTCCTCATAAGTCAGATCTGGCTCTACATCGAGATTCTCGTAACTGATAATGTGGCGAGGGTCGTGGACATACTTCCTCAGATTGGATATGTGGAAAACATCATGAATAGCCGAAAGATGTGGAGGAAGGGCTACTCGGTATGCCACTTTCCCCACTCTAGCCAAAATCTCAAAAGGTCCAACATATCGTGGCGCTAACTTGCCACGAACACCGAATCTCTACACTCCCTTCATGGGAGATACTCGTAAAAATACCCAATCTCCGACCTGTATTTACAGGAGTGTCATTATTATGTGATTAAATTAATTATATATGAGTTATAACTGAATAAGTGAAGAGGAAATAACAAGATTACCTGAAACTCTAAGTCTCTCCTCCGACGGTCTGCATAGCTCTTCTGACGGCTTTGTGCCGTCAAAAGCCTCCGTCTCACAAGATCAACAACTCTCGCAGTCTCCTCCAAGAGATCTACGGAATATAAAGCATGATCGCCTATCTCACGCCAACTGAGAGGTGTGAGGCATCTCCGCCCGTATAGGGCTTCGAATGGTGCCATGCCAATACTGGAGTGATAGATGTTGTTGTACGTGAATTCCACCAAGGGCAAATGGTCCTTCCAGGACCCTTTCCACTCCAAAGTGCATGCGCGAAGTAGATCCTCAAGCGTCTGAATGGTGTGCTCACTCTGCCCGTCTGTCTGCGGATGATAAGCAGAACTCATCTTCAGCTCTGTCTGTAGTGCTGACATGAACTGATGCCAATAATGAGATGTAAATCTCGAATCCCTGTCAGACACCACCTCTCGTGGTATACCATGCAGCTGGATAATGTTCTGTACATAGAGCTTGGCCAACCTGGATGGAGTGTAAGTCGTGTTGACAGGTATAAAATGGGCTGACTTGGTCAACCTATCAACAACGACCCAAATGGAATCATGGCCACCCGGTGTCTTCGGCAGACCTGTGACGAAATCCATAGAAATGCTCTCCCACTTCCACTCGGGAATGGGGAGAGACTGCAGTAATCCTGGTGGTCTCCTGTGCTCAGCCTTGACCATCTGACAGGTCATGCATCTGCTAACATGTAGCGCCGCATCGCGCTTCATTCCATTCCACCAGAAATGTCGACGCAGATCACGGTACACTTTGGAGATCCAAACTTGCTTGCAACATTCTTTTCTTGACAGGAGCTTCAGTTCATTCAGATCCGGATGTTACACGAACGGTCGATTCCGTTGGTCTTGTATCGTCGAATCGGATCTAATGACGGTCTCGGTTCGTTTTGCGGTTTCCGAATTTGCGTCGCGGCTTTTTCGCGGCGCGCAAAACGAAGTGACCGATTTTTGATCGATTTCACCCGAACGACTTTTGATTCACTACTAATTGGTCGTTTTAGGTTGTTTAGTATTGACCGACAACGTTTTTGGGTTCATTAGACCCAAAATCGGACGAGTTCGGGTTTGTTAGAATATGGATGTTACAATTATAAAAACCTCAAAGGGAGTCTCGTCCTCGAGACTCGAGTTAAGGTTATTAGGTGTCTTGTTTGAATTTCATATGTCCATAAAAACCTCAAAGGATTTTGAACCCATAAAAATCTCAAAGAGAAAACAAGCTATATTTGAACAAATATTTTATTACAAAAGCTTGCTTCGGTTATTACCTCAGAAAAGCTGCGGGTATCGTGCCCGCATGTCAGCTTCGGTCTCCCACGTCGCCTCTTTGACGCCGTGTCGGTGCCACAAAACCTTGACCAGTGAAATCTCCTTGGTGCGAAGCTTCTTCACAGCACGGTCAAGCATCTGAACTGGCTTCTCCTCATAAGTCAGATCCGGCTCTACATCAAGATTCTCGTAACTGATAATGTGTCGAGGGTCGTGGACATACTTCTTCAGATTGGATATGTGGAAAACATCATGAATAGCCGAAAGGTGTGGAGGAAGGGCTACTCGGTAAGCCACTTTCCCCACTCTAGCCAGAATCTCAAAAGGTCCCACATATCGCGGCGCCAACTTGCCACGAACACCGAATCTCTGCACTCCCTTCATGGGAGATACACGGAGAAATACCCAATCTCCAACCTATAATTTATAGGAACATAATTAGTATGAGATTAAGTTGAACACATATATATCATCATTGAGTGGATGAGGAGAAAATAATTAGATTACCTGAAACTCTAAGTCTCTCCTCCGACGGTCTGCATAACTCTTCTGGCGGCTCTGTGCCGTCAGAAGCCTCCGTCGCACAAGATCAACAGCTCTCGCACTCTCCTCCAAGAGATCTACGGAATATAAAGCATGATCACCTACCTCACGCCAACTGAGAGGTGTGAGGCATCTCCGCCCGTATAGGGCTTCGAATGGTGCCATGCCAATACTGGAGTGATAACTGTTGTTGTACGTGAATTCCACCAAAGGCAAATGGTCCTTCCAAGACCCTTTCCACTCCAAAGTGCATGCGCGAAGTAGATCCTCAAGCGTCTGAATGGTGCGCTCACTCTGCCCATCTGTCTGCGGATGGTATGCAGAACTCATCTTCAGCTCTGTCTGTAGTGCTGACATGAACTGATGCCAATAGTGAGATGTAAATCTCGAATCCCTGTCAGACACCACCTCTCGTGGTATACCATGCAGCCTGATAATGTTCTGCACATAGAGCTTGGCCAATCTGGATGGAGTATAAGTCGTGTTGACATGTATGAAATGGGCTGACTTGGTCAACCTATCAACAACGACCCAAATAGAATCATGGCCTCCTGGCGTCTTCGGCAGACCTGTGACAAAATCCATAGAAATGCTCTCCCACTTCCACTCGGGGATGGGGAGAGACTGCAATAATCCTGGTGGTTTCCTGTGCTCAGCCTTGACCATCTGACAGGTCATGCATCTGCTAACATGTAATGCCACATCGCGCTTCATCCCATCCCACCAGAAATGTCGACGCAGATCACGGTACATCTTCGTACTGCTTGGATGGATAGATAACCGTGAACTGTGTGCCTCATCCAGAATATCTCTGCGAAGCTGCTCGTCATTGGGTACAACGACCCGTCTTGCCTTCCATAAAATAGACTCCATCAAAACAAAGTCGTCAAATTCGTCCTTGACGGCGCGCATGTATCTATCTCGGATCCAAGGATCTGTCTTCTGGCCTTCTACAATATGATCCCAAAGGCTGCTGTATCGAGGAGGCATGGCGGTAGAAATGGATGCGCTCTCCTGAGGATGCCAATCGGTCAAAGCTGCAAGCGTATCCCACGTGTATAGCCAGTTTGCCGTACCATCAGCATGCGCTCTCCTGCTAAGTGCATCGGCCACCACGTTTCCCTTACCGGGATGGTAAGAGATCGTGCAATCATAATCCTTCAGCAGCTCAAGCCATCTGCGCTGTCTCATGTTCAACTCCTTCTGATCAAAGATGTACTTTAGGCTCTTGTGATCTGTGAAAATCTCGAAGTTCACCCCATATAGATAGTGGCGCCAGATCTTCAAGGCGAAGACAACTGCCACCAACTCCAAGTCATGTGTGGGGTAGTTCCGCTCGTGCGGTCTCAACTGCCGTGATGCGTAAGCAATCACCTGTCCTCTCCGCATCAATACTGCTCCCAGACCTTCCCCAGATGCATCTGTGTAGACTGCATAGTCCTGAGTGCCTGAAGGAAGAGCAAGAATAGGCGCTGTAGTCAATCTCTCCTTCAGTGTCTGGAAGGCCTGCTCACATGAATCGTCCCAAATGAATGGAACTCCCTTCTGCGTCAACCGTGTAAGAGGGCGAACAATACATGAAAATCCGCTGACGAAGCGTCTCTAATAGCCTGCTAGTCCAAGGAAGCTCCGAATCTGTGTGACAGTCTTGGGCTGCTCCCAAGACATAACTGCATCTATCTTCGCAGGATCAACTGCAATGCCTGCTCCAGAAATGATATGCCCGAGAAATGAGACCTGGGATAACCATAACTCACACTTGCTCAACTTGGCATATAGCTTGTGCTCCCGCAATGTATTTAAGACAATCCGTAGATCATTCGCATGATCCCATTCATTCCGTGAATAGATGAGCACATCATCGATGAACACCACTACAAACTTGTCCAAGTATGGACGGAAGATACGGTTCATCATATCCATGAAAGCTGCAGGTGCATTGGTGAGCCCAAACGGCATCACCACAAACTCGTAGTGTCCATAGCGAGTCCTGAAGGCTGTCTTCGGAATATCCGACTCGCGAATCCTCAGCTGATGGTAACCTGAGCGAAGATCGATCTTCGAGAAAACCGAAGATCCCTGGAGCTGGTCAAACAAATCATCGATACGTGGCAATGGATAACGGTTCTTCACCGTTCTCTTGTTCAACTGCCTGTAATCGATGCACAGTCTCATGGATCCATCCTTCTTTTTGACAAATAGAACCGGAGCACCCCAAGGTGAAGTGCTCGGCCTCACGAATCCCAAGTCAAGCAACTCCTGCAACTGCACCTTCAGCTCCCTCAACTCGGTTGGTGCCATGCGATATGGTGCCATAGAGATCGGCTGTGTATCTGGCAGCAATGTGATCTCGAACTCGATCTCTCTCTCAGGAGGTAGCCCTGGTAGCTCATCAGGAAAGACATCTGGATATTCTGATACTACACGGATGTCCTGTATCATCGGCTCCTGATCAGATACTTCCCGAACAAATGCAAGGTATGAATCACAGCCCTGATCAACAAGTCGTTGGGCCCGCAACATTGAAATATACTCCATGGTGGAGTCATGCAAAGTACCCTCAAAAGTGAACTCGGTAGATCGGGAATCCTGAAGACAACGGTCTTCCTAAAGCAATCAACAAGTGCATGATGAGTGGATAACCAATCCATGCCTAATATCAAGTCGAACTCATCAAGCTGTAGAAGTAGACAATCTGCGATCATCTCGTGACCGCCAATCAGTACGGGCAAGTGTCTGACTATCAGGGATATGACAAATAACTGGCCACCTGGCCCTCGGATGTGATATGGAGACGATAGCGTCTCTGCAACTCTATCTAAAGAAACAAGCAACCTCGAAGCAAGGAAAGAGTGTGTCGCGCCGGAATCGAATAAAACATGGAAAGGTCGGCCCAAGACTGAGACCATACCTTTCACCACAGTAGCCGCTGAACGTGCCTGCTCCTCAGTAACGGCATGTAACTGTCCCTGCCTGGCTGATGCAGCACTAGAACCTGCCACACTCTGTGTCTGTCTCTGCTGCTGCCGCCTAAAGTTGGAGTTCCTGCCACGGAAACTCCCTGAACGCTGTGTCTGAGGCTGTGACTGTGAAGGCTGTGGCTGAGGCTCGCTAGAAGCCTGTGGGCACTGTGCTCGGTAATGTCCCCACTCATGACATCGATAGCATCTGACTGGCCTGGTAGGTGGAGTAGCTATGCCTGTGCTCCGAGCTGGTCCTGCAGGTGGTCTATCTGCTCGCTGCGACCCAGATGGTCGAGCGGACTCTTTGCCACGTCCGGCAAGTGCTCCTCCTAGAGTAGTCGATGGAGAAGAGCGAACACTGCCTGTGAAGGACGAACCTGTGGGTCGGAATCGTCTGTCTGACCTCTGCTGCTGAAACGGTCGACGTATCGGTCCAAAAGATCGTCGCGGTCTAGGTGCTGCTCCGGACGAGCTCCCGAAACGTCTCCCCCTGATGTCCTCGAACTTCTCCGCAGCATCGGTAGCCTCGGAGATGGAAGTGATGTGTAACCCTGCCAGCTTCTCCTGCACCTCCTCGCGCATGCCGCCAATGAACTTTTCCAGATTCTCTTCTGGAAATGCGCCAGCTGCTCAGGTATGTCGTGAAAGCTCTGTGTATCTGATGAAGTAATCTCTGGCGGTCATCTGTCCCTGACGAAGCTCTGCAAACAGTCGGCGCTGGGACTCCTTCCACTTCGCAGAAAAGAAGTGGCCTCGGAACTTCGTCTCGAAATCGTTCCAAGTAGGCTCTCGGCCTAACTCGGACACTACGGCCTCCCACCATCGCTCGGCGAAGTCTGTCAGTGAATACTCTATGAAAGATAGCCACGTGTCTCGTGGCGCATGAATTGCCCTGAGCACCTTCATCACTCTCTTTAGCCACTGCTCAGCATCATCTGGTGAGTCTGTGCCCTCGAACAGGGGTATATTGGCTCGCTGGTAAGAAGTGAAGACTGACTGGTGCATGTGAATGGCTGAATACTCGTGTGCATCCTCGCCAGCAAAGTCAACAGGGTCCTGCTCCTCGTCCAAGTCTGCATCCTCCTCAGCTCCATGCTCTGGAATGCTCTCTAGTGGATCGTCAGGATGAGGCTGCTCCACCTCAACAGACTGATGCTGGTCCTGCCGTGTTCCATCCCGAGATGGATGGTACGTGAAATCTGACAGATCCTCAAATCTCATCTCTATGTCCGTCTGCCTGTCAGCAATCTCGGTCTGCTGGGCCAATATCTGCTCCTGCTAGCCTCTCATAGCAGCCTGCTGCTGCTGAAGATCGGTAAGTGCGCTCAGTATGCGTGCCAACTGATCAGAAGTATCCTGACCTGGTCGAGATGCCATGGCTCTGCATAAGAACCATAATTAGTCATAAGAATGCCTTTAGACAGATACTTAACGTAAATGCTTTTCTCTTTTTGGGATATAATATGAAAATTAATGAACTTGGTGACGTCTGTGGTTATTGAATATGAATGTCATATTTCCCTTCTCGAACTCACGACAAGTCGGAAGACTGTCGCTATTCGAGAACTTAATGTGATCGGAATTGAAATACTGCGAATGTGCATATCGGGGTACCACTGCTCTGATACCAAACTGTGAACCCCTCAGGATCCGGGTACCCGTTTACGCGCAATTCGCAATATATCATTCACATTTAATCACACAAGTCGCACAAATACAGGGAAAATTTTTCGCGCAAATTATGACATTTATTCTCAACACATGACCACAAGTAAAGAGACAATATGGCACCAAAATTATTTTCATTAATATTCATATCAGTTTACAACGTATACAAGGATCTTCCATTACATCATATATCCCAAAGTGTGATACAAAAGAGATAGCATTTACATCATTATTTGAACAAAAGCTGAGACAAGGAATTCATACCGTCTCGTATATATTCTGTCTCCTGGAAGCATATAGCTACTGAGCGGCTACTGAACTGCAGGCTGTTTGCCTGCCACACACAATAGGAAAGAAGAGGCGTCAGCCATTGCTGGTACCTCCCTAAAATTTATAAAAATAACTTGACATTTAATATGTACAAAAGCAGGCAAGTAGAAAGATGGTATAAGTAAAATCTACATCTACTTGCGTAAGTAAAAAGGGTTTGTTTGTAATGTGTTTCTAATGTTTTCCCCCAGAACCCGGCATTTCCCATATGTCATATTTATATAGCAATTGCTTAATCAGGAGAGTATGAGTGTGAATGCATATATCAATTTCCTTAGAGATCAAGTTGGCGAGTGAAAAATGGAAAAGTTGAGATTTTAGAGATCTATTAATTTATTTAAATTCTTGGGTAGAGAGAATGGTCTTTTGATCATAACTTCTCAACTTCAATGTTTCAGATATAGCTCCAGATATTGTAGATGTAAATATGGATGATCTAGATATAGAATCGCCAAGTCTGTTTGGCGAAGAAACTCAAGCGGTGAAGAAGCCTGCAAATGGCTCTTCCGTCTCGCCCTCTAATTGGAAGCGCGGTCCAATAGAGGGATAGGTCTACTCCCCAACTACGCCACTGAGACGGGTGAGAGAGACTCCCTAGAAAAGTCGCTCTAGAAAAACAGCCCGACTAGTACGGGCGGACGAGCTCGTACGTAAAAACTGAAAACCAAGGATCCCCCGCCTGGGTATCCTAAAAGACAGGGTCAGCGGAACTGGTCTAAAGTCTGGATCCCAACGAGGCGTAAAAACAATGCGAGCTCGCGTAAAAACCGTGTAAAAGACTGGAATCCTAGACCCGCGCACTTGGCGGCCGCTGCCCTAACTGGGCTTCCTATTCTCCCGCCCAGTTGAGAGTCACCGCGCTCTCGCACAGTCAGGTAAAAGGTTCACCGTGACCGGCACGATTATCTGATATCACTTATTCACAACCATAGGGATGCATTTGATCGTAGATTAATTTCCAATCCTTTATAAACCTCAGTATAAATCAAGACACACACTATTTACACTTAATGTGATTATTGGCCAATAGCAATTTAAAAAGGATGTATCTAGTACCGGAAATTAATCAAATCTAATTCGAAAGGCAACTGAATGATAAATGAGGAGGTCGATCAGGAGTGAGAGATTTCTCCGTTCAAATGGGGATGAATAATTACTTAACAGATAATGAATATTTGGAGGAGACGAAGGGAACATGTGTGGACTTCAAAGAGTCTACCAAGTGTAACTACTACCTCAATGCTAACTAGGATATGAGTAAGACTGTTTTTTTTTATCCATAATTTGGATAGAACACAATACATATTTTGTCAAGTACAACAGTTTATGGTTTAACTGAGTATTGCAAAGGAATGAACCGATAGTTGATGATATCCATGATTAGTGGTGATAAGATAATATAATCATACAATAATATAATCATATAGATTACCAAATGTGAATTTGGATCCAGAAGAAAGACCATTCAAAATCAAGAAGACAATAAGTGCACAAGTGAATCAATTGATCTGGTAAAAGTATGATAGAATGATATAGATAAAGTATACATCAAATATTGCTCATAGAAATTACATGTTAGACAATCTGAAACAGGTTAATACAATTAAAATTATAAACGCGAAAATTTTGATATTTAAGACGAATGGATATTAGCTGAAATGTGAATCTCTACAGAAACATGACATGGATAAGTAGAATTATGAATATAAAAAGATGTCAATTAAGAAGGATTTTGTTACAGAAGAATTCTGTCCTTTAATACATACTTCTTAGACCACATTTTCCAGGTGGTTCATATGATAACAAAAAAATAAATATTTGTTAAATAAACCTCACGTAGATTATCAACTCATTATGTAGGTAACAACAGATCAAGCTCATAGTTAATAAGAAGGAATTTATCATTGAGGCATTTCGTCTAAATAATATGAGACTAAGATCGAGTCCCAGAATACAAGGCTGAGAACCAACATTGATCCAAACAGAATCAAATTTTAAAATTTCCGAAAATTCTCAAGTTGTCAGATAATAGCATATTCAAGGTTTCAGAATTTCTAGTTGAATCAGATTTTTGAAATCACAGAAAAATCTTGATTTATCAAATAGTAACAGATTCAAGATTCAATCAGAATCCCTTGATCCAGCTTTTGATTCATATTTTGAAATCACAGAAAATTTTTAATTTATCAAATAATAGCAGATTTAAACTTTATATTTTCTTTCATATGAGCAACCTGCAAGGCAAACAGAAAGAGAAGAGATTCATTATAACCCATTGATTAAAAAAAATCATCCAAATGGTGTAAAATTGCATGATTGGCAGCAAGGAGGAGGAGAAGAAGGAGTTGTACCTTATGTCTCTCTCTAATCTATTTGGAGAGCAAGCATGCAAGTAGGGCTGAAATGGGAGAAACAACTTCCTCCTCTCCTGCAAGGCTTCTTTGGCTTCAAAGAAATGATCTCCAATTGCTGGATAGCACTCCCAACAGCAGGGAAATGAGAGCCGAAAGAGAAGAACAAAGGGCTGGAACAGCCCTTTCGGCTGGAAATGGATGAAGGTCTTGCCGTTGGAATTTTCTTGAAAGTGGAGAGGAAAAATAAGGGGACTTTGAGGTTTATATAATCAAGGGAAGGGGTTTTAATGGTTGACAAGTGGAAAGGGATATAATTCCAAGTGTTATGTAATTAATTTGACACATGGGATGAAAAGAAGGCAAAACTTACGGCTGAAGTTGGCTGAATGTGTTAGAGTAGGATTTAAATATATATATATATATATTTTACTTCAAAAGTCTCTTTGTTAGTAATACTAAAAAAAATGACCATACGCGCACATCGGGCCTCGGATTTTGATGCACAACATCTCGTTTTGATCGTCTCGAGACGACGATCAATTTGAGTATAATGTTGATATACTTTCGATCGAGTTTCGAATACCCGAAATTTTCGGATACGGCTTTTGTCTAAGACTAAATTTTGTAATTTAAAATATCATATGACCTCCGATTGACGAACGGTCGATTCCGTTGGTCTCGTGTCGTCGAATCGGATCTAATGACGGTCTCGGTTCGTTTCGCGGTTTCCGAATTTGCGTCGCGGCTTTTCCCGGCACGCATTGCAAAGGGACCGATTTTTGGTCGATTTCGTCCGAACGACTTTTGATTTATGATCAATTGGTCGTTTTAGGTTGTTTAGTATTGACCGACAACGTTTTTGGGTTCATTAGACCCAAAATCGGACGACTTCAGGTTTGATTGGAAACCGGATGCTACAGTTATTCGTTGATGATATCGTGTTGGTTGATGAGACTAGAGATGGAATAAATGAGAAGCTTGAGGTTTAGAGATAAAAGACTATAGGATTTTGTATAAGTAGGGCTAAGACTGAATATATACAGTGCACATTCAATGGAAGCAGTAGTGAAAGAATTGATGTGAAGATTGGTGATGATAACGTTCATAAAAAATACTCTTTTAGATAATTGGGATCTATTTTGCAATATGACAGGGGAAATTGATGGAAATGCTACTCATAGAATAGATACAGATTGACTAAAGTGGAGAAGAGCCTTTACTGTTCTATATAATAAGAAAATCTCTTTGGAAGTCAAAGAAAAGTTTTTCAAAACAGCCATGAGATATGCTATGCTCTGTGGATCTGAATGTTGGCATGCGAATATGGATGCAACTAGATATGGATATATCCGTGTCCGATCGTCGTCGTATCCATTTGTTAGAGGACATGGATGTGTATTTTTATTTGTTTGCAGATATAGATATGGATACAGATACTATTTTCAATTTTTTATGATACGGATACACATACCGTTACAAATATATCTTGCTGATACAGATATTTGTATTACTAATAGAGTGTATTTGTGTGTATCATAAACATATCTATCAATGTCTGTATAAACAACTATCTAAATATATATGGGGTTACATGTAATATATTGCGTTTTAGAGTCCTTTCAAATGCACGAAGAAAGATAAATAGAGTAAATTACAAAAAAGACCCCGATTATACATCGATCCTCAAGTAGGCATTATGTTAGAGATGTAATAACAAGGGGTTCAATTTTATTTTTTGTCTTAAATACATACTTCCACAGGTTTCCACAACCCTTCTACGTCTATGCTAAAGCATAAAATTGAAATTTTAGTACTTTCTTTATATCATTTCAAAAATGAGGCCCCTAATAAGGAAGTGATGCATAATTGAAGCTCTTCTTCTGGTAATTTACCTATGTATATATTTTATGGTGTTTAACTATTTGCTATGAAAGTTTAATTTAATATTAGTATATTACTTTATTTTCTTTTTTGCTTTGTTGTATTTGTAGTTTGTATAATTTTAACATTAGTTTTAAGTCTTGAGAAAATTTTATTATCCATCGGATAATCTCTATCCATTTGTAAAATATCTGAATCCGAACTATTATTATCCGTTTCCATATTTGTATTCATATTTAATGATATGGTTTGCGATTGTCAATATTCGCAAAATATCCGTTTCCATTTTGTATCTTGATCTTGAAAAGGATAAGGATATGTCAACTCCTATATCGGTATCTGTCTGTTTGTATCCCTACATACGAGCCATAGACATGTGCAAAGAATGACAGTAGTAGAAATGAAAATGCTACTGAGCTTCCTATGCTTAAGGCAAGATGGTGGTTGGTTGGGATTGATATTGAGAACTGTTGAGACTCCCCAGATTTTCTCAGAATTACTAGTTTAATGCCCTTTCTCTCTCATCTAAAATAATTGACCTTCTCTTTTCATGTTACATTCCGAAGCTAGTGAAGAAAGTGATAGGGATAGAGGAAGAAAAAAATAAGTAAAAGAACCCAGATTCCGAATGAACAAATTCAAACTCGAAAATGATCTTTCTGATTCTCGAAGAATGATGGACAAAGGGATTGATCGAGAAAGATCTCTTGTTCTTATTCTAAGATCGTGATTTGATATGCATATGTTTAGTAAAAAGAATAATGTTCTCTTTTGACTGTAATCTAAAATGAAAAGTGTTCAATTGGAACATGAAAACATGGTTGAATTGGTCTTAATCGGATCTGTGGTCATACACGTAAAGATCAGATTCAGAATGATGCGATCAAAAGGAAAGTTAGTATAGCTCTGATAGAGGATAAGATGAGAGAAAACTGCTTAAGATGGTTTGACCATTTGCAAAGGAGGTCGACTAATGCGCCAATTATAAGATTTAAGTTTTGGGATGCTGAGTTGGCTAAGAGAGGGCGAAGAAGGCCCAATAAGTGTTTGGTTAGAGACTATCCGATGGAATATTAGTTTTTCAGATCTAAACCAGAAAATGACCCAAGATAGATCTGAGTGGAGGCAAAAAATCCATGTAGCCGACCCTACTTAATGTGGAAAAAGGGTTTGTTGTTATATGTTAGGGTTGCAGATTAATAGAGACAAATCGCATGTAATTTCGTTTGGTTTGTCTGAGGAGGTGGCTGAAGCATGCAGTAGGAAGCCGGGAAATTCATGTGGTTATCTGCCAATCCGCCACCTTGTGATATCGCTTTGTAGTGGTTGCCTTCTTTTGTTAGATTGGCTTCCAGTTGAGAAAGTTCGTAGGGAAGCTTTCAGGATGGAAAGGTAAGTTTTTATCGAGAGGAGGGCGCCTTGTTTTAAGGATGTCCTTAAGATTACTACCTATGGGAATTCGAAGGATGTTGGAGGCGATTATGAGGCAGTTCCTTTGGGGAAAGAAGAACCAAAGTGATCCGGATTTGTGTCTGGTTGACTTTATACTGTTACCCTAACTAAAAATAATGGTGGACTTAAGGTGCCTTGATCGGATACGACGGATTCTTTGCTTTTAACATTGCTTTTAAAGTGGGTCGTAAGAATATGGAGTAATGAATATATTTTTGTATATTAATTTACAAAAGAGGTTAGTTGATGCACCGGCTAGAAGATGCGAAATTTGGGAGGTAAGAAGTGTTACTTTTTGGACTCTTTAACCTCGCTTTAAGAGAGAGAGAGAGGAAAACTCAAGAAGTGTTGGAATGAGATATCCAGAGGGGTCTTAGTAATTAGGGTTTAAGCCCATGAATGAATCAAAATATATCAGAATGGAAGCAAAAAATCCATGCAGTCGACCCTACTTAATGGTAGGAAAGGTTTTTGTTGTTGTTGTATTTCACAGGAGCTACAAGATCTACACGCAAAGCAATGTGAACATGCATCCTCAGCATCATGTATCCACTTTTTGGAAGGGTATTTGTATTGTTTTGCAAGATTTGCCTCACCTTTTTATCTGGTACTGTGAGATGGTTACAGCTTTGCCTTTTGGTTAGATAATTGGATAGATGGTGAAACCTTAGCTCACACTTCCCGCCTTTATATGCAATAGTTGTGGATAAAAATACCCTCATGTCTGATTATTTTGGGCGGATGGGAGGCATACACCTACGTTTATTTCAGACTTCTTATAACAATGATTTATCGATTTTTTTTGGGATTTATGGAATGATTTATCCCCTTTACCGTCTGATGATAGGAAGTGATAACTGGATATGGAGAGAGAGTGATTTCTCAAGATCTTGATTAGCATGCCAAATCTAGCTCCCAAAGAGATGATTAGAGACTGCAAAACAATTTGGGATATGAAAATCTCCTATTGACTATATATTCCGTTGATATGCCTTGAATCCTAACCAACTGGCTCAGGTTAAAGAACTGTCATATATACCCCCTCCTATTATACCATACCCCATCCATGTGCATGCCCTCTAATGCTTGACTTGGTAGAGCATTCTGGGTTGAAGTTGTGAATATAGCTTGTTACTTGGTGAATGGGAGTCTCATATTTGCTTTTGACTGCAAGACACCCATGGAGCATCACTAATTATCCAAACGCAGATCTCTGAAGATGGGCCTCTCTCATAGGGACCTCAAAGTGAGTTCTCTCTCATATAAACCTCAGAAGGATCTCGTATTGGAGTTCACGATCGCTTGAGAATGGAGTCTAAAAAAGTCTCCTCGTCGGAGAACTGGGTCACTCCCATCTGGCTCGAAGAATGAGATCTCTGCTCTGGAGTCCATATGAAACCACATGAAAACCCTAGCCCACATGGCATAGGGAATAGGATCTCTACTCTGGAGTCCCTATGGATCACAAGAAAACCCTGGTTAAAACACAAAAGATGGGGACCACAAACAATGATGGCATACATGTGCGCATTTGAAAAAGACTGCATACATGTGAGTGTTTGAAGCTAGAGACTCGGAATCAATCTGACGTTGAATCTGAAATCTGACAAAATCTGTAGAGTCTGAAATCTGAATGGCCTGAAATCTGGAGTCTGGAGAATTTGGATCAGACTCGGACCTGTAACTCTACACAATACTCCCCCTTTCGCCTATACTTGCCGGATAATAATGGTATCGACAAAGTTGGGAGAAGACAAACAGAGATGGAGAGAAACAAAACATCACATAAGCCATTAATTTTTTTATGGCTTTTCATTTTCCTTTTTTGCAAAATTTTTCTTGGATATTTTTCTTCTCTCTTTTCTCTTTTTTTAATGGCCAACTCGTTATTTGCGTAATGTTTTTTTAACAAAATCTCTCAGCTCAAAAAGGGCCCAAAACATTGCAGCCCTCTCCTTTTTTTGTTGGGACCAACATGGGCTCAAAATTTTTTTTAATCAGCCGTAACCTACTTGACCCTTAATGGAGAGATTTTTTAATAGCACGACCCATTTGGGCGCTATTTAGGGTTCCCACTTGGGAACCCTCTTTCCAAGATGCGTCGCCCCCTGATGGGGTTCTTCCTGTTATGGTGTTGATGAATCTATGATTCATCGTATTTATTCTTTCATTTTGGCTAAAATCCTTGGTAAAATACATGTAAATACTCACTAATTTCCACTAATTAACATTCTAAGCATAATTATTAATATTATATATTTAACACTTATTTTATTCAAAATAAAATAATAAAGAAAGAAATTGAAAAATAAAAAAAGAAGGATGTATATAAAATATACAGACTGATCCTAATCTCGAGACCAAGTCAATATTGACTTGATCGATAAAATAAATAAGTGGGGAGAGATAAAGATCTTAATGTATAAAAATATCAGAAAATCTAGATCATAAAAATACATTTATTCATTTTCCACATTGTAAATATTTCACCTATTTTATTTATCATCAAAGAAACTTCAAATCAAAATACTTTCTTCACAAAAGTTGTTTATAAAAATATATACTAATTTATATAAATATCAAAAAATTATTTAATATAAAAATAATTTATTACGATGAACCGCAAAAGCCGTAAAAGTCGACTTCCAAGGTTCATAACTATTTATAAAAAACTCCAAATAGATCAAACTCACTTTTACACTTCGTTTTTTAAATAATACTATTTATTAAAAATATAAAAAAATATTAAAATAAAGGGGTGAGTTTTGATGTTTGGACCCCTTTATCTATATGTATTATAGGTAGATATTTTTCGATTTTCTAATTAATTATTTTTAACTCTGTTTAACTTAAATTCTTTTCCAATGAGTTTTAAAAATCAATAAAAAAATATAAAAATAAAACTTAAGTCAAAATGCCAATAAATCCCGAAGTCACGAAGCTGTGACCTAAATTTTTCGAACCTCATAACTCAACCATATGGACTTTGAATCAAGCGTAGTCTTTTAAAATTCATTTTATTGAATTATCTACCAAACGACACTGATTTCGCTAAAATCAGAGTTAATATGCGAGAAGTGGGTTTTGGGACCATATTGATATACAATGTACCTTAATTTATATTACTTAATGGATTTAATGGGGCTGCCCCGCCCCCTATTTCGGCGTTTTTTTATTTTTTTTGAAAAATATCGGCATGTATATTCATCCCTATATCCCTCCTATATGTCATTCGAATTTCGGCAGTAACAAAGACTCATATGCCCTCCATCTAGAACATGTAATTTTAACGGTCTTAGAACTGATGTAACTGTACCTGTTCTAGATGGAGGGCATACGATCTCTGTTTCTGACGAAATTCGAATGGCATGCAGGAGGGGTATAGGGATGAATATACATGACAATATTTTTCAAAAAAATAAAAAAAACACAGAAAATAGTGCGGGGGCAGCCCCATTAATCTCATATTTAATATATGTTATTTATTATATTTATATACTTTATCAATATTTATAAATAAAATAAAATAAATAAAATTTATTTATATATTTATATATTTATATATTTATATATTTATATATCATATATTAAGTTAATTAATTAATTTTAATTATTTAATTACGAATTACTTATTTAATTACTTAATTAGCCATCTAATTATTTCTTAAATTAATCTAATTATTAAATTCATTAATTATTTAGTTTAATTTATTATTATTATTCTCTCTCCTTTCGTACTCTTTTTCCTTCCCCGCTCCATCTTCCTGCTTTCGCCCGTGCCCTTCTTCCTCAACAACACCGACTCTCCTCCTCCAGCCGACCTAATGGTCGGCCGTTGGCCGTTAGGACGCTACCCCAACCACCCGACTACGTGACCTCCATGTCACCTTCCTTATAAAAGGAGCCCTAGACCCCCTCTGATGAGCTTCATCCGACATTAGCACCCTTCAATCCCCAGCTTCGAGAGGTGACAACTCCATTCGAGTATGGTCGAGAGTAAGGAAAGGCGTGATCGTCGTTGGCGTCGAGGGTCTTCTCCTCCGCGTCCAGTCTCTGCCTCCGACGAGCGTCGAGGCAAAAGATCACACGGAGCTCTGCTTCAAGCTTCATCCACAAGTGTATCGTGCATTCCATTCCAGGTAGTTAGACTTTTCGATAATCTCTTCCAACTTCCTATTCTCCTTCTCTTCTGTTTTCTCATCTCTTGCACCTTCTTATTCTCTGAGTCCCTCTCTGTTTTCATCGATTCTCTCATCACATGCCAATTTCGATCATTCACCTACACCTCTGATCCCCCCTGCTGGAGATGAGAAGAGGGCAGTATGATCCACCGCCTGGAGCAAGCTCGACCCCACCACGTTGAAGAAGTGCTGCCAACAGGAAATTGCGAAGGAGATCGGGCTGGATGAGGGCGGTAGAGCCATCGCCTGGGGATGTTGCCTTGCTCCTGGAAGGGGGAGGCGAGCAGAGAGGTCTGCCACAACAGATCAAGGAGGCAGAGATGTCGCATGTAGCCATCGAGCCTGGAGCTATCGCCAATGGAGGAGAGGCGCGATGGAGATCTGCTGCTATGCGATGGGATCGTCGAAAGAGGAGCAGCCTAAAGCCGATCTGGAGGTCGCGAGGGAGAACACAAGGCATCGCGCCGCCTGCATACTCGAGCGCGAGATGCGAGGAGGGAAGCGTATGCGCCTCTCGAACTACGTTGCCTGGGCAATGGCGGTGTTTGTCGCCTGGAGGGGATGTGCGCATCCTGCGTTCCTGGAGGTGCATCTCTACCATTTGCAGGAGCTGAGGGAGAGGATGCCGTTGCCGATTTGCTGCTAGAGATTAGGAGATAACTGCTGGAGATCGTGCTTCCAATATGGAATCTAGATACCCGAATCTCGAACAAAGAACATATCTCATTTTCGTGGAGAATTAGGGTTTCGGGATGAAACCCTAGAATTTCTTGAACAGATCTTTGACCAGTATGTGGACATGAATAATCTTCAAGAAAAAAAATCAAATCGAATCTCAGACAAATATCGAACATAGAACCCTCGAGAATCAAATCCGTTCTAATACTGTGCTAGAAATTAGGAATGCGGAAGCAAATTGATAAGCAGAGCACGAACTACAGAAAGATAAAACATGAACTCAGAGATTTTACGTGGAACCCTACTCCCTAAGTGTTGGACATGCGAGCTCACGGCGAGCCATTATGTAATAAATGTTATTGCAAATATCATTCCCTAATCTGAAATGAAGAATACATAATTTGCATAATAGGTCCCTTAGTACAATTAGGGTTATGTGTCATGACCATCTTGATGATCATACATCTGTTGATTCAAATATTGAATCAGAGGCTGGTGCTTGGATGAACATCTAAAGAGTTAGATTGAGGACTCATCAAGCACCATCAAATGATTGTTAAAAGATGATCTGCAGCCTGAGTAGGAGATGGCAATCCTTTCCCAGTTAGGCTGATATCTGACCGACCTCTTGATGCAAGTCCTCTGCATAGGAATAGAGATTCGGAGGTGTCAGATTAGTTAGGTCAAAGAGTTGACTTAACGAGATCGAGATAACCAAAGTCCTATACCGTATGCTATCATGATATAGGCACGCATCCTCTGACCGGAGACAGACGTGTTACTATATGTCTGAGTATGTACATTTGGAAGACCAATAGGTTGATGACCTAATCAAGGTCTATACACCGGCGCGATGGTGTGCATGCAAGGGCATATGATTAATACGATCTCTCAAAGGGATCATACAGGTTCAGTTACCGAACCGGAAGACATGAGCTCACTCGTGAGATATTGGGAAGAATCAAATTCCATGCACAGTCGTCTCGCTTTGGAAGCTTGACTGAATTTGTAGGTTTGATATATACTTTTGGAAAGTATATGATCAAGACCTAGGTATGATATATGCTTTTGGAAAGTATATGATCGATGCCGATTCCCAATGATCGAATGAGAAACTTAATGATAATACTCTGAAGTAGACATTGCAAAATTGATCTTATACTTCAGGTTTATTCAGAGTCTTCCAATATGCAGGATGTACAGGTATTGGGAATACCTGAGGGTGATGTGATCATAAATAGTTGTATAACCATGACGCTTCCATTCTTAGGGAGTGATGAAACGGGTCTGGATTTTAGTGACTCCTCTCGGTAGAGAAGTAATATGATCTTAGTCCAAATGTTGGTCATTGATCTGAATGTGATTCAGATTCGATGAGAATTTAGATTTGCGGTCTTGATTTAATCAAGCATCTATGGGAGGCCGAGATCTGGATTTGAGATGTGATCTCAATATCCAAGTCACTATACGTGGAACAATACAATTACCATATCCTTATCTCCAAGTATTCGCGGAGAAAACGCATTATCCTTGAAAGAGTTCAGGATAATTTCATTGTTGATATAAGTATCCGAGCATTGAGAAAATGGATAATTAAATGTGATTTAATTATCATGATTAATATGAATTCGATTCTTATTATAAAGAGAGCCATCTTAGATAATTAAATGTGATTTGATTATCAAAGATGTAAATAATGTGAATGTGATTCATATTATTTGGGTACATGAGAATAGAGATCCAAAATGACTAAATGTGATTTAATTATCATGGATATTGAATAATGTGGATAGCACTATTAATCACATATATTATAAATGTGATTTATAATATATAAGAGAGACCTATTTGTAATTTACATTTGTTAATTAAATGTTGATGTGAATTGGATTCACATTGGACATTAAATAGAAAATGTAATTTACATTTTATTTTAGGTTGTGAATGTGATTCACAAATTTCCAATGGCAAGATTGCAATATTCACAAAATAATTATGAATTATTTTTGTAGAATAATTTTCAACAATTGTTGTTGTAATAAATTGGAGATACATGGAATAATGTAATCAAGGGAGATTACATTGGAGATGCTCCTTCCATTTTAATAGGAGGGACAGCTACCTATTCCTATTAGGAAAAGGTGGCCATCCACTCCATGTATATGGAAGGAGGCACTCTCTCTTTCCCATTATCTCCATATTTGTTTGATTTAATTTAAGATTGATTTATATTGATTTATCAAATAGATTTAATCTAAATTAAATTAATTGTTGTTGGTTTTTACCAACACAAATCTTAGCCATTAAAAGAAACACAAATCAATGAAAGCCATTGGATTTGTGTTGCCCATGGATTAAGATATATGGATCCCAAAATATTATAAATAGAAAGGCACCCCTTTGCTCTTCTTTACACAATGAGAACATAAGTCTCTCTCTCTCTCTTTCTCTCTCTACACACCTACTCTCTCTCCCTCTCATATGGTCGTCCACCATGGATGCCCTAGAGGGAGTCTCCATCGCCGCAGCGTCGTCATTATGCTGCCCGATCGTCTACTCTTGGATCTCTGTCTCCTTCAGCGTGCCTCGCTCGTGAAGAAGACGTTGGATCTTGTGTGTCGAGATCAGGAGATTCGCCGCTTGGATCATCAACATGGATTGCGAGAAGCACGTGTTTCATCAACACGCTCGCAAGCGTCTCCTTCATCGGATCGGACTTGAGACAGGAGGTCTCTTTGTTTAGAGACTCGATCGCAACCATTCTTCATGAGGTAATCATGTTACTTGTTTGTGGTTTAGACGAAACGATCCGAGAAGTGTTCTTGGATCATGTGGTTTCGTCACATGGAAAAATTTAATTTCCGCTGCATAGAACAACTAGTCCGACTAGTCGTTCTTCGTCGTATTCGATACGATGCTCACGCTTCCGTGATGCGCTTGAGGATTATCCCATATCCTTCAAGTGATATCAGAGCCTTAGGTCGGAGGTTTCGGATATGATCCATAAACCTAGGACGACTTGGGTTCGTTATGGTTTGCGAAAGTTTTATTGCATTTCATTTTCGCATATCTGTTTTGTGATTATTTTCGACCTTGTTTAAATTGTTTAAACACGAAAATAAATTGGATTTTGTTCCCCATTAAATAAGGAAACCGTAGGATCTGAGTTTGCATGATTTCGAATCCGTTTGCTCAAGTTATGGTCATTTTAGTGAACATGTATCCACAGTTTCGGGGACTGCGAATCTTAACGTGATTAAAGAGTTAATTGCGGATTAGAAACGCTTAGAAATGCATGAAATATCACTTAGATTCTGTCATAAACCAAATTAGCAATCTTTGGAAACTGATTTTGTCTAATTTGGATTTGAATTGATTGAGATATGTTAATTTTAGTAAGTAGGGGTCACTGCTGAAATTACATTCCTAATCAAGACCATGTGATTGTCAATTAGTGAAATTAATTGTTAATTTCATGATATAATTATGGAATATATTTGAGAAATATTTAATGAGATTATTTCCTTAATTGACTTGGCCTCAACCAATAATTGATTAGATTTGATCTAGATCATAATTGGAAACACAATCAACAAACAACTTGCATGAATAGGATTGGGAATTTGGTTAGCAAATTTCCTTATAATCAAAATTGTTTTGATTATTACTATATGGTATAATTTCGGTTGAAGAATCGATGATCATCTCAGATACAAAGTGATTGGCTCGACATTATTTTTTCTGAGGCGGATATGGTGTCTAGTCGGGGATCGTTGGGGTAGAGGGTCGCACCGGTTGCGGTCCGTCCCACTCCCGCCGGTACTGGCCATGACAACGGGTAGGGAACGAATGATGCCTGAGAGATCATGATGAATTTTCTAATTATTGAAATTCGAATTAATACGTACTTTAAGATAATACCATATATTCAAGTAAAATCAAGTTTGTTGACTGAATTGGATTGATAATTAATTTAATGTGATTAAGTTAATTATATCCAATTAAAAACACTCTATTATAATAGATGTGTTATTTCCCTTGGAAGAATTAATTATGTGAATATGATTCATAATAATTAATTAGAATTTGAATATGATATGGAGGATCACATAAGTGACATCCATGGTCTCCCATCAAGGTGAATGGTTCCGTCGCCAGGGATTGTATGTAGGAGACGTCTGTCCGAATGGACAACTCCTATATGCAAGCGCATTTGGATCGGGCTCTTTGCTTCTCGAAAGAATAAGGCCGTATGCGTAATGACCCCAATATCGGATCCTCGTATTATTAGGATGATATTGGATTGCGCATAGCTAGTACTATTCTGTTGACGGTTGGTTCAATTAATGACGGGTCAACATCACCTTAGGGGTGGTGGGCCCGGGTGTTAAAGACCAAATTGGGAGATGCAAGTTGGACTTGCAAGACGGAATGTGTTCCCGCTTCTTTTTATCCGAGTTACAGATTCTCATATTATTGGGATGTAACAAAGATAAGGAAGGAGATCCCAGATCTTGCTGAGATATAATGGTAAGCATATCTCTTACATTGAAAGTGATAAGGGAATGAACTTTCAATGTTGACAAGGCAAGACAACTTTGATATAAAAATTCCTAAATCAAAGTAAATTATATATTTATATATGTTTATGCAAATTTCTTATTTCAGATAACCCTTCTTTAATCACACTCAATGTTAGACTCAATAATAACCAGTAGAATATCATGGATTGGACCCATGATCCAGATATGTACTTGCAATTGGACACATAATTTATGTGGTTGCAATGTGCAAGTTTCCTCATAATAATGAGGAATGATAATTAAATAGACAATAGGACTAAAACCCTAAGGTTTGTATGTTTCTATAAGTCTTGATCTCATCGAATGTACTTTTGAAGTGACATGTTGATAATGATCGTAGTTATCAAATAATCCTTATAAAATCTAAGAAGATGTTCTGGCATACATATGTGCTCTCGACATATAATCATGAATGACATGGTTCTCTGCATTATGCAGAATGGTGGCTCTATAGGAGATGATGTATTCAAATTGTTTGAGTACCTACCTGAACCTAAGTTTTAAGAGTTTAAATGGATGTAGATACGATAAGTGTCATCATTCTACTATCTATGCTCTAGTCATTCATGAAGCTTCGTAAAATTCATATATTGTATGAATTGAATGAAGCATGATCCTTTGTCTTGAGCAATGGTTGCTTATAAATAAATGGAGCGCAGTGGAAGCATGGGTTGGACCCAAGTAAGAAGTATAGTCAAAGAGTTGATTGTACTTCTGTGACTTCCATATGACATCCAAAGAGTTGGATGAATGCTAATACTGCAATAAGTTGATGTGTTGATAGTATGACTATCAAATCTATCTAGAATCCTTAGAGAAGGAATCGGATAGTACATCATAATAATCTACATATAATCATTGAAATTGACTTACTTATTTGATAAGATAAAGTCTAATAATTGTATCTCAATCTTCTAATGTCACTTGCAATTGGTTGCATCTGTATTAGAATATTAGAAATTTGATCTTAAGGTTTAATGGTCATCCATGTTGGAAGTGATGCAATTGTTGCAACAATTTCCATTGGATCAATAGACTTCATATTTTCAGTGGGAGCCCTTATTCTTAGAGAATGTCTCTGTGACCTGGATATTAGAATACACTCAGTTTATTTCTAAATGTTGTGAATAAGCATGAATTCTGGAATAGACCTATCATAAAGAGTTATGTTGGGGATATTTCAGATAGTAATCTAACATCTAGTGGACTCCACTAAATTAGAAAATAAATGAATGGTTCATTAAGATTTCTAATATTGAAAATTAAACCTTTAAAGATCAATAGGAGAATGAAGATCATTTGACAATGATCTGGCATCAAGCCTTGGACATTTCTCTGTTGATGTGATCAATAGACTGATCAGAGATGAAACTTTAGATTGTCTAAATGTTCAAATCTTACATACTTGTGAATATTGTATTCAAAAGTAGAAATGTCCAATACACCCTTCATTGGAATGGTGAAAGATGTCAAGGTATTCAAGATCTCATACATATTGATGTATGTGAATCATCTATATCATAATAAACATTATGGATATGTGATATCTATTGATGATTATTTGTGATATGAGATTTCTTCTCTTCACTAAGAAACCTTTGAAATGTTCAAAGATTTCACAATTTTGGTTTAGAACCAAAGTTTGAAGGAAGATGAAATAAATTTGATCTAACCGAGGTAGCTTGTACCTATTAGATGAATTCATGGAGTACCTTATGGAGATGTGAATATCATTCCTATCTCAATCCTCCTAATACACCTTAACTTAATAGAGTTGTAGGGAGATACAATTGATCATGTGTGATATGATTTGATAAATGATTAATCTTAGCATAATTATCTCTTAGTTTCCAGGTATATATATGTAGTAGAGACTACATTATATATCCAAACAAGGTTCCGAGCTAGTATGCTGGAATCTAGCATCAAAGAGTGCTACTTCATTAGGAAGATAAAGGATGGTATTGGATACCTACTTTATGACCTCGAGATTCTTAAAAGATCTCATCTCTGAGAATGTGATTTTTAGATGATGAGATTCTTAAAGAATCAAGATGAAAATGAAATGAAGGAACTCATTTAATCTTGAGAAGATAATGAGGCTCCTGAAATCGGAAACTAAAAGAATAATTGAAGATGAAACACTAATACTTCTTCAAATAAGGATGTATTCCATGTGCCAGTTAAGTCTGAAAATGATTGGACTACATGTGATGAAGTTCCTGAGGATCATGACATGGAAAGATGGATGTTAGCAATATATGGACCCTCAAGGATACACCTATATGGGTAAGACCCATTAAGGTGTAAATGGATCTTCAAGAGAAAGAGGGAACCTGATGAGAAGGTAGAGACCTTCAAAGCATGGTTCGTAGCCATGAGCTGCACACCGAAGAAAAGACATCGCTTGCGATGAGACTTGCTCTCCAGTGACCTTGCTTTAACCCATCAGAATATTGTTAACCATAGCTACACAACTTGCGTTGAGGAGAAGAGATCGGTTGTGTTGTAAAGACTGCAAAGTAATCCCAGGAGAGAGTTTGACAACCCAACATCGCTTGTTAGTCTTGGATGTACAATTAAAAGGGCTGGTAAAGAAAAGGAGGATTCCTAAGATCACTAGAACTAAATGGTGGAATCTTCCACTGAAGCAATCGAGCTTCAGGGAGAAGGTTTTAGAAGATTTATCTTGGGATTGTAGTGGAAGTGCAAACGAGATGTGGGAGGCAGTAGCATCTTGTATCCGAAAGGTAGCCAAAGAGATGCTAGGTGAGTCAAAGGGAGGAGCCCCATGTCAAAAAGAGGCTTGGTGGTGGAGTGAAGGGGTGCAAGAGAAGCTAAAAATTAAAAGAGCATGCTTTAAAGCTATGTCTAAGGATAAAACAGAGGAAACTGTCACAAACTATAAAATAGCAAAGAAGGAAGCAAAGAAGGTTGTAAGCAAGGCTAAGTCGAAAGCTTATGAAGTTTTGTATAAAAATCTCAACTCTAAGGAGGGCCAGAAGGATATATTCAGGTTGGCCAAAGCAAGAGAAAGAAAGACCAAAGACCTTTCTCAAGTGAGATGCATTAAGGACGAGGAAGGTCACGTGCTTGTTACTCAGAAGGATATAGAGACTAGATGGGAGCAGTACTTCCATAAACTTTTCATTGGGGAAGGAAATAGAGAGATCACTTTGGGTGATCTAGCTAGTAGTGAAAGTTACTTGAATCGTGCAAGCTATAGACGGATACAAAGAAAGGAAGTAGAGGAGGCTTTGAAGGTTATGAAACCTGGGAAAGGTGTAGGACCGGATGACATCCCTGAAGAAGTATGGAAAGTTTTAGGTGAGCGTGGTTTGACTTGGCTTACGAATCTATTCAATGTTATTTGGCGAAGCAAGAAAATGCCTGAAAATTGGAGGAGGAGGATCGTAGTGCCTCTTTATAAGAATAAAGGAGACATTCAAAATTGTTCAAATTATAGAGGTATCAAGCTGATGAATCACACTATGAAAATTTGGGAGCGTGTGATCGAGAGAAGGTTGAGGCAAGTTTCTAATGTCAAAGAAAATCAATTCGGATTCATGCCAGGTCGCTCAACTATTGAAGCCATCCATTTGCTGAGGAGAACAATGGAGATTTATAGAGCTAAAAGGAAGAACCTCCATATGATCTTTATTGATTTGGAGAAGGCTTATGATTCTGTCCCACGAGAGATATTGTGGAGAGTTTTGGAGAAGAGACATGTGCTTGTCCTATACATTAACCTCATAAAGGACATGTATGATAGGGCTTTATCTTGTGTAAGGACCCCGTCTGGGAAGACTGGCTATTTTGACATCAACATTGGTTTACATCAAGGTTCAGCTTTGAGTCTATTTTTTTTACTTTGATTATGGACGAGTTGACAAGTCACATTCAGGATGAGTTACCTTGGTGTATGTTATTTGCTGATGATATTGTGTTGATTGACAAGACTAGAGTTGGAGTAAATGAGAAGCTTGAGGTCTGGAGACATAAGTTGGAGAGTAAAGGATTTCGTATAAGTAGGGCTAAGACAAAATATATGGAGTGCACCTTTGATGGAAGCAATGGTGAAGGAATTGAGGTGAAGATTGGTGATGATAACATTTGGAAGAGAGATTCTTTTAAATATCTGGGATCTATTTTGCAACATGATGGGGCAATTGATGGAGATGTTACTAATAGAATAAATGCAGGTTGGCTAAAGTGGAGATGAGCCTCTGTTGTTCTCTGTGATAAGAAAATTCCTTTAAAAATTAAAGGAAAGTTTTACAAAGCAGCCGTGAGACCTGCTATGCTCTATGGATCTGAATGTTGGCCTGTGAACCATAGACATGTGCAGAGAATGACTGTAGCAGAAATGAAAATGCTAAGATGGATGTGTGGACACACACGTAAAGATCGGATTCGGAATGATGCAATTAGAAAGAAAGTTGGTGTTGCTCCGATCGAGGATAAGATGCGAGAAAACCGCTTAAGATGGTTTGGTCATTTGCAAAGAAGACTAGCTGATGCACCAGTTAGGAGATACGAGTGTTGGGATGTTGAGCCGGCTAAGAGAGGGCGGGGACGGCCCAAGAAGTGTTGGAAAGAGACCATACGAAGGGATCTTTGTTTTGTGGATATAAGCTAGGGATTGACCCAAGATAGATCTGAATGGAGGCGAAGAATCTATGTAGCCGACCCTACTTAATTGTGGGAAAAGGCTTTGTTGTTGTTGTTGTGTATAGCTACACAACTTGACTATGACATCTTCATGATGTGAGTCAAGATTGCAATTCTCTATGAATACCTCTCTAAGGATATTAACATGAAGTAGCCCCAGAGCTTCATGGCTGAGGAAAGCAAGGTGTGATAGCTAAAGAGCTCCATCTTTGGATTCCAATAAGTTTCTTGTAGTTGGAACATAAGATTTGATGAAATTATAAATGTTATGATTTCAGATAAAATCTTGATGAACCATGTAAAGCTTAGTGGGAGTGCCACTGTGTTCATCGTGCTAAATGTAGATATTATTCTAATCATTTGGAATGATATAAGGATAATAATAATTGTTATATAATTTGGTTGTTCCATACATTGAGATATGATCTCAAGGATACCTCTTAGATCTTAGTTCTGAAGTCGTTCAGAAGCAAAGAGAAGAGGGTATTGGGACCGTCGCATTAGTAGTACACCTCGGACTTATTCAATTTTCTGGAAAATTCCAAGAAAGGCTTCCTTCCCTTAAGATGTGGTAGTGACCTATCTAAAGGGATAGCACTTCCGAGAGTTGAGGAAGTGAATGCTAGAACTGTTTGTACTTGTGCATCAGTTACGGGAAGCTGAGTGTATGCTAGATGTGCAAAAGAGCCAGATGTCTGCCATGCAGTGGGAGTAGTAATCTGTTACTAATCCTACTATGGAATAAAACACTTGATTGCAGTAATAACAATATCTTCATAGATGATGAAACTTAGAGATAGTGATCTCAAAGTCTTATCTTCATAAGTTTAAGACCTTGTAGATGGTGATCTACGAGGGTCTGAACTATAGATACCTTAGGAGATTGAGATCTCCAGGAATAAAGGTATTCTGATAAGGATTATGGGAATACTGGTTATAATAATTGTTGAGCAGTAGTATCAAGGACGCTATGACTGCTTTGACTGTATTGAGTATTGGTTTCATAAGATGCAACATTCGCATTGGATGCGAACACTGTCACTAGGAGATATGCAAGTGCCGTAAAAGGACTTGGCATAGTCTCTTGGGAACAGAGTGACCGATCAGCTTACCTAGCTATTTTCTAAATAGCCTATGATTGTCACATGAGTGTGGGTTTAAATGATTAGTCCATTAATGGCTATTTAGGCTAGTGGGAGATTGTTGGACATGGAGCCCACGGCGAGCCATTATGCAATAAATGTTATTGCAAATATCATTCCCTAATCTGAAATGAAGAATACATAATTTGCATAATAGATCCCTTAGTACAATTAGGGTTATGTACCATGGCCATCTTGATGATCATACAGTTGTTGATTCAAATATTAAATCATAGAGGCTGGTGCTTGGATGAACATCTAAAGAGTTAGATTGAGGACTCATCAAGCACCATCAAATGATTGTTAAGAGATGATCTCTAGCCTGAGTAGGAGATGGCAATCCTTTCCCAGTTAGGCTGATATCTGACCGACCTCTTGATGCAGGTTCTCTGCATAGGAATAGAGATTCAGAGGTGTCAGATTAGTTAGGTCAATGAGTTGACTTAACGAGATCGAGATAGCCGAAGTCCTATACCGTATGCTGTCATGATAGGCACGCATCCTCTGACCGGAGACAGATGTGTTACTATATGTCTGAGTATATACATTTGGCAGACCAATAGGTTGATGACCTAATCAAGGTCTATACACCGGCGCGTTGGTGTGCATGCAAGGGCATATGAGTAATACGATCTCTCAAAGGGATCATACAGGTTCAATTACTGAACCGAAAGACATGAGCTCACTCATGAGATATTGGGAAGAATCAAATTCCGTGCACGGTCGTCTTGTTTTGGAAGCTTGACTGAATTTGTAGGTTTGATATATACTTTTGGAAAGTATATGATCAAGACCTAGGTATGATATATGCTTTTGGAAAGTATATGATCGATGTCGATTTCCAATGATCGAATGAGAAACTTAATGATAAAACTCTGAAGTAGACAGTGCAAAATTGATCTTATACTTCAGGTTTATTCCGAGTCTTCCAGTATGCAGGATGTACAGGTATTGGGAATATCTGAGGTGATGTGATCATAAACGGTTGTATAACCATGACGCTTCCATTCCTAGGGAGTGATGAAACGAGTCTGGATTTTAGTGACTCCTCTCGGTAGAGAAGTAATCTGATCTTAGTCCAAATGTTGGTCATTGATCTGAATGTGATTCAGATTCGATGAGAAGATTAGATTTGTGGTCGTGATTTAATCAAGCATCAATGGGAGGCTCGAGATCTGGATTTGAGATGTGATCTCAATATCCAAGTCACTATACGTGGAACAATACAATCGCCCTGTCCTTATCTCTAAGTATTCGCGGAGAAAACACATTATCCTTGAAAGAGTTCAGGATAATTTCATTGTTGATATAAGTATCCGAGCATTGAGAAAATTGATAATTAAATGTGATTTAATTATCATGATTAATATAAATTCGATTCATATTATAAAGAGAGCCATCTTAGATAATTAAATGTGATTTGATTATCAAAGATGTAAATAATGTGAATGTGATTCATATTATTTAGGTACATGAGAATAGAGATCCAAGATAATTAAACGTGATTTAATTATCATGGATATTGAATAATGTGGATAGCACTATCCATATTAATCACATATATTATAAATGTGGTTTATAATATATAAGAGAGACCTATTTCTAATTTACATTTGTTATGTTAGAAAATCGGAAGCGGAAGCGAAACATGGAATAAAAGATAGAGAACATAAAGAACGCGGGATTTTACGTGGAACCCTACTCCTTGAGGAGCGGGATGAAACCACGGGAGAAGCCCCTTAACTGGGCGTGTTTGTCTATTGACTTTCTCATCTGTTACAGGAGGCCTGGGGCTCCTTATATAGCCTCCACAGGGCCTCCAAGTCCCACCGTTGGACGATGTGGGACTAAACCACTGGATGGGGTAAATGGATCTCCTCCAGGATCCATTTACCCTGTTACAACTCAATGGGCGCACAACCATATACTCTAACACTCCCCCTCAAGCTGGAGCATGCAATGCTCAGCTTGGACAAACAGACATAAACTCAACTCAACGCTACAGGACACTACGGACAATATCAACCCAACGCGCACATGCTGCTGTCGAGGACGTTGCTTCTCATGCCGTGCAGGTGAGGAGGACGAACGGGCTAGAGTGTGAGTCGACTGAAGACTCGTAACCTGACCATCGAGTCTGAACTTGCGCCTGAAGTCTCCTCGTCGGAGAATTGGGTCTCTCCCAACTGGCTCAGAGAATGGTGCACTGCTCTGGTGTACCTATGATACCACATGAAAACCCTTGCCCTCAAGGGAATGGTCCTCTGCTCTGGAGTCCCTATGGCTCACATGAAAACTCTGGCCTGACAACTAGAAGAATGATGGGGACCTCTGACAAAGATGGCAACTTATGCTCATCTGACAATGACCGCACACTCGTGTGTGTCTGAAACTGGAGACTCGGAAGACAATCGTCGAGTCTGAACAACTGCGCATCAAACTGGGACCCGGAATCTGAACGTCGAGTCTGGAAACTTGCGCATGAAATCTTCATCTGAGAACCGTAGTGTCTGAAAATCGGCTGGTCTGGAGAATCTGCAATCTGGAACTGGAGAAGATATCTGAGATGACCTGTGACTCTACACATATACTCCCCCTTTCTCCCATACTTGTCGGAAAATGAACATCGACAAAGTTTGGGAGAAGACAAGATAGAAGGGGACAACAAAACATACTTGCGGCTTTTCATTTTCATTTTTTTTTAAGCCGTCATCATCATTTTTTTTAAAGCCGTTGCAATTTTTTATTTTTTTTTACGGCTTTCTCAAAATACTATTTTTTTTTCTTGCGTACGGCTCTTTCTTGTACGCGCCTTTTTTTTTCTTTTCCTCTTTTTTTTTTAACAAAATAAATGTGGCCCAGTTGGGCCCAAAAGAAACCTTAGCCCATTTGGGCTTTACAAAATACATCTCCCCTCTCTTCTCCTTTTTTTTTTACACAGGACCCCCCCTTCTTTTTATTTTTTTTTTATCATCCAACCCTCCTCCTCTTTTTTTTTTTTTTAAACAGCCCCTCATTTGGGCTTTCAGCAAATTTTTTTTTAAAAGAACAATCGAGCCCCCTTCCTTTTTCCAGCGTGGACATTAGGGTTCCCAACTGGGAACCCTTCGTTTGAAGCCCGCCGCCCCCTTGTGATTTCCTGGATGCCGCCACACCCGAGATGGAGGAGCCGCCGCCGTAGAGCCTAATCCGAGTAGGAGTTGCAGCTGGATCGGCACCGCCTGGAGACTCCAGCCTGGAGCGGCATCGCCAATGGTGCTCACGGTCTCGACGAAGAAGGGGATCGCACGGGGGGTGCGCCATGGGATACGGAGGGGCTCGTGATGCTGCTGGAGTAGGGGCTACCGGAGGAGGGGCTTCGTGCCTTCACGCACTTCTTGCGCAAACAGAAGATGCGCACAACGATGGGCTGTGTTAGACTGCTCGGGGAACTGTGCCTCCAGGAGGGAGGCGATGCTTCTTGGATCGGGCGAGAATAGCAGGTCTCGCCGTTAGGGTTCCCCATCAGGGAACCCATCTTGCCGATGCTCGATGTACGTGCCTTTGCTGGAGATGTTTCTGCGATGCTCGATGGAGACTTGCCGCGGAGACTCTGCACTCTGCTTGGAAGCTTTGCTCGCTGTCAACTGTTATGAGTAATTGCGTCGTCGTATGCGGCTAGGAATTGTGCCGCCAATGCCTCGCCCGATGAGTAGACTGGAAGGAGAACCGGGTGGGCCAGCCTGGAGCAGCGTTAAGAACAGGGATGAACGCTGCAAATTTTTTTTTTTCGTGGCTGGATCTGATCTGAAGGCAGCCCACCGTCCCGAACTGATGATCGAGGATTAGGGTTTCAAGATGATGGCCCAGCGTAACGGCCTGGATGAGCACCACGCCGCCTGCAGCTTCATGATTAGGGTTTCAGGAAAGAAACCCTAGAACTGAATCGCTAATGAACTTCTCAAAATAATCTTCAATATCAAAATCGGATCTCGAATAAAAAAATGAACATAAAATCCTCGAGAATCGACCCGCTCTGATACCATGTTAGAAAATCGGAAGCGGAAGCGAAACATGGAATAAAAGATAGAGAACATAAAGAACGCGGGATTTTACGTGGAACCCTACTCCGTGAGGAGCGGGATGAAACCACGGGAGAAGCCCCTTAACTGGGCGTGTTTGTCTATTGACTTTCTCATCTGTTACAGGAGGCCTGGGGCTCCTTATATAGCCTCCACAGGGCCTCCAAGTCCCACCGTTGGACGATGTGGGACTAAACCACTGGATGGGGTAAATGGATCTCCTCCAGGATCCATTTACCCTGTTACAACTCAATGGGCGCACAACCATATACTCTAACATGTTAATTAAATGTTGATGTGAATTGGATTCACATTGGACATTAAATAGAAAATAAAATTTACATTTTATTTTGGGTTGTGAATGTGATTTACAAATTTCCAATGGCAAGATTGCAATATTCACAAAATAATTATGAATTATTTTTGTAGAATAATTAACAACAATTGTTGTTGTAATAAATTGGAGATACATGGAATAATGTAATCAAGGGAGATTACATTGGAGATGCTCCTTCCATATTAATAGGAGGGACGGCTACCTATTCTTATTAGGAAAGGGGTGGCCGCCCACTCCATGTATATGGAAGGAGGCACTCTCTCTTTCTCATTATCTCCATATTTGTTTGATTTAATTTAAGATTGATTTATATTGATTTATCAATATAGATTTAATCTATATTAAAATAATTATTGTTGGTTTTTACCAACACAAATCTTAGCCATTAAAAGAAACACAAATCAATGAGAGCCATTGGATTTGTGTTGCCCATGGATTAAGATCCATGGATCCCAAAATATTATAAATAGAAGGGCACTCCTTTGCTCTTCTTTACACAATGAGAACATAAGTCTCTCTCTCTCTCTCTGTACACGCCTACTCTCTCTCTCTCCCTCTCATATGGCCGTCCACCATGGATGCCCTAGAGGGAGTCTCCATCACCGCAGCGTCGTCGTTATGTTGTCCGATCGTCTACTCGTGGATCTCTGTCTCCTTCAGTGTGCCTCGCTCGTGAAGTAGACGTTAGATCTCGTGTGTCAAGATCAGGAGATTCGCCGCTTGGATCATCAACATGGATTGCGAGAAGCACGTGTTTCATCAACACGCTCGCAAGCGCCACCTCCGTCGGATCGGACTTGAGATAGGAGGTCTCTTCGTTTCGAGACTCGATCGCAACCACGCTTCAAGAGGTAATCCTGTTACTTGTTTGTGGTTTAGACGAAACGATCCGAGAAGTGTTCTTGGATCATATGGTTTCGTCACATGAAAAAATTTAATTTCCGCTGCATAGAACAACTAGTCCGATTAGTCGTTCTTCGTCGTATTCGATACGATGCTCACGCTTCCGTGATGCACTTGAGGATTATCCCATATCTTTCACTAAGGAGCGGGATGAAACCACGGGAGAACGCTTCAAAGGGTTGATGTATGCATTGCACTTTCTCATCTGATACAGAGGGTGAAAGGCTTCTTATATAGCCCTCACTGAGTTTCCACATCTCACAACTGGTAGATGTGGGACTAAAGTCTTGGATGTAGTAAATGGATCTTGGAGAGATCCATTTACCCATCTCCAACTATAGTGACGCATAACATATATACTCCAACAAGAGAAAATAAAGAAAATGTTAGTGATAGATATACAATAATTAGGGTTAGTAATTAAGGATATTTATATACAATATACCAATTGTTAATAATAGTGAATCAAATGTGGATTTTATTGAATTGTTTAGTTTATGAGGATAATAAATAATAAATAATATAATGTATCATAGATTCATCATCCCCTTACACCTAAACTATGCTCATCCTCAAGCATCTAAAGAATGAAGGAGTTGGATCAATTCCTGACGTGCATGTGAATTTTCAAGGCTCAATTCATCAAGGACCCTTAATTTGAGTAATCCTAAAATTCTTGGTTCAACCATGCTCTAATCAAAAGTAATCCAACTTCTCTAATTATCAAACTCTCTGTTTGTACAAATAATATAACGATATGACTTTTACTGTACTACAATCATGAGTCGACTCGAGATGTCACCCAAGATCCCACTCTAGAAGACCCTCCTCAAGACCTAATCCTAAACACTAGGGAATAAGTCTTCTCTTGCATTCAATCCACCGTCTCTTTAGTTTGTCAGACTTGAAAGTGTAGATGGAAGGCCAGATGATGGAGGACGTAGGATTATGTATTTTCTTTTCTCCGTCACATTGGAACAATGGTCCTCTCGAGTGCCTTATTACTCAACACATGTATATTTTTGATTTGTTGATCAATGTGTCTGTCAATAGAGCTCGGAGTTGTATGCACTTGTTTTCCTGAGAGTACACCGAAGTGTGCCTCTTTTTAGTATCTAAGATACCATCGACACCTAGACTTGTATCACTATATGATGCAGAGTTTTTTTGGGGTGCTAGCTCGACTCCTTGATCCTAGTAGCTTTAGTCCAAGTGGATACTTTGAAATGGTTGGGAGCGCTTACCTTTGATGTAAGCTCTTTTGATATTTAACTTTGAATAGAGAGATCTTTTCTTTCAATATTTCTTTTTCTTTTCTTTTTGACTATCTCCACTGCTTTCACCAAGAGTTGACGCACACCGATCAACCATTATTTAGTTTCATCACACCCTGGCACATAGGTAAATGTCAAACGATAGCATGCAAACTTGATCAATGTGTCTGTCAATAGAGCTCGGAGTCGTATGCACTTGTTTTCCTGAGAGTACACCGAAGTGTGCCTCTTTTTAGTATCTAAGATACCATCGACACCTAGACTTGTATAACTATATGATGCAGAGTTTTTTTTGGGTGCTGGCTCGACTCCTTGATCCTAGTTGCTTTAGTCCAAGTGGATACTTTGAAATGGTTGGGAGCGCTTGCCTTTGATGTAAGCTCTTTTGATATTTAACTTTGAATAGAGAGAGCTTTTCTTTCAATATTTCTTTTTCTTTTCTTTTTGGCTATCTCCACTGCTTTTACCAAGAGTTGACGTACACCGATCAACCATTATTTAGTTTTATCACACCCTGGCACATAGGTAAATGTCAAACGATAGCATGCAAACTTGTTTACATACTAGCTAAGGTTTTGCTGACACTCAGGTTTCTTGAAGCTTTCATTTACTTTATCCCATCTTCGAGTATCATTAAATTGGGTCTAAACTCAAATCTCTAGTCCCAGTCCCTCAAGTGATAGCTCAACTCATCTCATCAATCATGCAGTTGTGGAAGTGATGTGCTGATCATTTTCTTTAGAAGGTAGAGATGAAGAATGCAATATAGCGCTCAAATCTTTCAAATTAGGGAAGTGTGGATTATTAAGTTTTAAACCTTAATGACTAAGGTTGCTTAACTCATACTCTCAAAATCTCAAAAATCAAGTGTCCTCAAATCCTTAAGCCTTGAGTGATAGTGAGTATGTCAGGAATACACCAACTCTAAAGTGAATTTTTTGTGATTTTTGATTTTTGCAATTTTTATGTATTTTTTGCTTTCAATAGAAATAGTGACTGACCCAAGCTCATATGAATAGTTGCATCCATTTTCAGCCAGTATGGGTGTAAGTACGGATCGTTAGACGACTACCCGTGTTACTTCAAGATGGTGCCATTCGCATTGTCTTTTAACCACCTACTCTGCTAAGGGAGATCGTAGTTCCCTCAATGAGAAACGACTACTCATTTTTAAGCTCAGTAGTCAGAATCGCTGCTCAAGAAAAGATTTTAATTTTTCAATTTTTTTATGAAATTTTGAATAAGGTATGTTGTAATTATAAAACAAAAAGTTAGTCCCTCATTTTTGAAAAGATTTTTCAAACCATGTCAAATAATATAAAGATTTGTAAAATATTTTTCAAAAGATTTTCAAAAAGAGTAAAACCCCATTTTTCAAACCAATGTCAAATATTTTTCAAAATAGTTTAGAAAATTTTTCAAAGCATTTTACAAATATTTTTACAAAAATTAGTTCACAAATACTTATATCCTAGCCCTGATAGATTTCAAAAATTTCAAAATACGAGCTATGGTTAAAGTATATATACAATATATATGGTATACCTCCCTATACTTAACTCTTGCTATGTCATCATTGCACAAAGTGATATGAAGCCATAGCTCAGGTTAAATACAAGGTAATATAACATAACCAACTTGGATTCTCCCCCTATACTTAGGTCAAAATGACCTAAGTATAAGAAGAAGATGGACGATTGAATGACTCGGGTTCCACTATACTTAGGCTGAAAATAGCCTATGTAGTGGATATGCAATGATGATGGAGAGACCCGTGGTTAATAATCAGTGATTGTACAAGGTTCCCCCCATACTTAGGCTGAAAATAGCCTAAGTATTAGGATATGGAATTAAGGACGGGGAACCTGTGATCAGTTATTGTTAGAGAAGGGGGTGGATTTACAGAGATGTATAGATGTGCGGAGATGGGGGGCAGTAGATCATCTAGGGTTACAGGAGGGCTGGAGGAAGACACATTCAGGCTCAACCAAGCAAACAATAACCCTTGATGCACCAATACACATGAAGATCAACAAAGGTTGGTCAGTTATTTTGTCCATTTATTGGTGATCATCAAAAATGAAGTCCATTACACAGGTTTCAAGGCTAGGTTTTGGGCACTATCGTAGGGATATGCCCTAACCTCTCAACATTCAAACATCTAGCGTACAATGATAGGGGTTGCTCTCCCATAAATCAATAGTGATTTTTATTCCATTTTACTTCATCAACTTGCATTACGGTCTCAATTTTATGCTTAGGTTATCATTGTAGTTAATGTATATTCAAGTCAAACAAACATCATCTAATCGGTCATTTCCAATTTCTTATAATATCTTAAATGACAAATCAAGAGGAAGATCGAGAAAAACCAATGCATTCATGAAATGCATGATGCATGCTTGAAAGAGAACTTAGAGTGCCTCCAGCAATCTCCATGCATGTGCAAGACTATATTTAAAATTTTACGTTACATGTATGCAAATCGAAGAAATCATACCCTAAACATGATACTATTAGCGAGAGGAATTTGATTTAAATTTGGCTAAGTCGATCGATGTTTATGTTCATCTCGTGAATTACGTGTGTCCTAACATATGAGGTAAGCACAAATGATAGGATAAAAGAGCTCGGAGATCTATGTGCCTATCCCTAGGTCGACACTTAAGTGAAGCATCGCCCGAGTTAGGTGTGAACTTCACATACCATATGTAAGGTTCATGTTTATGTTACACATGCGAGACCTCGAACGAGGACTGTAGGAAATGCAGTGATTACATATATACAAGATAAAATGCATGACATAATGTTTCTTGAATTCCTTGTTTTCTCTTGGATTTCTTCTGCGGATCCTCGCAGTGGGAGCTCCCGCCTCCACGCCTCCATGGTTCTCAAGCGTCATTGGTCTCCGTGAGCTCTGCCACAAAAGAAAAATATCAGAAAATCATCAAGAAAATTGATCAACAAATGATGCAAAAACAAACACAATGTGAAGAACAAAATTTTTAAAAATAATCACATTAAAATAATACAATAAAATTCAATAAAGAAATAAGGGTGAGCCGTGTCCTCGGCAACAACGTTATTTGATGAACGCAAAATCCGTCTCTTTAATAAGCGATAATTGTAGTATAGGAGACAGATCTCGATTCATCAAAAACCACAATCTTTGAATGTTGTGGATAATTTTTACTTGGTAAGTCTATCAAGGTTGAATACAAGAAACAGTGATTTTTAGTTGCGTGATTTCAAATTAATTTAAATAATTAATTTATAGAAAGTTTAATATCCGTGTCAGAAAATAAAGTGAGAATAAAAGAAAATGCGATGAAAAAAATGCAAGGAAAAATAAACAGGGAAGACAAATAAGTACATGATATGTGATTTTGATAATTTCAATCCAATAAAAAAAATCAATTATTCCTCAAGATTTATCACATATCAAAAGAAATAAGGTCAAGAAATATATATATCAAATCAAATCGAGACTGCAGACTGTAGATCAATTCCTATATCCTTGCAAATTGTCAAATCAACAATAATTTTCCTATGATATATACCTCAATTAATGATCAAGAAATCCGACAAATTATCCTAGGTTAAGCCCCTGCAAAGATGAATTCCTCGATTCAATATAATCAATTATCACGAGAGGAGTAAATGAAAATCTCTTTGAATGGGTCCCTTCAGATTAGATCAAATTTTCTCAATAAAGTAGCACAAATATATCAATAATCAAGCCTACACAGATTATGAGTTTCATCAAATAATAATCAGCAACTCAGATCTGTCCCCAAGATATATGAAATGAAAGAGTACAGAATAAGCTTCGAAATGACATATTGTGCATAAAGATCAGAGTCAAATGAGAAAGTTATGAAATAAACAAATTTTAGGGATTAAAATGCAATAAAAATAAATATTTCTTTCTCAAATGGGTCCCTGAAGGACTTATCTACGAATATCAAAACTTCCAGGGGGCTTCAAGCTATTCCACACGTCACATGCCCTGCATGTGAAGCTGGCGTCAACTGGGGGAGGGGGGGCTCTTGCGTATATGGGTGATCTTTAGGGGGGATGATGCAAATTGCCCCCCCAGATCTCATGATTCTCGCGTGCAGGGACCCTAGGCGGTCGGCGATGGAAGGCATGCGACCCAAGGCGAGCACGCGGGACGAGGTGGAGTGGAGGCTCACGGCCGCGCGCCACACGCGTGAAGGCTGGAGGCGGTAAGGGGCGGCTCTGATGAGATGATCTCATCAGATGGTTGAGAATCAAGCAGAAATGAACGACAATGATGAAGGCAGAGGGGAAGGATCCATGGGTTGTAGAGGGTGGCAGGCGGAGAAGCGGCCACATGGGCGGCCCAGAGGGTGTCACGTGGCCCAATCAGATTATTCAGTAAAGGGGAAAATAAAGAGAAATTAGAAAAGAAATAAAAGGAAGAGGAATTAACAATAAGTCAAAACATAAAAGCTGTAGATCTTGATGAGATCTACAAGTTTTATTTGACTAAAAAGTCAGAAAAAGTAAATACACAAAGAAATATTTTTGGTAAGTATTTTTAATAGATAAAAATACTGTTTTTTAACGGGTTTGTTATTTTTTGTATTTTTAATTGCTTTTAAAGCTCAAAATAATATACAATATTTACCTTTTTGGTTGGGATTTTTAATAAAATAAAATAAAGAAAATGTTAGTGATAGATATACAATAACTAGGGTTAGTAATTAGGGTTAATTATATACAGTATACCAATTGTTAATAATTGTGAATTAAATACGAATTTTATTGAATTGTTTAGTTTAGGAGGGTTATAAATAATAAATAATATGATGCATCATATATTCATTAAGGGGGTTGTGTTAAGTATAACTGACAGTCAGCGTAAAAATATTCGGATCTTTCAACATGAATTTGAGCAAGAATCCATTCAGCTGATCCTACTTAAAGTGGGAGAAGGCTTCGTCATTTTGCCATGCATTTCTAAAGGATATGGTAATATCGTTTTAATATCCTCCTTCAATATCCGTATTTGCGTCTGTATTCATATTTAAAAACAGATAAGAATACAGTAACACCTATATCCGTATATGTATCTGTCCGTTTGCATCCCTAGGAGGTGGTGTTAGTTGACCATTTTTCCTTTGGTTGTATAAAGGTTAGATAGGATTAGATGATGCTGGGATTGGAGTGGATGGATTTCAGCAGTTTGTCCTCTTTTTGGGAAGCGCTTTTCAACTCCCCTTTTCGTGCAAATGAGAAATATCATGCCTATAACATTGGTGTGGGTACTCTAGCCCAGAATAGTGTTGTTTTCCATGTTGAACGCCTTTACATTGAAAATATTATCATTCATGCTAAGCCCCTCCAAAACTCGTATTAAATATTTTTAATAGATTAATTTGATTGGGTGGGCACCTAAACTTATTTCATTCTTTTTTGCCTACAAAATTTAACTCTTTTATATTCCAGTTAACACATGGAAAAAGTCAGAAACCCCAGACAGCAGCAATATCAGAAACAATACACACAATTACGTCATTTTTTTCCTATATTAAGGAGAAAACAATAAATGATGGAACCCGCACCCCACAAAAGGGTGTTACAAGAAGGTCAGAAAATGCACATATCCCACCAATCCGGTGCACTTTGGATCATAAAATATGAATATGAATGTTTGTATCTTAAATTGATAAGTATGTCATGCTTTTGAGGCTTTTGCGTGAACCGTGAGATCTTCACACCTTCAAGCTTCTATTGTCTCCTTAACGGATTTCTTGTTTATTTGACCACTTGTAATGCAGGATGAAAGAGACGTAAGGGAAGTATCTTCCAGTTCAGAACTAAGTGATGCAGAGTATACCATTGCAGAGCTGAGAAGAACGGTCAAGGATCTCCAAAGTGATCTGCAGACAGCAAATGCCAAGATTGCAAAGCAGGCAAGTAGAAAATCCTCGAATTTTTTCACTTAAAATTTTGTTGTCCATTAATGCAAAACCATACTAGTAGTAAGACGGAGGACGTTTCTTGACTGGCACCCTCACTGATCTCCTTTATCAAATTATCGATTGGTGCATAGGAGTTGTGTGAGAAAGAATGCAACAAAAAACCAATTGGTGGAAGGTAGAAAATCCAGCCATTTATTGACGCTAAAATATCCACATCCTTTGACATAGAACTAGTCTTTCAGCATGCTTCCTAGTTTGTGACCTGTCGTCCCTAATGGACAAGTCAATGATTCATGTGGAGGCTATATCTTGTCCCCTAGCTGGTGCTACTTTAATACCACGTAAGACCTTCTAATTTATAACTGATTGGCAAAGAGTAAAGAGGCCCATCACTTTATTAGCTACTAAGTAATTTCCACATTTTTCCATTGGAACAAATTTTCTCAAGTAGAACATACAAATCACTTGTACCCACTTAATGGTCTAGTGGTAGTACAATATGTCTACCACACAAAAGACCAGAGTTCAAATCCCATTCTTGCAGGGGTTGCGTTAAGTAATGACGACCAGCGTAAATAATAGTCGAATCTTTCAACATGGATTTGAGCAAGAATCCATGTAGCCGACCCTACTTATAGTGGGAGAAGGCTTAGTACATTTTTTATAGAACATATAAATCACTTATTTTCAAAGATATGTAATATATCTAAAACGCATCTTGCCAAGTGGAAGATTGCCACTGTTGTAAAAGTCGGCCGACTAGTCGGTCCGACTAGTCGAGTCGGGGGGGTAGCCAACTCGACTAGGCCTAGTCGGCCATTAGTCGGTCAACCCGACTAATCGGGCCGACTATTCTAATATGCTTAATGTTATATTTAAAGTCAATTACTCTTTTTGTTTCATTATAATAATATAGAAAATGTTCGAATCTATGCAAATATATAAGAATATATGTATAAAAATGATTTATATTGCAAATATATAAGAATATATGTATAAAAATGATTTATATATTAAAAATAAATAAAAAAAATTCAAAACCGATTAGTGGCCGACTAAATCCGATTAGTCGCCTGACTGCCGATTAATCCTTAGTCAGTGACCCCACCGACCGAGTACCGACTACCGATTTCTGCAACCTTGAAGATTAGCGAAATCAATGTTAAATATTAAACAAATGGTGAACACTTCCCAATGGTGCTCACCGTCTATACTAGTATACTTTCAAAAGAAGAAACATAAAGCAAAAGCTTTTTTCCCCTTCTTGGTTGAGACCACTTTCAAAAGAAGAAACATATAAGCCCGAGATTGACCCAAGATAGACTGAATTGAGGCGAATAATCCATGTAGCCGACCCTACGTAATTGTGGGAGAAGGTTTTGTTGTTGTTGATTATAGCCACTTCCCCAACAATAGCAGCTGTGAGACCTGCTATACTCTATGGATCAGAATGTTTGCAAATCATAGATATGTGCAGAGAATGACAGTAGCAGAAATGAAAATGTTAAAGTAGATGTGTGGTCATACACGAAAAGATCGGATTCAGAATGATGCGATCATAATGAAAGTTGGTGTAGCTCCGATAGAGAATAAGATGAGAGAAAACCGCTTAAGATGGTTTGTGTTGAAAGGAAATGAATCAGATGAATTCCAGAAAACCTTAGAGCTCTCTTATATAGGAGAAAATCTCTATGGGTAAATTACATAAGACGGGACACATAATTACTAAATAGCAAAAATTATTCTAACACTCCCCCTCAAGCTGGAGCATATATATCTAACATGCTCAGCTTGGAACAACAGAGATGAAAAGGCCCCCTAACAAAGATCCTTGGTGAACATGTCTGCTATCTGCTCCCCCGATGATACATAAGAAGTAGAAATGAGTCCTTTTTGAATCAAGTCCCGAGTATAATGACAATCCACTTCAATGTGCTTTGTTCTTTCGTGAAAGGCTGGATTATTGGCAATAAACAAGGCTGCCTGATTATCACATTTGAGACACATAGGAAGAGGTACTTCAATAGTTAAATCAGTCAGAACTGATTTAACCCACATCATCTCAGCACTACCTTGGGCCATTGCCCTATATTCTGACTCTGCACTGGATCGAGCCACAACCGTTTGTTTCTTACTCTTCCAAGCTACTGGTGAACTCCCAACAAATACGATAAAGCCTGAAGTAGACTTTCTATCATTAGGGCACCCAGCATAGTCTGCATCAGCACAACCTGTGACAGATATAGTGGTATCTTTTCTAAACAGAAGACCATCCCCTGGGGAAGACTTCAGATATCTCAGAATCATATAAACAACATTCATGTGAGCCTGCCTGGGTTGCTCCATAAATTGACTCACCCTACTAACCGCAAAGGATATATCAGGCCGGGTAATGGTCACGTACAACAACTTCCCCACAAGCTCTCTATATCGTCTCTTGTCCACCTCATCAGAGCCATCATCATAAAGTTTAACATTAGGATCCATAGGAGTAGTAGCTGGTCTACATTCTGCCATTCCTGTCTCAGATAACAAATCAGTAACATGCTTCCTTTGCGTCATTACCATACCTTGCCCATTTCGTGCAAACTCCAGTCCCAAAAAGTAACGAAGTGTACCCAGATCCTTCGTAACAAACTGCTTGCTAAGAAAGTCCTTGGCTGCTTGAATTCCCTGTTCATCACTACCAGTGATAACAATATCATCAACATACACTAAGATGATTACCACACCTTGTTGACCTCTCTTTACAAGGAGAGTATGATCTGTTGTAGATCTGACAAAGCCTTTTTGTTCAATCAACTCCGAGAGCTTCTGAAACCAGGACCGTGGACTTTGCTTCAAGCCATATATGGCCTTATGAAGACGGCACACCATATTGGACTCCCCCTCAGCAGCAAACCCAGGTGGATGCTGCATATAAACCTCTTCCTGCAAGTCATCATACAAGAAAGCATTTTTGACATCCAGCTGAAAAAGAGGCCAGTCACGGACAACCGCAACTGCAATAAGAATTCGCAAGGTAGAATGACGTGCTACTGGAGAAAACGTCTCCTGATAGTCCACTCCATACGTTTGGGTGAACCCACGAGCAACCAGCCTGGCTTTGTATCGATCAACCGTACCATCAGCCCGATGCTTAATAGTAAAGATCCATTTACTGCCTACTATGGACACACCTGGTGGAGGATGCACAATATCCCATGTACCACGCGACTGCAACGCCGCCATCTCCTCTTCCATAGCCAAACGCCATGGACTACTCTGTAGTGCCTCCTGATATGACCTTGGGATATCCACTGCTGATAACCCAAGAACAAACTTGCGAAACTCCGGGGACAACCGCTCCAAACAGGCCTGTGATCCAAAGTCCATCCCATATTTGGGATTCATTGTCCGCGCACGCTTTTGCCTTCTATGGGCAATAGGAAGATCGAGATCATCAACTGGAGTAGAGGTAGTATCATCTGCACCCTGTACTTCTGTCTGCGCATGCAAATCACCCGTGTCATTAGTAGTACTCAAATGTTCATTACATACCTCGGGCATGCTGGATGATGGAGGAGGCACATGAGCAGAGGGTCGACGCTGATAGACCTGAGGATAAAAAGTAGAAGGTGGTGGTGGAGGTGGTGGTGGTATAGGCCGTGGTGGTGGTGGTATAGGCTGTGGTGGTGGTGGTGGCAGAGTAGAGCATGGAATAGATGGAGGAGGAGGCACATAAATATCATCTCCTTCGTCTGAGTGAGTGAGGTTGTCACCTGTAGGAGCAAAATACATAATGGACTCAAAGAAGGTGATCAGCACTAACATGGTACCGTCGTCTAACTGGATCAAAACACCGATACCCTTTTTGGATTTTGGAATAACCCACAAAAACGCATTTGACAGCTCTGGGAGAGAGCTTATCAAGACCAGGAGAGAAGCAATGAACAAATGCAACGGAACCAAAGACGCGAGGTGTTAGGGAGAAAAGATCCTTCTCGGGAAACGCAGTCAAGAACGGGATCTTCTCTCCTAATACTGACGAAGGCATACGGTTGACTAGATAACAAGCAGTTAGAACCGCATCCCCCCAATAGGAGTGAGGGGCACGACTCTGAATCAATAGGGTCCTGGTAATGTCCAACAAATGACGATGTTTCCTCTCAGCTACCCCATTTTGTTGGGAGGTGTAAGCACATGACTTCCGATGCACAATTCCATGAGACATAAGAAATTTTGAGATATGAGAACTACATAATTCAAGAGCATTATCAGACCGTATAAACTTCACTCTAGCAGAATAAATATTTTTTATTTCAATAATGAAAGACTGGATAACAGAAGCCGCATCAGACTTATTTTTAAGTAGAAAAACCCAACATAACCTAGAAAAATCATCAACTGCAACAAGATAAAACCTGTATCCTTGAAGATCAGGGACACGACTGGGACCCCAAATATCAAAATGTAGCAGCTCAAACAGACCATGACGACTTGGACCTATACGACTCTGAAATGACGACCTGTGATGTTTGCCAAGTTGGCATGCCTCACACTGAAAATTAGACTTGGGAGAAATCTGTGGAAGAATATGGACCATCTTTTGCAACGGAAGATGACCAAATCGAAGATGCCAAGTGTAGGGTGACACCGATCTAGCCCTCATAGAAGAGACACCAGCATAAGGAGATTGTACCAGTCTATAAAGACCCCCTTGCTCACAGCCAGTTCCAATCACTCTGCCCGTTAGGATGTCCTGAAACACAAGAGCAGATGGGTCAAATATGGCACGACAATGTAAATCTTTAGTGATTTGACTAATGGATAGTAGATTCATGGAAAAATCAGGAGCATAAAGAACGTTCTGAAGTCGTATCCCAGGGGTCAATTGCACCTCCCCCTGACCAGTAATGGGAGAGTGTGTTCCGTCAGCAATTATCACGGAGCGTCCTGTCTGAGTCGCAATAAAATCATCCAATTGCTTTTTGTCACCACATAAATGGTGAGATGCTCCTGAGTCCATAATCCATTCTGATAGATCTGCTCTGTAACAACTAGTAAGTGCATACGTTGTACCTGAAGAGGATGCTGATGCTGAGCCGGCTATCTCTGAAGATCCTGAAGTACTAGCTGGTCCCTGGCCAGGCATGATCTCCCGAAGTCTCGATACTAGCTCCTCAAACCTCTGATCTGTGACAAGGGAAGGACCCCCTTCCTGCTGAGCCTGCTCCGCCACGCGTGCCGTAGTAGTAGGAAACCCATGCTTAGAATAGCATGTTTCCTCAGTGTGTCCAGTCCTGCGACAGTAGGTGCACGGCTGTCTAGGAGGTCTGTTACCTCCTCCTCGACCACGACCACCTCTACCTCTGAAATGGGAATAGCCTCCTCTGCCGCGAGAAGATGCCATGGCTGAAGGTGTCGGAACTCCACCATGAGATATGGAGAGTCTACTCAACCTGCGATAGGCCTCTTCCATAGGTGGTATGGTGGCATCTGTAAGAATCTATGCTCGGGCGGCATCAAACTCCGGATCAAGGGCTGCTAGAAACACTCCAGTCATCACCGAGTCCCTGTATGCTTTGAGCTGCTCCGGTGTAGCTGTCAATGGAATGTACCCGTGTAGCTTCTCAAACATACCCCTCAGAGAGGTGTACAGGGTATGAAGAGGACACCCGTTCTGCTTCGAGGTAAAGATGTCATGCTGGAGTTGTAAGATCTTGGACTCGTTCTTCGCCGGAGAATATGTGGCTGCCAGGATATCCCACATAGCCTTCGCAGTGGATTGACTCAGAATGTCGTTGGTTATTTCCATGGCCACGGTACCAGATAGCCAAACACGCGCATAAGCATCGTCAGCCTCCCATGAGGCGTTAACCCCAGTCTTGTCAACAGGTTCCTCTTGTGTGAGGATATGTTTCTTGCCATTGCACTGCATAAGACTCATGAACTGCATGGCCCACAGTTCATAGTTCGTACCATCCATCTTTACAACGGGTGCTGGACCTTTGAAGGCACCCAGAGATGGAAAATCTACCTTGTTGTCTGACATGACGACAACAATAACCTGTAACTGAGGTTACACAATCAGACGACAATGTCTACTTGTTCATAGACTTAAATGACAATCTCCATGCTGGTCATGCGCACAGAACAGGTGCATCCAAACTAGTACGGCTAGGGCACATAACAGGGCCTATAGTGCATACGCACATGGAGTGCTTGCACAGGGTGCACGTTACAGGACCACGTGCTACAGGACGTGCTGCTCCAGACGCGAGTAGCGCTACAGGACGAGCGCTACAGGAAGTCGTCTCCTGTAACGTGCTAGCGCGCAGGGGTTCGCCTTGGCCATGCATCTTGGACGTGCTAGCGCGCAGGGGGACGCGCGTAGAGAGTCGGCGCAGGGGGTCGACTGGAGTTATCTTGGACGCGTCCCTAGGTACAGGAAGTCGTCGCCTCTGCGTCGCGTGATGACCGCTCTACAGGAGGGCGCCGCCTCTGCGTCGCACGATGACCGCGCAAGTGCTAGCGCGCAGGGGCCCTGGTTGCGTGAGGTCCGAGCGTGCTCCGATCGACGAAGGTTGGCAGCATCAATCTTGAAAATAGATAGAGAGAGAAGGGTGGCGGGTGGGGTGGGGTTAGGGTTAGGGTTTCAAGAACTCCGGCCTAGGACCGTCGCTCTGATACCATGTTGAAAGGAAATGAATCAGATGAATTCCAGAAAACCCTAGAGCTCTCTTATATAGGAGAAAAGCTCTATGGGTAAATTACATAAGACGGGACACATAATTACTAAATAGCAAAAATTATTCCAACAGTTTGGCCATTTGCAAAGGATGCCGGTTGATGCACCGGTTAGAAGATGTGAGATTTGGGATGTTGGGCCAATTAAGAGAGGGCAGGAAAGGCTCAAGAAGTGTTGGACTGAGACTATCTGAAGGGATCTTAGTTATTTGGATTTAAGCTTGAGAATGACCCAAAATAGATCTGACTGGAGGCAAAAAAATCATGTAGCCAACCCTACTTAATTGTAGGAAAGGCTTTGTTGTTGTTGTGTTATGGCCACTTCCTCATTGGAAGAGCGCATGACTAAAGACTTTCATGAAATTTTATTTTAGTTAACACGAGGAGAATGTCACAAGCCTTAACACCTCTCAACAGCCCATGCATTCATGCCATTGATTTTCCATAGATTAAACATCGAAGTAGAAGAAATGGAGCTAAAATTACTTGAGACGGTTGCTATCAAAGACCAAACATGCAATCCACAAGCAAGTACGAGCACACACATGATTTACATGGAAAACCCTCACCGTGTAGCAGGGAAAAAATCATGAGTAAAAAGAGGCTCCACTATGACAAAAAACTAAGTACCCTAATGAGATTATCTGATAACCCATGCCTTACCCTAAAACACACACACATATATATGAGTAATTAACCGGGTTGATCAAGATCCATTCATGGAATGTAATCACGGATCGCAATCGTGTTTGAGCTTCAAGGCATATTTCAACAGTTGCAAAAAGGAAAATGAATATAAAGTATAAACAACCTAACTACCCAATGCAGTTTGAATATCAAACTACGAGATGTGTTAAAATGGTCATTGAATATATACTCGGCCAAAAAACGATGACTTGTTATAAGACAAAATGATGATGTGTTTTTAAGACTGGAATTTGTAGTTCCAAACCTAAAAGCTTCTACAGTCTGCACGCTTAATTTTCACGCTAATCCCAACCCGAATGTACTGCAGGATGAAAATGACAAAATGCATGCAGCTTCCACTTCAGAAGTTAGTTTTGCAGAGAGTAGAGTTGCCGATTTGGAAAAGATGGTTGTGGAACTTCAAAATGATTTGCGGACTGCAAATGCCAAGATCGCCAAGCAGGCAAGTAGAAGGCCCTTATGTATCTTTTACAGATTAGATGTATCAGGGCATTCTTTTCTTTTTATTCATATCACTGCAAAGAAACTACATATATTTATTTATCTAATGTTTGCCAAGGGACATAAACATTGCCTTCTCCTTTCTGGCTCTTGTTCTCATCAAGCTGGATTAGTGTGCATTATTTTTTTTTAAAAAATAATGAAAATAGTAAAATGTAAAGTTTTATGAACAACATGACTTGTAAATCGGAGAACGAATGTGTGATCACCATTTGGAATTTCACAATCAGCAGGAGGTGCAAATCACGGAAGCGAGGAGCAAAGTTCAAGTAGAGGAGACGACATCGAGAGATTTTGTTTTAGAACCAACAACGGTATCGAAAAGGAAGAGCAAAAAGAGGACAGAGGGTCCCTCGGAGGTTACCCTGGCTCATCCCGCAGCGGCTGCCATGGAGCCTACCTTGTGGGAGTCACTGAAATTCGTGATGGGAATCGCCTTCTTCTCGGTGATCGTTGGCATTATTCTTGGCAAGAGATATTGAGGTATTTTTGCAGCCTATGCATTTTTATTCGTTATTCAAGTATGTATCATTTGTTACATTGGTGTAGCTAGAGCTATGGTCTTGGGTAGGGAGTTAGGCTTTTTATGATCTAAACGTTCCTACCCTCGTGTTGTGCGTGCATGGGTCGGTTTTGCGGAGTCATGCTGCTGTTTGTATTGTATTTAGCACCCGTCATGTCTAAATTAATTTTGACTGGGATGAAACTTCTATAGAAATAAATCCATTCCATTTTTGGTGATCTGAGTTGACTTGATCATCTGTTTATTTAGAAGTACATATAAGCATAGGGATTTGCCTCTATGTAGTACATTACAGATTGTATGTTATGTAAAATTTGGAGCAGTTTGAACCTCTTTATTACAGATAGTGGAGTAAGATATGAAGTCATAAGTTTGTAGCAAGAATATTCATATTCTACTTTGCTTAGTTTCTTTCAAGTTTGTGATTAATAAATAATGAGAAGAAAATGGGAGATTGCACCTGAAGCTCTGTTTTTTTTGTTATCAGCATAATTCATATGCAATAGATCTTGGTGGGCTTGCAGTAATCATTTTTTAAAGGTCCATATGACTAGTTTTTTTATGTACCAGGGGTATATTGATAATTTTACATAACGCTCATTGTAACCCTAACCTTGGAATTGTGGTATAAGAGTGTATGTTGGGATAACCGCTTATTGCACTACAAGAACAGTTTCCAGAAAGAGGAGAGTCTGGTGTGAACAACGGACATATGCACATTGCTGAACCACTATAAATCCGTGTATTGTGATTGTGCGTGTTTCTCTTACTTGATTGTTAGTATGTATGTGTGTGCTTGATTGGGACCGTTCCCAAGGAAGTTGATCTAGCACTAGTGGAAGATAAAATGAAGGCGTGTTTTAGGGGGTTTGGACATTTGCAGAGAGCAAGAGTCAATACTGTTGGGTATGGAAACGATGCCAACAATTCTCTAATACCGGTTGATGGGACGTGCGGATGTTGTATCAACTCTGCTCTGATACCCGCTGTTAGGAACAAACAACCAGATATGGATGCAGATACACAATCGACCATCACCACGGAAGCACGTAAAAGAAAGAACAAGCAGATATAATGATGGCCGGTCACCTTTCGTGACCATTGGAGAAGAAAGATCACTATAAATTAAAACGACTACAACTCTCTCCATTCCCTCGCTCTCTCATATCTTTCTCCTCTCTCTCTCTCTCCCTCTCTAGGGGTTACATTGTTCTTGTGGTGGTGGTAAGACAATGCATTTACCCCTCTCTATCTATAGCCCAGTTACAACCCTGTAGTCCTATTCCTACTAGGACTATAAACAGAATACAACTCAATCATTATTAGGATTAAGAGTCCAATCCCATTAGGATTTCCAATCCTAATTTGACTCTAATCCTAACAAATACCCCAATGTGAAAACCCGGTGAGGAGCATTACATGAGGAACGCTATAAAAGTGCGACGAGGAAATCATCAAGCATGATCTCGTACTTTTGGAGCCAAGTCGATGTTTGATCCGACCAATGATAGATATGAACGGAGGCAAAAGATACTTGTAGCAAGAATTGCTTTGTTTCAATGATACCACGTGCTCGAGCTCGCTGGCTCTAGTATAAACTTTTGCAACTGTTCTTTTTAGAGGCTTTCTATCTATATCATGATGATATTATGTAAGTTATAAAAGTCGTGATGATGGTATCTTAAAATCTATGAATTACAATGTTCTAATTGAGGGGAATACACAGGTATAAGTGAATCCAAAAGTGATGGATTAGGAATTTATAGTGGGTGAATACATGGAAACAAGTTTGTTCTTTATTTTAGAAATCGGTGAAAATATGTCAAAATTGATTATTGGCTGCAAAAGTAATTACCTTTACCAATATGTCCAACCAGAACGCCATTCATAAAAAAATGGCGAAGCCTTTTCCCACTTTAAGGTAGGCTGCATGAACTCATGCTCTGATCCATGTTGAAAGATCCAGCTATTTTTTATGGGGATTGTTGGTTACCTAACACAACCTCCACAAAAAGGGATTCGAACCTTAATCTTTTGGGTAGTATACTGTACTACTGCCAGACCATTGAAGACAATGGATATTGTTTCAAGATGTTATTTTACCCATGATCCCATGAATAACATATATGCTTGTAGACCCAAATATATGTGTTAATTTTTAATTGCATGCCAGTTGGGTTGGCAAAATGGATTGAAGAACCTTATCGTTGCTCATCTTCCCATGAGGGATGCAAACGGATAAGGATATGTCCCTATCCATGTTATATGAAAGGGAAGCTGCTCCTACTCCATGTCCATTTTTCACCGCATTTTTTTGTATTTTTTTGAAAAATACCACAATGCATTTCACCACTATATTCCAATTTTGCTAGAAAAAGAGACTCCTATGCCCTCCATCGAGAACATGTAATTTTAACAATCTTAGAATTGTTGTAGTCGACCGGTTCTGGATGGAGGGCATATGAGTTTCTATTTCTGACGAAATTGAAATGACATATTAGAGTGATATAGTGATGAAAATATATTGTGATATTTTTCATAAAAATAAAAAAACAACGAAAAATGGGCATGGAGTAGCTAAAGTTGGATGCTCCATGGAGCAACTTTCCTATCTTTTTTAAGTTAATTTATAAAGTATTTCTAATATTTATTCATATCTGATTCATATGTTTACATCCTTATATCTTTTTAAAGATATAATAACATATTCTTCATATCCGTAAATATTTGTATTCACATCCATATTCGTAACGCTTACTTATGTATATGTATCTGACCATTTGCATTCCTACTTCCTACTCCTAAGTCGCTGACATTGCTCGTCATAAACATTAAGGGAGGTAAGCATTATTAAAATTACGAAATAAATTTGAATATATTTAGTGAAAATTTACCGAGAGGTGTCTTTTTTTTACTTTGGTACTTAACTCGCAAGGTATTGGCAATTTACTCTCAAAGATAGTGCCAACAAACTACATAAACTACTAATACTTTTGTTTCTCAAGACTCATCTCGAACACTTTTATATATAAGTTTACTTTAAGATATAAGATATTTGCAACACCTTTGGTCTAAACAAAATAATTGTTACCATCAAAGTACAACAATTTGTTGACCAAGTATGATGATGTCTTAGTAAATGCAGCAAAGCTTTGTTGTGCAATTGGATCTCATATACCTAATTCGATTTGGCATGAGAAGGAGGGTTGAATTTCTTACAAGGAAAATTAAAATTTAAGATACAAGATAAAGAATAAGTAAACCACAAATTTCACCTTGATTTTAACGAGGAAAACCTCCCAAGTAAAAATCACAAACCAGAATATACCATTCTAAGACTATCTACTCATTCTTTCATCAAAGAAACCTTCCCCTATCTTATGCTACTTCAACTAGGGTTGCACAACATATTTTACAAAATTCATATCGAAGATAATCTAAACACACAATCAATTACAATCAAGCAATCACGAAGAATACACACGATTTACGTGGCAAAATCCCATCAGCGTAGCGGGAAAAAAAACCATGGGCAAAGAGAGATTCCACAATGAGAGAAAATAGGAGTACATATACAAGAACCCTAGGAGGCAGCGACTTCCCGGGAATGAGACTCTATGATCACCGCATTAACCCTACAATATGTATATATAAATGTAATCGGTAAACAGATCCTAATCGGATCTAAATCCCCTCAATCGAGTCAGCCAAGATTTATTTACGGAATGTACTCAGATCGCAAACAAGCCGATGCTTCAAGGCATATTTTAACCGTTTCTTTTTTTGGAAAACTTAGGAATGATTTTATCTTACACAGAGAAAGAGACACGTATAATGGATACTTATGTACAACAAGCTAGAAAAAGAATACTCTTGTTAGTATATACACAAGCTTACAAAGCTTGTGAACATGTGAGTGACGCTCGAGTATTGTACGAGAAGTAGGAACTCTAGGGGGCATTCGATTTGGGAATAAGCAGGAATAAGGAGAATAATGGTCTATTCTCTGTTCGGCTGGAAAGATAAGAATAAGGAGAATAACATGAAATAAGTGTAGGTAAGGTAGAATAAAGATAGGAATAAGGGTGGAATACGGTGAAATAATGGGATCTGGATGGGAATAGCCGTACTCTTGGGAACCGCGTCGGGCGGGGAATTGACCCCTTATTTCAGTGCTTATTCTCCATGAACATGGTCGAAAGATCACTTTAAACTTGAGAAGAACACACACGTTGAGAATTTCAATTCACAAACAACTTGGATGCTTGAAGATGAATTGCTTCAAAACCTCAAAAGTCATGTTTATATCGAAGGTCATATATGTATGTTAGAAATAGCTTAATAGCTTATGTAGGATTACTAAATATAGATAAGAGTTTAAAATTGGATAAAATAGAAACATCGAGATTCACGTAAGGGGTGTTCGGTTCAGGAATAAGCAGAAATAAGGATATGGAATAAGGAGAATAATGGTCTATTCTCTATTCGACCGGAAAGATATGAATAAGGAGATTAAGGATATGTATAGTGGAATAAGGATAGGAATAACGTGAAATAATGGGATGTAGATGAGAATAGTCGTACTTTTGAGAATCATGCCAGGCAGAAAATTGACCACTTATCAAACGAACAAGGCCATAGAATCAGTCAGTTCAACAAAAAATTGGCCGATCAAAAGGTGATTAGTTGACTAATTTTTAGAGTTAGTTAATTTCGAAAGGTCGATCGAAAGGTTGATTGAACATGACTACTTGATGAGCATACAATTCATCCTCACAACTTTTGCATAATTAATGCTAAATCCTAAAGTTATATTTCAATGCATATCAATAAATAAATATTAAAAATAGCTAAAAAAGATATTACATCTTAATTAACAATCAATATGAACTAGACAGATTTGCATAAAAGGATTGAGACCTATGAATACATGGGACAATAACTCAAACGAAATTCCAATACGTGTTAAAGTAAATAACATATATTTTTATATGCGAGTTCCATGAAAAGACATAAAAATGGCTTTTATTAAGTTAATAAAAATTCAAAAATTAAAATAAAAGTCAAAATCTCTAAATAAAACTAAATTTTTATAGTTATTTACAAAGCCAAATAAACTTGTTTCTATTTTTTAGTAATACATATTATGATTATATAGAAAGCATTCAAAATTTAATTAAATGAAAATATGTATGAGTATGTGTGTATAATATATTTATAAACAAGGAAAGCATGCAATAAACCTAAGAATTAAGAGATTTCAAGAGGACTAATATTCTTAGATTTTGATTCTCTTCAACTTCATGTTGTGACTTTTTCCAAATTTATAAAATTTGATAAAAACTGATCAGTATTTACTTAGATACGATTTTGTTAATTAATAGTCTTGCCCGAATTAAATAAAAATAAATAAATTACATATTTAGACAAAATCCCAACAACGGTGTTCATTAATATTCTAGTTTTTTGATTATGTAAATCATTTTAAAATAGATTTAAAATTTGAATTAAAAAGTTAATTTAAATAAAACTAAAGTTTTAAGCAAAAACAAATAAATTAATAAAAAATAGTTAAACGCCTAAGTAGTATGTGCATCCTCATTGTCTCTATGTAGTCCGTTTACATCAAGCTATAAGGTTTATAAATAATCAAAATCATGACTAATTTCATGTTACAAAGAGACTAAAAATTATAATTACTTAAGCCTTGATTTTAGGCATCACATTTCTGATACCTCACGATCCCTGTACTTCTCAACCTTTGAAACAACACAATTCCTCCCTCGACTTCGTAAACTTGCTAACTCTTACCCCATGAACCATGTGGTTAATCTGTTTGAAGCTCATGAGGATTCGTGGGGTAATATATTGGGCGATGGGGTAATTACGTTGTGCAAAATCTCGTAGAGATAACCTACAAATTTTATAGGGTTCATGGGGTAAATATCCCAAATTATAAAAGGATCAAATTCCACTCATTTCCTATTCTAGTTAGTTGGGGGGTAGGGATGAACATTGGATTGGGGTGAACCAACCTATCCCAGGAGCTCGACACGCGAGCCTGACCTAAAATCTGACCCAATTTATATCGTGCCAGGCTCGGGTCAAAAATTTGGCCCATTAAATAAGTAGGTTGGGCGTCGATTGACCTCAATCCAAACCTGAGAGCCCGCAACCCAACCCGATAAGGGCCCAGTAAGATACCCATATAACAACCCATGATCTCAAATTATAATAGTGTGGTTCTATATATTTCATCAATCTTTACTTCGTACATACATGTAATTGTCTACTCTCTTCTCCTATTTCTACTCTCTTCTCCTAGTGTTAACTCGTAGTTATGCTTTTCTCATCATCTTCATCGTAACATTGCTTTTCTCTCTACATGATGAGTATCACTTCTCTCATTGATTTCTATATGTTTGTCTCGTATGATACACTATTTTATTTGTGAACCGTTAGGTTTAAACCAATGCTTTCTATACCAATAATCCTTATATAACCATCATCTTCTATGTTCCATCAATAACATCGGTACCTTCGATCATCTATTTTTCTTCTCCATGCTCTCACCCAATTTTTTTAATATGTTGGCCCGGCCCAAACTCGAACCCATACTAATCGGACCAGGAAGCGTGGGCCGAGTGGAACAAAAAAATTCAGGCCTCGGACTGGCCCACGACTCGTTAATTTTAGTCTGCCTTGGATTGGGTCAACTTAGATCCGACGGGGCCCCGCCTGATGCTGATCCCTAGTTTAAAGTCTCATACATGTCATGGTATGTGAAAGACCATATATTATTTATGTTGTGGACATTGGTAGCAGTTTCACGGGGAACCTCGGAAAATGTTATTGATGGATATTCAGATTCAAACAATATTGCAGATATTGTTGACAAGAGATCAGTGACATGTTAGCCATTACCTCGGAAGATATATTAGTTGAAAGTCTATCTTACAACTTTCAGTTACTTTGTTTACCACAATATATGATATTGGCAGAAGCTACCAAGAAAGGCATTTGGTTAAAAGGCTTGGTTAAAGGTCTCATCCAACAACAGGTTCAAGCTAGCATATATTTTGACAGTTTTGATATGTCTAACCAAGGATCAAATTCGTTATGATTTGATCAGGCATATTTACATCTATTACTTTATCCATTCTAAGAAGAGGACCAATGTGAAGAACGTCTACATGGCAAATAATTCTGCTAATAGGTTCATTAAGGTGGTTCATAGGAGCAAGTTCAAACACTGTATGAGCCCAATTAATATCAATTGTTGGCAATAGCCTTGTTGAGGGGAAGGTAGCAAATTAGTATAGTTGTTGATATTATGTTACATTTGGATTCAATTCAAGATGGATATTGTTGATATGTTTCGATTCCTAATTAATTAAGGATCTAAGTAGATCCTGATTGACTAGTGACTAGGGAATTTGTCTAGATTATGATTGATTAACGGATCCATATAGAATATGGTGGTTTTCCAACCCTTGTTTTCTTCCCATTGAGAAATATCTAAGGATTGTCTCGTTTATGGACACTTGTCTATACATGGGTTTGCATCTTGAATCATTGTAATGTCCCGAGCTTAGGTCTCAGTCTATTATCGAGGAAAATTGGTCATGACAACTTGTTGGGTTCACGCCTGAATTGACTCATTGACAATCACCCAAAATGCTAAAGCCCAAGTTGGTAAGTAGTAATCCCCAACTTTTATAACTCACTCTCAAACTTTGTAAGTTTCCCATGTAAGACTATGTTTAGGGTTGAGGTATTACAATCATCCTTTGTACTACGTCTTCCACCATATTCGGAGAGATCCACAGCTGCTGCCAAGGACGTCAAACAGTTATTGGTGAATCTTATTTATCTTGTATTGTAATCGTTTTCATGCTTGCTTGTATGTATGAATGATCTATCCCCTACTTTTGCTACATGCAACAAATGATTAGTAGTTATTATCGATGACTAATCCTTTACTATATATTAAGGAGGGGGAGTCCACCCACCCCCATTAGTTAATCTTTTTGAAAATTCCATTTGTATCCTTATTTATTTATTAAGATGTGAAAATTCCATTTACTATATATTATGGAGGGGGAGTCCACCCACCTCCATTAGTTAATCTTTTTGAAAATTTCATTTGTATCCTTATTTAATTATTAAGATGTGAAAATTCCATTTACTATATATTATGGAGGGGAGTCCACCCACCTCCATTAGTTAATCTTTTTGAAAATTCCATTTGTATCCTTATTTATTTATTAAGATGTGAAAATTCCATTTGTGTCCTTATTTATTTATTAAAATGTATGCCCCATTTATTTGTTGATGATCCATACCCTGTTTTTTAGTTGTGTCACAATTATATCAACATACATACAAAATTTTGTTAATGCATAATATTGATATATACCTCTCTGATATATATATACTTGTGTATGTGTGTATATATACAATATATGTATATAGGAAGATATTCACATGAATATCTACCTAATTTATATATGTCTGCATATTTGTATCCTAAAAAATATAAAATAGTATTGATATAAGTCAATATTTTCAAACGGATATCCATATCTCTAAAAAATGAATATCCATATCATTGGAAATGGATATGTTGTAGTATAAGATCAAGCATTCTATATACTACAAGAAAATAGATCTATAGTAACCTTTTTTAAATCTGTCACTATATCTCATGTAGTTAAACATATAACGATGATTTTGTTCGTTGAGAAGTTATTTTTTATACTTGAAATTAACGATAGACGATGTATCCGTCGTTTTATTTTGTTCAACATTTTAGATAAATCGAAACTCATTTTTTAGTTCAAAATTCAGCAACTATTACTTACAATATTGAAAAATAACAATATATAAGTGTTGTTATATAAGTCGGCGTTGATGATGTAGCAATAAATATGACATTCGTTACTAATTTTTATTAAAAAATAATTTGCAATGATTAATATTGTTGTTATATATTGAACAGATATACAAGCCACATATTCTAAAAACGTCAAGACCCATAATTTACTGTGTGACAGTACTGGACATGTATTGTGTATGCATCTATGAAAATACATTTTTGTATACCCATGGAACTTTTAATTTAAAATATTGTGTACTTATCCAAAATCCTACGTAGGAGATGGAGAGTAGCTCCTCGAAGTTGAGCTTCAAGTTCCTAAACTTCAATAGCCCTCAATGCATTGCTCACTACAGTTGTTGCTTTTATTGCTACAGAAAGTAGCTCCTCGAAGTTGAGCTTCAAGTTCCTAAACTTCAATAGCCCTCAATGCATTGCTCACTACAGTTGTTGCTTTTATTGCTACAGAACAAGTTGATACCGGTGCATGAGAGTGAGTAATAATTTTAAAAATTATTTTGATTACATTAGTACGCCAATTGTACCAACTTAAATGGCCTGGTGGTAGTGCAATGTGTCTACCACCAAAAAGACCAATGTTCAAATCCCTCACCTCCTTGTAGGGGTTGCGCTAGGTAGTCGACAACAAGCGTAAAAAATAGTCGAATATTTCAGCATGAATTTGAGCAAGAATCCATGTAGCCGACCCTACTTATAGTTGAAGAACTTCGTCATTTTTTAATATACCAATTAAAAAGGGTTAAATGGGGTTGCCCTCGGAGGAGCTAACTTGGCTCCCCCGCATCATTTCACCTGTTTTTTTATTTTTTTTTGAAATTTCTTCCGTGAATATTCATCACTATATCCATATATTATGCTATTCAAATTTCGTGCGAAACAGTGACTCGTACGGCCTCCATCCATACATTCATTTTTTAACGGTAATAGAATTGCTAAAGATGACCCTTCTGGATGGAGGTCGTATGAATCCATGTTTCGCGCGAAATTTGAATGGCATAATATAAGTATATATTGATGAAAATCCACAGAAGAAGTTTTAAAAAAAATAAAAAATGGGCGAAATGATGCGGGGGAACCAAGTTAGCTCCCCCCATGGGGGGGTAGCCCCATTTTACCCTTTACAAAATAGCCTGAAATATTTCGTTTCATCATATTTCAATTCATATAATGGAAGAATCACAAACACGAAAAGAATTATATGATAATTGATAGGTTGTGAACAAGTAGAGTTATAGGAAAAAGCAAAAGAAAATAATTAAATCAATAGAAAATAGAATATTATTCATTAAAATATAGATAAACACCTAAGAGTGGATGATCTCTGAAATTTGATTTTGAAAGACAATATTATGAATCGACATGAATAATGAAAAAGCCCATAAAACAAAATTAGCTTAAGACAATGAATACTTTACTATTCATTTTTATATCTCCAATAGTTAGATATATAATAATGAACAATATTTATTACTTGATTATTTATTTTCATAGTCGAAATTATACTCCTCGCTATATTCTTAGCAATAAATAATATAGCATGATTACATGTTGGACTTTTCTTTTAATCGTTGTTTTGCTATTAAATTACGAAATGACATATGGAGAGGGGGTTTGTCACCCACTATCAATAACGACAAATTCACTAGATGCTCATCCTTGTTGTTATACAATTAACAAACAAACATCATAGTAGTGGATTACAAATATATATCATTCTAGACATAATTTTGTTATTGTGGGTCAATGTTGTATATATTACATATATTTTAATATCATACAAACAAATTTTGTATTTTTTTATAAAATATATTGCTTTATCTACTGCAGTCACTATTTTACATGATGATTTACATTATAAATCAGAAATACGCATGCATACAAATGAAATAATATATTACTGTATATCAAAGCAGAAGTCAAATTTTGTACAAAACAAATGCAATATCAGATCAAATATGGATAATTCTAATGGTATGTTTACACTTATGTTCACACAGTACATCACTTCAACATTTTTTGTATTTGAACCATAACGTCTTGTATTTATGATATGATCTATACTAAATTCTTCTCTATTTGATCTTTTAACAGTAAGCATGAAGGTTTAATATTTAGAGTTTAAAATGAATCATATTATACACATAAAATAGGTTGAAGTAAAGTGATGCAAAAAAACATATATCAAAAATATTTTTAAAACTATCATTATATATACGATGTTAAAATATAACTAATCTTATTTATTGTAACATATCTGACATTTAAAATTTGAATCAAATGTTCTAATCATTGCTATATTGTTAGATACTATTGATAGAAGCATAATTATATATTTTCTTCATTTTGTACTACCACTTATGGATTTAGTAACAAGCACTGTAAGAAAAAATATCGAGAATAACATCATTCGTTTTGAATTCAAAACTTAATTAATTTTCTTTACTTTTCGTTTGATTAAAAAATTATTCCCATTGTTTGGCTCAAAATGAGTAAACTACATGCCTCTAAATATAACCTCCTCTACTTTATAAGGTATCTTTAGTTTATAATAAAATTTCTTGAAATTTGTGTATGGACATTTCCTTAGGGGACATTCGATTCGGGAATAAATACGAATATGGGTGGGAAATAAGCTGGAATTAGCATTATTCCTATTCGACTAGAAGGATAAAAATAAGGGAAATAAGGTCGAATAAGGGTGGGTAAATGCTATTCTCCGTCCAATTGTCACATGAGGGATAAGAAAAGGTATTACAAGTTAGTAGATAAGGAGGAATACGGGAAGGGGGGGATAAGGGAACGTATAAGGAGAAATAAGGAAAGATAATAATAAGGGAAGGGGAATAAGGAGAAATAAGAGAATAGAGAAATAAGGGCTTATTCCTATTCTCCTATCAAACATGTTCTTAAGAAAAAAAAAGCACCTTCCCGTGCAAAGCACGGGGACCAACTAGTTTACATTAGCCATGACCAGTTGACCTAATTTTGGCTAATTTCGTAGATTGTTACTGGAGTCATTAATCATGACTAATTAGTTGATTTGTATTGGATTGGGGAAATTATGACCTCACCTCATGGGGTTGGGCCTTATATGCATAAAATCATATCTAGTCCAGATAACAGAATATGGAAACAGATTTTCCCTGTCAAATCCATCCACAGCCTGCAAAATATCCAACTCTCACCAGTTCTCTTCTCACAAAGGATAAATAATCAAGATTCAAGAGAAGGTAGAAGTGATGTAATGCAGCCCATCTGAATGGATAGTGTTAACTAACATTGACACAGTGAGAGAGCATTGGAACAATGCAATGAAGATAGGGAAGGAGGAGAGGGCCATTTACTAGTGACTGACAGCAAGTCACAGATTTGCAGAGAGAGAGAGAGAGAGAGAGAGTAGAGAGAGAGCATTCCTGACAGCATCATCAGATACCCAACCATGAATCTGAGGCACCCATTGATTGCGAGAAGGGAGGAGGGAAAGACATGTCAGTAGGCACCAGCACAGAAACAGTGCTCCTCCATCAACAGAAGCAAACTTGGGGTGGAGCTCCCATTGCTTTGCACATGGGATGGGGCTGCCTCAGATTCATCATCCATTATCTCATCAACCACCACCTTGATCCCACTGACCATCTAAGTCTAGGATTAATATCGTCGCGAGGATATTGGCGTGGGCCTGTTCGCGAGGCTTAACAAGGTCCAGTCCTCACATGCTACCTGCGTGTATGTCGATCGTTTGTTCTCTAATGACAGTGTTTCACATTTGATTAATATAACTGCATTCATGAACTCTAGTTCTGATCAGATTCACCACAATCTGTCCTCCATGCAAGGAACATGGAATAACATTAGGTGATCACCTTCCTAGATAAGGTAGAGGAAGAATATCATTTGTTTGCCTCTTCTTTACCCAAATTTGTTAAGGTTATCCTCCCAAAGATTCCTTCCATCTGGGTGGGGTGACAGTGTGGAGGGGAGAAAGGAGGAGTTTGAAGTTTCATGTTAGATTTATGCTATGATATATGAAGTGTAAATGTGTGGAGTTTTACCTTCCACACCCCTTTATGCTTTTACATATAGAAAGCATAGGGTCACATGAGTTTTACCTTCCACACCCCTTTATGCTTTTACATATAGAAAGCATAGGGTCACATGAGAAAGAATTTAGTCTTGTCTGGCTGCCCCTCCTTTTGCCAAATGGGAGAGTGGTCCACTCTTGGAGGCCAACTAGCAGTGGGACCTTTGCCTAACCTAAACTAGAATGTGGATTCCCCACAATGGGTCCTATCCCTAAAATACATGTCATATTTTGGCTTTTTCTTTGAACACTACTGGATCAACTTCTCTTCTCCCTAGTAACTCCTATTCGACTCTTCTCGAGGAAGGTAAGTAAGTGTAGTGTTAATATACTTCGAATCTTAACCCTATGTCTTGCTGGACCCCATTGGCGAACAGTCCTATGCACCTCTGCCTGACTGGGCCGGCTCGGCCCAGCCCGAAGCCCAGCCCAAAAAGTCCGGTCCGGCCCAGGCCCAGATGAATACCGGGCCAGGCTTGGGCCCAATATTTAGGCCCAAATTTTTTTGGGTCGGGCTTGGCTCGGCCCAGCCCGACCCAGCCCAAGGGCCCGGCCCGGAGAGGGCTCGAACCTTTTCCTACATCCTACATGTATGAAAACTCCTACCTATTTCATGTGCAATCTCTCCTTGTATCATGTCTTCGTACAATGTCTATAAATCAAGAAAGTCAGGCGTGTGACATGAGTTGATGATCATTGTATTTTAATTAAGAAATAATTTTCCTTAATTAGTCTTTGATTTAGATTTTGTTGGTTATTCTTGACTTTGTTAGTATTTATTTTTTTTCAGTTAGAACATTTTCTATTATTGTACATTTACCCAATATGGGCCTTATGCTCATTTTAACATATAGGGTTTGGTGCACCTGTTGTTGTTAACTGGGTAAGTTTGTTTCACTCCTTCAATTTCTATACATGAGAGGCATTCATGGTATCTAGCATTGAATGCACGTGTGTAAAATGAGAAATCTTCGGATTTGGTAGAATTGAATTTTAGTTGTTTCACAATTATGGTACATGTTTTAAACAATTTTGGCTTGTGTAACTTGAGTTGAGATTAACTTGAAACAAAAGGTTCGAAGTTAATAATATCTAATTGGTGGAGATGGGCCGATCCGGCCCAAGCCCGGCCCAAAGGAATTGGGCCAAGCCTGGGCTTGGGCCAAACAAAAAATTTTTTTGCGGGCCTAAGCCCGCCCCAAGGCATGAATTTTTTAAACGGGCTTGGGCATGGGCCCTTCAAAGCCCGGCCCAGCCCGGTCCATGCTCATCCCTACCTGCAGTACCATGCTCGAACAAGATGGGGGCCTTTTTGTATGGGGTATTATATAACTCACCTAGATTAGGGTTCTCATCATCCTCTGTACTTTCTTCTTTCTCAGCATGGTGAAAATTAATCGTCGTCTTCCAAGGATGTAGGCCAATTATGAAACCTTGTAAATATGTGTGTCTCCGTGCTTATTTGATTGATCGTGTTTGTGCAAGGACGGATCCAAGGAGGGGCATGGAGGAGCACATGCCCCCCATAAATTTTCGGAGAGTATAATACATCTCATGTGTGCACCTTAGAGTTTTAGGAAATCCCATAGTCTTCCATGTATATATGTACTCGGTACTCTAGGATTCTTGGAGTTAAAAACTACCATACATGCCTCCTTTTAGATTATTTACTCAAATACCTTATCTTTTAACATTAAGTTATTACCAAATCCCAATATATTTTATCTTGGATTGACTTTTATTAGTAATTTCTTATACAAATAAATATGTAATAGATATTATACGATGATTATCTTATTTCTATTCACATAAATGTAAAGAACCATACAAAATTAATCAACTATTTGTCACACTACAACAGAATGCGTTTATGTGATGTTTTTTTTCTAAAAATTGCAACTATATTATATGTCGTTATATATACAATGGCAATATAATTCTTTCAAAAAATATTTTTTATTATTGAAAGTAGGGATAATTGTCATATTTACTACTATATCATTAGCAGTGATCCATATAATGATGCATATATATTGTTACTTTTCAAAAAATTGCCTAATGTTGCTAATTTTTCAACTAAAAAATAGTGATGATTAGGTAAAATTTAGAATAATAACATCAAATAAGTGTTGTTATAGCACCGGTGCTAACAATATAACGACAGATATGACACTCGTCATTGATTTCAAGTATAAAATATAATTCAGCAATAGATAATATCACCATTTTATATTAAACAATGGATGATATAGTGACAGATTTTAAGAAAAAAATGTCACTCTAGACCCATTTTGTTGTAATGTCAAATCCGATTACCGCGTAAGGAGTTATTAACTAGATCTCTAGTTTTATTAACAAATTTTAAAACTAGTTATTTATTGTTCAATCTTATAGAGTTTATAATTACTTTTATTGTTATAAGTATATTGGCCAAATATATATCTAGATGTATCAGATTCGTTCAATTTTATGCATATACATTAAATTAATATTTCAAATTATTCATAATAAAATGTAATAAATTATGTATAATATATTTTAAATTTAATACAGGTTGGAATAAGCATAGTTTATGTTATGAGAAGTCGGTCCATAAGATTAGATTTAGAAAAAACTAAAATACTGAAATACAAATAATTTATGAAAAAAGTATAGACATCCTTGGTCAGATTTCTAAAAAAGAGTTTGAAATGATTACTAATATTTATATGAAAGCATACATATGACATAATCTACCCTTTTTAGTGCCATCATTATAAAGTTATCATGATAGTATGGAAACTGATAAGTATTTTTTTAGCTTGTACCCCCTCCTCAAAATTGTTTTGGCTCCGTCCCTGTGTTTGTGCGTGCTTCCGCGATTCGCAACGTGTAGATCTTGAATATGATGGTAAGTTACAACATTTTATTTCTTGACGTGCTTGTTTAAGCTCATAAATGGTATATTTTCAATTTGATGGCAACTCGAGTACGTCAACACCCCCAATGAATCAAACAAGCGGCGTACCAACCGTTCTTTCTTCTGTCGAACCCTAGGTAAATTCATGTATTTTTTACAGGGAAAAAAGGAAGGGAAAGGACAAGTCCTTTTTGCTTCCCCACATATTATTTTGATTAGATTCATTGCATGTGAGGGTGACCACTCTCTTCAAAGGCCAAAGCACACTCCCAACAAAAGATTCAACAGTCCCATACCATATGCCAATTGCCACATCATGATCTCTCTTGTGGGGGGATGGATTCTTGTCAACTTGCACAGCTTCTCCCAATGGCAGTGGCAGTGCTAAAGATCCATGAAGATGGGTCCAACTCAAGGAAATTTAATAGTGACATGGGTAGTAGCTGAGATACCAATTGCCACATTATTGGGGGGTCCTTTTGGGGTGTGATGATTTTCTTGTCTCTTTTCCCATTCCTTTTCCTTCAAGGACAACATCTCAGAAACACATGTCCAACAAAGTCCCATCCAAGGATAAGATGAAATAGGAAAATATGGTTTCGCCTATCGCCTTTGAATGCGATTCTTCGATGTTTTCTCCAAACTCCTGCGTTCGCCTAGAATGTGCCTTTTGGTATCTTCCCATGATATTCCATCTCTTTTGACATCCTTCCCCGTCATCTTCCACCGATCCATGGCTATGGACCACGGAGAGAGCGAGAAAAATCAAACATGAAAACTTTATCATGGTGAAAGCACATATTTCACTTCTAGATGTCGATGAGATATATCCATCGAATAGATCGCACAGGAGCTTTCATATATTCGAAAGCACTCGGTCGTACGATGTCAACCATGGCAATGGAATTACTTAGGATAGGCTCACTATGCATGCCTATAAAGGGATGTATACTAGTGCAATATGGGGTAGGTTGCTCAAAAGTACAAGTTCATGGTGGTAGGGTGAGAGGTGAGTTTTCTTCCCTCTCCTTTTAGGTATATGCCAAATGGCTTTGTAGGTTGTGGGAGCTTCCTTGCAAGAGTCACTTGTGATTAAGGTGGTGGATGCCAATCTTGACCCTTTGCATTTAGATGTCTAAAGGACAAGGAGAGGAGGACCCCTTCACCACAAGAGATGGGCAAGTGAGTTGTCACATTAATGTCTAGGGGCCCAAGAGGAATAAAGCAATAGCACCACCCCCATCCTTTGAAGAATGGGGGAGGACATGCTTTGGTGTCATGAAATAGAAGGAGGGGGGAGAGAAGTGAAAGCTATGGCTTTAGATGCCCATCACAATCTTTTCTTTGTTTCATCTTGTCACTTTGTGTATAAAGAATTTGTACTAGTTGGGTATTTTACATCTCTTAATGGATAGGATATGGCTATTTTCTTCTTATCTTCATTTGATTAAAAAAAATAATTTGTAATTTTAATACTATCAATAAGACTTCACATGATAACATCCAATGGGAAGAAAAATATAAGACGGATACGATTCCTCGTGAAGTCATTTTCTTTACAACACTCCAACAAAACTGACTTATGAAAACCAACCAATAATTTGAATACTCATTGTCGTATCTTTCGATGTTAAATTTACAACAGATATTTTCTTTGCAAAGTTATCTTCTATTCATGTAATTCGCAGCGAATATATCATGCTTGTTGCCAAATGTTCATACAATGATAATCATACGTCGACTTTTTTCATCGGAATTTGTACTAGCCATTGCTAACTCAGCGATGTTTACAAGAAAAAGTCAACACAAACCCGTTGCTATGTGATACACTGCTAGTAATATAAGAACAAATACGATATTCGTCGTGAATTTACAAAACCAGGAATATATTTACAATGAATAATACCGACTGTATATGTCAACGAATATTCAAAATTATTCATTGTTATTAAATTATGCATTGTCATAGATCAATTTTCTTCTAGTACAAAAAAGCAAATATTTTAGAAGGATACAAATGGTGATTAAGTCAGTAAAGTTTTCAAAAAAAATTGAATTTACCATGAATATGAACATGCCAAGACTTCAATGAATTATCCCTATATTTATTCAAAAGAGAGAAAAAAGCAAAATGTTCTATTAGTATGCATCTTGACTCTCAAGAACACCATTACTTCTTTTCTTAATTAATTAATTAGTAATAATCTAACCATGAGTGGAATATTAAGTACAAGTGTCAAGGGAATGATTCCCCACGCCTCTGAGAGCAGATCCTCTGCTGTACAGCATGGATCTGCTGTGAATCATGAGGAGGCCTAAGCCGCTCGATCAAGATCAAGCGGTTCGCACAGTAAGGGTTCACAAAAATCCGGATTTTATATGAACCGTTCGATCTTGATCGAGTGGCTCGGGCCTCCTCGCGGTTTACAACAGATCTCTGTTGTACTTGGTTTTTTGCTTGCCCAAGTCGACAAGGGAACCCCCACACCATATTTCATCAGTATTGACTTAAGTATAATCAAGTATTTATCTCATGAAAGGGACATCATGTGACCAAACCCAATCTCATTCACACACGCATATATATCTAATATATGATACCATGCCAATCTCTAGATGCCTTGCAGCTCTCATATGATATTATTATGAATATATAAGAGGGGACCAATGTCTACAGTATTGAATACGAAGAATCCAATCCCATACGGTTCATTCAGACTGTTGCTTTGTCCCCCTCTCATCTGCGGCGTACCGCCACGTGTTGAACTCGAGTTGGCTCCGAGCTTGGACCCCGGCATCCATACAATATCTGACATGCGTGATAAATTGGACTAGTCAAGCAGTTTGATACATATTCTTGAATGCATGCATATGTTTGTATGCTTACATACTAGCTACGCGTACAAATTAAATACGAGGGATGAAAACGGCTCGGATATGACTATTTTCATATCCATATTCGCTCCATCTATACCGACTACGAGTATGGATACAGATATGTGCCATGTATGAATTTAGGAAATCATATCATAATGTAATCGAATACGAATTCAGAGAAAATATTCATCGAATACGAATCCGGATCGAATAAAGAGCGACTATGAATATCGATCGTATATTCATCTATATATCCCGTCAATATGTCATTTGAATTTCGTCAGAAATAGAGAGTCATGTATCTTCCATCTAGAATATGTAATTTTAACAGTCTAAACATTGTTGTAATTGACATGTTCTAAATGAAGGGCATATGAGTCTCCGTTTCTGACGAAATTCGTATGATATATTGGAGGGATATATAGATGAATATACATGGTAATATTTTACAAAAAATAAAAAATTGAAAAAAATGACGTGGAGGCAGCCCCATCTAACCTATATTATATATGTATATATGTATGTATGTATGCATGCATGTGCGTATGTATATATGTATGTATGCATGTATGTATGCATGTATTAGTTTCTATTTGGATTAGAATTCACATCTTTTTGATGTTACTATATGTGTATCCATATTCAGAATTTTTTACAATTGATATTCATATTTGAGACATAACTGATTAATTTTCAACTACAAATATCAATATTCGGTATTTTTTTTGAATACGATAAGCGGATATATATATATATATATATACATATATATATATATATACATATATATATATATATTCATTTTCATCTCTAATAATACCCAATACCCATTAATTAGTTTAAAAAATTAAACATTATGGAATAATTGTATTTTCTCCCGTTTGTCAAGACACTAGATATTTAGATAAAACGAGCATTCTTAATTTTATTTTTACAAGTGATTACAACCCTTTCTAGCATATACATGTATCTGTTATTTATAACTAATATATTAAATGTAAATATATTTTTCCCCTCAAATAAGTTATAACAATATAGTGATACTTATTTTATAATGTATGGCAAGTTAATATATCACCAATTGTTATATTATTTGAACAATATAATTATGGGTTTTCTGCACTTATGCCCTTTCGAGATTCTGCAATTCAGCTATGCTCCTATCTTTTTTTCCAATAATACTTATATCCATGTATTCTTACAAAAATTATGGTATCACCCTTGTATTATTACACTTATGCCCCTATTTTAATGTAAAGGAAGGACATTGCTATAAATTTTGTAAACACAAGTGCTATTGCAGAAAAGGTGCATGCATAATTTTAATTGTAGAATCTCGAATGGTCACAAGTATCAAAAACCTAAGCAACTGCCATCAAGTTTTATCTATCTCACGTGTAACTTTTAATCCATATTGGTAGATTACCAACATAAGTTGTGTGCTTCTTATTTGAGACACTTAAATACACACATAGGAAGAGAAAGAGAGATCTGCACTACAAGAAAATTGGCCTAGACAAAGAATAATTTGAATATTTACTGCCATCTCTTTTGATTTTTCAATATATAACAATGAATATGATTTGATGTAAAATTAGCAACAAATGTTACATTCATTGTTAGGTTATATGATGATGATTTATCAGCTAACTTATTCACTAACATTAATCATATTAAATTTAACAATGATTAAAAGAAAAAGTCAATACGAGAAATATAATAATGAATATTTAATTATTTATTGTCGTAGGCTAATTATATGGTAGTTATGGGTACATACATATTTCCAATGACCAGAATGCTTATTTGTAATGAGCATCCTTATTTTACAACAATCTCAAAGATATGTAATTTTCAATGAAATTTTATTGACACCATCAAAGAATACACACATATGTATGTATATACATACAGAGAGAGAGAGAGGGCTGATCATGTGAGAGCCAAAATATGTGAGAGCGTGAGAGCATAAGACCAGTGATTCTGGACCACTAGATTCAAACAGGAGAGAGAAGACAGAATCTAGTGGTACAGAATCACTACTCTCATGCTCTGACAATTTTTGCTCTCATAGGATCACTCCTCTGTGTGTGTGTGTGTGTGTGTGTGTGCGTGCGTGTGCGTGCGTGTGTGTTAAATGGGGCTGTCCCCGAGAACTAACTCAGTTTCCCCACCTCATTTTTCTTATTTTTATTTTTTAAAATACTGTGGATTTTTATAACTATATTCGTATATTATGTCATTCAAGTTTCATGTGAAATAAAGACTCCTACGGCCTCCATCTAGACGGGATCGATTTCAACAATTCTGGACTGTTAAAAATAACTGTCTGGATAGACGTCGTAGGAGTCTTTGTTTTGCATGAAACTTGATTGACATAATATTGGGATATAATGATGAGAACTGACGGTTTCATTTAAAAAATAGAAAATGAGGAAAATTGGGAAGTATGAGCTAAATTAGCTTCCCCCAGGGGCAGACACATTTTTCACTACATATATACATAGAGATATATACATAAATACATAAAATAAATACATACATATCCACTTGCATACACGCATGCACATGCATACACACATAAAGAAAGACAGAGAAACACACAGATAAGTTGGTTTTAGTTTATTTTGAGAAGATAAGAAGGTGTGAATGGAAGGCATGAAGATGGAGACATATGAAGGGAGGAGGAAGTTCTCATTCTCGTAATTATGATACAAGTGGTGGATGGGTAGTTCATGTCAAAACAACCTATCCAAACTTGCTATAGATGGGGATTTGGCATTGATATGATATTGTCAAAAGGAGCTTAATTATTCGAGTGGAATAGCATGAGAGGACACAACTATAATCTAAGGGAAAGTGAGAGGAAAAGGAAAGGCCCCCACATGAAAGTGATATGTGATTCTATGGGAGGAGTGTAAATTAGGTTGGGTCAATTCCCTTGTCCTTGTCCACAAACAAAATCAAAAGCATCCATGTGATGTGGACCTAGGATGTATGGATGGATGGATATGCTCCCTTTCTTGGATATTTCTTGTGCACCAATCAAACACCATCTATTGTTGTTATCATAATGGAGATGATCATAGTAGTGAAGCATGTGTTCACATTGCATGTACATATTCCACCTCAAATAACTCCATTTATGTACTCCATAGGCAAAACAAGAGAGGGATCAACTCCTTTGACCCATTTCTTAATGATGTGCTTGTTATGGAATAGAACAAGATAGAGATCAATCTCTATGCACTATTTTGATAGGAAGTGTATCATTTAGCCGTCTATATGAATTGCCATGAAATCTCCTTGGTTTTTGTCTTTCATTTTCATCCTTTTTATTTTATTTTTACATATATGTGTGTTTTATTTATTAGATGTTTTTTATAAGAGACGATTAATTGAAATTTTGAAAGATAGAGATGAGTAAGTGCTACTATATCGACCATTGTTAATGATATAGCAACGACCTGATATTTATTGCTGATTTCAAATATAAAAAAACATTTTGCAACGAACAAAAATCATCGTTATATAAGTAACAACGAATGATATCGAGAAAAAATGTCATTATAACCTCATTTTGTTATAGTGTTCGTAAAAATACTCTTGATAGATTTTAGCCTTTAATCGTTAACGTTACACTCGTTGTGAAATAGATAGGTACACAAGTATTATTGCAAAATTTCAGAAGGGGGCAAGGGTAAAAAAACCATTTTTCGTCTTCTTACATGTCATACACCAACTCTATTTTAAAACTAAAAAGGATCAAATCAAAGTTGCCATGATTTTCCACATCAACAGTCATTTTAAAAGAAGGGAAATCTTGTTTGAATTCTTCTATTAGTAAAATGAGACATTCAAATCATCATCTCATCCTCGTAAACTTGTAAAAATCGCGATAAAAAAGATCAGAAAGGATCCTCTGCTGTGGTGTTGTGCCTGTTGTGGTCGCGTGAGCCGCTCGATCGTGATCGAGTGGTTCACACGATTTTGCACGGTCTGGACCCACAAAAAGTACAAAATCTTCTGAACCGCTTGATCAAGATTGAGCGGCGTACACACCTACAGCAGACTCTACTGCCCTCCCACCTGCAGCAGACGATCTGTATCCAAAAAAATATATCTACATATCACCTGTAAGTACAAGTGCCGGATCGCCATCTCTCTGAGTTTGAAGATAAACTAGAGTCGTCGGAGTTCGCCGGAGTGTTTGATGACATCTTTCCAACAAGGGAACAACACAATGAGTGGAAGACAATTTTTCAATTTTCTATATATAATATAATAATTGGTACCATTTTTCCCATTAAAGAAGAAACAGGTGGTTTGGATCCTCATCAGGGTGGGCCCCACGAGGCCCATTTGGGTCCGTCTGCTGCACCATATTAAATCCATATATGTTGCCGTTTTCGGCACGTACATCTCACCTCCTTGATACTCGGCCTTATCATATATATATATATATATATATATATATATATATATAGGATTTTTATCCAATGCGCACAGGGCGCATTAGCGTTTTGGTGCGCACCATTTATTGGCCATACACGTGTATTCTCATTTGAGTGGTTACCTATTTCGAAGGATGTTGTTTTTGGAAGGAGATTAATATGTAAAGCGATTTAACAGTAAGTGTTATTCCAATTATATCTCGTCCTATAAAATAGGAAGATCGTTTTGGAAGAAAACAATCGAATAGATGATTTATTACAGAAAATCGAGATCAAAATGCTCATGTCAGTAATATATATATAATAGTCAAGTAAATGATTGTTGCGAGATCAGTAACATCCAAAACAACGGTCAGTAATTTACATTCATTGTATTACATGTTGCAGAATTCAGTAATATATACACAATGGACAAGTAAGTGCTTGTTGTGATGTCAGTAAAACCATAACCAATGGTCAGTAATTTCTATATGTATTACTACTTTGAATAGAACTCAGTAATTTCGACACAATACTCACGTAAATGGTTGTTGTGAGATCAGTAATATCCAAACAACGGTCAGTAATTTACATAACCAATGGTCAGTAATAGCTACTATGAGATCAGTAATAACAAAGTTATGGTCAGTAAGTCATGGGCATTGCTCAAGTAAGTCATGGGCATATCCAATGGTCAGTAATAGCTACTATGAGATCAGTAATAACAAAGTTGTCGTCAGTAAGTCATGGGCATTGCTCAAGTAAGTGCTTGTTGTGATGTCAGTAAAACCATAACCAATGGTCAGTAATAGCTACTATGAGATCAGTAATAACAAAGTTATGGTCAGTAAGTCATGATCAGTAAGTTATGGTCAGTAATAGCGTTTGGATCCTTAATCATCCGCGTGGAATCATTTATTTGAATTGATTCTTTCCAAAACCGTCTTCCAATTTTTAAGGACGTTGTATAATAGGAAATATAGGATTTCTTTAAACACGTCGTAACCTATAATTAGAAATATAGTTATTGTTAATACACGTGTAAGGCCTAAAATGAGTGCTCATTGAAACACTAATGAGCCCTGTGCGCAGTGGATAAGCCCTCTATATATATATATATAGGATTTTTATCCAATGCGCACAGGGCGCATTAGCGTTTTGGTGCGCACCATTTATTGGCCATACACGTGTATTCTCATTTGAGTGGTTACCTATTTCGAAGGATGTTGTTTTTGGAAGGAGATTAATATGTAAAGCGATTTAACAGTAAGTGTTATTCCAATTATATCTCGTCCTATAAAATAGGAAGATCGTTTTGGAAAGAAAACAATCGAATAGATGATTTATTACAGAAAATCGAGATCAAAATGCTCATGTCAGTAATATATATATAATAGTCAAGTAAATGATTGTTGCGAGATCAGTAACATCCAAAACAACGGTCAGTAATTTACATTCATTGTATTACATGTTGCAGAATTCAGTAATATATACACAATGGACAAGTAAGTGCTTGTTGTGATGTCAGTAAAACCATAACCAATGGTCAGTAATTTCTATATGTATTACTACTTTGAATAGAACTCAGTAATTTCGACACAATACTCACGTAAATGGTTGTTGTGAGATCAGTAATATCCAAACAACGGTCAGTAATTTACATAACCAATGGTCAGTAATAGCTACTATGAGATCAGTAATAACAAAGTTATGGTCAGTAAGTCATGGGCATTGCTCAAGTAAGTCATGGGCATATCCAATGGTCAGTAATAGCTACTATGAGATCAGTAATAACAAAGTTGTCGTCAGTAAGTCATGGGCATTGCTCAAGTAAGTGCTTGTTGTGATGTCAGTAAAACCATAACCAATGGTCAGTAATAGCTACTATGAGAACAGTAATAACAAAGTTATGGTCAGTAAGTCATGATCAGTAAGTTATGGTCAGTAATAGCGTTTGGATCCTTAATCATCCGCGTGGAATCATTTATTTGAATTGATTCTTTCCAAAACCGTCTTCCAATTTTTAAGGACGTTGTATAATAGGAAATATAGGATTTCTTTAAACACGTCGTAACCTATAATTAGAAATATAGTTATTGTTAATACATGTGTAAGGCCTAAAATGAGTGCTCATTGAAACGCTAATGAGCCCTGTGCGCAGTGGATAAGCCCTCTATATATATATAATACTATTATCATTTTTATTTGTCATTAGAATAATAATAATAATAGAAAAACAATAATGTTGGATAGCATTAGAGCCGAGTCCCCATCAGAGAGGTACGTAACGGGCCCCATTACGTGGGCCTAATGGGCCGCTACTATGGGACAGATGGTTGTTGTTTATTAGCACGCGACGCGACTTGGGAAAAGCCGCCTCACGTTTTGTACTACGAACCTAACGTTCACTTTCAGGGAAATTTTGCACTTATACCCTTGAACTTGTAGTTTGTTTGTCCCGGATCTACGTGGTCACTTTAGTGCTGAGTCCGACGGCCATCGCTCACGACGCGATCCACATCTAGAGCGAGGGTTTTAAGATGGAGAGTGTGGATCCTCTGCTGTAGTACAACAGTTGCTGTAAGAGGAGGTCGATCTTGATTGGTTTAAGATGGGCAAGCAAAAGACCAAGCACATTGTTTTAGGAGCGTTTGTTGTACAATTGTCCCTACTGTAAATGTCAGAGCCGTCCGATCAGGAATGGACGATCCCGATTTGCAAGCCTATTTTCCTGGATCCTTATGAGAGGGTTGTCCGATTCTCATCCGACGATCCTCGTGCATTACAGCACATGTTGCAACTGCCATTTACAGCATACGATCCGTTTCCTCGTTTTCATGGCATCCAGCATCGCATGGACTTCGAATGACTTAGTGAAACAATTAAGAAAAAGTGAGGACATGCATGCAAATTTAACACATTTAAGATCGGATTTTTTTATTAAATCAACGGTGGTCAAAATTAAAACGAAGGTCATAGACATGCTAAGAATCTGGATTAATATCCAAAACAAATCTGAATTTGTACACAAAAAGATGATGGAAGAAGAAGACGATGACAAAGAATTCAAGAGAGATTAACATGTACAGTACATTGCTTGGTGCAACCGCACACCAGGCATGCCGGCGTGCGCGAAGCGCAGGCCGGGCACAAGCAGAGGTGCCGGCACGGCAGCACCAGCACGCTCGGCTCCTCCTCCTCGCACCCTCTACACACCACCACCCCCTTCCTCTTCCTCGATTCCACCTTCTTCTCACTCTCGTAATTGTCGCAGCACGACTCCGCGTCGGAGTCATTCCCTTCGGGGAGCTGCTGGTGGCAGCTCAGCACGCTCTGGAGGTCCGGCGCAGTACGTGCGCCGCGGCCTCGTTGGTCTCGGCAAGTTCGCGCCAGATCTGAGCCTCAACCGACAGCGTGCGCACGTGCTCCTCGAGCGCGGCGTTGAGCCGCCTCACCTGCTCCACCTCCTCCTCCTTGGCCTTAAGCATCCGCGCGGCATCCTCCGCGACGTTCGCCGCGGCGCGGCGAATGAACTCCCTCCACTTCGCCCACAGCTCCAGCCTCATTCTCTCCATCTGTGCCATAACCCAATCACATAAGCAAAACCAACCATTGATATCTACATAATCAAATTGCATACCCGATGAAGATGGCTTACATGATGCGATACGAGGCGATCGACCTCAAGAGCCTCATGCCGGTGCAAGAAGTCGAGGGTTGAGACGGTGTCGGTGTCGAGGAGAGAAGATGGTGGGATGAATTGGTTCGTCTGTTGGAGATTTGGACTTGTATCGACCCTCGATCTCTTCCTTCGGGTGGAAGAGTCCATGAGCGTGGGGAGGGCGAGGCTGTTGAAGGTGAGGACGCTCTCGGCGGGGTCGGCGGAGGGGTAGAGATCCTTGAAGGAATTGGACAGCAACATGGTTCGAGGGATAGAGAAAGATGAGAAGAGAGCCTTGGTGTTATAAGTAGTAGGAGATGATGGGGAGGTGGGTATGGGAAAGAGAGTACTAATAGTAGCAGTGGCAGTGAAGTCTTTGCTTTGGAGCTGTGGATTCGTTGGGAGGTGGAGGAGGCTGTGCCTGTGGGTGTGGATGGAAAAAGATTCCATCATTTTTTTCTATATTATTTTTATTTTTTAGGTAAAATTTGAGGATTTGAATCATCATATATTGTTATACTGTTATTCATAATTTGTCTTAATTCGAGACTTTTATCTTTTCCATCAAGATTGACAAATTTTAACTATTTCAAAATTGTTGAAATCGACTTCTTTAAATGAATATATTAGGAATGTCTGTTTTACACAAATTTAAAACGCATATTATACTTATTATTTAAAAAATGTGGAAAAAATAGGAACATACATATTCATTTAACACACGTATATATAGCAAGTTTTTTTTGCGGGCGATAATTTGCGGGCGGAAGGTGGATCTCACAGGAAGCGTCGCGTAATTGGGGGTGTCATCGTACAATCACGTGTAGTTCGTCTTGTTTTACTAGTTAAGGATCGGTAATTAAGAATATTAGTTGCTTAATTATGATCCATAATTAAGTTGTAAATGCGCATGCACAATCATGTTTTTAATTGAACTAGAGAGTTCGAAATGGTCGGATTGGGTTGAAACATGTAATCAAATCGGTTCAACTGGATTATGATATCATCATTATTTAAAATCGGATTAAATCGGACCGGTAAAAAAAAGTGTTTGAACCCGATAATCAAACTGAAATGAAATAATATGTATATATATAATATACACTTAAATATACTTGAAATATAAATAAAATACATAGACAATGTATATATCTCACACTATAAATAAAATATTTTTTTGTATGCACCATCAAATGTCATATATATATATGAGGTCCGGGACGCTGCTGCATGTAGCAGCCAACGTGGCTGCTACATGTGGCAGTTTCCCCAAAAAATTTTATTTTTTTTTCAAAATTAAACCATGAATATTCATCTATATATTCCTCCTACATTGTATTAAAATTTCGTCAGAAAGAGAGACTCCTATGCCCTCCATATAGAACAAGTCGATTACAGCAAATTTCAGACCGTTAAAATTACATGTTCTAGATAGTGGGCATAGGAGTCTCTGTTTCTGACAAAATTTTAATACAATGTAGGAGGGGTATATAGATGATTATTCATGATTTAATTTTGAAAAAAAATAAAAAAATTGGGGAAACTGTCACATGTAGCAGCCACGTTGGCTGCTACATGCAGCAGCGTCCCTTTTCACTATATATATATATATTATTTGGACTAGTTGCTTTATAACATAATCGTAGTTTAATTATATTTAAAATTCATTACAATTAAAAGTTATGTTAGAGTAGTTAGTTAGGAATTTGAAATTGTTAACAAAAGGTCATGGGTTTAATTCTCACTACTAGCAATATTTTTAAATAAATTAAAAATTAAATACGATTCAACTTTGATTTAACCTAGTTAAATCGGGTTAAAAATAATAGATCGGACTGGACGGGTTCTTTAAAATTTGAAATTCGAACCGAACCGATAAAAATCGGTTAACTGAACCGATCCAGACCTGATTCACCGGTCAAATCGACCGAACCGGTCCGATTCAAAAACTCTATGCACGATATGTGTAAAATAAGCGAGACGTTCCCTCTTAGGTGGATTGCGTTTTTCCCTTCTTTGATTGGATTTACGCTTTAATGTCTCGTTTGATTGTGAGGATAAAGGAGGTTTATTCTCGATTATAATTGGATTTTTTTTAAAATTCCCACTTATTGCATCCAATTAGAGTGTATGGATCAATTTATTTACTAACTAACAAAATGGTAAGAGATTATCACCCATGGTAAAATTTAGTTTTCGTTTGGAACGGATTGTAGATTCCCTTTATAGGAGGGGGAAAAAGTCTAATTGTATCCTGTCAATTTAGGATCAACATTTTACGGCGGCTGATTTAAAAATAAATTATGGATCTGATAATAAATGTTGGATTTCTACGAGGAGGTGGAAAATATATTTAATGAAAATTGAATAAATGCGGAACAGATTTGGAAGCACATGGGAACTTGGCATGGGGCCCACGGTCGCATTTACGGGGACTCCCTCCATCGGGTGACGCGTGCCGGTCCCCAACTGGGAGGCGGAGATCTCGCGCGGGACCGCCACGTGGAATGCTGGGGAGAAAATTCCAAAACAGCCCCCCAGCGCATACCGGACTCATGTTTAGTAGTAGTAGGCCCCGGCCCCCGACACAGCGCGGTAGCACGCGACTCTGCCGTACTAAATACCCCTCTCCGTATGGGTGTGGCTCTCAACTGTATTTTTCTGATATTTTAATAATAAAGAATACGTCTAATACTTACCTCAGATTTTTCTCGTCACTTCTTAATTTTCTCCCGCAAAGAACATCGCGGTTGGCGCTCCGATCGTGAGATGAAGACGTCTCTGAAGGTGGTCATGTTCCTCTTTACGCGTAGACGGTCTTGGATCGTCGATCTGGGATGTTCCGGTGAGCTCCGGCGGGCTCCGACGAGGGAGAGAGAGGAGGAAGGGGTTGGAGGTCGAAGGAAAGAGATTTGGAGGCGTTTTGGCGAGATAAATCGATTTTATTATGTTGAAATCCGGGTTCGGATCCGAATATGACATGGACACCTCTTCGTTAATATAACGTAATTCGGTGTCCCGAAGTCAGATTTTCACGTTTTTGGACTCTTGAAAAGATTTCGACGAGCATTACACGATACACTATTCGAATATTTTTTTTGGATACTGGAATAGAAGCATATTTGCAATTAAGCTCAGATCTATCTAAATTTCACGGTTAAGTCCCTGCTCAGGTTTAGGGTCTTCACATCATAAAAATCTAAAAAAAATCTCATCTCCGATACTTAAGACGATTCTGGTTGATTTCAATACCCGAGCCCCATACCATTCCATTCCAGTCTCACAGAGAAATAAACAATGTAATAATTTAGTATACGATATGTCTTTCCATTAGAATTTCTTATGGATTTAAGTTATACTAAAAATAAAAAGAAATCTGTGCTTTTCTCTATTTAAAGTAACACATTTTTTCAAAGTCATGGATAATTTTTTGTAGCACATGAATCAAGAAAAGTCTGATTAAAATCCTGGAAAAAGATGGGCGGTGGTCTATTAATGGGAGCATATACTTGTGTAATTTATTTTGTAATAATTTATCATTTTAGTTGTTAGTATTTGTTGAATTTCGTAGTTGCACGTTCCAAGAAAAAAATGAATTTAAAGCTTCTAATATTTACACACACACACATATATATATATATATATATATATATATATATTTCAAGGACCATTACAAAAAAAATAACCTTATGAATTTATTATTTAACATAAATATTCTAAAAATTATTGTAAATTTAACCAAAATATCTCTATGAAATTCCACATTTTATAAAAACGCATTTCCATGATTGTAGTGTGTCGAAATAACAGTGTGAAATTTAACATTTCTAAATAAGTAATATTATAGAATGCTTTGGGATGTGGAGACAGAGGTGAAAGTCAAAAGTCCGGACTCCTCAGAGAGAGAGAGAGCGAGGAAGAGGGGAGAAGGCGAGCGGCAAAGCGAAGGTGAGCGCTTTCATGACTGGGAGGTGGCCGACCATAAACCGGGGGGTCAGTGGATGAATGCCAGTTAGTATTGAACCAGTACTCCGCTATTTCTCGAAAAGTCGAGGCCCCACTTGGTCCAAGAATGGGGGCGGTGATGACAGAAAGAACCGAACTCTAGACTCCTCACTCCCTTCCCTCATCTACATCGTGCCGTCAAGATATTTGTATGCCTATTTGTATCTCTATTTTAAATACGTAGTTGTAGATTTATTTGTAAGGATTGATGGAATCGATCGGTCGACCAAGGTTGACTTCAACAGTTCATAAAAATAAAAAAATCAAACTATTATATTTTTGTTTTGATTTGTATGGTCCAACACGGTCGAACCGAATAAGACCGGTATTTTATATAAATGAATATGAATAATGTTATATCATACATCTAAAGGATTTTTACACTTGTATCCTTCTAAGTTCTTCCTATAACACTTATACCCCTATTTTGTTTACAATTACATGTGTATGCATATATTTTTACAAAACTAATAGCAGTGGGCTTTTATTAGTATACTCTACCTCTATTTTATACCAACATAAGACAATCTTGTGAATTTTATTTTTTTTTTAAATATAGAGGCACATGTTTAATTGCTAAAAAGTTAAACAGTATAATTGTCATTAGAAAAAAATCAAAAGGGAATAATAAATATATTTTATCGAGTTCGTATGAATACATTTATTTGATGTGTAAAATTAATACTTTTAGAACTATTCAATCTCTAAATGATGACAAGTGTTGTTCATTTACTACTTATCATAGTGTGACTATTACAAATTTTATTTACACGAAGGCATCGTTTATTATTGTTAAAGGAGGACAACCTCACCCACAATGTGATGAGAGAGAGGCAATACTCACAAGGTAGAAAGGAAAAGGCGCTAATGAGTTATTAAAGCACATGGAAGGACAAGAGAAAAGGAGTACCATACTGTAAGTTAGAACGAATTTGAAATTATGAATATTTTTTTAAAAAAGATGCATTTTATTAGATAATTAGATTGTATTCTTTTATCAAAAAATGAATGGGTGACCGGGTCAAGCGATCCAACCAGATTTAAATCGATTTTGATTATATTATTTTCCTTCCAGTTCTTGGTTTAACATGTTGAACCGATAGGTTCGGTTTTTAAAACCTTTCTATTAAGTAATTTCACTACTATATTTTTTGCGAATATCCATTTTATATCCATAGCAATAATAATGTTAAGATAATTTTCATATCTCTCAATATATATCGTTATTCATATTATAAAATTGATTAAAAAAATATTGTAATCATGTATGCAAATAGATGGATATATGTATCACATATGTTTATTAAAGTGAATTTTTTGCGGGTATTTAAAATACCAAGAAAAATTCTAAATATGAATACACATATGGGAATAAATAATCATGATTCATATATGAATAAGTAATGGTTGAAAATTATTTTATGAATAATAAATGCATCCCAATACTTATTACAAGAAGAATAGCTTTTGTTAATCTAAACTTAATAGCTGACTAAATCGAAATTACATAAATTACAAGTACAACAAAATAATAAAAAGGTCTCAGATTAAATAACTTGTACCAAAAATATTTATATAGCATAGAGACATGCTTTTCTTCATATATTTAAAAATGACCCCAAAATGCAACAAATTATGTGTCATCGCGTAACATATTTTAATATATGTCTATACACACATCGATATAACAATATACATACAATAATTCAGCAATATGGGCATCCATATCCATATAGGAAAGGATATAGTTATATTTGTATCCATATCCTAAAAAAATGAATTCATGTACACAGTTCGTCCATATTTCGTATTTTCATATCATTATGTGCATTCATCCGTCAAGTAAAAAAACAAATATGTAACCGCTTAAATACGGATACAATAGCGGACGGATATCCACGTTTTAGTAACATGTATAAGCTTATCCTTAACTTAGACATCTATGTCTGATATCTTGTGGAATGTAATTAATCTCTATATCTTAGATTTGTGATTATTTTGCTAATCATATATTATAAATCTTGTTTCAGGTGAAAATATATTGAAATTATCAAAAGTAGACCTAAAATAGGTAAAAAAATTAAAAAAGATAAAGAAATATTCATTTTTTATTCAATTTAAATCATAATAACAGAGTTTCGAGGAGACTTGTAGGCCAAGCCCTCTTACGAAATGTTACGAAAAATCCAACCGCATAGATTGAACCGGTACGTACGATATTACAAAACCTATCAAATTACGCCTTCATTCGATGATTGTAACTATTTTATCTTAATAGTCAAAGTTAAAATCACAATTCATGAAACTTAAAAATCATTTAGAAATTGACTATTCCATTGACCGTCAAGATAAAATAGCTAAAATCATCGGAATGCAACTACATTTGATAGATATTAGAACTATATATATATATATATATATAGGAAATTTATCCAATGCGCACAGGGCCCATTTGAGTTTCGGTGCGCACCAGTTGTTGGCCATACACGTGTATTACTAATTTAGTGGTTACCTATTTCGAAGGATGTTGTTTTTGGAAGGAGATTAATATGCAAAGCGATGTAACAATAAGTGATATTCCATTTATATCGCGTCCTAAAAAATAGGAAGATCGTTTTGGAAAGAAAACATTCGAATCGATTATTTCTTGCTGAAAATCGAGATCCAAATGCTCATGTCAGTAATATATATATAATAGTCAAGTAAATGGTTGTTGCGAGATCAGTAATATCCAAAACAACGGTTAGTAATATACATTCATTGTATTACATGGTGCAGAATTCGGTAATATATATACAATGAACAAGTAAATGCTTGTTGTGATGTCAGTAAAACCATAACCAATGGTCAGTAATTTCTATATGTATTACTACTTTGAATAGAAGTCAGTAATTTCGACACAATACTCACGTAAATGGTTGTTGTGAGATCAGTAATATCCAAACAACAGTCAGTAATTTACATAACCAATGGTCAGTAATAGCTACTATGAGATCAGTAATAACAAAGTTATGGTCAGTAAGTCATGGGCATTGCTCAAGTAAGTCATGGGCATATCCAATGGTCAGTAATAGCTATTATGAGATCAGTAATAACAAAGTTATGGTCAGTAAGTCATGAGCATTGCTCAAGTAAGTGCTTGTTGTGACGTCAGTAAAACCATAACCAATTGTCAGTAATAGCTATTATGAGATCAGTAATATCAAAAAAATGATCAGTAATTTACATTTATTACTATCATAGTGTTTGGATCCTTAATCATCCGCGTGGAATCATTTATTTGAATTGTTTCTTTCCAAAACCGTCTTCCAATTTTTAAGGACGTTGTATAATAGGAAATATAGGATTTTTTTAAACTCGTCGTAGCCTATAATTAGAAATATAGTTATGGTTAATACACGTGTAAGGCCTAAAATGAGTGCTCATTGAAACGCTAATGAGCCCTGTGCGCAGTGGATTATATATATATATATATATATATATAGAGAGAGAGAGAGAGAGAGAGAGAGAGAGGGGTTAATGGGGCTGCCCCATTGGGGCAGCCAACATGGCTGCCCCCGTAATATTTTCGGCATTTTTTTTATTTTTTTCAAAAAATATTGCCATGTATATTCATCCATATATCCCTCCTATATGTTATTCGAATTTCGTCAGAAATGGAGACTTCTACAGCCTCCATCCAGACAGTCATTTTTTAACGGTAAAAGGATTTTTTAAATCGACACCATCTAGATGGAGGCCGTAAGAGTATTTGTTTCTAATGAAATTCGAATGACATATAGGAGGGATATAGGGATGAATATACATGACGATATTTTTTGAAGAAAAAAAACGCTGAAATAAGGGGGGCGGGCAGCCCCATTAAATCTATATATATAGGAGAAATTTCAAATGAGATGGGGTCTCACCATATATATGATGAGTCACCCTCAATTTAGGCATCTTTCCAATATATTTTACAATTTCTTGTTTCATACATATAATAATAAATATTAAAACAACATGTATAGTGAAATAAAATTATGAAAATATTATTGTATTGGATGCAAATGTTAATTTAAATTTGAATGTTATATTTTACAAAAATTATTTTTTTACAATGTGCAGTTTATACTTTTACAAAACTGTTACAGAGTTTTTACTAAATTCACAGTGGTCTTTACAATTTCAGAAAAGCCCCCACCTCATTTGAAAGGTCCCCTGTGGGTAAAATGGAGCTGCCCTCATGGGGGAGCTAACTTGGCTCCCCCGCGGCATTTCACTCGGTTTTTTTATTTTTTTTGAAAATTTCTTCGTGGATTTTCATCAATATATACCTATATTATGCCATTCAAATTTCGCGTGAAACAGAGATTCCTACGACCTCCATCCAAAAGGATCGTTTTTAGCAATTCTGTTACCGTTAAAAAATGATTGTCCGGATATGGATATAGTGATGAATATTCACGAAAGAAATTTTCAAAAAAAAAATAAAAAATGGGCGCAATGCCGCGCGGGGGGGGGGGGGGGGGAGTTAGCTCCCCTAGGATGCAACCCCATTTAACCATATATATATATATATATATATATACATATATATAGGGGTTGATGGGGCTGCCCCCTGTTGGCTGCTCCGGTCCTTTTTTGGGCAAATTTTTTTTATTTTTTTGAAAAATATCGCCATGTATATTCATCCCCATATCTTTCCTATATGTCATTCGAATTTCGTCAGAAATAGAGACTCCTACGGCCTCCATCCAGACAGGTCGATTTAAAAAATCCTGCGATCGTTAAAAAATGGTGTCTCGATGGAGGCCGTAAGAGTCTCTGTTTCTGACGAAATTCGAATGGCATATAGGAGGGATATAGGGATGAACATGAATGATGATATTTTTCCAAAAAAAAAAAATTTGTGAAATGGGGTGGGGGCAGCCATGTTGGGTAGCCCCATTTTTCCCATATATATATATATATTAGAATAATATATATAGATTAATGGGGCTGCCTCCATTTTGAACCGAGATAATCGAGGGTCGTACGGTTTCACAAGGCGAAACCGCAGTCGATGCGGTGACCGCTCAAAAATCCAGACTTCGAACAACAATTAACCCACGACAATCAAGTAAAGCAGTGAAAGTGTGTAGAGTTAAAATTTATTATAACTCTACAACAAGATGTGTATAGTGCAAGTATGTGTAGAGGTCGAACACAGGGAGCAGACAGGAAGAACGGGGCAAAAATGCTCAAAATGAGTGTGTATGTGATCAAGTGTCTACTATGCTTTTTTGTGGGTTTTTAATTTTATATTTTTTTATTAAATTTTTTTAATTTTATATTTTTGTATTTTGATTTTTAATTTACTGATTTTATATTTTTTTTATATTTTAATTTTTTTTAATTTTCTTTTTCAATATTGGAATATATGAACTATGTAATAAAAGGGAAAAAGAGATATTTATAAAAATAGATAAAAATGTTCAAAAATTAGCAAATAAAATATTTTTGGACTTTTTATGATTTTCTACTGTTTTTGTGATTTTTGGAGAATTTTCAAAATATTTTTGGTATTTTTAAATGTCAAAATAGAGAAAACAGTGAATAAAATGTAAGCCCGAAACTAAAATGGAGAAATAAAATAGAAAACAGTAACGAAAATTCTCCAAATTAAATTTCACTTAAAGATAATAAAGTCAAGAAAATGTAGAGATAAAGTTTGTATTTTTAGGATTTTTGAGGAATTTTTAGGATTTTTTGGAAGCTTTTTAGAGTTTTAATATTTTTAGGAGTTTTCTTTTATAATTTTTAGTGAATTTTGGACTGAAGTTAGAACACACTAAAAAAACAAAATATATTTTTTTGGGATTTTTCTGGGTGTTTTTATATTTTTATGGATTTTATAAGCTAGATAGTGCACAAAATGGCTATTTTTGAGTTTTAATAAATATTAAAATGCGATAAATATGAAAAATAAAAATATGATATTAAACTACTATGAAACAGAGACTTAATGTGATTTTTGGGGATTTTTTGGGGTTTTATAGATGCATGCAAAAATACAATAAACAAAAAGAAAATACATGTTTGCAGGGGCGTTTTAGTAATTATCTTAAAATGCGAGGGCCTACGTGCAAAATTTCCACGAACTTAAAACTGAATAAAATAATTGCTGGATTACATAGTAATAGAAAAAGCAATGAGGACTATTCTGTAAAATTCCCAGGGGGAACGTGCGTGAGCACGTGCACCTGGGAAGGACCTTTTTTGGCAATTCTAAAAAGTTTGAGGACTGTTCTATAAATATTACAAAAATCTAAGAATTGCCCAAGAAAGATTATGCATTAATGCGGAATTAGCAAAAATGGGTGGGGAATGTTGCAAAATGCCCACCCTTAGGCGCTGGCGGACGGCAGATCACGCGCCACTTAAGCCACGTGTCGGCACCAGGGGTGACGATACCCCTTCGCTTCGACGGTGTAGATTAGATGTCTATGGAAGATCGGACGGTCGATGCAGATGTCAATCGAATGGCGGCTGCTCTGACCCAGGAGTGCCCTTGATCGAACGGTGGAAAGATGCTGACGAAGAACAGCGAAGAACATTGTGGTGGGCGAACTTCCCTGGCCTCGCAGCGCCTTCTCCGCGGCGTTTGGAGCTCCAAAACGGGCTGGCGCGATTCCTGGAAGCTTCCTCGAGTGGATGGCGGAGTCAAAATGGCCCAGGAAGGGCCGGAGATCCGTCGTGACGTGAGCGGAGGGGGACGGCTCCAGGCTGCCGGGCGTCGACAAAAATTGAACCCAGATGTGGTTCTTCGACCCTGGGACCTGCAAGAGAAACACAAACTCGACAGAAGGGGTTCCCAAGGGCCAAGGCGAGTGTAATGGAGGGCGTGGACTTGATGGAAGTTGCCGGAGCTCTTGAGCTCCGGCGAGGGGGGTCGGCTGCGAAATCGGGGCGAAACACATGGTGAAACAGCAAGATAAAAGCATGAAACGAATCCTAATACTGTCAGCTAATTAAGCAATAAGAAAACACACTAAAGACAACCTCAAATTGGCCGAACAAGCCAATGAGATGTGACCTCAACGCCGGAGGTCGGCGAAGGTGGTGGAGCCGCTCCTCGGCCACGCACGACCCTCCTAAGTAGCTGGAGGAGACCCTGTCACCGTCTCCAGTCCAGAGCATACGAGGAGAAGGGGTTTGCTAGGTCAAAGAGGGTTCAAAATTCAAACGGAGGCTTTGGGTGGTTTTTGAAACAATGGCCGAGAGGGCTCCTTGATCAAGGCGTATCGGGAGATGCAACGACCCGAAGGTCGAAAAAACACTTAGGCGAGTATGCCCTATGGTAGGGCTACAAAAGTCGTGAAGACCTCGACCCCAAACGGTGAAAGATCCATCCGCGAAAAATCCAAGAAAGTGGGTGCCTCAACATATCCGCGGTTACAGACCTGGGGTCAAGGAGTTGACCCCCGGTCAACGGATGGCGTGGCCTGATTGGGCCACGTCATCCGCAAAAAGACAAAAATCAAATAAAAGCTTTGTAAATTAAATTAAAAATATTAAACGATTTAATTAATTTTAGGTTATTTAATAAAAAAATGTTTATTATTTTATTTAGTATTTTATTCTGATTTTTAATTATTTTTATGAAGTATATTTTGACAAGTTACTTTTATACCCCTTGTAGGTACATATACCTATATAATTTACTCTTTTATTTTTATTTTTATTTTGTATTTTTAATTTTATTATTTTTGTTTCTTATTTTATAAAATTATAAAACACTTTTATACACTTAATTGTATTTTTATTTTAATTTATTGATGTGTTTTGTATATTTAATAAAATAGAAGTAGGTATTATATAGGTCTGAGTATAGGTTCTATACCTATGTATTAGATATGTAAGTATTTTAATTTAAGTTTTATTTACATTTTTATTCTGATTTTAATATACACAATTATTATAAGTAATATCTACAACATTATAAAAATATAAAATTATAAAAATAATAAATAAAAAATAAATTAAATATTTTAATTTGTACAAGTATACAATGAGGGTCCAAAACTCAACTTTCAAACCGTAGCTCCGCCAAATGCGAAACTACCGCCATTAAATAGATTATTTTCTTCTATATACAATTAAAGGTGAGTATGCTGCATTTGGAGTTTTCATTTGTGAGATACCGGTCTGGGAGGTTGGGATTCTGGATTTTTATTCAGACCATAACTTTTTATCTGTGTATTATTTTTGAGTGAAATCGATTTTGTATTTTTCTTTATTAAATTATCTACAATTTCATGAACAAAGTTTCTTAATTTGATGTATAAAAAGTGGAACCAAAAATAGGTCCCAAAATGAATAAAGAATGAATAAGATGAACATGATTTTTATTGGTATTTTGGCCCTTATCTCCCCCTACTTTATTCCTTGTCGACCTAGTCATCAAGATGCCTAGGTCTCGGGGTTTCGGGTCGTAAAATATTTACAATATTTTATTCTTTTTCTTTTCTTTTCTTTATTCTATAATTTTGGCTTTAAAAACCGCATTTTATACAATATTTACACACAAATGCATGAATGCTAAAATGCATGAATTAGCTCTATTTACACGCATTTACTAGGGTTTTTAAGGCCAAAATGATAGAATAAAGATGATGAAATATAGATTCATCATCCCCCTATACTTGCCTTTGCTAGTCCCTAGCAAACACTTATGCAATAAGTGCAGAAAAGAAAAACAAAGAAAAGAAAAAGAAGAAAAATGGATTAAGTTTAATTATCAAACTTGTCTTCACAAAATCAAAGTTTGGAGCTTAAGTCGGACCTTTGGAATATTAGTGCGGGCGGATCCTTAATGAGAACCGAATTTGAAATCCAACAGTCCTTGAGAGTCCCGAAATAGCCAGGTCAGAAATACTTCAACTCATACGCAAACTCTTACGACTATGAATCTGACTCGTACAGTGTAAGTGATGGTGTCTCTCCCCAACTAGAATGACAAAGAGACTGACTTCTCCAGTACGACAACCCAATGATTCCCCAATCCAACAACTCCATCCTCGAGGAGCGGGATATTCCCTTCTAAGTTCAAGTGGCAACCAGCTCAAGAGGAGGGGATGAAGAGAAGAATGGACGGTAGCCAGTGTAGCTACCTATCCTCGGATGCACGACCAGTGTAGTCAAGTCATCCAGCTGCAGGCTCACATATTTGACTTTGGAACTCAAGCTTGCTTATTGACTTTACAACATATTCACATACTTTTGCAGGCATTTATTTTTGTACATGCCTGTCTCTCTTCTTCTTTTTTTCTTTTTTTTGAAATACTATTCACAGTAGCATTTACATAAGGAGTTTTTCCTCTTGAGCCAGTAGACTATCCCTCTTTTGAAGCATTATCGCAACCCACAGCCTCCTATCTTTAGACTTCCTAATCACTGGACGGGTTGGGGTGCACTTCCCTCCCTAGAGGAGGACAAATGTTTCCACTTGTGTGCGTCTCATACCGGCAAATCCAATCCCCTCACCACTCCAACTGAGTTGAGCCATGTGAAAGGTACAGGTGTCCAAGTTAGGTCATTATCAACAAGAGTCGTGCGTGTGCTCCGAAATACTCTACTTAGGCAGTCAAGAATTCATTGAACCAAGTCCCGTGATCCTCAAAGAATTAAGTCAACTAGACCTGAAGTACCTCAAACCCAGTCCCTATAAGGTTCCTGTTATTAGGTAGATTTTAAGGTCCAATCAAGCTCTAATCTCCGTATTTTACTTAGACTCGTTCAACTATCAAACTCAATCCGAAAAATGTTCATGCTATGCAATGCAATGCAGAAAATATTTTTGTGATGCAATTTTCACATATTTTGAAATTTTTATGGATTTTTGAAAAGATGATGATGATGATGCATAATTTTTTGTTTTTTTCAAAAGATTTTTCAAATGTTTTTGGATTTTAATTTTTGCAAATGTTTTTGGGATTTTTTGAAGATAAAAAGATTTGGCCGAAAACTAGGTGAAAACTATGTACACGGGAGTGCTTCTTATATATACAAGAGGTGGATTTTACAGGGTAAGTGATCATTTTTATACATATATACATAAAGAATTTTTGGTGTGATGTATGTATTCCTCAAACTTATTTGAAAATAATTTTACATAATTTTGAAAACTATAGTCCAAAATAGTTTTTACAAACAATTTTACAAACATGTACACAAATTTGAAAATCATTTTGCAAAGGTTTTCAAAACAGTATATATAGGTTTTTCAAAATATTTTTGCAACCATTTTTCAAATCATTTGCAAATCATTTTTTAAACATTTATTTCACACAAAGAAAAGAAATTTTACAAACCACACATTTTTACAAAGGTTGAAAACATGTAACAAAATATTTTCAAAATAGTTTCCAATAAATGTTCACGAAGATTTTCAAACTATTTTTCAAATATTTTGCAAAAAACATTTTCACCTGATTTATTAATCAGTAAATACAAAAGAATTTGAGGAACAGAACACCTTTTTATTGAAGATTTTTAATGAATTTTAAAGAATGATTAGCCATATTATTAAGGAAAATACAAAAGTACGAGTTTTGGCTAAAGTATATACGTAGTATATATGACCCCCCTATACTTAGCTTGAGCTATGTCCTCATAGATCAGAGAGAAAAAGAGAAGACATAACTCGTACTGAGTATAGAAAAGTCTAAAGAATGAATGACTGAATGAACGAATCAAAAGAATGAGAAGTTGACCGTCCCCCCTATACTTAGGATCAACTAATCCTAAGTATAGCAGACTGTATACAAAGCAGGGAGGGTCAAGGGTGGGAATGAACAGATCGTACTCGGATTGTCTCCCCCTATACTTAGGGTAAGATATCCCTAAGTATAGACAAGAAGAGGAGACAATGGAGAGGATCAAAGTGAATGAAAAACTCGGGGTGCACACCCCCCTATACTTAGGACAAAGTACGTCCTAAGTATGGAAAACTGTCTACAAGGGTGTCACCTTTTTGATACAAAAAGAAGATAAAAATGAAAAGAAGAAAAGAAGAAAAGAGAAAATAGATCAGAAGATGGAAGAGAAGATCGTGAGAATGTACACACCACTCCCCCTATACTTAGGGTGAAAGAAGCCCTAAGTATAGGCAACGACAGGAGTGATGACACGGAACGATGAAAGAACACTCGGCTCGTCTACCCCCCTATACTTAGGACAAAGTACGTCCTATGTAAGGCAAACACGAGCATGGGTGGACGAGCAAAACGGGAGAAGGTCGAAGATGAACAGAAGAGGATATACAACAGAGGTGGATGTACACATGATCAAGAAGGTCGAAAGCGAACCTTCTTGCGGGACTGCTGAGGAATGGATCTGGTGTGATGCAGGTCGACATCGGGGTCCACAGTAGACGGAAGCCGATCAGGGTCGACGGGGTGATGGTCCTCAGTGGCCCTAGGGTGTGAAGGCACAGATGGATCAGTGAAAGAAGTGTGACTAAGTCCGGCCTTGGGAGTCTCGCTAGTGTCGAAGTGAAATGGGACGAACTCATCGTCATCGGAAGTAGTGTACTCGGAGTCGTCCTGCGAGGTGTCGTCCAGGTCAAAACCAAAAGGAACGAACTCATCGGTGGAAGTAGTCGAACTCTGTTCGTCCTCTATAATCTCAATCGGATCATCTTTCTCATCAAAAGGCCCGAATTTCCGAAGAAAAGCAATCAAATCAAATTCGGTCTTAGTCTCATCAGTATCTACATGGACAGGAGCGGACTCATCAGTGGAAGTAGTCAAAACATGTCCGTCCTGTCTAGTCTCTAAATCAGCCCTCCGCTCAATGGTATCAATCGTGTAAATCCCACGGATGTCATCAACACAACGCCAAGTCCCAGAAGAAGGAACGTCGAGGTCCATGCTTTCCAAGTCTTCCTCAACAGGGAGGAATTCTCGGGTCTCAGTGGAATCCAAAAAGCAGCAAAATTCTCTGATAGTCTCATCCAGGTCATGGTCCTCGAGGTCAGCCAGAACAGGTGTGGTCACATCAGGTGCAAGTCTCTGGTCGGCAGTAGGTGTGGTGATCAACACTTCGCTCTCGTTAGCAGGACAGAAGCGAATCTCTTTTGATCCGTAGTCAATAACGACTCTCGCAGAGGCGAGGAAGGGTCATCCCAAGATGATTGGAGAATGCTCCCCAGTGGAGGTCTGATGAATACCCATTCATCACTCTTTATTCTTACATTTTAGCTACAAAAACCTATGCAAATGCATGTAGATATGTGTAAATAGGGTCAATTAGCAAAAGCATGCATGTTTGTAAATATAGATAATTAGCATGTTTTTGTGCAAAAATAAAAGAATAAAGATGAAAAAGAAAAAGAGGGAAATATTTAGAATAAATATTGAGCAACCTAACCCAAGGGAGGGCTCAGCATGGGCCTGACCGCATAAAAGCCAAGTAGAGGGAGATAGGGGCTCATGTGTACATATTTGTATAAATAAATAAAATTATATATTTTCCTCACCCAAAAATATGTTGTAAATATTTGTACATATTTATGAAGTATAAAAAAAACAAAACAAAAAGATAAAAACCAAAAATTCAAAAATAACCCTTCACCTTGTACATAAGACCATCATCCTCATCTACTTCACCTTGTAAATAAATTTATTTATTTTCAAAACTTTTTGTAAATATTCTATTGTATATATTATAAATAAAATAAATAAAAAGAAACAAAACAAAAATCAAATAAAAATTACAAAACTAAAATACAAAAATATATTGTATATATACCTTGTACATAGTTGTAAATAACTAATTATTTAACCTATGTATATAAATAATAAAAATAAAATAAAAAAAGACTTTTATTCCTCATTTTATTCTATAAATAAATAAAATATAAAATAGGAATAAAAATGTATAAAAATAACTAATTAAAAATCAAAAATCAAAAACCCTATATTGTATAAATACCTATGTATAGCTATACTATGTAAATACCTTAGTTTAATTTTCAAAAATTAATTAAAAATCACAAAAAAATAGAAAAAATTAAAACAAACATTTTTTATGTTATGAGTTTTTCATGAATCTGCCATTTCCTATTTTATTTTGAATTTCCAAGCTATTTATGACGTGGCTGATTCCCATTGGTCCACGGGGATTGTTGACCGCCCGGTCAACTCCCCCCTGTGGACCACTTCACACGGGTCGTGACGCCCGACCCGACTTCCCCGATTTATTGCGTCACGACCCGGTCTCCAAATCCGCTAACCCAGGGCTCCGATCATCCCCTGTGCATCCGGGAACTTCGCCCGACACCTTGCCTAGGGGTCCGTGCTCAATCGAGCCGGACCCAACCCCTTCTTCCCGGACCTGCACCCATATATAACCTGAGCTCAGCCGCCTCCTCTTTCCATCTTTGGCTCGCCACTTTCATTCCCGTGACCTCCAGAGCAACCACCGAGGTGACAGCTCGCGTTTGCCCCTGTTGCAGTGAGGAGAGGGTGCCCCGACCATCGATCCGGCAGCTTTGCGCCGCCGTGCTCCGCCACTCGACCGGAGCTCGAGCCTCAGGCCTTGACGCCCTTCGAGGCGACGACCAGGAGCTAGCCCAAGCTCCAGCCCAGTCTTTCGCTCCACCCAGGTAGCCGTTTATCCCTTCCATTTAGCTTAATTTTTGTTTTCGCCCAAATCGCATCTTCGACGAGTTCCTTTGATTCCGGCCTTATCGCGTACCTTCCCGATCATCGGAGCACACTATCACCTTTGCCATCTTCCGACGCACGTTCTTCGCCCTTTCACTCAACCCAGCTCGCCCCAGAGCTGGGATTCGAGCTCCACCATCCCCAGCTCGCCGGAGCTCGCTCGTCCCGACCCACAGACCACCGTCACTCCGCTTCATCGGGTCGAGGCACTTTGCCCTCGACCCGCGAAGCTTTTGGTTCATTTTGCAGGTCAAAAGGGAGTCATCTGAGACCCCCTTACTTTTAGACCAGGAGCTTCTCGCTGACGACCTCGCCGGAGCCCCTCCAGGGCTCGGCTGGGCCATCGGACAGCACCACCAGCTGCGGGACTTCACCGCCGATCTTCTCCGACACTTGGAGGTAGCTGAGGAGGACCCTAGCACGCACGCGAGGCCGGCGAAGCTCGCCGGTTGAGTGTTCTTCCACCATCCTCCTTCACCGTCCGATCAGCCCCACCGCTCCAGTTTCAATCACGGCCGTCCATTCATCGAAGAGCAGTTGCCGTTGATTACTTTGGGGAGCTGATCTGGACCGTTCGCGCTGAGGAGAGAGGCACCTGAGCCCAACCCCGTTCGATCATCCACGTGTCCTCCTCCGCACCGTCGATCAGGCCTACGTGCTGCAGGAGAAAGAGGCGCCAGGCACCTGAACCGTTGGATTCGCCACGCGTCCGCCATCGAGCCGTCGACTTAATAAGGGGTAAATTACTTAGGCCCCCTCTTAGCTTTTTGTTTTACGTGTCAGTCCTGTAAATATTTTAGTAGTTTTATTTACGTAGGGTAATTTGCACCTCGGACCTCGTGCTCATTTAGTTTCGCATTTATACCCCTGTGTATGTGATCTCACGTGCTTCGCCACGTGTTTGTCTGGGTTATTTGCAACTATTTCCCTGTACTTCTGGTTGGTTAATGAATGAAGAAATACTTTCTGGTATTTGCATTTGTGCCCCTGTGAGCCTTTTATTCACGCATGTGCGGATTTTAGTGGGATATTTGCATCCAAGCCCCTGGACTTTTGGTACGAGTTACCAAAAGGTCCAGGAACTTGGTTTTTATTACCAGAAGGTCCCTGAGTGCCCCAGGCACGCGCCACGCGCGTGACTTGCTGGGAAAATTGCACCTGGACCCCCAGAGTTTCGGGTATTTGCACTTAAGTCCCTGTGCACAGTGCCCCCTTTTTGATTTTTGAATAAATATCAAACCACCTCCAAATTTGATGAAAATTTGACACATGGCTCCTGCCATGTTGTTGGATTTTTGAGAATTTTTGAGGACATTTTTTATTTTATTTAGTATTTTTAAAAAAATTCAAAAACCTTCTTTTTAGCTACTGTCTAGGTTTAAAAATCTCAAAAAAATATAAAATCACCCCCAAAAATTCTAAAAAAATTAGCTACTGTTCTTTGTTTGTTGTTTGATTTTCTAGCCAATTTTGGCTATTTTTCATCACTTAAAAACCTTAAAAATCTAAAAACCCTTAAAAACTCATAAAAATTATAATAAATAATCTAAAAATCCAAAAACAATAATTTTGGTGCCCAAATTTTCCTTATTTTCTCTAGAATACAGGAAAATTACCTCAGGGCCCTCTGAGATCCTTAGATATTTTATCTTTGGGTTTTGGGCCTTGCTGGACAGTACCCTTTCTTTTGAGCACTGTTTGATTTTTAGAAAATAAAATATACCTTAGAAAATTATCAAAAATTCACCAAAAACACTTAAAAACTTAAAAAACATAAAAACCATTTTTCTTGAATTTTTGCTTGATTTTTGGTGTGTTAAATAAATTGCCAAAGTGTGTTTATATTTGCCTTCTTTTATTTTCTTCATATTCTAAAATCCTAAAAAAATATAAAAATTATTAAAAAACACTAAAAAAATACTTTTCTTTGATTTTATTTTCTTTTTACTACTTCGTAGGCCCTAGGCCAACCCGTGCTCCTTGTGTTCGACCCTGAGTGCTATACCAGGTTAATCTCATAGCTAGGACCGCTTGCCTTGATTGATTGATTTTATTTCTATTTCGCGGTTCGATATTTTTCTTGATACACATCCGAGTGACTGAGGTCGCAACGACCGTCTCAGTTACCTGATTGCCTTAGTTGCTCGGGGTTTTCGTGTCATCAGAATGGCGCCGTTGCCGGGGAGCACGGCTTAGTAGTATTTTTGTTTTTATTTTCGTTTTTATTTTCGCGGCTTTTCGCGGCTTTTGTTTATAGTTTCTTTTGATTTATTTTGTTTTATTTTGATTTTCTCTTATTTTATTTTTGTTTTATTTTGTGTGATTATTTTATTTCCATTTTTGCACATATACCCTCACTTGTATTTTCTTTTATTTTTCTCTATTATTTGATTATTCTTTCTGGACTGACCACTCTTCTCTGTTTCTTGCGAGGGGCCCGAGGACCGCGGAAGCGACTTTCGAGGAGCCGGTGCAGCCGCGGCACTTGGAGGCGGCTTCTTTCTCTACGAAGCCGCAGGAGAGAGCGAGAGAGAGAGAGTGAGTGGGTGAGGTATTAGGATAGTTTTATTTTATTTTATTCATTATTATTGTAATAATACAGGACACTTCTGAGACTGTTTGGACTTGACTACCGTAGCGGGTCTGTTTCGCCGAGCACCGGTGTGCTCGGGGGACCCATTAGGACTTGCGGTTTTTCGCGGCTTTTCTCGCGGTTTTCTTTTTCTTTCTTACTGTCATTTTCCGGTTTTTCGCGGTTTTTGTCGAGCCCCTAGATTTAGGACTTTCTGGTGATTGTGACGTAATTGAGTAGGATCCACACACTTAAGGCATATTTGTTCCTATTAGATCGTAATTGGACCTACTTAAAATAAATAATAAAAATAACCGACTCGCTAGCTTCCGTAGCCTACGTGCCGTAGCTCGTCCTGTAAAGCGCTTACTCCTACCCCCGATTTGTCGGGCAGGGGAGGGACGAGCCAAGACCGGACCCTTTGGCTTGGAGGTCGGTGACCGGTTAGACGGTTCTTCGCTAGAAGTTGCTCGTCTAGGACTCGGCTTCCCGCTGCATCATTTAGCTTAGTTTACTTTCTGTCTTTATTTTATGCGCGGATCATTTTGCATGTAGAGAGCTGGAGGCAGGTACGCATTTCTGACTTTGCATGCATCATTGATTTCTCGTGCATCAGCTTTTTCGACTTCTCCCCCCTGTTTTTGACTTAATAATCAGGAGAATCGAAAAATTCGTTAGGCGTTCTTGTTTGCTTTGAAAAATACCTAAAAAGTGTAACCATAAAATTGGGACTGCTAAGACTATTGACCATAAAACTCGCTCACCCTAAAAATTCTGTCTTGGGGAGAGCAACCCCCTCATTGCTTGGTTTGTATGCGCGAGAGAGTGACCCGAACACTAGGTAGAGCCCCCCGTTGCTAAACTCGACTGACTACCGACTCTTCCGTGCGGGACAGTCGGTTGGGGTTAGCAGCGGATATCCCAACAGGTCACGTAAGCGCTCTGATATTTGTGTGTTCACCAAAATAAAATCGACAAGATAATTTGACCGAACTTTCACGGTCTTCAGCTCGCGTTGTGTTGGTGAACCGGGGGTTTGTTTTCAGATCATAGTTTTTCCAGATCTCATCCGCCCTACTCGCTAGATCAAGATGATGGGTAGACGGTCTCTTAGGCAGCCTCTGGCTGCACCGCTTTCGGGCGCGTCTACCTCATCATCTAGGTTGGCTCGCGAGAGCTCAGACCCGCTCTCCGAGCCCGAGTACGACTCCACCCTGTTCCCCCTCAATCCCCTTTCTGATCTTCCCGAGAGACATGAGCCCGAGGAGAGACTGATTCATTTGACGGCACCTAAGTTGGGCTCATTTGATTTTGCAGACGTCGAGATGGCCGGAGCAGGCAGTTCTGATGATCACTCCCGTAGACCAGAGCATATTGTACTAGACCAGGGAGCGATCAACTCCACCCTGATCGCATCACTTGATACAGTTCAGCAGCAGCTCCGCGATCAGGGAGCTTTCATGATGGAGATGAGGCGTGAGTTGGAGAGGCTCAGAGCAGAGAGAGACCAGCAGAGCGAGCCCGAGGAGCCCGATGAGGCACAGGCACGAGCCGCAGCAGCCGCGGCCGCCGCCGCAGCGGCAGCAGCCGCAGGAGGAGCAGGACCACCTAGACCGATGCGGGAGTTGCACAACCCCGGATCTACTTTGATGCACCATTGGGTTGTGGTTCCAGCCATCGTGGGGGACTTCAAGTTCCCCCCGAACACATTGCAGATGCTTCCCTCGATTCCATGGACTTGCTACAGAGGAGCCCCACCTCCACCTCCAGGAGTTTCTTATGATATGCAGCACTGTCCACGACAGACATGTGGACCAAGACACGATCAGGATGATCGCATTCCCCTTTTCACTGGCAGATAGAGCAGCCACCTGGCTGAAGCATTTGGGGAGATTTGTCTATACCTGGGAGCAGCTCCGCACCGAGTACTTGAACAAGTACTATCCACTCGGGCGGACGAATGCAGCGAGGGCCCTGATTAGTAACTTCTCCATGTTCCCCAACGAGCAGTTCCACGAGGCTTGGGAGAGGTTCAGAGAGCTTTTGGACAGATGCCCGCATCACGACATCACGAAGCCGAACTTAGTTCAGAGCTTCTTCAGTGGGTTGTCACCAGAGCTACAGGGCCTGGTGAATGCTTCTTGTGGCGGGTCCTACTTCGCCAAGGACCACGACCAGGTCTGGGCTATTTTTGAGGAGATGGCAGAGAACTACATGGTGATGTCCCAGACCCGGCTCTACACTCAGAAGACCCAGCCACATCAGCCAGGACCTGTGCAGTACCAGAGGATAGCACGGGTAGATGCAGGTCCTTCCAGTTCGTCCGTAGTAGCAGCAGTAGCAGCAGAGTCATCAGCTGCGGACATGGGTATCATCAGCGAGAAGTTGGACCGCATGGAGCTGATAGAGAAGAAGCAGTGCCAGAGCATAGCGCAGATGGATCAGTTGGCACAGGTCTTGAGCGACATGAAGACACAGCTCATGTGTCTCCAGGAGGCACAGACGGCTTCTCAGCCCCGTCTTCAGTCGCGAGGCGACGCCGGCAGCAGCAGCAGCTCGTCCCAGCGCTCCAGCACTCCAGTGCAGCCTAGACAGGTTCACCTTGTACAGGCGGAGCCGTACCAGCAGCCGCAGCCCACCTACCAGTCTCCACCATCTCCAGAGATGCAGATGGTGGTCTACCAGCCGGACCAGCCTCTGGTAGTACTCCCGCCAGCCCCCTTTGATGCCGAGCCGTTGATGGATGTTAACGGGATCTGGTACGACCGTCCCCAGCCTGGGATCCGACGAGATCATCCCGGATTCAGGTGGGGGAGTGGTGGTGCCCATCCCCAGCAGCAGCCGTCAGGACAGGGAGGGCAGTACTCCCATCAGAGAGACCAGCACCAGCCGCAGCAGCAGCCCCCAGCGTATCAGCAGCAGTCATCCTACGGTCCGCGTCCCTACCAGCAGCAGGGACAGCCTTGGAGACGTGAGCAGCAGGCTCACCAGGGATACCAGCAGCACCCTCCATCCTACCCCTCTTACCCATCACAGCAGTTCCAGCAGCCTCACCCACAGAGAGGCCACCCGTCGGGCTCCCACGAGAGCCCCGCCTTTGGATGATATCGCCTGCCTCCTCACGGACCAGCAGGCTACATTCCGACGGGAGATGGACGAGTTCCGCCAGGAGATGCGGGACCTGGTAAGAGGGAAGGCCGCCATACCAGCCCAGATAGAGCCCAATCCGAACAGCCTCAAGAGGAAGTCTGAGCAGGTAGTACCTACTGAGTCAGCCACTCCTAGTGACCCATTTGATGATACATCTTCGGATTTATTTGATGCTGATTTTGTCACACTTAGGAGCGGTAGGACCCCAGCAGGCGGCGGCGCCTCATCTGAGCACCATCCCGAGGCGCCACAGGAGGAGGAGGAGAGCGGTACTGAGGCCACTCCAGATGATGACGGTGGTACTGAGGCCACCAAGGATGCTGATCCCACCGGCGGTACTGAGGCCGCCGCTTCACCAGATCTAGGAGGTGGTACTGATGCCACCCATTCAGCCGAGCCAGCCAGCGGTACTGATGCCGCACGACGTCTACCTTCAGCAGTAGCAAAGCAGCCAGCCCGTGGTGGTACTGAGGCCACCGGTGTTTGTATAGACAGTCCTGTTGTTTTTCCTCGCACTCATGTATCTCAGAACTCTGCTATGAATAAAGGAAAAGGTTTACTTTCTTCTGGTCCCACTGTGGTGCGTGATGTATGTGTGGATCCGGTCTTTGAACCGCTTAGACCTTTTCCTAGTCCTTCATCTGAGAAGGACCCTGTGATCCCCTTCCCTAGAGCCCTTCAGATGGGGAAGGGGAAGAAAAATGATCCAAAAAAGAGAGAGCTTGAGGAGTTCAGCCAGAGCATGATAGATCGGTTTCACATTCAGCTGACCCTCCAGGAGGCTTTGCAGCACATCCCCCTTCTCCAGAGATCTTTGAGAGAGAGGACTACAGTCAGGAGGAGGAGGAGGAGGAACCACACTTCAGAGATCCATGTGCTGACCAAAGCCACGTGCTTTGCGATCCAGAACCGACTGCCAGCCAAGAGGCCAGATTCAGGGGCCCCGTATGTCAGATGCCAGATTAGTGAGCAGTGGTTCGACCGTACTCTTCTAGATAGCGGATCATCGATTAACCTTCTTCCGACAGCCCTTCTCGACCGCTTCGAGTTGGGCACTCTTCGACAGAGCAGGACAGTCCTTCAGTTCGTTGATCGATCTGTCAAGAGGCCGAAGGGGTTATTACGAGATGTTATCGTCACGATTCAGGGTCTGCAATTCCCCGTGGACTTCGTAGTGCTGGACATGGAGATCCCTGAGTCAGTGACCGATACCCCCATCATCCTTGGTCGTCCGTTCTTGGCCACAGCCAAGGCGGTGACTGATCATGATAGCGAGAAGGTGTACTTTCGCGTCCAGGGCGAGAGTATACAAATAGAGACAGTCGAGGACTATAGAGCCAGATTCAGATCCCGCTCAGATGCGAGTACCGATTCAGAGCAGCTGACAGACGCAGAGCCAGACATCCACCAGGACTGTGATTTTGTGATCACAGATGATGAGGCAGCTTGGGCAGACCTTGAGACACAGACCACCCTCTCACTTTCAGACACAGCTGAGGCAGAGATGATAGCAGAGGAGAGTCTGGAGAGCACAGACCTGGTTCAGGATACCATTGCGGCAGCAGAGCCGGTCCTCGATCGCAGCACGATGACTAGTGGTGGTGGTGCTGATGCCACCTTGTTTCCCGGTGGTACTGATGCCACCGCTTCTGATACAGATCCCTTGGATTCAGAGTCTGATTGGGCCGATTGCTATGATCAGATGCCAGACTTGAGTCCAGTTGAGCCTACTGATGAGGAGGAGGTAGATGCAGAGCCGAGCAGAGACAGTGCAGTAGAGCCGCCTTCTCCCGATCCAGTTTGCGAGAGTACACTTTCACTTTCCCAGGCAGATTTGGCCGACCTTGCAGCGTTCACTCAGTTTCTTCCACAGCCAGATTTGCCGGCACCCAGCATTCTAGAGCTGAAGCCGCTCCCTACTTCGCTGAAGTATCGATTCCTTGCGGGCGATCCAGAGATGTACCCAGTCATCATCTCCGCCGAGTTGACTGGAGAGCAGGAATCCCATTTGATGGAGGTTCTTGAAAAGAACCGCAAGGCAATCGGATGGAGCGTAGCAGATCTCCATGGGATTAGTCCATCAGTTTGCTCCCACCACATCTATCTCGAGGATGGGGCGAAGCCGTCGCGTGAGTTCCAGCGGCGTCTGAACCCCAATCTGAGAGAGGTTGTCATGAAGGAAATATCGAAGTGGTGGGGTGCAGGTTTTATTTATCCCATTTCCGACTCCAAGTGGGTCAGCCCCTTGCATGTGGTGCCCAAGAAGACGGGCATCACGACTGTGATCAGTGAGTCGGGAGAGGAGATTGCTACACGAGTACCCACCTCTTGGAGGGTTTGTGTTGACTACAGGAGACTCAACCAAGCCACCAAGAAGGACCATTTCCCCCTGCCTTTTATTGACCAGATCATTGAGAGACTGGCAGGGAAGAGCCATTATTGCTTCCTGGATGGGTACTCGGGCTACAACCAAGTGGCCATCCCTCCTGAGGATCAGGAGAAGACCACCTTTACCTGTCCCTTCGGCACATACGCTTTTCGACGCATGCCATTTGGGCTATGCAACGCCCCTGCGACTTTTCAGAGGTGCATGCTGTCGATCTTTTCGGACATGGTAGGGGAGTGCCTAGAGGTCTTCATGGATGATTTCTCGATCTACGGCGACGGATTTGATTCTTGTCTTGACTGCCTAGATCGAGTACTTCAGCGATGTATTGAGTATCACTTGGTGCTATCTTGGGAGAAGAGTCACTTCATGGTGACTCAAGGGACGGTGCTTGGCCACATCATCTCCAACAGGGGCATGGAGGTTGATCCGGCCAAGGTCGATGTCATTAGGAAACTCACACCGCCGTCCAATCTGAGGCAGTTACGGTCATTTCTGGGGCACGTTGGATTTTATAGGAGATTCATTCAGGATTTTAGCAGGATTGCCCGACCGTTGACCGACCTCCTGACGAAAGACACCGAGTTCCTTGTCGATGACAAGTGTCTTTCGTCGTTTGCTACTCTCCAGCAGTGTGTTATTGAGGCTCCTGTCCTCCAGCCACCTGATTGGTCTCTCCCATTCGAGATCATGACGGACGCCTCCGATTTTGCCGTAGGGGCAGTGCTGGGACAGAGGAGGGATGGAGTACCATTTGCTATACACTACGCTAGCCGCACATTGGATTCCGCCCAGCGGAATTATACAGTCACAGAGAAGGAGATGCTAGCCGTAGTGTTTGCCCTGGATAAGTTTAGATCATATATCATCGGATCTAGAGTGACTTTGTTTACAGATCACACCGCCATCAGGTACCTCATGGCAAAGAAGGATGCCAAAGCCAGACTGACTAGATGGATCCTTCTACTCCAGGAGTTCGACATTGAGATTAAGGATAAGCCTGGAGTCAAGAATGTGGTGGCGGATCACCTCTCCCGATTAGAGCAGCTTGAGGATTCTGAGCAGATTGATCCTATTAGAGATACATTCCCAGATGAGGTGATTCTTGCTATCGCCTCACTCCCATGGTACGCCGATATTGTGAACTTTCTCGTTGCTGGGAAAGTCCCACAAGATTGGCCCAGGCAGAGGCTTGAGACCTTCCTAGCGAAGGCCAAGTCTTACCATTGGGAGGATCCCATCCTTTACCACGAGGGAGGGGATAGTGTCTGGCGTCGGTGTATTCCTCAGGAGGAACACCATAGCGTCCTCACTTACTGCCACAAGCTTGAGGCAGGAGGACATCATTCTGGGAGGAGAACGGCACAGAAAGTGCTCCAATCCGGCTTGTGGTGGCCTACCCTCTTCAAGGACTCAGATGAGTTCGTGAAGAGGTGTACTGACTGTCAGAGGATGGGCACTTGTGGACAGCGTGATATGATGCCGATGCAACCCATTCACTTCTGTGAGGTTTTTGACGCATGGGGCATCGATTTCATGGGTCCATTCCCTAAGAGTCAGGGATTCGAGTACATTCTGTTGGCCGTAGACTATGTGAGTCGTTGGGTGGAGGCTATCCCCGCCCGAGCCGCTGATGCGAGGACAGTTTGCAGATTTTTGAGGAAGCATATCATCACGCGGTTCGGGGTTCCACGAGTTCTTATTTCTGATGGGGGATCTCACTTCATCAACGACCAGGTGAAGGCACTTGCTAGAGAGTTCGGCATAGATCATCGTGTTGCTACACCGTACCATCCACAGACGAATGGTCTAGCCGAAGTGTCGAATAGGGAGATCAAGACTATTCTGCAGAAAGTCGTCCGCCCTGACCGAAAGGATTGGTCACAGCTATTGGACTCGGTCTTGTGGGCATATAGGACGTCTTTCAAGACACCTTTGGGCACATCTCCCTTTCGCCTCGTATATGGCAAGCCATGCCATTTACCTGTTGAGCTGAGGCACAAGTCACTTTGGGCAGTTACATACATACTTATGGATCCAGATGGTATAGGAGACCAGAGGAGGGCAGAGCTAGCTGCCCTGGAGGAGCTTAGAGATTCAGCTTTCTCAAGCAGCCTACATTATAAGGAGAGAGTCAAGGAGTGGCATGATTCTCATATCAGCCACAAGCATTTTGAGATTGGACAGAGAGTATGGCTGTTTGATGCAAGGCTTAGACTATTTCCAGGGAAGCTACAGAGCAAATGGAAAGGACCTTATCTGGTTCGGAAGGTACACGACAACGGTAGCATCGACATATCTGAGTTGTCTTCTGAGAGTACCTTCCGAGTGAACGGCCAACGGCTCAAGCCATTTCTAGATCATGAGCCGCGGGTCGTTGATATTGCCCCTATTCATTTTGCGTGAGATGTGGTCTTTGACTCACATCTAATGCATCTCACGCCTGAGCTTTACTGATCCTCCGTTGTATATAGATCCAGATGTCCATATCACCACATTCTTAGTCCCACATCCCTTTCTTCATCTTGTGATTATGCTATACTTAGGGTGCACTTTACCCTAAGTATAGGGGGGATGTGAGACCTTTCGGGTATTTCTTTTGTTTCTGTCTACCCCTGTTTTGCTGCCTATACTTAGGGATATCTTACCCTAAGTATAGGGGGGTAGACCCTGTACATTCTCCACTCGGTTTTCCCTTCGTGTACAGCCTGCTATACTTAGGATTACTTGATCCTAAGTATAGGGGGGAGACCTGAGTCCCTTTTGACTTTTTATTCTCCTTTTGTATAGCCTTTCTTTTCACTTCCCTATACATAGCACGAGTTATGTCTTCTTCATCGCTCTTGACTCCGAGGACATCGTTCGAGCTAAGTATAGGGGGGTGTGTATATATTTCATATATACTTTAGCCATAACACGTACTTTGTGTGAGTGTGTTAATAAATAAAAATGGCTAAAAACCACAAAAAATAAAAATTTTTCATGTACATAATCTTCTTTTATTTGCACATACATAGCTAGTGTACAAATTATTTTTGTAAAAATGATTTTTTTGTGTGTAAAGCTTGTGTAAATATTTTTGTATCAAAATTATGTATATAGTACAAAATTTTTCCAAAATGTTTTGAAAAATCAAAAGTTTGCAAAAATCTTGTGTAAATGTGTGTAAATATCTTTTTGCAAAACTTGCACTTCATGCATCATCATTCATGATTTCAAAACATTTTTCAAAAATTTTTGCATGATTGTAAAATTCGTGTAAATATGCATCTTTTTGTACATATGTATATAGTTTTTCTGGATGATAGTTGACATTTAAACTAGCCTGGAATCAAATTGAGAAATGGAGCTTGATTAAGATCTTAATCTACCTAATTCTAAGAGGAACCTTATAGGGCTTAGGTTTAAGGCTTTTCAGGTCCATGGTGACTTAATTCTTTGAGTCCACTAGGCTATGATCACATGTCATCTCAATGAGCCTAAGTAGAGCACTTAACAACAACACATGACTCATATAGATTATGGCTTTACTTGGACAACCGCACTATGCACCGAGCTCTCTACGGATGAGGTGGTGAGGAGGCAGTCTTCCTTGGCTTGGGGTAGCATATGAGGGTAGTACTTCTAGGCGGAACCTCTCTTCTTCATTTAGTGAAGGAAGTGCGTCTCAACTTGGTCTGGTTGCCATGAGGTCTAACGACGGGAGTTGTGGGTTGCAATAAAGCTTCAAAAGAGGGATAGTCTACTGGCTCAAGAGGAAAAACTCCTTGTATATATGCTGCACATGTACATGTTGTAGAGATGCACTCGAAAAAAAAAATGCAAAAAGAAAAGAACTCCAAAAAAGTGGTGGGTCTGAGAGAAAATGATAATCCCACCGGAGTATGTATATAAGTGCAATAAGCAAAGCTTGGTTTCATGATCCACCTGTTGTAGCTTGCAGCAGGGAGACTTGGCTACACTGGTCAAGCTCCCAAGGGTACTTGGCTACACTGGCCTTGACCCATTCTCTTCTTCCCCCTCTTCTTGAGCCGGTTGTACTTGAACTTAGAAGGGAATACCCCGCTCCTCGATGAAAGAGTGGCCAGATTGAGGTCATAGAGTTACCTTGTTGGGGAGGGTTGTCAAGTTGCCATTTCTGAGGCGGAGAGCTTAGACCTCACTTTCACAGGACAAGAAAAGATTCATGGTCTTCAGGGTTTGTGATTGATGACTTGTTCTGATCTGGAGCATTGAGGAGTCTTGGTTATAGATTGGTGAAACTTAGAGGCTGTTAGGTTTTAAGCTTAAGTCTAAATAAGGTTCCGACACATTAATAATCCAAAGATCTGATTGAGCTCCATACCTCAATTTAATGAAGGCAAGTTTAATAATCAACCTTGATCCATGTACATTCTCTTTTTCTTTTTCTTTCTTTCTTTTTCACTTCTTTTTCAAATAAGTGTTTGCTAAGGGACTAGCAAAGTATAAGTATAGGGGGGTGATGAATACCCATTCATCACTCTTTATTCTTACATTTTAGCTACAAAAACCTATGCAAATGCATGTAGATATGTGTAAATAGGGTCAATTAGCAAAAGCATGCATGTTTGTAAATATAGATAATTAGCATGTTTTTGTGCAAAAATAAAAGAATAAAGATGAAAAAGAAAAAGAGGGAAATATTTAGAATAAATATTGAGCAACCTAACCCAAGGGAGGGCTCAACATGGGCCTGACCGCATAAAAGCCAAGTAGAGGGAGATAGGGGCTCATGTGTACATATTTGTGTAAATAAATAAAATTATATATTTTCCTCACCCAAAAATATGTTGTAAATATTTGTACATATTTATGAAGTATAAAAAAAACAAAACAAAAAGATAAAAACCAAAAATTCAAAAATAACCCTTCACCTTGTACATAAGACCATCATCCTCATCTACTTCACCTTGTAAATAAATTTATTTATTTTCAAAACTTTTTGTAAATATTCTATTGTATATATTGTAAATAAAATAAATAAAAAGAAACAAAACAAAAATCAAATAAAAATTACAAAACTAAAATACAAAAATATATTGTATATATACCTTGTACATAGTTGTAAATAACTAATTATTTAACCTATGTATATAAATAATAAAAATAAAATAAAAATAGCCTTTTATTCCTCATTTTATTCTATAAATAAATAAAATATAAAATAGGAATAAAAATGTATAAAAATAACTAATTAAAAATCAAAAATCAAAAACCCTATATTGTATAAATACCTATGTATAGCTATACTATGTAAATACCTTAGTTTAATTTTCAAAAATTAATTAAAAATCACAAAAAAATAGAAAAAATTAAAACAAACATTTTTTATGTTTTGAGTTTTTCATGAATCGGCCATTTCCTATTTTATTTTGAATTTCCAAGCTATTTATGACGTGGCTGATTCCCATTGGTCCACGGGGATTGTTGACCGCCCGGTCAACTCCCCCCTGTGGACCACTTCACACGGGTCGTGACGCCCGACCCGACTTCCCCGATTTATTGCGTCACGACCCGGTCTCCAAATCCGCTAACCCAGGGCTCCGATCATCCCCTGTGCATCCGGGAACTTCGCCCGACACCTTGCCTAGGGGTCCGTGCTCAATCGAGCCGGACCCAACCCCTTCTTCCCGGACCTGCACCCATATATAACCTGAGCTCAGCCGCCTCCTCTTTCCATCTTTGGCTCGCCACTTTCATTCCCGTGACCTCCAGAGCAACCACCGAGGTGACAGCTCGCGTTTGCCCCTGTTGTAGTGAGGAGAGGGTGCCCCGACCATCGATCCGGCAGCTTTGCGCCGCCGTGCTCCGCCACTCGACCGGAGCTCGAGCCTCAGGCCTTGACGCCCTTCGAGGCGACGACCAGGAGCTAGCCAAGCTCCAGCCCAGTCTTTCGCTCCACCCAGGTAGCCGTTTATCCCTTCCATTTAGCTTAATTTTTGTTTTCGCCCAAATCGCATCTCCGACGAGTTCCTTTGATTCCGGCCTTATCGCGTACCTTCCCGATCATCGGAGCACACTATCACCTTCGCCATCTTCCGACGCACGTTCTTCGCCCTTTCACTCAACCCAGCTCGCCCCGGAGCTGGGATTCGAGCTCCACCATCCCCAGCTCGCCGGAGCTCGCTCGTCCCGACCCACAGACCACCGTCACTCCGCTTCATCGGGTCGAGGCACTTTGCCCTCGACCCGCGAAGCTTTTGGTTCATTTTGCAGGTCAAAAGGGAGTCATCTGAGACCCCCTTACTTTCAGACCAGGAGCTTCTCGCCGACGACCTCGCCGGAGCCCCTCCAGGGCTCGGCTGGGCCATCGGACAGCACCACCAGCTGCGGGACTTCACCGCCGATCTTCTCCGATACTTGGAGGCAGCTGAGGAGGACCCTAGCACGCACGCGAGGCCGGCGAAGCTCGCCGGTTGAGTGTTCTTCCACCATCCTCCTTCACCGTCCGATCAGCCCCACCGCTCCAGTTTCAATCACGGCCGTCCATTCATCGAAGAGCAGTTGCCGTTGATTACTTTGGGGAGCTGATCTGGACCGTTCGCGCTGAGGAGAGAGGCACCTGAGCCCAACCCCGTTCGATCATCCACGTGTCCTCCTCCGCACCGTCGATCAGGCCCACGTGCTGCAGGAGAAAGAGGTGCCAGGTACCTGAACCGTTGGATTCGCCACGCGTCCGCCATCGAGCCGTCGACTTAATAAGGGGTAAATTACTTAGGCCCCCTCTTAGCTTTTTGTTTTACGTGTCAGTCCTGTAAATATTTTAGTAGTTTTATTTACGTAGGGTAATTTGCACCTCGGACCTCGTGCTTATTTAGTTTCGCATTTATACCCCTGTGTATGTGATCTCACGTGCTTCGCCACATGTTTGTCTAGGTTATTTGCAACTATTTCCCTGTACTTCTGGTTGGTTAATGAATGAAGAAATACTTTCTGGTATTTGCATTTGTGCCCCTGTGAGCCTTTTATTCACGCATGTGCGGATTTTAGTGGGATATTTGCATCCAAGCCCCTGGACTTTTGGTACGAGTTACCAAAAGGTCCAGGAACTTGGTTTTTATTACCAGAAGGTCCCTGAGTGCCCCAAGCACGCGCCACGTGCGTGACTTGCTGGGAAAATTGCACCTGGACCCCCAGAGTTTCGGGTATTTGCACTTAAGTCCCTGTGCACAGTGCCCCCTTTTTGATTTTTGAATAAATATCAAACCACCTCCAAATTCGATGAAAATTTGATACATGGCTCCTGCCATGTTGTTGGATTTTTGAGAATTTTTTAGGACATTTTTGATTTTATTTAGTATTTTTAAAAAATTCAAAAACCTTCTTTTTAGCTACTGTCTAGGTTTAAAAATCCCAAAAAAATATAAAATCACCCCCAAAAATTCTAAAAAAATTAGCTACTGTTCTTTGTTTGTTGTTTGATTTGCTAGCCAATTTTGGCTATTTTTCATCTATTAAAAACCCTAAAAATCTAAAAACCCTTAAAAACTCATAAAAATTATAATAAATAATCTAAAAATCCAAAAACAATAATTTTGGTGCCCAAATTTTCCTTATTTTCTCTAGAATACAGGAAAATTACCTCCAGGGCCCTCTGAGATCCTTAGATATTTTATCTTTGGGTTTTGGGCCTTGCTGGACAGTACCCTTTCTTTTGAGCACTGTTTGATTTTTAGAAAATAAAATATACCTTAGAAAATTATCAAAAATTCACCAAAAACACTTAAAAACTTAAAAAACATAAAAACCATTTTTCTTGAATTTTTGCTTGATTTTTGGTGTGTTAAATAAATTGCCAAAGTGTGTTTATATTTGCCTTCTTTTATTTTCTTCATATTCTAAAATCCTAAAAAAATATAAAAATTATTAAAAAACACTAAAAAAATACTTTTCTTTGATTTTATTTTCTTTTTACTACTTCGTAGGCCCTAGGCCAACCCGTGCTCCTTGTGTTCGACCCTGGGTGCTATACCAGGTTAATCTCATAGCTAGGACCGCTTGCCTTGATTGATTGATTTTATTTCTATTTCGCGGTTCGATATTTTTCTTGATACACATCCGAGTGACTGAGGTCGCAACGACCGTCTCAGTTACCTGATTGCCTTAGTTGCTCGGGGTTTTTGTGTCATCAAGGTCTCCATGGGCAATACGACAAAATCAACAAGATAGCTCGTACCCTGAATCGAAATGACGGCGTTTTCAAGGATACCCTTCGGCCTCTTTATTGATCCATCAGCAAACTGTACGATCATCCTGGTCTTCTTGAGAGGCCCTAAGTGAAGAGACTGTACCAGTGAGAAGGGTAATATGCTAATAGATGCACCGCCGTCCAGGAGAGTGCGATCACAAGTGTAGTCAGAGATGGTGCAAGTGATGAAAGGTGTAGGTGTGTTCTTCTTTTTGGGAATGGGATGGTGTGTGATGGCGTGGGCAGTGGCCATGGTCAGAATGTGCCGCTCAGATCTGCTCCTCCGCTTTCTCTTCTTGGGAAGAGGAGCAGATAATTGGATCATGGCCTGCTGAAGTGGGGCACATATGATCTCATGAATAGTAGCCACCACTTCGGGTTTAGATATTATTTTTTTGAATTTTTGGACTTCCTCCATACAAGGGAGGAAGTCGGAATCAGCATATACACGAGGCTTGCCAAGAGCAGTCTGTACAGCAGCATCCTCGGGGTCAAAGGTGGGACTAGGTGTGAATGCATGTGTGGTCAAGGGTTCTAGCAAGTGGACTCTCTCCTCAAAATATTGATCAACCAAGTGTCTCCCGAAATCTTTTTGGTCTTTTAAATTTTTCTCATTTTTTGTATTTTTGGCGATTGCAAGCTCCCATGATCACCTACAAGCGAAGCTATATTCCCGACAAAAGGAGCATTAATCTGATTCTTCCTCAAGAAGGCAAGATCATCATTCATCAAATCAATGCGCTTTGTCATCCGATTCAAGATATCACTCATAGAGATCGAGGGAGGTGACTCTATCAGGTCAGACTCGGGTGGATGTGACGGTGGAGATGGATAATACACAGGTGGAGGTGGATGTGGGTAGAAGTCCGAGTCGTGATACTATGGCTGAGGCGGGTATGTACAAAAATCAGAAAAAGTGGGAGGAGGATCATCTTGGAAAAAGGGAGGTGGATCGGCTGGAGAGAGCGAGGGGTCCGCAAAGTCCGGATAAAATGCACTCCAGGGGTCCATCTCGAAAACAAAAGGAAAATGATCGGGAGAGCACGACGATCAAGTCAAGAGAGTGAAGAAAAGGTGCAAATGCGCAGAGGTGATCTAGGACACACAAAAAACAATCACAAACAAAAATGAATACAAGTCAAACCCTCAATTCACCTACTCAACTCGGTAGAGACCGAAAAGTCGGTCTTTTTATCTTGTCTGTTTTAGAGTTAGGTGAGAAGTCCAAAAGTAGCACACACACTTAGGGGGCTGGATGGGATTTGGGCACTATCCTTAAGGTGTGCGCGAGCAAGTAAAACGAAGACAATGAGGGGATTACTCGCCCCAATATAATGTTTTTCTTTTTGATCTGTTTTAGGGTCAAGTAATATTAGCAGTCCCAATTTTATTGATTATTACTTTTTTTTGGATTTTTAATGAAATGCACGATCCTATCGGGGAGTCAATTCCTTTGAGCACCTAGGTTGGCAAAATCAGAGGGAGAGTCGGAAAAGCAATGCAAGCGACAAAAACGATGATGAATGCTAAAGTGTAAATGCTCACCTTGCCTCCAGCACTCTACATGCAAGGATGCTCAGCAGAATTGAAACCTATCTATATGCAAATGCAAAGACGATGAAATCGCCCTAAGTTGCAGAATTTGCTATTAGCGGGAAGAACCACAAGTCGGTCACCGAACCTCAACCCAAGAGTTCGGTCTAGGCTCACCCCTCCTCCTCTCGACAAATCGAGTTCAGGAGAAGCGCTTGGCAGGGAGAGCTCGCGGCATGACGAATTGAAGGTGATGATCAACTGTTTAAAATTTGACTAAGTCCAAACTAGACTATAGGTCATGCAAAATATTAAGTGTTTGGCCTTAGTCTATCGCAAGCAATCCTAAAACTAGGGGCTCAATCACACAAAATAAATAAAGTCGAAAAAACAAAACAAAATAAAAAGAATGCGAAGAAAGCCGACAAAAACCGCGGCGAGCCCCCAAGTGTACAAACACCTGGAAATTAGGCTCGAGAGTCAAATGTCCGAGGGGTACCTGTATTATTACAATAATAGTGGTCTCTCTCTCACTTGAATTACAAAAAATAAATGCAATAAAATAAAAGCTTAGAAATTGTCTTCAAAATTCCCTCCAAGTCCGCCTTGGTGCGAAGTCGAAGCCGCCTCATGTGGTTGCACGAGCGCTCTTAGAAAGGAGTGCCTCCCTCGATCCGCGTATCTCTCATAAAGTCAAACAAGAGGATGGTCAGACAATTTAAATGATATATCAAAATAAAAGAGCAAAAATAAAAACCGCGAAATAGACAATCAATCACAATCACAAACAAGACCCGAACTAAGCGTTGTTGCTCCCCAGCAACGGCGCCATTTGTTGAACCGAGATAATCGAGGGTCGTACGGTTTCACAAGGTGAAACCGCAGTCGATGCGGTGACCGCTCAAAAATCCAGACTTCGAACAACCATTAACCCACGACAATCAAGTAAAGTAGTGAAAGTGTGTGGAGTTAAAATTTATTATAACTCTACAACAAGATGTGTATAGTGCAAGTATGTGTAGAGGTCGAACACAGGGATCAGATAGGTAGAATGGGGCAAAAATGCTCAAAATGAGTGTGTATGTGATCAAGTGTCTACTATGCTTTTTTGTGGGTTTTTTTATTTTATATTTTTTATTAAATTTTTTTAATTTTATATTTTTGTATTTTGATTTTTAATTTACTGATTTTATATTTTCTTTTTATATTTTAAATATTTTTTATTTTCTTTTTTAATATTGGAATATATGAACTATGTAATAAAAGGGAGCAAGAGATATTTATAAAAATAGATAAAAATGTTCAAAAACTAGCAAATAAAATATTTTTGGACTTTTTATGATTTTCTACTATTTTTGTGATTTTTGAGGAATTTTCAGAATATTTTTGGTATTTTTAAATGTCAAAATAGAGAAAACAGTGAATAAAATGCAAGGCTAAAACTAAAATAGAGAAATAAAATAGAAAATAGTAACGAAAATCTCCAAATTAATTTTCACTTAAAGATAATAAAGTCAAGAAAATGTAGAGACAAAGTTTGTATTTTTAGGATTTTTGATAAACTTTTAGGATTTTTTGGAAGCTTTTTAGAGTTTTAATATTTTTAGGAGTTTTCTTTTATAATTTTTTGTGAGTTTTGGAATAAAGTTAGAACACACTAAAAGAAACAAAATATATTTTTTTGGGATTTTTCTGGAGTGTTTTTATATTTTTATGGATTTTATAAGCTAGACAGTGCACAAAATGGCTATTTTTGAGTTTTAATAAATATTAAAATGCGATAAATATGAAAAATAAAAATATGATATTAAACTACTATGAAACAGAGACTTAATGTGATTTTGGGGGATTTTTTGGGGTTTTATAGATGCATGCAAAAATACAAGAAACAAAAAGAAAATACATGTTTGTAGGGGTGTTTTAGTAATTATCTTAAAATGCGAGGGCCTACGTGCAAAATTTCCACAAACTTAAAACTGAATAAAATAATTGCTGGACTACATAGTAATAGAAAAATCAACGAGGACTATTCTGCAAAATTCCCAGGGAGCACGTGCGTGAGCACGTGCACCTGGGAAGGACCTTTTTTGGCAATTCTAAAAAGTTTGAGGACTGTTCTATAAATATTACAAAAATCTAAGAACTGCCCAAGAAAGATTATGCATTAATGGGGAATTAGCAAAAACGGTTGGGGAATGTTGCAAAATGCCCACCCTTAGGCGCTGGCGGACGACAGATCACGCGCCACTTAAGCCACGTATCGGCACCAGGGGTGACGATACCCCTTCGCTTCGATGGTGTAGATTAGATGCTGATGGAAGATCGGACGGTCGATGTAGATGTTAATCGAACGGTGGCTGCTCTGACCCAGGAGTGCCCTTGATCGAACGGTGGAAAGATGCTGACGAAGAACATCGAAGAACGCCGTGGTGGGCGAACTTCCCTGGCCTCGCAGCGCCTTCTCCGTGGCGTTTTGATGAATCCACATTTCATCATCTTTATTCTATCATTTTGGCACCAAAAACCCTAGCAAATGCCTGTAAATAGCATTAAAATCACCATCTTAGCATCCATACATGTGTATCACAATAGTGTATAAAATACTGTAATTAAGGCTAAAATTATAGAATAAATAAAGAAAAGAAAAAGAATAAAATATTGTAAATATTTTATGACTCAAAACCCCCGAGACCTAGGCATCTTGATGAATAGGTCGACAAGGAATAAAGTAGGGGGAGATAAGGTCAGAAACACAGATAAAATACCTATACTCTTTATTCATTCTTTATTCATTTTGGGACCTATTTTTGGTTTCACTTTTTATTCCTCAAATAAAGAAACTTTGTACATGAAAGTTGTAGATAATTTTATAAATAAAAATACAAAATTGATTTCACAAAAAAATATCACACAGATAAAAAGTTATGGTCTGAATAAGAATCCAGAATCCCAACTTCCCAAACCCGTATCTCACAACTGACAACTCCAAATGCAGCATACTCACCTTTAATTGTATATAGAATAAAATAATCTATCCAATGGTGGTGGTTTCACATTTGGCGGAGCTACGGTTTGAAAGTTGAGTTTTGGACCCACATTGTATAAGTGTACATATTAAAATATTCAATTTATTAATTATTTATTATTTTTATATTATTACATTTTTATAATGTTGTAAATATTACTTATAATAATTGTGAATATTAAAATCACAATAAAAATGCAAAGAAAAATAAAAATGAAAATGAACATATATAGAATACATAGGTACACTACCTATATCCATACCTATACATGATACCTTTATATTTTATTTAATAAACAAAATAACTCATAAAATTAAAATAAAAATATATTTGTGTAGATAAAAGTATTTTATAATTTTATAAAATCATAAATAAAAATAATAACATTAAAAATACCTAAATAAAAATAGAATACTTAAATATATAGATATATATACTATATAAGGGTATAAAAGCAACTTGTAAAAATATACTTCATAAAATAAATTAAAAATCATAATAAAATACTACATAAAATAACGAATATTTTTTATTTTATAATCATAAATTAATAATGCCATTTACTATTTTTAAATTAATTAATCAAATTTTTTTTGGGTTTTTCCTGGTTGGTCCACGTGGACCAACCAGGAGGCCAGGACTGTTGACCAAGGTCAACAGTCTGACCTACACCCTGTAGCCCTGCGCGCCTCGTTTTTTCCCCCGCTTTTGCGGATTTTTCGAGGCCGCGCCGTTCGTCCTTTGCCGCCGCTCCCTTCATGGAAATCGTTCCTTGTACCATCACCTCCATCGCCGACCTCCCAGATCTCCTTAGATCTGCTCCTCCCGCCCGTGACTTCTTCTCGAAGTCACGCGTCCAAACTTCTTCAAATAGAGCTCCGCCACTTCCTTCCCCGGGTGGAACGCTCTTTGGCCATCAATCCTCCTCCCTGTTGTGCTCCCTACGTTGCTGGAGGTGACAGCTCCACATCTGAACCATCAGGCGAGTCGAGGAGGCGCTGCAGCGGCTCCACCACCTCCGGCAAGACACCGCCGTCGAGGTTCTGCACCTCAGGTCACGCACCTTTGAGGTTTGCTCCTATCTTTTTTTTTCTTCACTTCTTATCATTCCCTGTACCCTGAGGATCATTTAGCACGCGAAATCATCAAGATCCATCGAGTATATCGTTCCACCCGCTCACCTCGCCGGAGCGCACCTCCGGCCGAGCTTCCCCTCCATCGATCACGCATCCCCACGCCTCCGCGAGGTCCAGGCAGTTTGCCCTGGACCTTTTCACCATTTCTTGCAGGTCAAAGAGCAGTGAACGCACCTGGAAAGCATTTTGCGATCTTCGCCGGAGATACCTGGAGCTTCGAGCTCCGCCGCCTCCGTGCCAGCACCTCGACGCTTCTTCGACGAATCCGAGCCCTCCAGACCATAGAGTGACCTTTCGGGAGTCTGCAGCTCCATTTTGGAGCCCATCCACAGCCTGAGGAGCGAGATCGGAGTCAGGGAAGTGCGCCTCCGCCGGTGTCCGTCCATGTTCTTCCTCCTCGCTTTTCCACCGTCTGATCGAGCCGCAGCTCCAGATCCAACATCGGCCGTCCGATCCATCCTCGCCAGTACCGTCCGATCCTTCCCCGCAATCTAATCTTAGCCGAACATCTGTGAAGCGTCATCGGCCATCCTCTAAGCGCCACGTGTTCGAGTGAAATCATCCCCGCCGTTGGATCGCGCGCAAATAGGGGTATTTTACATCCTAACCCCTGCGCCTCTTTGCATTTAGATTTAATACTTAAATTTGCATCTGTAGTTTAAAAAAACTTGGGACTATTTGCATCTCGACCCTTGGATTATTGTAATATTACAGGGATACCCCTGCCAGGTCACGTGTGAAAGCACGTGGGTTGGCATTTTTGTAGGGAACCCCCTCCGGGTTTTGACATTTGTATTCAGTCCTTAAAGTTGCCTATTAAGTGTAATAGTTTTGGATATTTTGCATTCAAGACCCTCTAGGTTTTTGTATTGGCACTCTTACCCCTCCCAGGCGCGTGCAAGTCACGCGCCCTGGTAGGTAAATTGCTCCGACACCCTTGCGGGTTTTGCTATTTATCTTTAATCCATTAAATGCAAGTTTTAGTATAATCTTTTGTGGAAATTTTGCATGTGTACCCCTGGTTGTTTTAATATTTGCACAACTGCCCCTGTTAGGCCTGTAATTTGTGCTGACTTGCTCTATTTATTTGGACCCCTGTTTTAACTCGAAAAATTCTCAAATTTTGAACTTAAGCTCCTGTTTACCTGTACTTGCACGCCATATTTTTGCATTGCATTTTTATTGCATTTTCACATTTATTAAAAATAAAAAACATGCATTTATTTCACTGTTTGCATTAGAAAACCCATAAAAATTATAAAAACGTTTTGAAAAATTCCAAAAAAATATATTTTGTGTGTTTTACCATACTTTAGTGTCAGTCCAAAAATCACTAAAAATCTCAAAAGAAAAACACTAAAAATTTAAAAACACTAAAAAACTTCAAAAAAATTATATAAAATCAAAGAAAACTCCAAAAATCACAAATTCAGTTCCTGTTTGTTCTATATTTCAGTAGCTTTATTTGAAAATTAGTGTGAAAAATTTTGAGTACAGGTTGCTATTTTTAAATCCCATTTTACTCACAGCCAGCACATATTTCCCTGTTTTGCCTTGTTTTGCTATTTAAAAATACTAAAAACACCTTGAAAAAATCCCCAAAAATCATAAGAATAGTAAAAAATCCTAAAAATATCAAAAACATTTTATTTCTGAATTTTTGGATATTTGTTTGCATATTTTTATACATATTTTGTCTTGTCTTTTATTACATTATCTTTATTTTCCAATATCCAAAAAGAAATTAAAAAAATATAAAATATAAAATTATAAAAATCAGAAAATTAAAAATCAAAATACAAAATAAAAAAATTAAATTAAAAAAAAATAAAAATTAAAATTAAAAACCCACAAAAACATCTTTGCTTGCTTAGTGTAGACATCACACACACACTTGTGCTCACCTTTGTGAATTACCCTGCTTGCTCCCTGTGTTCGAACTCTCTGCATACTTGTCACTATACACCATTTGTGCAGAGTTAAAAATAAATTTGACTCCACACTTGTTTTTTTTATTGTTTGATACTTGATTGTAGGTTCATTGTTGATTAATCACATTTTATTGTGGGTCGCCCTAGCGACGTATTTAGACCCTCGATAATTTGCGGTTATCAAATGGCGCCGTTGCCGGGGAGCAACAGCGAGTAGTTTATATTTTGCTTGTGTTGATTATCTACCATAGCTTTAGTTTCTATCTCTTGCATTTGTGATATTGATTGATTGAGCTATCTGACCATTTCTTTTCTTGTCTTCTTGCGAGGGACCGCGGAGCAAGGCGGATTGCTTAGGTGACCCGGAGCAACCTTGGGAAGCGGAGCCGGCCTTTCTTTAGCCAGGCCGGCAGGAGAGAGCAAGAGGAGTGAGAGGGAGTGATTAGTTTAGTTCTTATTTTATTTTTGTGAGAGAGTGATTCAATTAATTTGTAATAATACAGGTATACTTGGACTTTCGGACACTTAGACTACAGGGCCTAATTTCCGGGTGTTTGTTCACCCGGGGGCTCACCGCAGTTTTTTTTCGTGTTTTTATCGCTGTCATTTTCCGGTTTTGTTTTCATTTTTCCTTTGTTTTGTGGATTGAGCTCTTAGACTAGGTCCTGCTTGATTCGATTAGCCTAGGTCCAAACACCCTAATAACTCTTGCATGTTCCTATAGTTCGTATTTGGACTTAGATTAATTAAGTAGTTGATCATTGGCTCTCGATCCGCGCGCCGCAAGCTCACTCCACACAAGCGCTTTCTCCTAACTCAAATGTGTTGAGCAGACGAGGAGTGAGCCTAGACCGGACATTAGGATTGGGAGTTGACGGTTAACTCGTGGTTCTTCACGCTAGCAGCTGCCTATCTTAGGACGATTTCCGCTTGCATATCGCCATGTAGCTTAGGTTTAAAAATTCTGCTTTGCATCCCGCATGGAGAGAGCTGGGATTCGCTGTAAGTCTTCTTACTTTGCATGCATCATTTAGGCACAAAGGTGAGATTTCCACCTTGGTGTCGACTTACACGGCTTTTCCGACTTTATTCTCCCTCTGTTTTTGGAACAAAGTAGGATAAAGGAAAAATACAAAAACCGTTAGGCGCTTGTTTGAATCTACTCAAAAGAAGCGATAACACAAAAAAAATTAAAAAAGGGACTGCTAAGAAAACTTGACCAAAAATAAAATCGGTAATTGGATTCATTGCTTGGGGAGAGTAACACCCTCACTTATATTCAGGTTGCATGGGAAGGTCTCCTTCCAAGTGAGGTGAGCGCTTCGTAAGGATTAGAGCCCAAAACCCAACTTGTGGCTGCCTTGTGTATCGCCTGGATTTCCGAAGTATTGGCGCTACTATCGTACGTAGTCGAGTAGGACTTGGTCGCCATTGGTGACTCACTATTGTGTGAGCGCCGACCTTGTCCGAAGTACCAAGCTTAGGCCACGCCTTCACGGGTGTGTCTGTCTCACCGGCTGCGTCCGAGTAGGACCTTGCACGCTCACGGGTGATTCCGTTGCGAGCGAGGTCCGAAGTATCAGTTTCACCTATCGGCTTCCTCCCTCTATTTCTTTGGCTGAGTAGGGATCCAGGAATGGTTACAAGGACCTTAAAAAGCGCAAGTTACAGGTTACACAGGAGGAGGACAAGTACGGGGATACTTTCTCGGCAGTACTCTCTCTCCTTTAGGCGTAGCGCTCTAAGGACTCGTGATAAGATAAATACCTGAGAACAAGTTAAAACTGACAAGATAAAAGCCGAACCTTCACGGCTTCACGTGTTGAGTTGGTGAACTCACCCTTGCTTTGTGTTTGATTTCTAGATTTATTTAGGTCAAGATCAAAAACACCGCACAATTGTGCACAATTTTGTTGCATCTTGTATTATCTTCTTCTTCTCTTGCATCATCCCTGCTCTTCTCAAATAATCAAGATGATGGGACGGAGGTCTCTTAGGCCGACCTTGTCGGCACCGCTATCCAGCACTCCTCCTCATTCATCTAGGAATACCTCGGAGAGTCCGCTCTCCGAGCCCGAGTTCACATCCACCCTGTTCCCCCTCGACCACCCTTCCCATTCTCCTTCTCTCAGTCCAATTGTTTCAGAATTCAGTGCATCACAGAGTTCGGCTCATTCAACAGCACCTGAGATGGCCTCTTTTGCTTTTTCAGAAAATCCAGCAATGGCAGACAGAGGCGAGCACCCAGATGACCACGATCACCCTCCATTCATAATCGATCAGGTGGCCATCAACAATTCCTTGCTAGCATCCTGGAGACTATGCAGAGATAGATCCGTGACCAGGGTACCTTCATGGGTGATTTGATGAGAGAGATAGCACAGATGAGAGAGAACCGACCTGGGGGCGGTGGCGGAGGTGGAGGAGGAGGACCCGATGCAGGAGGAGGCGATCCAGACGCTGAGCGACCGCCACAGACTATCATGAGGGAACTGCACAACCCAGCTGCATCCCTCACTCACTCGTGGATCAGACTCCCGCCAATCCATGGAGATTTCGAGCTTCGGCCCCACACGATCCAGCTTCTACCCAAGTTTCACGGGATGCCGATCGAAGAGCCGCACCTCCACCTCCAAGAATTCGAGATGATATGCAGCACCATCCATGATCGGTTGATGACTGAGGACACGATCAAGATGATTGCCTTTCCATTCTCTTTGGTTGATAGAGCCGCATATTGGCTCAAGCATCTAGGGCAATTCATTGACACTTGGGCAGATCTCCGGACCGCATTTTTGAAGAAATGCTATCCTCTCGGCCGGACCAATGCAGCTAGAGCAATGATCAGTAATTTTGTCATGATCCCGAATGAACAGTTCCATGAGGCCTGGGATCGATTCAGAGAGCTCATCGACCGGTGTCCACATCATGACATCTCCAAGCCCAATCTCGTGCAGAGTTTCTTCTGTGGACTGACACCGGAGCTGCAGGGGCTTGTCAACGCCTCTTGCGGTGGATCATACTTTTCCAAGGGTGAAGATGACGTCTGGGCCATCTATGAAGGCATGGTAGAGAATTCAATCGTGATGACCCAGGCTAGAGTCTACACGCAAGAAAAGCCTCCGCAAGGAGCAGGATCATTCCATAGGATCGCCCGCATCGATGCCGGTCCCAACACACCGTCGGTAGCCGCAGCCCAAGCTGAATCAGCCGCAGCCGACATGGGAATCATCAGTGAAAAGTTGGACCGCATGGAGATCCTAGAGAAAAAGCAGAACCAAGGTCTTGCCCAAATGGACCTTCTCACCAAAACCATGAGTGACCTGAAGACTCAAATCTTATGCATTCAGGAGGCACAAGCTCATTCCCATCAGCCTCCCAGGTCACGGGCTGACTCCAGCAGTAGTAGTTCCAGCCAGGCCTCTACCTCATATCGCCAGGTGAACCATATTCAGGCAGAGCCGGTCCCACTACTACAGTACCATCCAGAGCGAACGCCGTCTCAGGAGACTCAGTTGGTGGTTTATCAGCCGGAGCAACCACTGGCAGTTCTTCCTCCACCCTCCTTTGAGCAGGAACCATTGATGGAAGTCAATGGGATTTGGTATGACCGGTACCCTCAGCCCGGGATTCATCGTGATCATCCTGGATTCCGTTGGGGCAACAATGGCTCCTCATCCCAACAGCAGAACCCTGCTCAAGGACAGCAGAACAGCTAGCAACACCAGCAGCAACAGCCCCAGTATGCCCAGCGGCAGTATCAGAGTGGTCCTCGTCCCGCCTATCAGGGACAGCAGTGGAGGCAGCGACAGCCGCCTCAGCAGTCTTATTCCCAGCACCCCCCGTATCAGCCACAACAACAGCAGCAACCTTATTTCCCGTAGGGACAGCCATCCGGCTCTCAGGGTCCTGCCTTTGATAACCCAGCCCTTGATGATCTTGCCCGCTTGCTATCTGAACAGCGAGCCTCTTTCAGGCAAGAAATGGATGAATTCCGGCAGGATATGAGGGACATCATGAAAGGCAAGGCCGCCATACCCGCTCAGATTGAACCTAACCCGAACAATCTGAAAAGGAAGTCTGAGCAGGTAGAGTTTACAGAGGATACCTCTCTGATAACCGGTCTCTAAATGACTAAGGTAAAGGTCTAGAAATGGTCGTTGCGACCTCAGTCACTCAGACTAGTGTATCAAGAAAAATCAGACCACTCTAGCAAATAAATCAATCAAGCACAAAAGAAAGTGGCCTAGCTATGAGATTAACCTGGTATAGCACCCAGGGTCGAACACAAGGAGCACGGGTTGGCCAGAGGCCTACGAAGTAGTAAAAATAAAATAAAATAAAATAAAAGAATTTTTAGTGGTTTTTAATAATTTTTATATTTTTTTTGGATTTTTAATATAATGAGAAAATAAAAGAAAGCAAATAAAAGCACACTTGAGCAATTTATTTAAAGCACCAAAAATCAAGCAAAAATTCAAGAAAAATTGTTTTTATGTTTTTTAGGTTTTTAAGTGTTTTTGGTGAATTTTTGGGATTTTTATAAGGTGTATTTTATTTTCTAAAAATCAAACAGTGCTAAAAAAGCAAGGTACTGTCCAGCCAGGCCCAAAATCCAAAAATAAAATATTTAAGGATCTCAAAGGAACCTGGAGGTAATTTTCATGTATACTAGGGAAGACAAGAAAAATTTGGGCACCAAAATTATTGTTTTTGGGTTTTTAGATTATTTATTATAATTTTTATGAGTTTTTAGATGTTTTTAGATTTTTAGGGTTTTTGCTCAATGAAAAATAGCCAAAATTGGCTAGAAATTCAAACAACAGAAAAAGAACAGTAACTAATTTTTTTAGATTTTTTGGGGGTGTTTTTATATTTTTTTGGGATTTTTAAACCTAGATAGTAGCTAAAATAGATGTTTTTGAATTTTTAAAAATAACAAACAAAATCAAAAATGTCCTCAAAAATTCTCAAAAATCCTACAACATGGCAGGAGCCATGTGTCAAATTTTCATCGAATTTGGAGGTGGTTTGATATTTTATTCAAAAATCAAAAGGGGGCACTGTGCACAGGGACTTAAGTGCAAATACCCGAAGATCTGGGGGTCCAGGTGCAAATAACCCAGCAAGTCACGCGCTTGGCGCGTGCCTGGGGCACTCAGGGACCTTCTGGTAATAAAAACCAAGTCCTAGGACCTTTTGGTAACTCGTACCAAAAAGTCCAGGGACGGTTATGCAATTAACCCACTAAAATCCGCACATGCTCAAATAAAACGTTCACAGGGGTATCGATGCAATTACCAAAAAGTATTCATTCATTCATAAACCAACCAGAACTACAGGACTAATACTGCAAATAAACCAAAAGTACACGTGACGAAGCACGTGGCTCACACAAACAGGGGTATAAATGCGAATATCAACAAGCACGAGGTCCAATGTGCAATTTACCCTACGTAAATAAAATGCATAAAATATTTACAGGACTGGAATTAAAAACACAAACGACGAAGGGGCCTAAGGTAAATTACCCCTTTATTACGCCGACGGCTGGATGAGCGCCACGTAGATGATCGGACGGTCCTAGTGAGTGGCGCCTCTCTCTCCTTCGCACGTGGGCCGATCGACGGTGCAGGGCGAGGCACGTGGAGGATCTAACGGCTGGCAGTGCTGGTGCCTCTCTCCTTTGCGCTAACGGTCCGGATCAGCCCCTCGATGGGATCAACGGTGCCTGCTCCTCCGTGGATGGACGATCAAGATGAAAACTGGGGAGCTGCGGGTGATCGGACGGTGATGGAGGTCCCTCGAAAAACAGGTGGCCGGCGAGTTTCGCCGGCCTCGTATTCGTGCTAGGGTCCTCCTCAGCTGCCTCCAAGGATCGGAGAAGATCGGCGATGACGTCCCGCAGCTGGTGGTGGCCTCTGATGGCTCAGCCGAGCCCTGGAAGGGCTCCGGCGAGCGCGGCGGCGATGAGCTCCTGGCCTGGATGTGAGGGGGCCTCAGATGGCCTCCTCTTGACCTGCAAAACAGCTCAAGAGCTTCGCGGGTCGAGGGCAAAGTGCCTCGACCCGAAGAAGCGGCGTGAGGGTGAACTGTGGGTCGGGACGAGCGAGCTCCGGCGAGCGGAGGACGGTGGAGCTCGAACCCCAGCTCCTGTGCGAGCTGGGTTGAGTGAAGGGGCGGAGAAGGTGCGTCGAGGGATGGTGGAGGTGACTGAGTGTTCCGATGATCGAGAAGATGTACGATATAGCCGGAATCAAAGGAATACGTCGGAGCTACGAATTGGGGGTAACCAAAAATTAAACGAAATGAGAAGACTAGAAGGTTACCTGGGTGGCGTGGAAGACTGTGCTGGAGCTAAGGTGGCTCCTGGTCGTCGCCTCGAAGGTTGTCACTGCCTGAGGCTCGAGCTCCTGCACGGGGCGGAGCACGGCGGCGCAACGTCGCCGGATCAATGGTCCGGGCACCCCCTCCTCACTGCGACAAAGGCAACCGCGAGCTGTCACCTCAGGGATTGCAATGGAGGTCACGGGAATGAGAGTGGCGAGCCAAAGATAGAAATGAAGTGCGGCGGAGCTCGGTTTTTATGTGGGTGCAGGTCCGGGAAGAAGATCTCGGGTCCGGCTCGATTGCGCACGGATCCCTAGGATCAATGTCGGGCGAGATTCCCGGATACCTGGGGAGTAATTAGGACCTTGGATTAGGCGAAATGGTGATCGGGTCTGGTGGGAATAAGTGGGAGAAGTTGGGTCCGCGAACCAGACCCGGCTCTGGTGGTCCTGGGGGGGGAGTTGACCGGGGGTCAACAATCCCCCGTGGACCAATCAGAGCCCGCCAAGCCATAAGTTTTTATTTGATTTTTTTGGGCCATTAAATGACCGAATTTTCAAAAACTTAAAACATGAAATATTTTTAATTTATTTTTTTCTATTTTTTTGTGATTTTTAATTAATTTTTGGAAATAAAAATAAGGTATTTACATAGTATAGCTATACATAGGTATATATACAATATAGGGTTTTTAATTTTGATTTTTAATTAGTTATTTTTATACATTTTTATTTCTATTTTATATTTTATTTATTTATAGAATAAAATGAGGAATAAAAGGCTATTTTTATTTTATATACATAGAGGAAATAAATAGTTATGTACAACTATATACATGGCATATATACAAGATATTTTTGTAATTTTAATTTTTGTTATTTTTATTTGATTTTTGTTTTGTTTCTTTTTATTTATTTTATTTACAATATATCATAGAATATTTACAAAGAGTTTTAAAAATAAATAAATTTATTTACAAGGTGAAATAAAGAAAGGATCATGGTCTATGTACATGGTGAAAGGTCATTTTTGAGTTTTTGATTTTTAAATTTTTATTTTGTTTTTAATAGTTTCTAAATATATACACAATATATACAAGCATATTTTTGGGTGAGGAAAATATAATTTTATTTATTTACATAAATATTTACACATGAGCCCCTATCTCCCTCTACTTTGGCTTTTATGCGGTCAGGCCCATGCTGAGCCCTCCCTTGGGTTAGGTTGCTCAATATTTATTCTAAATATTTCCCTCTTTTTCTTTTTCTTCTTTATTCTTTTATTTTTGCACAAAAACATGCTAATTATAAGTATTTACACAATGCATGCTTTTGCTAATTATTCCTATTTACACATATCTACATGCATTTGCATAGGTTTTTGTAGCTAAAATATAAGAATAAAGAGTGATGAATGGGTATTCATCACTCTCCTAGTGATTATTTGAGTGACATGTCTTATTCCTATCATGATGCTGATTTTGTTACTAATAGGAGCGGTAGGGTGCCAGCCGGCGGCGCCTCTTCTGAGCGACAACCAGATACAGAACCAGGAGCGCCAGAGGAGCAGAGTAGCGGTGCTGATGCCGCTAATGATGACGTTGGAGATGGTGGTGCTGAAGCCACCAATGAGGTAGATCCAGATGACGGTGCTGATGCCGTCGTGATACCAGTTGCAGACGGTGGTGCTGACGCCACCATTTTGTATGCCGAGCCAGAGCGCGGTGCTGATGCCGCAGAGACAGGTGCCAGTGGTGGTACTGAGGCCACCACCTCTACTTTTGTTGAGCCACCTTCTGTGATGTTGCCACATTTTGTACCTAGGGACTGTGGGAACAAAAAGAAAAACAAAAATATGAATAAAGGAAAGGCTTCTGTTCACATTGCGGATCCATATGTGTTGCATAATGATGGTTGTGTGGATCCTTCTTCTTCATAGGCACAGGAACCGATTCTTAGTCCTCCATCTGAGGAGGCCCCTACCATCCCCTTCCCTGAGGCACTCCGCCAAACGAAGGGGAATAAAAAAGAAAACCCAAAAAAGAACCAGCAAGTAGAATTCGGCAATCAAATGATTGACAGATTTCACATTCAGCTGACTCTACGAGAAGCATTTGAGCATATCCCCTTCTTCAAAAAGAACCTGAAAGAGACAACTACTGTCCGAAGAAGGAAGAGGCACAGAGATCAAATCCATATGCTCACTCATGACACATGCTGCACCATCCAGAACAAGCTGCCAGCCAAGCGGCCAGACGCAGGAGCTCCCTATGTCAGATGCGAGATTCAGGAGCAGCAGTTTGATCGTACTCTATTAGACAGCGGCTCTTCAATTAACCTCCTTCCGGCAGCCTTACTCAAGCGATTCGAGTTTGGCCCTCTTCTTCAAAGCAGAACAGTCCTTCAGTTTGCTGACAGATCGATAAAGAGGCCGAAGGGGTTATTGAAAGACGTGGTCGTTACCATTTAGGGCCTGAAATTCCCCATGGACTTCGTTATGTTGGACATGGAGATCCCTGAGTCGGTAATCGATGCCCCCATCATACTTGGACGCCCATTCTTGGCCACAGCCAAGGCGGTGACCGAACATGATTGCGGGAAGGTGTGCTTTCGCGTAGAGGGCGAAACCATACAAATAGAGACGATCGAGGAAACCAGGGCTAGAGAGTTGGCATGCTCAGAGCAATCCAGCGAAGCTGAGCAGATGACAGAAGAGGAGCTAGACATCCACCAGGTTTTTGATTTCGAGATGACTGATGATGAATCCAACTGGAAAAGATCCCGTAGCACCGACCCTCGCCTTGCCTACATATTCACTATATCTCAAGCTCATGGCAATCGAGAGTCGGGAGAGCACCTGGATGAGGATACACCTGAGGCTGACAGTGTTGGGACGAGTGGTGCCGATGATTTTTATTCTTGTTCATCTTCTTCTGATCCCTCGGATTCAGACATTGACTGGGATGATTTTGATGAATACTTACCGTGTCTGATTCCTTTTGAGCCAATGACCATGACAGAGTGCGAGCCAGTACAGTTTATTGATGATTCAGTGGGCCGCCTTTCGTCAGAGATTCATGCAGAGCGAGAGTTCTCCCATGCAGACATGGTCGCCTTCACACAGACATACCAGAAGCCAGATCTGCCACCTCCCAGTTGTCCAGAACGGAAACCTCTGCCGCAGTCGATGACATACAGATTCCTTGCGGGTGAGCCAGAAATGTACCCAGTCATTATCTCAGCAGATTTGACTGGAGAACAAGAGTCTCGTCTGATGGAGGTTCTTGAAAGAAACCGCAAGGCAATCGGGTGGAGTATAGCCGATCTCCAGGGGCTGAGCCCAAATCTTTGCTCTCACCACATCTATCTTGAGGATAACGCTAAGCCATCACGTGAGTTCCAACGACGGCTGAACCCGAATCTTTGAGACGTAGTCATGAAAGAAATTTCAAGGTGGTGGAGCGCCGATTTCATCTATCCCATCTCCGACTCCAAATGGGTAAGTCCGCTACATGTGGTACCCAAGAAGACGGGTATCACTACAGTTGTCAACGAGTCGGGAGAGGAGATCGCTACCAGAGTACCAACTTCTTGGAGGGTCTGTGTGGACTACAGACGATTAAATGAGGCCACCAAGAAGGATCACTTCCCGCTACCATTCATTGATCAGATTATCGAGCGGCTAGCCGGGAAGAGTCATTATTGTTTTCTTGATGGGTACTCTGGATACAATCAAGTGGCCATTGCGCCCTAAGACCAGGAGAAAACGACATTCACCTGTCCGTTTGGGACTTATGCTTTCAGACGGATGCCCTTTGGTCTATGTAACGCTCCGGCGACATTCCAAAGGTGCATGTTGTCCATCTTCTCGGACATGGTGGGTGACTGTTTATAGGTCTTCATGGATGACTTCTCGGTCTATGGCGACGGGTTCGACGCTTGTCTTGACTGCCTAGACCGTGTGCTCAAGCGCTGCATTGAGGTCAACCTTGTTTTATCCTGGGAGAAGAGTCATTTCATGATGACTCAGGGGACGGTCCTTGGTCATATCGTCTCCAACAGGGGCATGGAGGTCGATCCCGCTAAGGTGGACATCATCAGAAAACTCAATCCGCCGTTCAATTTGCGTCAGTTACGGTCTTTTCTGGGGCATGTCGGTTTCTACCGACGGTTCATTCAGGACTTCAGTCGAATTGCCCGACTGCTTACTGACTTGCTGACAAAAGACACCGAGTTTATTGTCAATGATAAGTGTCTTGAATCTTTTGAGACACTCAAAAACATGGTTGTTTCAGCTCATGTCCTACAGCCACCTGATTGGTCTCTCCCATTCGAGATCATGATGCTTTAGATTTTGCCGTTGGGGCTGTGCTTGGACAGAGGAGGGATGGTTTACCTTTTGCCATTCACTACGCCAGCCGGACTATGGATGCCGCGCAGAGGAACTACACTGTGACTGAGAAAGAAATGCTGGCCGTAGTCTTCGCTCTTGATAAGTATCGATCATATATTCTCGGATCTAGAGTAACCATCTACACTGATCACACCGCCATCCGGTACCTAATGTCTAAGAAGGATGCCAAAGCACGTCTCACCAGATGGATCCTTCTACTCCAGGAATTTGATATTGAGATTAAGGATAAGCCCGGAGTCAAGAATGTGGTGGCGGATCATCTCTCCAGATTGGAGAATCTTGAGGAATCTGAGCCCAACGCACCTATCACTGAGACGTTTCCAGATGAGGCGATCTTGGCTGTCACCTCACTCACGTAGTATGCTGACTTTGTAAACTATCTTGTTGCCAAGACAGTCCCTCAGGGTTGGCCCAGGCAGAAACTTGAGACCTTCCTAGCTAAGGCCAAGTTTTACCATTGGGGGGATCCCGTCCTTTATCATGAAGGAGGGGACAGTATCTGGAGGAGGTGCATCCCTCAAGAAGAGCAGCAAAGCGTCCTCACATATTGCCACAAGCTTGAGGCAGGAGGACATCATTCTGGAAAAAGGACAGCACAGAAGGTGCTTCAATCCGGCCTATGGTGGCCTACTCTCTTCAAGGATTCATATGAGTTCGTGAAGAGATGTACTGACTGTCAGAAAATGGGAACCTGCGGACAGAGAGACATGATGCCCATGCAACCCATTCACTTTTGTGAGGTTTTTGATGCATGGGGAATTGATTTCATGGGCCCATTTCCTAAGAGTCAGGGATTCGAGCATATTTTGCTCGCTGTGGATTATGTCAGCCGATGGGTTGAGGCCATCCCCGCCCGAGCCGCAGATGCTAAAACCGTTTGCAAATTTTTGAGGAAGAATATCATTTCACGGTTCGGGGTACCTAGAGTCTTGATTTCAGACGGGGGGTCTCATTTCATCAATGACAAAGTCAGGGCCCTTGCAGACGAGTTCGGCATTGACCATCGGGTTGCCACTCCTTATCACCCTCAGACTAATGGTCTTGCCGAAGTATCGAATCGGGAGATAAAGACAATCTTGCAGAAAGTTGTCCGCCCAGACCGAAAGGATTGGTCACAGCTTTTGGACTCGGTCTTATGGGCTTATCGGACTTCTTTCAAGAATCCATTGGGGACGTCTCCCTTTCGTCTCGTCTATGGTAAGCCATGCCATTTGCCAGTGGAAATCAAGCACAAATCTTTTTGGGCAGTCACCGAGTTGCTGTTAGATCCAGAGAGTATAGGAGACCAGAGAAGAGCAGAATTGGCAGCCTTGGAAGAACTAAGAGACACAGCCTTCTCCAACAGCCTACAGTACAAAGAGAAAGTAAATACATGGCACGATTCGCATATCAGCCATAAACAGTTTGAGCCAGATCAGAGAGTATGGTTGTTTGACTCTAGGCTGAAATTATTTCCAGGGAAATTGCAGAGCAAGTGGAAAGGTCCGTATGTGGTCAGGAAGGTACATGACAATGGCAGCATCGACATATCCGAACCGTCATCTTCCTCTACCTTCCGCGTCAATGGTCAACGCCTGAAGTTATATCTATATCATGACCCGCCGACCATTAACGTTGCCCCCATTCTTCTGGTATGAGAGGTGTCCTTTGACTCATATCATATGCATCTCATACATGGTGATCACTTTTATCTTCCGTTGTACAGATCATCTGTCCATATCACTCTTTCATCGGTCGATCTATTTTATTCTTTTCTTCTTTTCCTCTTCTACCTTCTTCATCTATCAAAAAGGTGCCGCCCTTGTAGACAGTTTTCCATACTTAGGACGTACCTTGTCCTAAGTATAGGGGGGCGTGCACCCCGAGTTTCACTATTTTTCGATCCTCTCCATTGTCTCCTCTTCTTGCCTATACTTAGGGATATCGTACCCTAAGTATAGGGGGAGACAATTGGAGTACGATCTGTTCATTTCCACCCTTGACCCTCCCTGCGTTGTGTACAGTCTGCTATACTTAGGATTATTTGATCCTAAGTATAGGGGGGACGGTCAACTTGTCATTCATTTATTCCTCTCTTATTCCTTTATTCTTTAGATTTTCCTATACTTAGTACGAGTTATGTCTTCTCTTTTCTCTCCGATCTATGAGGACATAGCTCAAGCTAAGTATAGGGGGGTCGTATATACTACGTATATACTTTAGCCATAACTCGTACTTTCGTAGTTTCCTAATAAATATGGCTAATAATTCTTTAAAATCATTAAAAGTCTTCAATAAAAAGATGTGGTTATTCCTCAAATTCTTGTTTGTAATTACTGATTAATAAATCAGGTGAAAATATTTTTTGCAAAATGTTTGAAAAATAGTTTGAAAATCTTCGTGAACATTTATTGAAAACTATTTTGAAAATGTTTTGTTACATGTTTTCAACCTGTGTGAAATTATGTGGATTGTAAAATTTCTTTTCTTTGTGTGAAATAAAATGTTTGAAAAATGATTTGCAAATGGTTTGAAAAATGGTTGCAAAAATGTTTTGAAAAACCTATATATACTGTTTTGAAATCCTTTGCAAAAATGTTTTCAAATGTGTGTAAAATGTTTGTAAAAATTATTTTGGACTATAGTTTTCAAAAATTGTGTGTAAATTGTTTTCAAACAATATTGAGGAATATACACATCATACCAAAATCCACTATATATGTATAAAATTGACCACTTACCCTTGTAAATTCTTAAAATCCACTTCTTGTAAATATAAGAAGCACTCCCGTGTACATATTTTAACCTAGTTTTCAGCCAAAACTTTTTGTTTTCAAAAATCTCAAAAACATTTGCAAAATTAAAATCCAAAAACATCTGAAAAATCTTTTTGAAAAATACAAAAAAAAATTGCATATGCATCATCATCATCTTTTCAAAAATCCATAAAAAGTTCAAAATCCTTGAAAATTGCATCACAAAAATATTTTCTGCATGGCATTTGCATGGCATTCTCATTTTTCGGATTGAGTTTGATAGTTGAACAAGTCTAAGTAAAATCCGAAGATTGGAGCTTGATTGGACCTTAAAATCTACCTAATAACAGGAACCTTATAGGAACTGGGTTTGAGGTACTTCAGGTCTAGTTGACTTAATTCTTTGAGGATCACGGGACTTGGTTCAATGGATTCTTGACTGCCTAAGTAGAATATTTCGGAGCACACGCACGATTCTTGTTGATAATGACCTATCTTGGACACCTGCACCTTTCACATGGCTCAACTCCGTTGGAGTGGTGAGGGGATTGGATTTGCCGGTATGAGACGCACACAAGTGGAAACATTTGTCCTCCTCTAGGGAGGGAAGTGCACCCCAACCCGTCCAGTGATTAGGAAGTCTAAAGACAGGAGGCTGTGGGTTGCGATAAAGCTTCAAAAGAAGGATAGTCTACTGACTCAAGAGGAAAAACTCCTTATGTAAATGCTGCTGTATATAGTATTCAAAAAAAAAGTTCAGGCATGTACAAAAAATAAAAAGCCTGCAAGTATGTACAAAGTCAATAAGCAAGCTTGAGTTCCAAAGTCAAATATGTGAGCCTGCAGCAGGATGACTTGACTACACTGGTCTTGCATCCCAGGATAGGTAGCTACACTGGCTACTGTCCATTCTTCTCTTCACCCCCTCCTCTTGAGCTGGTTGCCACTTGAACTTAGAAGGGAATACCCCGCTCCTCGAGGATGGAGTCATTGGATTGGGGAATCATTGGGTTGTCATACTGGAGAAGTCAGTTTCTTTGTCATTCTAGTTGGGGAGAGCCACCATCACTTACACTGTACAAGTCAGATTCATAGTCGTAAGAATTTGCGTATGGGTTGAAGTATTTCTGACCTGGCTATTGAGGAGACTTGAGCAGAGTTTTGGGATTCTCAGGGACTGTTGGATTTCAAACACGGTTCTCACTAAGGTTCCGCCCGCACTAAAAGTCCAAAGGTCTGACTTAAGCTCCAAACTTTGATTTTGTGAAGACAAGTTTGATTACCAAACTAAATCCAAGTTCTTCTTTTTCTTTTCTTTCTTTTCTTTTTTACACTTATTGCATAAGTGTTTGCTAGGGACTAGCAAAGGTAAAGTATAGGGGGATGATGAATCCACATTTCATCATCTTTATTCTATCATTTTGGCACCAAAAACCCTAGCAAATGCCTGTAAATAGCATTAAAATCACCATCTTAGCATCCATGCATGTGTATCACAATAGTGTATAAAATACTGTAATTAAGGCCAAAATTATAGAATAAATAAAGAAAAGAAAAAGAATAAAATATTGCAAATATTTTATGACTCAAAACCCCCGAGACCTAGGCATCTTGATGAATAGGTCGACAAGGAATAAAGTAGGGGGAGATAAGGTCAGAAACACATATAAAATACCTATACTCTTTATTCATTCTTTATTCATTTTGGGACCTATTTTTGGTTTCACTTTTTATTCCTCAAATAAAGAAACTTTATACATGAAAGTTGTAGATAATTTTATAAATAAAAATACAAAATTGATTTCACAGTAAAATATCACACAGATAAAAAGTTATGGTCTGAAAAAAATCCAGAATCCCAACTTCACAGACCCGTATCTCACAACTGACAACTCCAAATGCAGCATACTCACCTTTAATTGTATATAGAATAAAATAATCTATCCAATGGTGGTGGTTTCGCATTTTGGCGGAGCTACGGTTTGAAAGTTGAGTTTTGGACCCACATTGTATAAGTGTACATATTAAAATATTCAATTTATTAATTATTTATTATTTTTATATTATTACATTTTTATAATGTTGTAAATATTACTTATAATAATTGTGAATATTAAAATCAGAATAAAAATGCAAAGAAAAATAAAAATAAAAATGAACATATATAGAATACATAGGTACACTACCTATATCCATACCTATACATGATACCTTTATATTTTATTTAATATACAAAATAACTCATAAAATTAAAATAAAAATATATGTGTGTAGATAAAAGTATTTTATAATTTTATAAAATCATAAATAAAAATAATAACATTAAAAATACCTAAATAAAAATAGAATACTTAAATATATAGATATATATACTATATAAGGGTATAAAAGCAACTTGTAAAAATATACTTCATAAAATAAATTAAAAATCATAATAAAATACTACATAAAATAACGAATATTTTTTATTTTATAATCATAAATTAATAATGCCATTTACTATTTTTAAATTAATTAATCAAATTTTTTTTGGGTTTTTCCTGGTTGGTCCACGTGGACCAACCAGGAGGCCAGGACTGTTGACCAAGGTCAACAGTCTGACCTACACCCTGTAGCCCTGCGCGCCTCGTTTTTTCCCCCGCTTTTGCGGATTTTTCGAGGCCGCGCCGTTCGTCCTTTGCCGCCGCTCCCTTCATGGAAATCGTTCCTTGTACCATCACCTCCATCGCCGACCTCCCAGATCTCCTTAGATCTGCTCCTCCCGCCCGTGACTTCTTCTCGAAGTCACGCGTCCAAACTTCTTCAAATAGAGCTCCGCCACTTCCTTCCCCGGGTGGAACGCTCTTTGGCCATCAATCCTCCTCCCTGTTGTGCTCCCTACGTTGCTGGAGGTGACAGCTCCACATCTGAACCATCAGGCGAGTCGAGGAGGCGCTGCAGCGGCTCCACCACCTCCGGCAAGACACCGCCGTCGAGGTTCTGCACCTCAGGTCACGCACCTTCGAGGTTTGCTCCTATCTTTTTTTTTCTTCACTTCTTATCATTCCCTGTACCCTGAGGATCATTTAGCACGCGAAATCATCAAGATCCATCGAGTATATCGTTCCACCCGCTCACCTCGCCGGAGCGCACCTCCGGCCGAGCTTCCCCTCCATCGATCACGCATCCCCACGCCTCCGCGAGGTCCAGGCAGTTTGCCCTGGACCTTTTCACCATTTCTTGCAGGTCAAAGAGCAGTGAACGCACCTGGAAAGCATTTTGCGATCTTCGCCGGAGATACCTGGAGCTTCGAGCTCCGCTGCCTCCGCGCCAGCACCTCGACGCTTCTTCGACGAATCCGAGCCCTCCAGACCATAGAGTGACCTTTCGGGAGTCTGCAGCTCCATTTTGGAGCCCATCCACATCCTGAGGAGCGAGATCGGAGTCAGGGAAGTGCGCCTCCGCCGGTGTCCGTCCATGTTCTTCCTCCTCGCTTTTCCACCGTCTGATCGAGCCGCAGCTCCAGATCCAACATCGGCCGTCCGATCCATCCTCGCCAGTACCGTCCGATCCTTCCCCGCAATCTAATCTTAGCCGAACATCTGTGAAGCGTCATCGGCCATCCTCTAAGCGCCACGTGTTCGAGTGAAATCATCCCCACCGTTGGATCGCGCGCAAATAGGGGTATTTTACATCCTAACCCCTGCGCCTCTTTGCATTTAGATTTAATACTTAAATTTGCATCTGTAGTTTAAAAAAACTTGGGACTATTTGCATCTCGACCCTTGGATTATTGTAATATTACAGGGATACCCCTGCCAGGTCACGTGTGAAAGCACGTGGGTTGGCATTTTTGTAGGGAACCCCCTCCGGGTTTTGACATTTGTATTCAGTCCTTAAAGTTGCCTATTAAGTGTAATAGTTTTGGATATTTTGCATTCAAGACCCTCTAGGTTTTTGTATTGGCACTCTTACCCCTCCCAGGCGCGTGCAAGTCACGCGCCCTGGTGGGTAAATTGCTCCGACACCCTTGCGGGTTTTGCTATTTATCTTTAATCCATTAAATGCAAGTTTTAGTATAAACTTTTGTGGAAATTTTTCATGTGTACCCCTGGTTGTTTTAATATTTGCACAACTGCCCCTGTTAGGCCTGTAATTTGTGCTGACTTGCTCTATTTATTTGGATTAACTCGAAAAATTCTCAAATTTTGAACTTAAGCTCCTGTTTACCTGTACTTGCACGCCATATTTTTGCATTGCATTTTTATTGCATTTTCACATTTATTAAAAATCAAAAACATGCATTTATTTCACTGTTTGCATTAGAAAACCCATAAAAATTATAAAAACGTTTTGAAAAATTCCAAAAAAATTATATTTTGTGTGTTTTACCATACTTTTGTGTTAGTCCAAAAATCACTAAAAATCTCAAAAGAAAAACACTAAAAATTTAAAAACCCTCAAAAACTTCAAAAAAAATTATATAAAATCAAAGAAAACTCCAAAAATCACAAATTCAGTTCCTGTTTGTTCTATATTTCAGTAGCTTTATTTGAAAATTAGTGTGAAAAATTTTGAGTACAGGTTGCTATTTTTAAATCCCATTTTACTCACAGCCAGCACATATTTCCCTGTTTTGCCTTGTTTTGCTATTTAAAAATACTAAAAACACCTTGAAAAAATCCCCAAAAATCACAAGAATAGTAAAAAATCCTAAAAATATCAAAAACATTTTATTTCTGAATTTTTGGATATTTGTTTGCATATTTTTATACATATTTTGTCTTGTCTTTTATTACATTGTCTTTATTTTCCAATATCCAAAAAGAAATTTAAAAAAATATAAAATATAAAATTATAAAAATCAAAATACAAAATAAAAAAATTAAATTAAAAAAAATTAAAAATTAAAAACCCACAAAAACATCTTTGCTTGCTTAGTGTAGACATCACACACACACTTGTGCACACCTTTGTGAATTACCCTGCTTGCTCCCTGTGTTCGAACTCTCTGCATACTTGTCACTATACACCATTTGTGCAGAGTTAAAAATAAATTTTAACTCCACATTTATTTCTATTTCCGTGATCTGTAGTGTGGGTTAATTGTTGATTAAATACACTTTATTGTGGGTCACCGCATCGACATCGGTTGTCTCCGCCTTGTGTGAGACATACTCCTTAGACCTACGATAATTTGTATCTATCACGTTTGGAGCTCCAAAACGGGCTAGCGCGATTCCTGGAAGCTTCCTCGAGTGGATGGCGGAGTCAAAATGGCCCAGGAAGGACCGGAGATCCGTCGTGACGTGAGCGGAGGGGGATGGCTCCAGGCTGCTGGGCGTCGACAAAAATTGAACCCAGATGTGGTTCTTCGACCCTGGGACCTGCAAGAGAAACACAAACTCGACAGAAGGGGTTCCCAAGGGCCAAGGCGAGTGGAATGGAGGGCGTGGACTTGATGGAAGTTGCCGGAGCTCTTGAGCTCCGGCGAGGGGGGTCGGCTGCGAAATCGGGGCGAAACACATGGTGAAACAACAAGATAAAAGCGTGAAACGAATCCTAATACTGTCAGCTAACTAAGTAATAAGAAAACACACTAAAGACAACCTCAAATTGGCCAAACAAGCCAATGAGATGTGACCTCAACACCGGAGGCCGGCGAAGGTGGTGGAGCCGCTCCTCGTCCACGCGCGACCCTCCTAAGTAGCTGGAGGAGACCCTGTCACCGTCTCCAGTCCAGAGCATACGAGGAGAAGGGGTTTGCTAGGTCAAAGAGGGTTCAAAATTCAAATGGAGGCTTTGGGTGGTTTTTGAAACAATGGCCGAGAGGGCTCGTTGATCGAGGCGTATCGGGAGATGCAATGACCCGAAGGTCGAAAAAACACTTGGGCGAGTATGGCCTATGGTAGGGCTACAAAAGTCGTGAAGACCTCGACCCCAAACGGTGAAATCCATCCGCGAAAAATCCAAGAAAGTGGGTGCCTCAGCATATCCCGCAGTTACAGCCCTGGGGTCAAGAAGTTGACCCCCAGTCAACGGATGGCGTGGCCTGATTGGGCCACGTCATCCGCAAAAAGACAAAAATCAAATAAAAGCTTTGTAAATTAAATTAAAAATATTAAACGATTTAATTAATTTTAGGTTATTTAATAAAAAATGTTTATTTTTTTATTTAGTATTTTATTCTGATGTTTAATTATTTTTATGAAGTATATTTTGACAAGTTACCTTTATACCCCTTGTAGGTACATATACCTATATAATTTACTCTTTTATTTTTATTTTGTAATTTTAATTTTATTATTTTTGTTTCTTATTTTACAAAGTTATAAAACACCTTTATACACTTAATTGTATTTTTATTTTAATTTATTGATGTGTTTTGTATATTTAATAAAATAGAAGTAGGTATTATATAGGTTTGAGTATAGGTTCTATACCTATGTATTAGATATGTAAGTATTTTAATTTGAGTTTTATTTACATTTTTATTCTGATTTTAATATACACAATTATTATAAGTAATATCTACAACATTATAAAAATACAAAATTATAAAAATAATAAATAAATAATAAATTAAATATTTTAATCTGTACAAGTATACAATGAGGGTCCAAAACTCAACTTTCAAACCGTAGCTCCGCCAAATGCGAAACCACCGCCATTAAATAGATTATTTTCTTCTATATACAATTAAAGGTGAGTATGCTGCATTTGGAGTTTTCATTTGTGAGATACGGGTCTGGGAAGTTGGGATTCTGGATTTTTATTCAGACCATAACTTTTTATCTGTGTATTATTTTTGAGTGAAATTGATTTTGTATTTTTCTTTATTAAATTATCTATAACTTTCATGAACAAAGTTTCTTTATTTGATGTATAAAAAGTGAACCCAAAAATAGGTCCCAAAATGAATAAAGAATGAATAAGATGAACAGGATTTTTATTGGTATTTTGGCCCTTATCTCCCCCTACTTTATTTCTTGTCGACCTAGTCATCAAGATGCCTAGGTCTCGGGGTTTCGGGTCAAAAATATTTACAATATTTTATTCTTTTTCTTTTCTTTTCTTTATTCTATAATTTTGGCTTTAAAAACCGTATTTTATACAATATTTACACACATATGCATGAATGCTAAAATGCATGAATTAGCTCTATTTACACGCATTTACTAGGGTTTTTAAGGCCAAAATGATAGAATAAAGATGATGAAATGTAGATTCGTCACCCCGCACCATTTTCGACGTTTTTTTATTATTTTTTTTGAAAAATATCGCCATGTATATTCATCCCTATATCCCTCCTATATGCCATTCAAATTTCGTCGGAAACAGAGACTCCTACGGCCTCCATGCAGACAGTCATTTTTTAACGGTCGCATGATTTTTTAAATCGATGTTATCTCGATGGAGGCCATAGGAGTCTCTCTGACGAAATTCAAATGGCATATAGGAGGGATATATGGATGAATACACATGGTGATATTTTTCAAAAAAAAAACGTGGAAATAAGGGGCGGGGGCAATTGTCACAGGGTCAAAATCCCGCTACCGATTTCGACCGATCCTGTGCGGCGTTAGCTAACTAGCCTTCCCGAGTAGAACGGTCACATACGCGCTCCAACTCTTCTCGATACTCCTGCTTGCTAACGCACCGACGCTCAGGCACAAGCACGAGCTCGACTATATGGATCGCTCAAGAACACTCTCAAGAACATGCTCAAGAATGCTCAGGAACTCAACCAAACAATCACACAAGCACGGGTACAAAGCTCTTCTCTTATTAGGAGAACTCGCTCTGGAGTGGGTTGGATACTCTACACTTGTGTGTACATTGTGTCTCTGTGTGTTTACAAATGAGCCACCACCCTTCCTTATATACAAGACTCAAGGCAACCCAAGGGGCACTCCTTATTACATTTACAATAATGATACATAAATACACAAGAGACCCTTCGAGTTCTTTGGCAACCCTTCGCGTTCCTCAGCAACTCTTCGTCTTCCCGTTGATGAATCCACATTTCATCATCTTTATTCTATCATTTTGGCACTAAAAACCCTAGCAAATGCCTGTAAATACCTTTAATTAGAGCATCTTAGCATTCATGCATGTGCATCTATATAGTGTATAAAATGTTGTAATTAAAGCCAAAAGTATAGAATAAAAAAAGAAAAGAAAAAGAATAAAATATTGTAAATATTTTATAACCCGAAACCCCGAGACCTAGGCATCTTGATGAATAGGTCGACAAGGAATAAAGTAGGGGGAGATAAGGTCAGAAACACAGATAAAATACCTATACATTCTATTCATTCTTTATTCATTTTGGGACCTATTTTTGGTTCCACTTTTTATACATTAAATAAAGAAACTTTGTACATGAAATTTGTAGCTAATTTAATAAAGAAAAATACAAAATTGATTTCACTGAAAAATAATGTACAGATAAAAAGTTATGGTCTGAATAAAATTCCGGAATCCCAACTTCCCAGACCCGTATCTCACAGACAACAACTCCAAATGCAGCATACTCACCTTTAATTGTATATAGAAGAAAATAAGCTATTTAATGGCGGTGGTTTCGCATTTGGCGGAGCTACGGTTTGAAAGTTGAGTTTTGGACCCCTATTGTACATTGTACAGATTAAAATATTCAATTTATTCTTTATTCATTATTTATTTAATTTTATATTTTTATAATGTTGTAAATATTACTTATAATATATAAGTGCAATAAAGTCAGAACAAAAATGCAAAGAAAATACAAAATAAAAATACTTGTATAAAGAATACATAGGTATACTGCCTATACATATACCTATACAAAACACTCTTATATTTTATATACAAAATAAATCAGAAAAATAAAATAAAAATATATTTGTATAAATAAAAGTATCTTATAATCTTAGAAAATAATAAATAAAAATAATGAAATTAAAATACACAAAATAAGAATTAAATACTTAAAGACATAGGTATTATACCTATATAAGGCTAAAAAGTGAACTTATAAAAATATACTTCATAAAATAAATTAAAAATCATAATAAAATACTACATAAAATAAAGAATATTTTTTATTTTATAACCATTAATTAATTCGGCCTTATTCTATTTTTAATTGATTTTACAAAATAATTATCAGGGATTTTTCCTGATTGGTCCATGTGGACCAATCAGGAGACGGTCCCAGTTGACCTAGGTCAACTGGTCGTCCTTCCCACCTACCCCTGTCAGACGACTTGGTTTTTGAGCCATTTTCTCGGCTTTTTCCCAACCATTCCTTTCATCCTTTCGTCTTGATTCCTTCTGCATTTTTCTCCATCGATCATCCCTCTTGCCCGCCATGTGTTTACATCGGGCCAAGGATCACTGAGGCGCTCCAGGATCGTCGATCTTCGAGCCCCTGCAACTCGAGGTCAAACCAGATATAACGACCCCCTCCTTTTCATTTTGAATTTGAGTCCCCTTGGTCCACCCCTCTCCGCCTCTCTGGTGCTCGGAGCATTGCTGGAGGTGACAGCTCCACCGCGCGCTTCTCAGCCAAGGCGAACGAGGTCGAGGACGACTCCGCCACCTCCCGCAACCTCGGCGGTCGAGGTACTTTCTTCCCTCTGGCTTTGGCCATTGAGGGCCCTTTCCTCCTTTTATTTCTTGCTCATTAGCTTAGCCACAGGTCCAGGATCATTAGCCCCCAAGAAATTATGAGTTTAGTCGACTCCGTCACCAAATCATACCCCCTCGCCGGAGCGCACCTCCGGTCACCCATCGCCACTTCGCCGTTCGCCTCGATTAGGTCCACCTAAGGTCCAGGCAATTTGCCCTGGACCTCTTAACCACGTTTGCAGGGTCAAAGGTCGTTGACTCGTACCTGGGCGCCATTTTGTTGCTCGCCGGAGCTCAGCCGAGCCCTCCAGCTCCGCCGACCACCTGCGAGTGCCACGGCCGTCGCCGTGGCTTTTTGATGCCCCCAGGAGAAAGAGAAGGCCCCCAGGAAGCTCCTTGTCCATTTTGAAGCCCAGACATTGCCGGAGGATGAAGAGCTGGAGCGGTGAAGTTCGCCATCGCCGGCGACCGACGTCGTTCTTCGTCATCGACTCCCAACCGTTGGATCGAGGAGCACTCCCAGATTGCACATTTGCCGTTGGATCGCGCCACGTCTCAACCGTCCGATCGTCCCCAGATGATCTAATCTCCGCCGTCCAAGCGAAGCATCATCGGCCGTCCAGATTGCGCCACGTGTTTAAGTGGCTTGCCATCCGCCGTCGGATCACGCGCCAAGGGTATTTTGCAACAACACCCTCGCGCATTTTGTCTTTACGTTTCAGTCCAGTAACTTTTATTCATAGTTTAAAAACTTTGTAAAAATTGCATAAAGACCCTAGTCTTTATTTTATTTGCGAATAGGTCCCCTGCCACGTCACCTCACGTGACCAGTTCACGTGAGGTGTGGGCATTTTGCAAGGGTACCCTCGGCCTTTGTTGTATTTTGTTTTAGTACCAAAACTTTCATATCACGTGTTCTATTTTTGGAAAAATTGCATGTAAGCCCCGGACATTTTTGGATATTGCACTTAGGTCCCTGCCAGGCGCGTGTTGCGCACGTGTTAAGCTTGGGAATTTTATGTTAAGGCCCCTCCGGGTTTTGTAATTGCTGTTTGACCCTAGAAATTGAATGTTTAGTTTAAAAACTTTGTGGAAAATTGCATGTGAGCCCCTGGATGTTTGATAAATTACAGATCTACCCTTGTCAGGCCTATTTAACATTTGGATGCTTGTTCTAATTATTTAAATTATCATTTTAAGTCCAAAAATTCCACAAAAATAGGGTTTAGCTCCTGTTAACTTATGCTTCCACGCCATCAATTTAGTTTTTGATTTTAATTTATTTTTATATTTATTAAAAATCAAAAACTTGCTTTTTATTCTCTGTCTAGCTTAGAAAATACCAAAAAAATAGTAAAACCTCTAAAAATCCCAAAAAAATCCCTAGAGTCTATTTTATCATATTTTAGTGTCAGTCCAAAAATCATTGAAAATCTCAAAAGAAAAACACTAAAAATCTAAAAACACTCAAAAACTTCAAAAAAATATATAAAATTTAAGAAAACTCAAAAAAATACAAACTCAGTTCCTGTTTGTTCTCTATTTTGTTCTCTTTATTTGAAAAATAGTGTGAAAAATTTTGGTTGCTGTTTGCTAAATTTAATTCTCTTTTTACTCACAGCCAGCACATTTTCCACTGTTTTCTCTTATTTCAGTCTTTAAAAATACTAAAAACATCTTGAAAAATCCCCAAAAATCACAAAAACAGTAAAAATCCTAAAAATGTCAAAAACATTTTATTTCTGAATTTTTGGTTATTTTTGCATATTTTTATAAATACTTTATCTAGTCTTTTATTACATTGGTTTTATATTCCAATATTGAAAAAAGAAAAAAAAATATAAAATATAAAATTATAAAAATCAGAAAATTAAAAAGCAAAATACAAAATTAAAAAGTAAATAAAAAATTTAAAAATTTAAAAATTAAAAACCCACAAAAATTCCTTTGCTTGCTTGCTTAGTGTAGACACTTGACACACACATTCACTTGAGCACATTGATTTGAATTACCCTGCTTGCTCCTTGTGTTCGAACTTTCTGCATACTTGTCACTATACATCATTTGTGCAGAGTTAAAAATAAATTTTAACTCCACATTATTTCTAATTTCTTGATCTTTAGTGTGGGTTAATTGTTGATTTTAGTCCAGAGTTTATCGTGAGTCGTCACAGCGACGGTTGTCTCCGCCTTGTGTGAGACACCACTTTTAGACTCCGTCAATTTTGGCCAAATCACCCGTCTCTTCGACTCCCTTGTTGTCTTTTCGTCTTCTCGCACGGTTGACGCCCAGTCAATCGCCTAGTCATCATCACGCATGCGCACCAACGCCATGCTGGTGTAGCTTTGTCATAATTCACCAAGTGCCACCGAACACTTGGTCTTGTGCCATAAGGGAACCCGCGGCCTCCAGACCCTCGTGCGGTAAACCCTTCCTTAGCGTTCTGCATGCTAAGGGGAAGTCCTCCAGAACTTCGCTATCGTGGCCTCCATACCACTGTCATACGCGTACTACCGAGCATGCTCGACAATGCTCGTACTCAGCACCTGCAACGCTCCATGCCTCCTTGGGTCACCACGCATCAATACCGATATCGTGCGCCTTCGTGCGTACAGCTATGTGACCGTACCACATTGCTCCTCAATGCGTACTGCTTCACTACGTACCGCCCGTCTGCGTCGCATACGTACCCGCTGCATGCATCCACCATCATGTCTTGCATTGCTGCTGTACTCGCTGCTCGCACTACTATTAGCACCACGACACTCTGCTACCAAGCCAGTGTCCTGTGTGACGCTTCTCCATCACGTATGGTAGAGCCTCCAGACTCTCGTGGATAACCTCCCTGATATCCACATTTCGGACCCCTCCTGAAGTTCTTTGCTCCATCGATCATTCTCGAGCATCTGCTACTGGGTCTGCACGATCATTCTCGATCACGGAATTTGAGGGTGTGACAAGCCTCCCTCACCTGAAGAATTGGTTGTCCTCAACCGAGCATCTCCTCTTCAGCTGGCGTCCCGTCACGATCCTCCATCCGCTACGCACCTCTTGATGCTGCTCACTTGGAAGGGTGGTATAAGCATGCACCACCTCCCTTCCTGTACTTGTTCTTCCCACGAACCGCGTCCCTCCATGACTTGGTCTTCGTCGTGAGAAATGGATCTTCCTCGTCAGCTCCTGCTCTCAACGTATCCCTCCTGGATACAGTAGCTCCATCGTTGGTTTGTGGCAGCTCCAGCTCCACATGTGGAGTACTCACCTCCACACTTGCTCGTTGACGATCTCGATCGTTCCCTGTGGGCGTCCCCGCATCCTGGGAAATGAGCACCTCCTGCGCTCCGAGCGTCTTTGGTTTCTTGCCTCCTGCAAGATCGTTGGTAGTGTGGTTCGTCACCACTCCACCTCCATGGACATGTAGCCTCTTGTCCATGCTGCATTGCCCTTCGGAGCTCTGCATCCTCTTCTCGTGCACGGGTTTCTCCTATCCGCAGCTTCGGTTGTGTGTCTCCAGCACACACGTTGGTGCTCCACACGCACCTGCGCACTCCTGTGCATTCTCGATCGAGCCTTGGTGCCTCCAAAGCTCTTTGTTGTGGAGTTCCCTCGCTCCACCGAATTCGAAGGTCCAGCCCAAAGTGTTGTGAGGCGTACCTTGCGCATAGCACCGATTGCTCCCAAGCGTACGTCACCTTCTTCTTCCTCCTCCTCGTCCGTACGAAGAGCGTTGAGCTTCTCCCTCTTTGGGCACTCCCGCGCCCGATGCAGACCATCGCATATGAAGCATCCCTTGCTCTTGGGTTGCTCCTTCTTCTTAGAGTACTCTCGTTCCTCCATAGGTGGATCATGGGAAATGCCCTTGCCCTTGTCCTTCGACTGTGCCTTCTTCTTGCTGGTGAACTCCTTCTCTTCAGCGTTGTGGCCTGGTTGGGCACCGTAATCGACCAACGCATCCGCCACCACGATCGCTGAATTCAGGTCCTTCACGCCCTGCCTCTGCAGTTCGGCTTGCACCCAGCTCTGCAACCCGATCATGAAGTTGAACAGTTTGTCCTCCTCTGACATGCCCTTGATGTCCAGCAATAAGGATGTGAACTGCTTCACGTACTCACGAACAGTGCATGTCTGCTTCAGGCGTCGAAGAGCCTCCCGTGTGATCCACGCAGTGTTCTTTGGCAGGAACTGCGCCTTCAATTCCGTGACTAGATCATCCCACCTGGATATCTTCGGTCTTGCCTCATCTGTTGCACGACTCCTCCACCATAGCTTTGCGTCGCTTGACATATACATCGATGCCAAGCCGACCTTCTCAGCTTCCCTCGTCTTGGTCGGTGATGAATACTCATTCATCACTCTTTATTCTTATATTTTAGCTACAAAAACCTTTGCAAATGCATGTATATGTTTGTAAATACAAATAATTACCAAAAGCATGCATGGTGTAAAAACTAATAATTAGCATGTTTTTGTGCAAAAATAAAAGAATAAAGATTAAAAAGAAAAGGAGAGAAATATTTAGAATAAATATTGAGCAACCTAATCCCAAGGGAGGGCTCAGCATGGGTCTGACCGCATAAAAGCCAAAGTAGAGAGAGATAGGGAGCTCATGTGTGTAAATATCCCTGTAAATATAATAAAAATATTTTCCTTCAAAAATAGAATAAAATGGGTTTGTATATATATTTGTAAATATTTGTAAGCATAAAATCAAAATAAAAATTGAAAAAAAATAAAAAATTAAAAAGAAAACAAAAATATCCACTTGTACATATTCACCATGTACATACACCCACACCTAGATTTATTTAGCCTTATAAATAAATAAATTAAATTCCCTAAAAATTTGTATATATTCTACTTTTATGTTGTAAATAAATAAAATAAAAACCATAAAAACAAAAATAAAATAAAAAGAACAAAATTAAAATTCAAAAAGAACCTTCGGGAGCCAAGGAGCCAATTAAAATTTGTATATATTCCTCATCTCTGGACCTCCCACTCGCAGCCAAGGAGCTCCTCCGGTGTGCCTGAGTGACAGATGTGCTCTCCGGAGTGGAAGTGAGGCACGAGGACTTCGAGAAGCCTCTGATCCGGTGGCTCAGCCGCCGTGCGCCGCCGTGAGCGCGCCCAGCCTCGGGAAGCCGACGGTCCCTTGCAGGCAATGACCCAGGAGCTCCCCGAGCTCCAGCCTAGTCGAATGCCTCCACCAGGTAGTCTCTTTAGCCCGTAGATTAGCATAGATTCGAGTTTTTCGTTTCTGATAGCCGTAGCTCCGTCGCCTCCGCCCGTCGTCTCCGTCCAGCCATTCACCCATCCGACACCGCCACCACCTTCACGAGCCCCCTCCGCACCTTCTTCATCTACCCATCCACCCTGACTCGCCCCGGAGCAGGGACTTCGGCCCTCCACCTCCGCCGCTCGCCGGAGGACCGCCATATCGACGCATCCTTCACTGTTCTTGCATGCTAACGGGTCGAGGCAGTTTGCCCTCGACCCCTCTTTCTTCCTGTGCAGATATCAGGCCAAATCGACCTCATCTGGAGGTCGGGACTTTAGAGCACAGGTGCTCCAGGTGTTCATCGTCGCCGAAGCTCTCCAGGGCTCCCCGCCATCATCGGAGCAGTCCATTGGCTGCGGATCACCGAGACGCATCTTCTCAGCCTCTCAGCAGCCATCGAGGAGTCCCCATGCCCGAGTCTTGAGCCGGTGAAGTTCGCTGGCGGTCAGTTCCTCCAGGACCCTCGCGAGCCGTCAGATCGTCTTCTCGCTCCAGAAAAGATCTCGGCCACCCATTTGAGGAGCTTCACCACCGTCAGATCCATAGGAGGACCGATCTAAGCCGCACGATCAGATGAAGAGACACCAGTGACTCCAGAGCCGTCCGATCTCCACGTGTCAGCTTCACCACCGTTGATCCACCGAGGGTTTAGCCACAGCGCACCAGGTCCGTCAGATTAGCCGCGTTGTGGACCCTCAACCGTTCGATCAGGCTCGCGTTTCTTGGTTAAAGGCGCCCTTATTCTCACCCGTTGGATCAGCTACGTGGCATCACTTCAGCCGTCAATATTTAATAAGGGTAATTTCTTCTTAGGCCCTTAGCATTTTAGTTATTTGTCTTTAGTCCTGTAAATATTTTAGAACGTTATTTTAGTTTGGTACATTTGCATGTAGGACCCTTCTGTTTCTGCTATTTGCTTGTATACCCCTGTGTAAAGTGGCCACATGCTTTGCCACGTGTTTTAGTGGTATATTTGCAGTTTTAATCCTATGTTTTTCGGGTGTTACTGATTGCATATTATAAAATAGGAATGACATATAGGTCCCCCAGGCCTGAGTCATGTGTATCGTGCGTGGTCGGGGGATGTTTTGCACTTTTAGCCCCATACTTTCTTGCCTTGTACTCCAGGGGGCCCAGAACTTTGTGGTATTTGCAGATAGGTCCCTGTGCACTATGCCTTAGTTTTGATTTTTAATAAAATAACAAATTAACTCCAAATTTAATGAAAATTAGAAACATGGCTCCTGCCATGGTGTAAAATTTTCTTTAAATTTTGGAGACATTTTTGGTTTAATTTGATATTTTTAAAAAATTCAAAAACACATTTTTTGTTACTGTCTAACTTTAAAATTCACGAAAAAATATTAAAACTCCTCTAAAAATTACAAAAAATTAGGTAGTGTTTATTTTACCTTGTTTGATTTACTGACCAATTATGGTCATTTTTAGATATATAAAACTCATAAAAATTAAAAAACACTAAAAACCCTATAAAAATTCTAAAAATTAATTGAAAAACCCAAAAATAATAATTTTGGTGCCTAAATTTTCCTTGTGTTTTCTACTATACATGAAAATTACCTTCAGGTGTTAATAAGGCCATTTTATATTTTAATTTGTCCTTTTACACCTGACTGGACAGTACCCTTGTTTTCTTACCTTGTTTGATTTTTATAAAATCCAATAAAAATCAGAAAAGTCCCAAAAATTACCCCAAAACAGTAAAAAATATAAAAAAAACTTAAAAATATTTTTATTTGAATTTTTGGTTGATTTTTGAGTAGGTAAATAATTGTTTGTATTTGGCTTGTTTACTTGTTTTCTTATTTTCTTAATTGATTAAAAATCCAAAAAAATATATAAAAATTAAAAATCCACCAAAAACACTTGTCTTTTATTTTATTGCCTTTTTTAGACTACTTCGTAGGCCGTAAGGCCATTACGTGCTCCTTGTGTTCGACCCTGGTCGCTATACCAGGTTAATATAATAGCGAGACCGCTACTTGAGCTTGTTTGATTTTTATTCGATTTTGGTGGTCTATTTTTCTCGATTGACACACCCGAGCGACTGAGGTCGCAACGACCGCTTGAGATATACCTGATTTACCTCGCTCGCTCGGTTTTGTAGTCATCAGAATGGCGCCGTTGCCGGGGAGCACGACTTAGTAGTCTTTTCCTTTATTTTTCATTTTCTTTTTGTTTTCTTTTTCGCGCCTTTCCGCGGCTCTTTCTGAGTCTGCGGCTTTTCGCGGCTTTATATTTTTATTTTATTTTTGTTTCATTTCATTTCATTTTCTTTTCTTTTATTTTTGTTTTTGTTTGATTTTGTTTGTTTATTTTATTTGTCTTTTTTGCACATATACCCCTGTTTGCTTTTCTTGTATATATTTGATTATTTTATCAGGTTGATAACACTATGTTTCTTTCTTGCGAGGGCTCGAGGATCGAGGCGGCGACTCTCGAGATGCCGGCACAATCGCGGGATTCGGAGGCGGCTCCCTTTTGCACGGAGCCGTAGGAGAGAGCGAGAGAGTAGCTGAGTGAGAGAGAAGTAGTTTAGGCTTATTTCAGCACTTTTGATTTGAGTTGTAATAACACAGGGACACTCACAGGACTTGGACTTTTTCTCGGGTCTGTTTCGCTGAGCACCGGTGTGCTCGGGGGACCCTTAGATTTTTCACGGCTTTTCTTCACGGTTTTTGGTTTTTCGCTACCTTTTACGGTTTTACGCGGTTTTTCTCGAGCCTCTAGCCGTAGGACTTTCTGCTTGACTGTGCCGTACTGAGTAGGATCCAAACACCTAATTATCTGCATGTGCCTATAGATCGTTAATTGGACCTACTAATAAAACATTAATAAAAATAGCTGATTCATTACCTTCGAGCCTACGTGTCGTAGCCTGCCCTACCAAGCGCTGCTCCTGAACCCGATTTGTCGGGAGGAGGAAGGGTAGACCAAGACTGGACTCTCTGGATCGAAGGCTGGTGACCAGCTAGACGGTTCTTTCGAGTAGAAGTTGCCTGCTTAGGACTCGGCTTTTACCGCTGCACCATATAGGTAGTTTATTTTTTATCTTTCAATTCTGTGCGGATCAAATTGCATGTAGAGTGCTGGAGTCAGGTACGCCTTTCTTACTTTGCATGCATCATTGATTTCATCGCGCATCGACTTTTTCGTCTTCTCCCCCTGTTTTTGACTTAATAACCAGGAGAACCGAAAAATTCGTTAGGCGTTTGTTTTTATTTGAAAAATACCTAAAAAGAAAAACAGAAAAATCGGGACTGCTAATCACACTTGACCTAAAAGACACTGAACTGAAAAATTTGTCTTGGGGAGAGTAACCCCCTCCTTGTTTGGTTTGGATGAGCGAGAGAGTGACCCGCACCTTAGGATAGAGCCATCTGATTTTTCTCGACTGATTACCTGCTCTTTGGTATGGGGCAGTCGGTTGAGAAATCTCGGATTCCTATTACCTCACGTAATCGCTCTGATAGACTGGATGATCACCTAAAATAAAATCGACAAGATAATTGATCGATCCCTTTGGTCTTCAGCTCGTGTGCGTAGGTGAATCGGTGGTTTGCTTTTCTCATCTTGTGTGATTTCCAGATCCTTTCTGCCTTTCCCCATCTTCTTCTCTATTCCATCCTTGTCTCCCACCCTCTACCCTTCAGTCTTCTCTTCTTCTCCCTTACCCCTGGATGATGGATCCCCCTCACCTCGAGCCGACTCTTGCGGCTTGTTCTTCGCTATCTGACCATCAGTCCAGTCCACCTTCTAGGGAGGTCGGATCTCTGACCAACCTCCCGCTCCCTTACTCCCTTTCATCTCACTACTCTGGGCATGCTGTGCGAGACGTCCGAGGATACCAGATAGAGCAGATGCGAGACCCGGACGATACCGTTGCTGAGTTAAGAGCGCACTCCGTTCGTGATCAGAGAGAGCACTGGAGATCAGCAGATAGATCCTATCCCAGCTTAATGGAGGAGCAGATAGCACAGGGAGCTGAGTCAGCTTCTACATTACGTCCATTCGTCTTGGATTTGGAGTACATTCAGCGACTGCCGACATTTTAAGGAGAGGCGCACGAGGAGCCTTATCTTCATATGTCCGTATTCGAGGAGTTTTGTAGAGCACAGAGATATTCAGATATCACTGCAGAGGAGCTGATGAGGAGGACCTTCCCATTAACACTTCAGGAGAGAGCCATGAGATGGCACAGACGATTGGGGAGGACATTCGATACGTGGGGAGAGCTACGCGGAGAGTTCTTACAGAGATACTTCCCCCAGCGTAGAGCAGAGTTTATGCGGTCTTTGATCACCGACTTTTCAGTAGACCCCCAGGAGCCACTGCATGAGGCATGGCCGAGGTTTCTTGACCTCTTGAGGAGATTTCCCGAGCACGGGCTTCCACTGACAGACTTGATAGAGATCTCCATGTGGGGGATGACCGCAGAGCAGATAGCACTGGTGATTACCACATGTGGCGATTCACACCGCAGTTCCGACGTTCACTTACTGGATACCATCTCGCGGCTACTTTCACAGAGTTCTTTTTCACGAGATGACGTGGTCGGGACAACACATGTGGATGATGCAGTACCAGTGCGGTGTGTGGCATTACATGAGGATTCAGTTTCTACACACCAGCCCGAGGACCTGGATGATGTAGCACCACTGACAGAGGAGATGACTGCGATGGCAGAGGTTCGGACCTAGAGTCTACTTGAGATCCCGTTGGTTTTCCAGCTAGAGTTCGAGTCAGTCCTGGAGTTCTCAGTTGACGAGTCTTGGATATCAGATTTTCTGATACTCCAGGAACCGGAGGAGCCCCCGCTTTTGCAGCCATTGATTCAGCCGCTACAGTTTCCAGTCTCGGAGGAGTCAGCCGTTTATCTGCAGAGATACTTCTCGGATACCGACAGTTACCAGGACTCAGCCCAGCAGCCACAGTTCGATATGGGACACCACTTTGAGAGTACAGACACAGAGAGTCCCATATTTGGGTCTTTTGACCTCCACTCTGACGAGAGAGACACCTTTGCTGAGGACCAGTTGGCAGCCAGCAGAGCCGCAGAGCGAGGATCAGCCGCAGATACTTTGCCAGCTTCCGCGGTGTTGACCAGTACCTTCTCCTGCTTCCAGATTGCTGATAGCTACACTTCTGATGATGATGCAACCTGGTGCACCGAGTGGATACTTGATAGCAGCGCAGATGCCCATCTAGATCCTGATCCTCTTCTTGTCACTTCTGATCCTCCATCTCTCCCCGAGGGTTATCTGCGGGAGGATGCCGCACTTGATGAGTACTCGGTTTCACCTTCTGAGAGTGTTTCCGATCTGCCGGAGCATGAAACCGAGTTTTCTGATTTCTCTGACTCTGAGTTTTCTCACCTCGATGACCCTCGCAAGGATGAACCCATCCTGGAGATATTCGATGATCTGTTTGATCTGCTTCTATTTCATACATCGGATATCATTCTTCTTAGAGAGTCTCCTTATCTTGATTGCACATATCTTCTTGAGACACTGATTGACATGGAGGATTCTATTACTGATCCATCCTTCTCCACGTTTGATTTCTTCGGCTCCACAATTTCACTCCAGTCTGATCCAGAGCCTATGATCTCTTTTGTGCTACCGGATCTCGATCACATACTTCCACATCCATGGCCGGCAGCAGACACCCACTTGATTGCATACCTGGGTGTCTTACTTTACACTTTTGAGTTCGTCGTTGTTCTCATACCGATACTGCGATGACAGTACGTTATTCGACTTACCGATGTCGTACTGAACCTTGATATCGTATTGTCCTAGCCTTTGCGCCCAACTAGGGGCGAAAAAACTAGCGCTTGTTGAGAGGCACCTCAACATTGTACTCTTTTGTATATACGTGTTTCGTCTTACTTTGATCTTTCTTTCTTCCGTTCTTGTTTTCACCCCAGGTCTCTCTTAGGATTATCTTTGATATACTTAGGATACTCCTCATCCTAAGTATAGGGGGGTGGAAACACCGGGTTGTTCGTTTGTTATGTTCCATCACTTCTGTTGTGTTGCCTATACTTAAGGTTCTTCACCTTAAGTATAGGGGGAGTGATGCCCATCCACCTTGTATATATTTGTCAGTTTTCTTCGTGTCTTGCTACCCCTGTTTGTGCTGCCTATACTTAGGGATATTTTACCCTAAGTATAGGGGGGTAGACCCTGTACATTCTCCACTCGATTTTCCCTTTGTGTACAGCCTGCTATACTTAGGATTACTTGATCCTAAGTATAGGGGGAAAAGCCGAGATCTCTTGATTTTCTATTTCATTTATTCGTCTTTGTATATAGCCTTCCTTTTCACTTCCCGATACTAAGCACGAGTTATGTCTTCTTCATCACTCTTGACTATGAGGACATCATTCGAGCTAAGTATAGGGGGATGTGTATATATTTCATATATACTTTAGCCATAACTCGTACTTTGTGTGAGTGTGTTAATAAATAAAAATGGCTAAAAACCCTAAAAATCACAAAAATTAAAAATTTTTCCTGTAAATAATCATTCTTTTATTGCACATACATAGCTAGTGTACAAATTATTTTTGTAAAAATGTTTTCAAAAACTTTTTGTATAAAGTTTGTGTAAATATTTTCATATCAAAATTATGTATATAGTACAAAACTTGAAAAAAATGCAAAAAGAAAATAACTCCAAAAAAGTGGTGGGTCTGATAGAAAATGATAATCCCACCGGAGTATGTATATAGTGCAAATAAGCCAAGCTTGAGATTCATGACCCACCTTATGTAGCTTGCAGCAGGGAGACTTAGCTACACTGGTCGAGCTCCCAAGGATACATGGCTACACTGGCCATGGTCCATTCTCTTCATCCTCCTCTTCTTGAGCCGGTTGAACTTGAACTTAGAAGGGAATACCCCGCTCCTCGAGGAAAGAGTGGCCAGATTGGGTTCATAGAGTTACCTTGTTGGGGAGGGTTGTCAAGTTGCCATTTCTGAGGTGGAGAGCTTATACTTCACATCCACAATACAAGGAAAGATTCATGGTCTTCAGGGTTTGTGTTTGATGACTTGTTCTGATCTGGATTGTTGAGGAGTCTTGATTATAGATTGGTGGAACTTAGAGGTTGTTGAGTTTTAAGCTTAAGTCCAAATAAGGTTCCGACACATTAATAATCCAAAGATCTGATTGAGCTCCATAATTCAATTTAATGAAGGCAAGTTTAATATTCAACCGTGATCCGTGTACATTCTCCTCTTTTTCTTTTTCTTTCTCTTTTTCACTTCTTTTTCAAATAAGTGTTTGCTAAGGGACTAGCAAAGTTAAGTATAGGGGGTGATGAATACTCATTCATCACTCTTTATTCTTATATTTTAGCTACAAAAACCTTTGCAAATGCATGTATATGTTTGTAAATACAAATAATTACCAAAAGCATGCGTGGTGTAAAAACTAATAATTAGCATGTTTTTGTGCAAAAATAAAAGAATAAAGATTAAAAAGAAAAAGAGGGAAATATTTAGAATAAATATTGAGCAACCTAATCCCAAGGGAGGGCTCAGCATGGGCCTGACCGCATAAATGCCAAAGTAGAGAGAGATAGGGAGCTCATGTGTGTAAATATCCCTGTAAATATAATAAAAATATTTTCCTCCAAAAATAGAATAAAATGGGTTTGTATATATATTTGTAAATATTTATAAGAATAAAATCAAAATAAAAATTGAAAAAAAAATAAAAAATTAAAAAGAAAACAAAAATATCCACTTATACATATTCACCATGTACATACACCCACACCTAGATTTATTTAGCCTTATAAATAAATAAATTAAATTCCCTAAAAATTTATATATATTCTAATTTTTATGTTGTAAATAAATAAAATAAAAACCATAAAAACAAAATAAAAAAAAGAACAAAATTAAAATTCAAAAAGAACCTTGTATAAATACCATGTATATACTTGTATATAGCTATTTATTTTACTCTTATATATAAATAATAAAAATAAAATAAAAATACCCTTTTATTCCTAATTTTATGCTATAAATAAATAAAATATAAAATGGGAATAAAATTGTACAAAAATAACTAATTAAAAATCAAAAATCAAAAACCTATATTGTATATATACCTATATATAGCTCTATAGTGTAAATACCTCATTTTTATTTTGAAAAATTAATTAAAAATCACAAAAAAATAGAAAAAATTAAAACAAACATTTTTCATGTTTCGAGTTTTTAATAATTCAGCCATTTTCTATTTTAAATTGAATTTTCAAATCAATTACATGTGGCCTGTCCGCATTGGTCCACGGGGGACGTTGACCCCCCGGTCAACTCCCCCCCTTGGACCACTGCGTCTCGGATCTAAGTGCCCGACCCGACTTCTCCATTTACCCCACACTCGATCCGACACCCAAATACCTTAACCCCGGGCCCCGATTTATCCTTGTTCATCCTAGATCCACGCCCGGGGTGGGTTTGAGGGATCCGAGTCGTGTGCGTCTCGCCTGATCCATGTCTTCTCGGACCCCTGGACATATATACATCGCCTCCGGCAGCCTGGTTCCTCAACTCTGGACCTCCCACTCGCAGCCAAGGAGCTCCTCTGGTGTGCCTGAGTGACAGTTGTGCTCTCCGGAGTGGAAGTGAGGCACGAGGACTTCGGGAAGCCTCTGATCTGGTGGCTCAGCCGCCGTACGCCGCCGCGAGCGCGCCCAGCCTCGGGAAGCCGACGGTCCCTTGCAAGCAATGACTCAGGAGCTCCCCGAGCTCCAGCCTAGTCGAATGCCTCCACCAGGTAGTCTCTTTAGCCCATAGATTAGCTTAGATTTGAGTTTTTCGTTTCCGGTAGTCGTAGCTCCGCCGCCTCCGCCCGTCGTCTCCGTCCAGCCATTCACCCATCCGACACCGCCACCACCTTCACAAGCCCCCTCTGCCCTTCTTCATCTACCCATCCACCCTGACTCGCCCCGGAGCAGGGACTTCGGCCCTCCACCTTCGCCGCTCGCCGGACGACCGCCATATCGACGCATCCTTCACTGTTCTCGCACGCTAACGGGTCAAGGCAGTTTGCCCTCGACCCCTCTTTCTTCCTGTGTAGATATCAGGCCAAATCGACCTCATCTGGAGGTCAGGACTTTAGAGCACAGGTGCTCCAGGTGTTCATCGTCGCCGGAGCTCTCCAGGGCTCCCCGCCATCATCGGAGCAGTCCATTGGCTGCGGATCACCGAGACGCATCTTCTCAGCCTCTCAGCAGCCGTCGAGGAATCCCCACGCCCGAGTCTCGAGCCGGCGAAGTTCGCCGATGGTCAGTTCCTCCAGGACCCTCGCGAGCCGTCAGATCGTCTTCTCGCTCCAGAAAAGATCTCGGCCACCCATTTGAGGAGCTTCACCACCGTTAGATCCATAGGAGGACCGATCTGAGCCGCACGATCAGATGAAGAGACACCAGTGACTCCAGAGTCGTCCGATCTCCACGTGTCAGCTTCACCACCGTTGATCCACCGAGGGTTTAGCCACAGCGCACCAGGTCCGTCAGATTAGCCACATGGTGGACCCTCAACCGTTTGATCAGGCCCGCGTTTCTTGGTTAAAGGCGCCCTTATTCTCACCCGTTGGATCAGCTACGTGGCGTCACTTCAGCCATCGACATTTAATAAGGGTAATTTCTTCTTAGGCCCTTAGCTTTTTAGTTATTTGTCTTTAGTCCTGTAAATATTTTAGAACGTTATTTTAGTTTGGTACATTTGCATGTAGGACCCTTCTGTTTCTGCTATTTGCTTGTATACCCCTGTTTATAGTGGCCACGTGCTTCGCCACGTGTTTTAGTGGTATATTTGCAGTTTTAATCCTATGTTTTTCGGGTGTTACTGATTGCATATTATAAAATAGGAATGACAGATAGGTCCCCCCAGGCCTGAGTCACGTGTATCATGCGTGGCCGAGGGACATTTTGCACTTTTAGCCCCATACTTTCTTGCCTTGTTCTCCAGGGGCCCAAGAACTTTGTGGTATTTGCAGATAGGTCCCTGTACACTATACCTTAGTTTTGATTTTTAATAAAATAGCAAATTAACTCCAAATTTAATGAAAATTGGAAACATGGCTCCTGCCATGGTGTAAAATTTTCTATAAATTTTGGAGACATTTTTGGTTTCATTTGATATTTTTAAAAAAATTCAAAAACACATTTTTTTATTACTGTCTAACTTTAAAATTCACGAAAAAATATTAAAACTCCTCTAAAAATTACAAAAAATTAGGTAGTGTTTATTTTACCTTGTTTGATATATTGACCAATTTTGGTCATTTTTAGATATATAAAAATCACTAAAATTAAAAACACTAAAAACCCTATAAAAATTCTAATAATCAATTGAAAAACCCAAAAATAATAATTTTGGTGCCTAAATTTTCCTTGTGTTTTCTACTATACAGGAAAATTACCTTCAGGTGTTAATAGGCCATTTTGTATTTTAATGTGGCCCTTGACACCTGACTGGACAGTACCCTTATTTTCTTGCCTTGTTTGATTTTTATAAAATCCAATAAAAATAAAAAATCCCAAAAATTACTCAAAAACAGTAAAAAATATAAAAAAACATAAAAATATTTTTATTTGAATTTTTGGTTGATTTTTGAGTAGGTAAATAATTGTTTGTATTTGGCTTGTTTACTTGTTTTCTTATTTTCTTAATTGATTAAAAATCCAAAAAATATATATATAATTAAAAATCCACCAAAAACACTTGTCTTTTATTTTATTGCCTTTTTTAGACTACTTCGTAGGCCGCAAGGCCATTACGTGCTCCTTGTGTTCGACCCTGGTCGCTATACCATGTTAATATAATAGCGAGACCGCTACTTGAGCTTGTTTGATTTTTATTCGATTTTGGTGGTCTATTTTTCTCGATTGACACGCCCGAGCGACTGAGGTCGCAACGACCGCTTGAGATATACCTGATTTACCTCGCTCGCTCGGTTTTGTAGTCATCAGTCGCCTCGAAGTAAACTTCCATATCCCATAGGAAGTTCTCCAAATCCTTGGCACTCCGCGTACCTGTAAAGGATTTGGGTTCGGGTACCTTGCGTCGATGCACCTCTGTGGAGCTCCCGCTATTCGCCAATGCCTTCTTGATGACGGAGATCTCGCTACGTAGATCCTCCATCATCGTGCTGAACGCCTCCAGCTTGTCCTCCAAGGACTTGATCTGCTTCGCTGAGCGTTGGGTCTCGTCCCCAACATCTGATCCTTCTGAAGCACGATCCTCCAAGACGGCGATGCAATGGGCATGAGTCCCAATGGTGGACTCCATTTCTGCCATCGCTTGCTCCAGTGCTGCCACACGCTCGGTAACACCCACCATATTCGCTCCGCTGATTGAAGACGTACTTGCACCAACAAGTATCCTCTGTTCCCACGATCGTCTGCACCAACAGCCGCTCTTAGCTTTGCTCGCTTCTTGGCAACAACCAAGCTCTGTGATCTGCTCCTTAATCTGATACTAATTCATACCAACGAATGGTATCGCCTTCAGCTCTGATACCACTTATCACAGGGTCAAAATCCCGCCACCGATTTCGACTGATCCTGTGCGGCGTTAACTAACCCGTAGCTAACCAGCCTTCCAGAGTAGAACAGTCACGGACGCGCTCCAAATCTTCTCGATACTCCTGCTTGCTAACGCACCGACGCTCAGGCACAAGCACGAGCTCGACTATTTGGATCGCTCAAGAACACTCTCAAGAACACGCTCAAGAACGCTCAAGAACTCAACCAAACAATCACACAAGCACGTGCACAAAGCTCTTCTCTTATTAGAAGGAGAACTCGCTCTGGAGTGGGTTGGACACTCTACACTTGTGTGTACACTGTGTCTCTGTGTGTTTACAAATGAGCCACCACCCCTCTTTATATACAAGACTCAAGGCAACCCAAGGGACACTCCTTATTACATTTACAATAATGATACATAAAGACACTAGAGACCCTTCGAGTTCTTTGACAACCCTTCACGTTCCTCAGCAACTCTTCATCTGCTCGTATCTTCGATTCCCTTGTTGTCTTTTCGTCTTCTCGCACGGTTGACGCCCAGTCAACCGTCCAGTCATCAGCACACACACGCACCAACGCCATGCTGATGTAGCTTTGCCATAATTCACCAAGTGCCACCGAACACTTGGTCTTGTGCCATAAGGGAACCCGCGACCTCCAGACCCTCGTGCGGTAAACCCTTCCTTAGCATTCTGCATGCTAAGGGGAAGTCCTCCAGAACTTCGCTATTGTGGCATCCAGACCATTGTCGTACGCGTACTACCGAGCATGCTCGACAATGCTCGTACTCAGCACCTGCAACGCTCCATGCCTCCTTGGATCGCCACGCATCAATACCTATATCGTGCGCCTTCGTGCGTACACCTATGTGACCGTACCGCATTGCTCCTCGATGCGTACTGCTTCACTACGTACCGCCCGTCTGCGCTCGCGTACGTACCCGCTGCGTGCATCCACCGTCATGTCTTGCACTGCTGCTGTACTCGCTGCTCGCACTGCTATTAGCACCACGACACTCTGCTACCGAGCCAGTGTCCTGTGTGACGCTTCTCTATCACGTACGGTAGAGCCTCCAGACTCTCGTGGATAACCTCCCTGATATCCACATTTCGGACCCCTCCTGAAGTCCTTTACTCCATCGATCATTCTCGAACATCCGCTACCGGGTCTGCACGATCATTCTCGATTAGGGAATTTGGGGGTGTGACAGCAGCCATGTTGGGGGCAACCCCATTAAATGCATATATATATATATATATATTCAATCATATGATTATATTTTAAATAAATTTTTCACAAAAAAATAAAAGGGATTTGCTCCGGTCCAAGTATATTGTCCTGCACACTGATGTAAACGGATGGATACTGATACGGATATAATTATTACTGTATCCTTATCCGTTTTTTGAACATGAATACAGATGCTGATACAAATATTGACAGATATTAAACTTATCTTACCATATCCTTAAAAAAAAGAATAAGGATGTAAAACGGAGATTGCTTGCATGCATGCAATTTTAGAAATACTCTATAGAATCAAACTAAATAATACGAATTAGATGGAAAATGCATGATATAAATTTACTAAATGTGTTTCTATCATTAAAGTTATACAAATATGGTACAAGATGGTAGAGAATTATATTATATAAGGTTAAAAATAAATCTATGACTATATTTATAAATGAAAACAAATATACTAATAAGGATACGGATGTTTGCAGATTTCAAAACAATATCCATATCCGTATCTATTTTAAAACGAATATGGATATAAATACGAATGTAAAAATCTGTATAAAACAGATACGATATCGGATCGGATATAGATATATCTGTAATCGTTTGCACCCTAGTCCTTCATGTTGATTTGGTCAAAGTCACCTCAAATTATTTGGATAATTAAAGTAAAATTTCAGGTCCATTTTTTTTTCGGAATCGATTCCTACGTCGACATTAATTAGAAGAATCCAACTTATAATATCTCGATAAGGTCAATTCACCTTCGACGACTTAAGCAAAACGTGTAGAATCGACAAATGCGATTACTAAGTATTAACTTTCCTAAGGAGTATTATTTTATGCACAATAGTAAGATTCGGGATTTTAATGCTGTAGATTAATAAAATCCCGATTTATTTCTATCGAAAAAAAAATTTGATGATTGATGTGACCTCATTTGCTGAAGATGGAAAGATGCTTCGTGTTGATTGTAGTGTTCTGAAAATCAGATCAAATCGACGGGTTGGATCGGTCGAACCGATTAATCGATTTTGACAATTCAAGTCGAATTGACGCAATTCTGATTCAATCGTTGATTTAATTAACCATCAACTTTAATAAATCTTTCTCAGGTATTTAAATTATGAAAGGGTACGTAATCATTAATCATCAATGAATTTTATCTCCCCAAGATATACTGGATGCATTATTGTGGATAAGAAGCCCGCATAATATGTCCAACTTCATGTTTATTCTTTAACAAAAATATCTATGAAATACGAGAATAGTCATTGACAACTACAAGATATAATCGATGTCAATGAAGGTCTTGGATATTATATTGTGTGTCGGAGTGGACGATAATCGTGCTTCTTGAGATGAATGTCATGATGAAGCTGAAGAGTCTTTCTCTCATTCTTGACCTCAGTGTATCTAGTGATCAAGATATCCCGCGTAGCCCTAGCGGTAGGCCAATTCAGGAAGGTCATTGATGATTTTCAACGAGAGGGAACTTGTCAACCATACCTTTGAACATGTGTAGTCTTGCTTCCATGACTTCTTTTCTCTGATTTTCTCTGTCGATTTTGGTTAGAGCACCTATGCCTTGTTGATGCTTTCTGTCGTGCTTATGAGCTCCGTGGACCATATAACGTAGTTGATGACATTGATCTTGATGATCGGATCCATTCACTTTGTGGATCCGAAGCATGGAGCGATGGCATTGTATATATCTTTGTTCCTGCATAGGGACATGATCAATAATGCAAACTCGAATATGTTTTCCTTCATATACAGAATGGTATAAATACATAACTATTATCGCAAAATGTCTCATCACACCGACTCCTACTGCATCCTTCTCAGTTGGTTGATCTTCACCAACACCAATGGCTATAGCAATATATCACCCTAAATTTCCGATCGAGTTTAAAGTTTTTCTATCAATTTGACATTTCATTTCTTTTGTACAAGGTCATGGCTCATGATTTTTCTTACCATGTTTGGTTTGCTTTTGCAAAGGAAGTCAGCTGATGCATCGGTTAAGAGATGCGAGTTTTGGGATGTTGAGCCGGTTAAGAGAGGGCGAGGAGACCCAAGAAGTTTTGGAATGAGGCTATACGAAGGGATATAAGTTTTTTGGATATAAGTCCGAGATTGACCCAAGAAGATCTGGATATAGGCAAGAATCGGTGTAGCCGACCCTATTTAATTGTGGGAAAAGGCTTTGTTGTTGTTGTTTGGTTGCTTTGGCCTTTGGATGAATGAAATCATTTCCTGATTTTCCAAAAAAATAATGACAATTTTTTAAACATTTCATTTTGCGAGTTCAATATCTTAGTTTTGACTACATTTGAGTAAAACATTATTATGTAATAATATTATTTTGAAAAAAGCTTCTAAACTAATTAAAATGTCTCTTTCCCAAAAGCATAATTGATTATGTCATATCTAATAGCCAATAAAAAGTGCATTGCATATGGACTCTATATATAAAAACAACCATATTATTTAAGATATCAATCTTGAATCCAAGCTTCAAAACAATGGTACCTATATCTTGACCTTTATATTTCATATCACAAGGATCTAAACAACCTATCATGGGTCCAACCTTACATGCCATTATTTACTAAACTTTGATGACATTAAATTACTAGTTTAATTAATTAATTAATCAATCAGGAAAACCTATGTGCATCACCTGCACAAGGACAGGTCCCATCTGCTCTTATGTCTCCCAAGTGGGCTTTAGTTAATTACCCATCAAGATCTTAATCACAATGGCTCATCTATGCTCCATATAATAATCTGAAACCATATAAATATATAAGATAGGAACATGATGTCCTCCTGCAATATTCTGTCTTTCTTGGTGTACATCTCATGTTTAAGTTTATGTATATATTAGGTCATCATGGATGACATTGTTCTTTAATCAAAGTGGTGTGTAGGATTGTCTTGGGACATAGATAATCTCTTTTAGAATTGACTAATAAATAGTTAGTACACAATGCTAAGTCTATGTTCTTCCATCCAAATCTTCTTTTCTTAATGCGTTGTGAGTCAGCGAAGCGCGAAGCATTGGCTAGGATAAATTATAAAACTTGTAGGGACGATTGCAAAGTCGCTGCCACGTAACAACACGATTAGGTTGAGTTCTCCCTCGTGCTAGTTAGAATATTGTAAGATATATAGAAGAGCGGCAAGCAGAGCGAAAAAGAGGGGAAAGAAAAAGAGGAAAGTAAGAGGAGGAAATGCTTCGTTAGCGAGAGCATACACAACAAAGTGCATAAGATTCTGCCATTTCTAACCATTTCTTTACTTAACATCGACTCAGTTATTGTGACTCTAGGGTCTCTAGGAGCACACCTTTCTCATTGAGAGCATCGTCCTTTTACAAGAGCCATGTTAGCCTCCTTTCCATCTTTTCCCATTTAGTCAACGACCCTTGAAAGACATGACTTTCTATAGAGTAAATATCGATATCCTTAAAGGAAATTTTCCATGAAATAATTGAGTGAATGGGTCCAATCCTTCCCACTCCAAAGTTGTTTAAATAGATATCTTGGATGGAGATATTTTTGGCATTATGATTAGAAAAAGGGGATATACATATATAATATACTTTGCTCAACCACATCAAAAAGTAGGTCTTTCATAGGACATCATAGCAAGAAAGAAAGGAAAAGAAAATGGGAATAAAAGAAGGTGTCCCCCACACCCTTTCTACTCCCAATTAAAGGCATCATGACCTCAAGAGTCTCCCACTTCTCCCCCACACCCTTTTCCTCCCCTTCTTTATAAAAATCTATGTTTTGTGGGAATCAAGGTAAACATCCCCCTCCATGTTACTCTTTTTCCATACTTTAATCTTCTTTTTAAAGATGAAAAGCTTGATGCACATTTCATGCGTGTGAAGCAAAGTGCATTCATTTGGCATTCTTCCTCTCACTTGTGAGATGGAAAGGGTATAAGTTTCCCCACAAACCCTCTACATATTCCTCTACATTTTCCAAAGCATCCCCTTTTCCTCCTTTTGAAAGGGATTTTTACACAATAAACCATATAGTCTTGTCCAATTATAACGCAACACCTATTATCTTTGTAATTTTACCACAATCCCTATAATTTTAATCTGTTTAACGCATATGCCCATGTCAAAGGATTGTGATACAAGAGTTAGCAAAATTACAAGAGACAGTTGGTGTAGTTAAATAAGATGTTAGGGGTTATACTGTAAAAATGCTTTTTCAAAAAAAAATAAGATGATTATGATATGGTGGGAGTCCCAAACCTACCTTTCCTCTTCCCATCAAATCCTTATGACCTAAATAAAAAATTAAAATGCAACCCTTTTTGGATATGGATGAGCTCTAGTTGATGGAACCGTTTTAAATAGGAGTTCATGACTTGTATGCTTTTGCCCATTCCTTCCTCTTGAAACTATGGTCTCCAATTAGTGCAACCCATTCCTAAATAGATATGATGGAGCTTTGAATTCAGGGCATCATGACCACTTTTATTCACACATAAAGGTATGGGGTCCCACAAAATTGAAATTTTAGGTGGATCATCACATGTAAGAATTTTGGATGGTGAAGAGGAGGAAGATGATAATTAAGGACGATGACACAAAAAGACAACCATATATAGCTCATAACTTCAAGTGGCATTCATTTCAACTATTTGTCCTTGATTTCAATTATATGCCCTTAGTGAGCCACCCAATTAAGAGGGAGCTCAATTGCATACAACTTCCATGTTTATCACTTCACAAACACTCATTTGTCTCGAAATTCCAAATTGCACATGTCATGTTCTGTTGGTTGCTCATCTCGAGACATATCAATGGTTGATAAAGGTGATGAACACATAACTTCCCTGCAGTTCATCTAAATATTCATTTCCTCGTTATTACGACTACTAATATGGTTGTTGTTGAGAGGGTGTATACTTTGATATAAGATAGCTACATGTCTAAAATATACGCATCATAATAATGTGTCCTTGTTCGAAGAGCAACTCCAAATCACGGGATTAACAATGAAGATGTCAAATTAAGTTTGCATAAGAGAATGTGAACTTTGATCTAGTATCAGCTAAAGAACAGATCGAAAATGATTTTCAGCATTGAGGATGTGTGGTTAGAAAGATGGGAGAATCCCATCCCTAATTTCAGCATTAAGGGTGCGTTTTGATTGAGGGTTATGAGGGTGGGTAACCTGATTATGTATTTTGGTATTTGGGTAGAAGGTTTGGGGTTGAGAGAATTTATCGTGATGTGATTGTATTGAAGTCCGGAAAAGTGAGTAGAACTATATTATTTTTTGTTAGAATAGATGAAAGAGAAATGAAAATGTTTGATGTATTAAATAAGAGAGAGATTGATCTTTGAGTGGGCCTACAAGAGAGGTAAGAATATGGATTTTGAAGGAAAACTCCCAAAAAAAAGAGGGGGGAAACCTTCGATCCAAACTCATCCTGAGGAAGAAGATGAGAGGATCCATATTATTTACTCAGGGTTTATTTTTCAAGTAGAGGTCATGTCAAAATTCTTATCTTTCTCGGAGTTGAAAACAAAAGAACAACTTAAGCAACACAACGAAGATAAAATTGGATTGAAGTCTGTCCAATGGTTTGCCTTTGTGGACTAAGCTATATATCTCTCCTCAATTTCTCCATTTATAGAATTTTAAAGGCAGACATCAATCAAGATAGAGAGAGAGAGACCATGTTTATTTTATAATAAACTTAAATTTTACATATGTAATTAAGTGGTCATAGGTAGGATCTTCATGTGCAGCTGATTAAGGTCCATCCATATCCATATTTTTTCAAAGATTCTTCACGAAAAGGGGCCCAATGGAAGGGGTCATTGTCTATTAAGGCAACCATATTTATATTTCGCTTGCAAAAGGTAGGAAAGTGATGCATGCCTATTTTGTCCTAACAGGGAAATCTTGAGGGAAGGAGGTTGCTAATCTTGTTTTATGTGGATGCCAATCTTGACTTCTATACGAAGACTTCATTTTTAAAATATTTGGATTTATCCATTGAATGATATGGAAACCATTCAATAGAGACGAAGCCAGAAATTTCTTCTTGAGGAGACAAAATTAATTAGACATTATTTATCTAATTTATCTTGACATATTAGTTGTTAATATTTATGGAGTGGATCATATGTTGTAACGTGAGTTACAACAGAGGTCTTGTTATTCGCTTCTTATTTGCGAAGTTTGTTTCTAAAATCCAACATTATAGATTGAATCATCGATTAATATTATACACAACCTTCAAATTTTGCTCAAATATGAGGTTATTTGCTATTTTATATTAATAGTTAAAATCATGTCTCTTTTTTCTATGGGATTTAAGTTGCTTAAATGTTGATTGAACATATGACCACTAAGATAAAATTGGAAATGACATCGGATTTGAGCGAAATTTGATGGTTATGTAAAACATTGATCGAAGATTCAATATATAAGTTTGGATGTTTGGAAACAAATTCAATCCATAAGGTGATATTTTACTGATTCTATAATCAATTGACACTAATATTTAGAAGGTTATTTTTACAAAAATACATATATAAACTTAAAATCTCACATAAATAATCCCTACAAACATCTTATTGACAAAAAGATCCTTACATAATTCTTCAAATAATTGAAATACATATTTGTTAATGTGATATTAAGTAATACCATTATATTTAATATTTTCAAATAAGCGAGACTATACAATGCTTTACATATAGGGATTCAAACAAATATAGATATATATACCAAGGGTAAAATGGGGTTGCCCCTAGGGGGAGGGTAACTTGGTTCCCTCGCCCCATTTTTCCTATTTTTTTGAAAAATGAATCTGTGGAAACTATATCTCTATATTATGTCATTCAAGTTTTCGTGCGAAACAAAGACCTCCTACAACCTCCATCTAGATAATCATTTTTTAACAGTCGTAGAATTGTTAAAATCGACCCCGTCTAGATGGAGATCGTATGGGTCTCTGTTTTGCACGAAACTTGTATGGCATAATATAGAGATATAGTGATAAAATTTCACAGAAGCATTTTCAAAAAAAATAAAATGGAAAAAATGAGGTGCGGAGTCAAGTTAGATCCCCTGCGGGATAGCCACATTTTACCCATATAACAATCCCTATCATATATGTTAGGAATATTTTGACTTGAGTATACATACATATGTATTAAATATATTTGCAATACAAATAGGGTTGAAAATATGCGGACACATATATAGATATATGTGTCATCATACTCTTGTCCCTTTTAAAATCTAGATACGGCTACGAAAACAAATATCTTGTGAATATTAAAAAAAGAACTATACCCTTAAATATGGATAGAAATATGAAAATTGATAATCATAACTCGGATTCTATTAGGTAACAAACAACTGTGGATTTCTTGTGGATATTATATGTCTACTAATATTTATATTCAAAAGAATTTTTTTGTGAAGTTTAAATTAACCAATAATTGATAGATTAAAATTACATGCACTAGAAATAAAACAAAATATTAAATAAATTAATATGCAAATATAATATATCTTGTAAAATAATAGTTAAATATATGAAAGATATGTATGTTTTCTTTTTGCATCTGAAGTGATTCCAAAATGCGATACACCACGTGTAGTCATATACCATATCTTGATATATGTCTACACAAATAGATATATGTTAATACAATATACACATATAAATTCGGTAACACAAATATACATATCCGTGTACACAAGAAAAATATTAACCATAACTGTTTTGAGATCCTGAAATAATGAAAGAGATATCCCCATTCACACACACAAATAATTATTTATTTATTTATATGAAAAAGGAAATAAAAAGAAATATCCTTTTCATTACCTATATACTAAGGTAAAAATACATGGTTGTGACCGCTTAAAAACAGATACGATAATGCACATATATGGATAAATCACTATCTAATTATGCACAACATGTAAATGTTAGTCAATAATTATTGTATTTTGCCTCATGTGTCTTCAGGCCTAGGCTAATACATGTAAATAATTATGATGTACGCGTGTATTTCACAAAGTAGAAGGGTATTTGGACTAAGGGAGAAAAGTGATATTCTTATGGGTGAAATAATAATAAGCCCATACGTACTCTTTGCTATAGGCCGAGGCCCATATATCATTAGGCCCACATTACACTAATAGGCCCAAATATCTATGCCTCGTTGTGTGAGAATCCTAAGGCCCATGGAAAGTTTTTGTTCGGCCTGTTATTATTGCAACTATAGTCATCACCTTTATTTTCTTATTTTTAAGATATTTTTTAACAAAACATGAAATGATTTAGTAATTAGATGGCAACATGTTCTTACGATACCGGTAAAATTTGATAAGTTTGATGAAGGGGATAAAAGTTTCAAATTAAATGGAAATTTGAATGACAACATAGAGTAGTGATCTAAAATCTTTCTGATGTTATTATAAAATAAAAAATAAAAAAATAAGAGTGACGTAGCCTCATTTAACACATATAAGTGTGTACTATTTAATGTGTTTATTTATAAATAAATAAATAAATAAATAAAACATCACATTCATGGCTGTCCAATCTGTCCATATAATAAGTGATGGCTAATTAAAATGTTAACTTTATCAAACGTAGATTCTTTCTTGGATTGGTACTTAACACTATTAGTATTAGGATTTGGATTCATTGCTTCATGAGTTATATTTATTGTTTGCTGGCTTCTGGTTGGTTTCCATTCGCATCTCTTTTCTTGTAAGGAGGGATAGGACACTATTTCTGTTTGGTAGGAAAGAGAAGTGATAAGGAGGAATAAGGGGATTATGTCAAATAAGTGATAGTTATTTGTATTTTTTATTGGCATCTTTAGACCTTATTTCAAATACATATTATATTGTCATAATACTCTTGTTCTTGTCTATTTAAGTTTGACTCAATTATAATTTATTTGGATTTTATATTTGCTTTATTTAGACCTATACGAATGTTAGAGGGTGGTTAGATATTTAAAATCTCACCTTCTTAATGCTATGTTGTATACTTTTAATTCCTCCTTGCAATTTCATCATCCATTTCATTAATTTCACAACCTGTTGCAAGTTTATTTTTGGATGGCAAAACGTTGCAAGTTTCTTGAACATTGCAGTCTTTATTGTCCATACGTTTATAATAATATTCAATGGATTTTATTCTCACATCTTTATAATATTTGAGCATTTGTGCTTCATCGTTTGATTTCCAACATTTTTTTTAATTACATGTAGTCACTGTGCAGTCATTGTCTGATGTAGTCGTTACAGAATTCTCTTTATATAAGGCTGCATTTTGATGAGATACCAGTATGATGACGAGATGGATTACCAACTAGCCGAGGTGTGCAAGATGCATTGTCCTTGGAGAGATTGTAACATAAAAGGCTTTTGTGACAATCTCTCTCCGCAAAGATCTATTTCAGCACATTTTTACCTTTACATGATGTTCTTTTTATTGGGATTGTATTTAAAAAAATGTTCTATCTTCATAATATCCATGTTTTTATTATACTATTTCTTGATGATCTCTTGTGATTTGAAGTTTAAAAAAAGAGTAAAAGTGATACTATGCTTCAAATTAGATACACACAAATAATTATTGATCGTCTTATACATTAGACAAAATGTTGCATATGTTGTTGAAAGTTATGCAGGTACACTCTAAATTCAGAAGAGAGTATTTGATGCTCTCGCTAGAATACTTTCATATCTTAAAGAAGCAATGTGCTATCAATTCCTTGTGGAGATCCTCCAATTCTTGAAGGATATTATGATGCAAATTCTATCCAGTATTCAGATGAATTGAAAATTACTATTAGATATGCTCTTACTTCTGTAAGAGGATATATGTTTTCTGAAAAACAACCGTGCGAACATACATTGCTTGATCTACAATGAATCCAAGTTCATTGCGCTAGAGAAGGCATATGCTGAGGATGTGGTTGATAAACGTCTCAGCGGATCTTCCCTTTTTAAGGAAGTCAATGCTACCACTATTCATCCATTGTGCTAGCCATGTTAATATAGCAAGAGCTAAAAATATTTTATAATGGGAGAAGCAGGCATATTCTCCAGGCATATTCTCCTGAGAGACAATATTGTGAGACATCTCATGGCATCATATCCATGGATTATGTGAAGTCAGAGTGGAATTTGGTTGATCCTCTAACTATACCACTTTGCAAAAAGTTTGTGGAGAGTACATCGAGGGGAATGGGATTGTGCCCAAATCAATAGTCGAAGTGATGGAAACCCAACCTTCATGAACGGAGATCCCGGGAAGGAGGTTCATATGGGATAAACAATTCACTGGACGACTAAGAGGATGCTATAAGTTATTCCCTATTCCTATGGTGTACAATATGATAGTATCATAAGTGGTGAGGTTGAACAAAAATATTCTTAATGGACATCATAGCCCAAATTGGGTGGTGTATAAAAGAAGTATACACTTGATGATGATCCACCTATATGTGTGTGGAGGTGAGGCCGCTTCCTATGAGATTTTTGGGTAAAATCTCTAGAGCACTCATGAAAAATCCAGGTAGACGCATGGCCGAAATGTGTCAACCTGCATGAGCAACAAAGATCAGAAAATGTAGTGTGGGATATGGATCAATGGTTTCAAAAATAAAGGATTGGTTCATAGGAATTATTATTCCACCAACCTTTAGAAACTATATTCATACTCTGTACGTCTTGGTTCATAGTCGATAAGACACCAAGTCTTATTGATGAATCTCGTATTCATCATGCTAAAAACTCTCTATTAAAACCCCTGTCTTAATTAATCCAATAAAATCACCTTTAATTCTTTGATTTTATCTTGTATTATATTGTGTATAATTAACCTATAAATATTTGTATTTAATTTCCCTTATTTTTCTTGTAATTATTTTAGCCTCAAAAACCCCTAAAAATTAGATAGAATAGTTGTCCATAGTTCACTAACCCTTAAAAAGATAAAAAAAATACAAAAAAAATCTCAAAACCACAAACTTGGTGTTTTTATCCCCTTAAAAATACCCCCCAAAATTAGCTTTTGTACAGATGACCTCTTTTGGCTTTTGGACTAACATGAAAGTTGTAGATCTCATCGAGATGAGCAACTTTCATGTTTTGATTTTTCCAAATTCGGCCTCTAACTATTTCTTTTACATTTTTCTTTATATTTTTATTCTGAATTTTCTTATTAGGCCACGTGGCGCCCTCTGGGCCGCCCACGTGGCCCGCTTCTCCTCTCACCACCCGGCCCTCTCCTGGGCCGTTGGATCACGCTATCCCTGCCTTCATCTCCGTCGTCCATCACCGTCTTGTTCTCAACCGTCGGATTTGATCCCCAGATCTGATCTCGACCTTTCCTTCCCGCCTTCACGCCAGCCGTCTGATCACTTCCTCATCCATCGCCTATCAACTATCCACGTCGCTCATTCATCTTCGACCGTTCGATTCCACCATCTCCCCATCTCAACCCTCCAAACCCGCTCCACCGTGAACCATCAGATCTAACTCCAGATCTAATCCCAGCCATCCTTTAGCGCCTAAATCTTAGCCGCCCGATCTCATTTCCATCCAACGCCCCTCAGCCCTCCACGTCACCCAGTCACCCCTCACCGTTAGATCTCACCATCGCTCCATCTGGTCCATTCGTTCGCGCCTCAACGCCACCCGTTCGATCAGATCCTAAGGATCTGATCACAGCCATCCGCCTGCGCCCGTATCCTGACCGTTGGATCACAAGATCCAACGGTTCTCACTCATCGTCTACCTTCGACTCCAGGCGTAACGCCTCGCCCAACCCCCGCCCCCTTCCTATTTTGGAAGGCGCTCCAGCCACCTCCACACACTCCTAACGGCCGCCCCGCGTTCCCCGGACTTCCACCATCCTCGCGCCACCATTAACCACCCTCGCTATCACTCCATCACCATTAAACTCCCGTCCAAAAATGTTCCTCCATCACCGTAACCACCGACCACCTCCGCCTATTTAAGCCAACCTCCGCTACCGGCAACCCCATCCACCATTTCACGGAGGTCCTCCCAAGCTTCCTCCGCCCTCCGATAACAGCGGAGGGCGGAATTGTCGAGGTGATTATGGCAGTGCCTCCAGGTGCGATCCGTGTCCTCCGGTCACGTTGCGGCAGCCTCTGGTGAGCCGTCGAGCACTGGGGTTCGGCCGAACCCGTCGTGCGAAGACCCCTGAGCTCATCGGAGCTCAAACCTAGGCCAATTCAACCGCCAACTCCTCGCTCCAGCGAGGAGATTTTTATCTTGATTTTTCCTTGGTTTTCTTTGATTTACTCCACCATCTACAGTCATCGCCACCTTCATCTGACCACCTCCAGACCTTCGCCCCTCATCGATCATCCTCCCGACACCCCTCGCCATCACCCTTCCCTTCTCCACAGTCTCGTCCACCGTCGCCATCTCCTCCTCTGCTCCGGCGAGGAAGGAGCCCTGGTCCCCCGCTCCGACCACCTCCCTGGGACTCCATTTCACTCACTTTGCACTCACAACACGCTTCGGCTTTGACTAATCTTGCAGGTACATTGATTGATCGGAATTGGCGCCGGAGCTCCTTCAAGTTATTCTCCTCCGGCAAGGCTTCGTCGTACGATACTGCCGATCATCCATGAAGCCTCGCGGCGCTTCCCAGTCCTTCGTCGGAGGCCCAGCTAGCTCCATCGACCTTCAGACGATCCATTGGGCGACGGCGGAGCCAAGGGCGGGTCGCCGGAGCCCCGCCTCCTCCGGTGGCCCGCGATGAAGAAGATGCTACAGGTGCCGTTCGATTCAATTGAATCGAACGGCTGTGACGATGCCACGTCGACGCCCGCGCCTCGCCTCCAACTTAAAGGCTCGGGTCATCCGAGCCTCACGCCGTACCATCAGATGCATCCACGTGGCCCAAGCCTCAGCCAGCCACCCGAGCCTGGGCCCTCACGTGCACCGCACGTGGGGCCTAGGTAATTTGCATGGAAGACCCCGAAAGAACTTATATTTACACTTTGGTCCCCAGGCACGTGCCTCATGTGCGTGCCTGGGTATTTTACAGGGAGGCCCTCGAAGTTTTCTTAAATGCAACTATGCCCCTGTGCGCAAATGGACAAATTGCAACTGGGCCCAGGCGGTTTTTGCTATTTGTATTTAGGTCCCTCCAGGGACCTAAATGCAATATTTATCCCTTTATTTTATTGCATTTTTATTACAATTATGCCCTTACACTGTTTTTAGCATAACTTGAGCATCGTAGGTCCAAATTGCATGATTTTAGTGTCGTTTTGATCTTTGTTTTGTCCTCTACATTTTAGCATGCTTACTTGTTTCATTTGACACTGTTTTAATTTAAGTGATATTTTATGTGAAAAATGGACCATACTCTACTTGTCTTGCTTGATTTAATGACCGATTTTTAATAATGTATTCAAATTGACTCTAATTTCATTCTATATTGCGTAGCTCACATTTTAGGGTATAATTGTAGGTTTTAATTTGGCATACTTGTTCTTTTGCATATTTGTTCATGCATCATCTCCTTAACTTGCATAAAAATGTCTAAAAAATGCACACAACATAGCATCGCTTTGCATTGCCTTATAAATTGCATATGGACCTGAAATTGAGATTAAATCACTCTGTGCTTCTTGAATCAATGTTTAATACACACTTTATGCTGCCGTATCCCTATATTTGACCTTGGTACACTTGCCAAGTATAAATATTCCACAGCATTCAAAGTCTGTGGTTTTTGCTGAACCGAATTCGCCTCCTGTACTACAGCATAATTCCACAATATTATTGAGGCGAATTCGACGTTCATCAAATGGCGCCGTTGCCGGAGATACGGCCTTGCTTAATTTTTGGATTTTGATTTTTTTATTTTCAAAAATTTGCAGGTCCTCATTTCATGCATCATTTCTTTGCATATCATTTGCTGATTTAATATCTCCAGGTTTTCTAACGTCTATCTTTTGTTGCAGGGCCCATGGTGATCGAGGACGCTCGATCCTCATGGAGGCGTGAAGTCGGGAACTTCCGCTGAAGAGGCCGCAAAAGAACCTGTGAAGGATTTGGGAGATTTCAGCAGTCAAAATTGCATTGCATTTTGTAAAAAAAAATAGATAACTTGCATCTGCATATTTATTTTCATTCTTGCATATTGTACACACAAAAAAAATCCCCCCCCCCTCACACACACACACACCTACACTGCACATGCACATACTCACCCCCACCCTCCCCCTGTATATTTCATTCTCTCTCTCTATCTCTATCTCTCTCTGTGTGTATCTATTCTTCACGAACCCCCTCCCTCTCACCCTTGTACCATAGACATCCCCTCTAACACAGACCTTACTTCGGCTACTTGTAGCCTAAGTATAGGGGGGACCTGCCTATTCATCCCTCCCTCGTTCTGTCTTCTTGTGCTTAGGTCAATTTTGGCCTAAGTATAGGGGGACCCTCCTCCTCAGTTCTGCTATATCACTCTGTACTTGAACCGATCCTTGGCTTCATGGCACTTGTGCTATGAGGACCTAGCAAATTTTAAGTGTAGGGGGGTATACCGTATATTATTGTATATTACTTTAGCCTTAGCTCGCGTTTTTAAAACTTTTTTAAATTTTATTTTTCGGGCTGGGTTCTGGTAACCTTGGGAACTGAGTAAAAACTTGTAAAAATTAAAAATTGAGGGATTAATTTTTGTAAATATTCCTGTGTAAAAAAAATTGAAAAATTAAAATCTTTCTTAGAGGTTGACTCTAACTACTAGGTTTAGTAGACATTTTCAGTGAGGGAACCTTGGTCTCCCTTAGCAGAGTGGGTGGTTTAGAGGACATCGCATACGGCCCCGTCCTCAAGTAACACGGGCCTCGGCCCGTACTTACACCCATACTGGCTGAAAGTGTATACTTTTATTTGAGCCTGGGCCAGTCATTGTCCCTCCGAGGAATTAAAAAAAATTAAAAATTAAAACCCATAAAAATTTGCAAAAGATAAAAATCACACAAAAAAATTCACTAACCCTAGGAGTGGTGTATTCCTGACACTTTCACACTCACGCAAGGCTTGAGGATTTTGAGGACACTGGATCTATGGGATCTTGAGAGTCTGAGTTAACATGCCTTAGTCATTAGGGTTTTCATGACTTAAATACCCACACTCCTCTGGTTTGAAAGATTTGAGTGCTATATTGCACTCTTCATCTCTACATTCAAGAAAATATGATCAACACAGTCACTTCCACAACTGCATAATTGATGAGCTGAGTGGAGATATCACTTGAGGAACTAGGACCATAGATTTATGTTTAGACCCGATCTAGTTATATTCGAGGATGGGATAAAGTTAATGAAGGCTTCAGAAAACCTGAGTGTCAGCAAAAACCCTAGCCAGTATGTGAACAAGATTCATATGCTATCTCTTGGATATTTACCTAAAAGTGCCAGGGTGTGATGAAATTTAAAGGAACTTGTTGATCAGTGTGCGCCAATCTCTTGGTAAAAGCAGTGGAGCTAGCCAACAAAAGAAATGAAATGTCAAAGAAAAGCTCTAAATCCAAAGTCAAATTCCAAATGAGCTTCCACCAATGGCGAGCGCTCCCAAACATTTTCAAAGTGTCCACTTGGACCAAGCGCTAATTAGGACCAAGGAGTCGGGCTGACACCACAAAAAGGGCCCTGCATCATAAGAGATACAAGTCTGGGTGTCGAAGGTATCTTAGATACTCAGAAAAGACACACCCCGGTGTACTCCCAGAAAAACAAGTGCAAACGACTCCAACTCTCTTGACGGACACATTGATCAACAAAGTAACAATATACATGTCTGAGTAAAAGGCACTCGAGAGGTCCCTTGTTCTAATGTGAGGGTGAGAAAAATAGACACAATCCCATGTCCCTCCATCATCTGGCCGTCCATCTACATTTTCAAGTCTGACAAACTATAGAGACGGTTGACTGAAGCAAGAATAGATTTATTCTCTAGTATTGAAGATTAGGTCTAGAGGAGAGTCTTTGGGACTGGAACTTTGGGTGATGCATCGACTCGGCTCTCATGAAATGCAGTACACTAAATATCATATCCTTATATTATATGTACAAAAAGAGAGTCTGATAATCAGAGAAGTTGGATTCCTTCTGACTAAGGCTTGGATAAACCCAGAATTTTAGGATCACTCAAGTCAAGGGTCTTCGAAAGATCAAGCCTTGAAAATTTCACGCGCACTGTCAGGAATTAATCCTACTCCTTCATTCTTTAGATGCTCGAGGACGAGCATGGTTTAAGTATAGGGGTACGATGAATCTCGTATTCATCATGCTAAAAACTCTCTATTAAAACCCCTGTCTTAATTAATCCAATAAAATCACCTTTAATTCTTTGATTTTATCTTGTACTATATTGTGTATAATTAACCTATAATTATTTGTATTTAATTTCCCTTATTTTTCTTGTAATTATTTTAGCCTCAAAAACCCGTAAAAATTAGATAGAATAGTTGTCCATAGTTCACTAACCCTTAAAAAGATAAAAAATACAAAAAATCTCAAAATCACAAACTTGGTGTTTTTATCCCCTTAAAAATACCCCTCAAAATTAGCTTTTGTACAGATGACCTCTTTTGGCTTTTTGACCAACATGAAAGTTGTAGATCTCATCGAGATGAGCAACTTTTATGTTTTGACTTTTTCCAAATTCGGTCTCTAACTATTTCTTTTACATTTTTCTTTATATTTTTATTCTGAATTTTCTTATTGGGCCATGTGACGCCCTCTGGGCTGCCCACGTGGCCCGCTTCTCCTCTCACCACCCGGCCCTCTCCTGGGCCGTTGGATCACGCTATCCCTGCCTTCATCTCCGTCGTCCATCACCGTCTTGTTCTCAACCATCGGATTTGATCCCCAGATCTGATCTCGACCTTTCCTTCCCGCCTTCACGCCAGTCGTCTGATCACTTCCTCATCCATCGCCTATCAACTATCCACGTCGCCCATTCATCTTCGACCGTTCGATTCCACCATCTCCCCATCTCAACCCTCCAAACCCACTCCACCGTGAACCATCAGATCTAACTCCAGATCTAATCCCAGCCATCCTTTAGCGCCTAAATCTTAGCCGCCCGATCTCATTTCCATCCAACGCACCTCAGCCCTCCACGTCACCCAGTCACCCCTCACCGTTAGATCTCACCATCGCTCCATCTGGTCCATTCATTCGTGCCTCAACGCCACCCATTCCATCAGATCCTAAGGATCTGATCACAGCCATCCGCCCGCGCCCGTATCCTGACCGTTGGATCACAAGATCCAACGGTTCTCACTCATCATCTACATCCGACTCCAGGCTTACCGCCTCGCCCAACCCCCGCCCCTTCCTATTTTGGAAGGCGCTCCAGCCACCTCCACACACTCCTAACGGCCGCCCCGCGTTCCCCGGACTTCCGCCATCCTCGCGCCACCATTAACCACCCTCGCCATCACTCCATCACCATTAAACTCCCGTCCAAAAACGTTCCTCCATCATCGTAACCCCCGACCACCTCCGCCTATTTAAGCCAACCTCCGCTACCGGCAGCCCCATCCACCATTTCACGGAGGTCCTCCCTAGCTTCCTCCGCCCTCCGGTGACAACGGAGGGCGGAATTGTCGAGGCGATTATGGCAGCGCCTCCAGGTGCGATCCGTGGCCTCCGGCGACGTTGCGGCAGCCTCTGGTGAGTCGTCGAGCACCGGGGGTCGGCCGAACCCATCGTGCGAAGACCCCTGAGCTCATCGGAGCTCAAACCCAGGCCGATTCAACCGCCAACTCCTCGCTCCGGCGAGGAGATTTTTATCTTGATTTTTCCTTGGTTTTCTTCTATTTACTCCACCGACTACAGTCACCGCCACCTTCATCTGACCACCTCCAGACCTTCACCCCTCATCGATCATCCTTGCGACACCCCTCGCCATCACCCTTCCCTTCTCCGCAGTCTCGTCCACCGTCGCCATCTCCTCCTCTGCTCCGGCGAGGAAGGAGCCCTGGTCCCCCGCTCCGACCACCTCCCTGGGACTCCATTTCACTCACTTTGCACTCACAACACGCTTCGGCTTTGAATAATCTTGCAGGTACATTGATTGATCGGAATTGGCGCTGGAGCTCCTTCAAGTTATTCTCCTCCGGCAAGGCTTCGCCGTACGATACTACCGATCATCCATGAAGCCTTGCGGCGCTTCCCAGTCCTTCGTCGGAGGCCCAGCTAGCTCCATCGACCTTCAGACGATCCATTGGGCGACGGCGGAGCCAAGGGCGGGTCACCGGAGCCCCGCCTCCTCCGGTGGCCCGCGATGAAGAAGATGCTACAGGTGTCGTTCGATTCAACTGAATCGAACGACTGTGACGATGCCACGTCGACGCCCGGGCCTCGCCCCCAACCTAAAGGCTCGGGTTATCCGAGCCTCATGTCGTACCATCAGATGCATCCACGTGGCCCGAGCCTCAGCCAGCCACCCGAGCCTGGGCCCTCACGTGCACCGCACGTGGGGCCTGGGTAATTTGCATGGAAGACCCTGAAAGAACTTATATTTACACTTTGGTCCCCAGGCACATGCTTCACGTGCGTGCCTGGGTATTTTACAGGGAGGCCCTCGAAGTTTTCTTAAATTGCAACTATGCCCCTGCGCGCAAATGGACAAATTGCAACTGGGCCTAGGCGGTTTTTGCTATTTGCATTTAGGTCCCTCCAGGGACCTAAATGCAATAGTTATCCCTTTATTTTATTGCATTTTTATTACAATTATGCCCTTGCACTGTTTTTAGCATAACTTGAGCATCGTAGGTCCAAATTGCATGATTTTAGTGTCGTTTTGATCCTTATTTTGTCCTCTACATTTTAGCATGCTTACTTGTTTCATTTGACAATGTTTTAATTTAAGTGATATTTTATGTGAAAATGGGACCATGCTCTACTTGTCTTGCTTGATTTAATGACCGATTTTTAATGATGTGTTCAAATTGACTCTAATTTCATTCTATATTGCGTAGCTCACATTTTAGTGTATAATTGTAGGTTTTAATTTGGCATACTTGTTCTTTTGCATATTTGTACATGCATCATCTCTTTAACTTGCATAAAAATGTCTAAAAAATGCACACAACATAGCATCGCTTTGCATTGCCTTATAAATTGCATATGGACCTGAAATTGAGATTAAATCACTCTGTGCTTCTTGAATCAAAGTTCAATACACACTTTAGGCTGTTGTATCCCTGTATTCGACATTGGTACACTTGTCAAGTATAAATATTCCACAACATTCAAAGTCTGTGGTTTTTGCTGAACCAAATTCATCTCCTATACTACGACCTAATTCCACATTATTATGGAGGCGAATTTGACGTTCATCACTTATGCATTACATTTTCGAATTCCTTCAATAGTCCTCTTTAATTTTTATCCCTCTTTTAATATTTATAAACTTTAATTTCTTTTTTGAAATTGTGGGGGATGAAAATTGTTAGTTCAAAAAAAATATGTATTTGAAATTGTGGGGGATGAAAATTGTTAGTTCAAAAAAATATGTATTTGAAATAGTGGGGGATTGTTAGCATCTTTAGACCTTATTTCAAATACATATTATATTGTCATAATACTCTTGTTCTTGTCTATTTAAGTTTGACTCAATTATAATTTATTTGGATTTTATTTGCTTTATTTAGACCTATATGGCTGTTAGAGGGTGGTTAGAGATTTAAAATCTGACCTTCTTAATGCTATGTTGTATACGTTTTAATTCCTCCTTGCAATTTCATCATCCATTTCATTAATTTCACAACCTATTGCAAGTTTATTTTGAGATGGCAAAACGTTGCAAGTTTCTTAACCATTGCAGTCTTTATTGTCCATATGTTTATAATAATATTCAATGGATTTTATTCTCACATCTTTATAATATTTGAGCCGTTGTGCTTCATCGTTTGATTTCCAACGTTTTTTTTAATTACGTGTAGTCATGTGCAATCATTGTCTGATGTAGTCGTTACAGAATTCTCTTTATATAAGGCTGCATTTTATTGAGAATGAGTCACGCACAACATTTCTATCTCTCTTCCCCCTTCTCTCTTTTTGAGTGAGTTTATTCCGAAGAAAGGATCTTTGTTGCTCAACCGATCTTGACGTTGGCGAGTGCACGTCCGTCGAGATCCCGCCGTTGTATCCTGAAGGATAGTCGTACCGGTACCGGTTGCACCGTCGGAATTTCCGTGGGAGGTATGAATCTATTCTTAAGGACATTGCATCTTGCACGCCTCGGCTACTTGGTAATCCATCTCGTCATCGCACTGGTATCTCATCAAATCCGGTATTATCTAACCCTCCTTATATTTTAATATATTTTATATTTATATCTTATTATTTCACCTACATTTTTTTGGCTGCAGAGGAGAAAATTGAAGTAGTAAAGATTGAAATATTATCCATCATTTTGACTCCAGGATCAAAATGTTGACTGGAGGAATAAGGAGGGATATCCTTCCTTATTCCTCAAGGAAAACACTTTTAAATTTTCCTGCAAAGATTGAGTGTCAACATTGGGAAGGCATTATGTAAACAAAGTAATCCCATCCATTTCATCTGATATCTTTCTGTTCTTGCAAAGTGGAACCATTTAGTACCAGACACGAGATAGATCTTCCAAAGAACATTTCGAATAAGCCGATTCATTTGGGACCTTACGGATCCATTCTTTTTCCTATTCAAAGGGGTTGTTTTGGGATATTTACATGGATGTTTTATATGTGACACTCATTATTAGCATGTGAAGGATATTACTTAAGATGTATGAAATATTTTTGTGTAACATCATAATTTTGTAGGAATATTTATGCAAGAACATGAATTTTTTGTAGCTACTTTTTTGAGTTAGAGGACATAAGCAATTTTCAGATGTTCATAAAATTTTTTTCATTGCCCTTCAAAAATTTGAATCATGCATGTTGTTGATTTTGGTATTAAGGAGGATTTGATTTTTCACATGGTATTTGCCTCTTGAGATCTACAAATCTTTTTCAAGGCTACCTTTGGTATGTGATTGGTATTTGTACTTCCATTCCATAGGAAAGTATCTTCTACTCCAACTGATTTTAACGATTATGTATCGAGGTATATATTCTCAGACAAGATGTCATATGTGTGGCAAAGGATAGTTATTGATGTTCTCTAAGATGTGCTACAAGTAGTAAAAACGAACACACACACAAACATGATCGACAAAGCAAACATACAAACACACAGATTTACAAGATTCATGTGCTACGTCTATGGACGACAGCCATCGCTTTTACTATTTGTGGAGAGAGAAGAAAATACATAAGATACTGAGAGACGTAACCCTAGGAAGTTTATATACTACTCCAAATACAAAGGGATTCATATGCAACAACAACAACAGGAAAGCCTTTTCCCACATTAAGTAGGGTCGACTATATGGATTCTTTGCATCCATTCAGATCTATCTTGGGTCATTTCTAGGTTTAGATCAAAAAAACTAAGATCAATCCCTTCATATAGTCTCATCCCAACCCTTCTTGGGCCTTCATAAATGTTTGTTTAAATCCATGTTGAAAAGATCTGAATTTCTTGAGGTAACTTCCTAAATAGTATTTTTTAAAAAATACTATTTGCGAAGACGTCTCTGACTGTTTTATGCTAGTTATTGGCTGCCTAACACAAACCCTCCTCAATTTACCCGATCTTGAGACCGATCATGGCTGAGCTTGCAAACGGATTCATATATCCGAATAAAAAGGTTTGCTTACAGAATTTTTAATCGGGAGCGCTAACGAGGGTGTATACGATAGCTCTTCAATTGGGTTCTGTAACATATGGTTAGAATTCAAGGCATAAAATCAGGAGCAGAGGCAGATGGTTAGCAATCAAAGGCACATCGATCCCCCTCTTTCGATATTCCAGTTGATATTGCCTTTATTGTCCTTTTTCGACTAATCTTTCCGACTATACCTTTTCATGAGCAAGAAGTTACGCCCCTAGCTTGGATTAAGAATTTTAATCACCTTCTTGATTACACTTTCTCATTGTTCTACAATCTCTCTTAAATTAAAATTCTACTGGTATCTTTACCATTAATCGAGAGAATAGCCAATTGACAACCTCCATAATCTCCTAATATCTAAAATCAATGCCTTTAATCGGCGCGAGAACTCGATCGAGGTGCCTTTTTTGATCGAGTTTTTCGCATATTGTGGTTTGTCCGTCCGGAGCATCCGTACAAATCACAAGGGTACATTGTTGATAGGGGGTGTAAACGGACTAAACTTGAGTGAACCTACATTTTTTAGGTTCGGTTCGTTTATTTAATCGAGCCTAAACTTGTATTCAGGTTCGATTCGTTTATTTTCGAACTGAATCTGAATCAAACATGTTTTTTAATCGAATAGAACCTAAGCAAATATCGAACTTGAGAATTCTCTAATAAAAGGGTATGAAAAAAATGGAAATATATATGTGTTTGTGTCTATATTTAGAATAAAAATTCGTTCAGGTTTTTTCTTTATCTAACTCTTATTCATCTTTTGAAAAAAAAATAGAATACTGAGTATTCGTCTTTTTTGAAAAAAAGGTAAAATTATAAAATATTTTTATATATGTTTAGATGAGAACAAGGAATAATTTGAAGATATGCGATACGTAAGGTTTATACTTGTTATGTTTATTTGAGGATAAAGAAGGGAAAAGTACTAGACACATAGAGGATGGATGTTGTAACCACGACGTGACTATTTATTTTGGGATAGTTTATACTGAAATAAATCTACTTATCCCGTAAATATTCAGTTATCTCCAAAAGTTCACTTATCCTAGGATAAAATCCACCTATCTCGAAATAAGGTCTACTTATGCGGATAGGGATATGTAAATAATTATGTGTGTGTATGTGTCAAAGTTTCTAACTAATCGAATCTGAGTGAACATATGATTTTTAAGTTTGACCCGTTTATTTAATCAAATCTAAACTTGTGTTCAGGTTTGGTTCGTTTATTTTCGAACCGAATTTGAATCGAACTTTTAGTGAGCCGGACCCGAGTGAATATCCGACTTGAGAATTTTCCAACACCCCTAGTTGTCGAGCTACGCATCTTCTACAGGTAAAGTAGATATTTCTATGTGTTTTATAGAAAATAGTTTAAATGAAATTTAAACGATACATCATGTAATAACTCGGGTGAATATATAACCATACTTAAGGTATCTTCTATAAATCGGAGATAGCTTGTTGGCTTGTTAAAATTAACCACAAGCTTAGATTTGGTCATTTACACTGTATAATGTGAATTCAGGTTTGCTTATGGTTAAAACAACAAACTCCTAATTCAAGATTCCAAGAGTAGATGATTGCGATTCTCAGCGTTGACCATATTTTCTAATTGGTACAATTTTAATTATTTTTATATATATGTCCGCTGGTAGTACATTGTGCCTACTACTCAAAAGATCAGAGTTCAAATCTCCCTCTTGCGGGGTTGTCGCGTTAGGCAGTCGACAACCAATGTAAAAATAGTTAAATCTTTCAACATGGATTTGAGCAAGCATCCATGTAGCTGATCCTACTTGCAGTGGGAGAAGGTTTCATCAATTTTTCTATATATATATGTATTTTGATTAATTAAAATTTGACCTCGCCTATACAAAATTCTTGACTTTGTCCCTGCATATCAACACGAGGAACACCCAAGTTTCTAATGAAAGCGTCTTTGAATTAAGTACTTTAGCATAAAAGATTTTCTTGAATACAACAGTAAATGGTATTATTATAGATATAAGTAATATTTGAATTAAGTACTTTATCATAATAATAGCTTGATTATATTTATTATCCAATCTTTTCAATAAGTTAAGTTGGAGTAGTGGGTTAGTATTCCTTAATGGGTTATAAGAGGTCGCGCGTTCAACACTCATCATTACAATTATTATTTTAATATAAATTCAAATTTAAATTGTGGTTGAGTGGTTCAATTTCAATTGAACTAGGTTAAACCAGGTTGCAAATAGTCGATCGGAGCGATGGTCGAACTAAAATTATGGCAATTTGACCCAACCGATTAACTGAACCGGTCCAGCTGGTTGAACCTCTCGGTCCGGACCGATTTCAATAATATTGATATCAACAACTTTTTTGAAGTCAATCCTTAAGACTAGTGCTTGTTCATTTTTTTTGGCTGACAAAGTAGATAGAATCTCTGACGTTATGGCAAATGAGTCTGAAATTGACATACCTTTGAGGAAGGCACATTGAGTCGATGTTAGGATTTAGGGTTAAAGGTTTAGGGTTTAGTCGATGGTATTGAATCTCTAAGCTCTAATGTTCAACGATCTGCAAACACCTTGGATAATAATCCTCATTGGAATATTGGTCACGAAGTTTTCCTTTTGCATATGATTTAGCATGTTCATGAAGTCCATTTTTCGTGTGGGCTAAAAAAACTCGAATTTCGCTTCACACTTAATATGAGCTAAAGGAAAAGGCACTGCCTAGGAAATGAAAACCCAAGGGAGATAGTCATTACATAGAAATTGATGAGAGACGGGCAACAAGCTGCGTCGCCAATCCCTTTTGGATGGCAAATCCAATCCTATGAAATACAACATTCTAGAAACCATAACATTGCTATGCATAATTTTTTGGATCCTCTTGAGGAGCTCCACTGCTTCACTTGCGAAGAACCCAGATGTATATTAGGTCTCATCCGCATACAATCTCAATCGAATCGTATTACCGATCCATGGATCGACCCGCTTCAATTAAAATGGTTATCTGAATCGGATATCTCTTATATGGTAAGGACTGTGGATTATTCGTGGGTACCCATGAACAAAGAATGTTATACTTGTCCATTAATGTAGTGATTTAATGGATAAAGTTAACTGTAGGGGCAGATCAACGTATTACCCAATGAATTTAAAAATATTTGAGTTGACGTACTTTAATATATTATCTAAGGATGTAAATGGATGTGGATATATTTGTATTCGACCTGCCATCGTATTTATTTTATACAAATTTTAACATATGTGTATGTGTATGTTTTAAAATGGATACAGATATAAATATCACATATGACCACAAATATATGTATTCGCATTCGTATATCTATTTTCATAAATAAATATAGTTGTAGATTTATTTTTAGCTATAACATAATTGTATACACTCTTTTGTCATATTTATAATAGTTTTAGGGATTTTCCCCCAATGAACCTTAGAAACTTGTTAAATTCCTCTACGACCTTTTGCACAACGTAGTTATCCCATTGACCATGTAAATTACCCCAAGAACCGCACGAGTTTCAAACAGATTAACTGCAGGGTTCATGGGGTAAGAGTTCGCAAGTTTACATGGTCGAGGGAGGAATTATATTATTTCAAATATCGAGAAGGTAATTTACAAAATTTATAGCATTCGTGGGGTAAAAATCCCTAGTTTTTATTTAAATAAATACGTTTTGTATATCGATTTCATATGTAATCCATCAAATACGTATATATTTAAGATATTTTGTGAAGTATTTCTATTCATATCCATACACGTTTTACATCTATCTCCGTTTTTTAAGATTATGGTAATCTAGTTTTTATATCTATCAATATATGTATCGGCATCCGTGTTTATGTTTAAAACAGATCATTATATGGTAATACCTAAGGGTATGTTCGGTTGGAGAATAGGCCCTGGAATAAGGGGCCAATTCTCCTCCCGACACGGTTTCTAGTGGTACGACTATTCCTTATTATTCTATATTATTTCACTCTTATTTCTATCTTTATCTCACCTTATCTACCTTTATTTCACCTTATTCTCTTTATTCATATCCTTCAGCCGAACAAAGAATAGACCTTTATTCTCCTTATTCCCCATCCTTATTCCTGCTTATTCCCGAATCGAACGCACCCTAAGTCTCTATTTGTATCCAACCATTCGCATCCCTAATATTACCTCAACAATCATACTCACAACTTCATGTAAAACCATGAACAAAAGATAAGAAAATATATTATACCAAAATTTCTGACCTCTTTACGTGCAACATCAATATATTAGAGGTTTGGATATAGTAGTTGATGACTATCACCTTCACCATTGATTAACATAATAGATATGATTTCGTAGTAAAAATTATCATAGGATGATGTTGAAGTAAAATGCATCAAAAGAGGGGCTCGAGGTATTAGCTCAAGTCCCTGATAGTTCGTGATGTCATACGAAGGAATCGAAGCGTTGACACGACAATACGAGAGTTTGCATAATCAGAGGGTTGAAGCATTAGTACAGTCCCTCGATAGTTCGCAAATCAGAGGAGGAGCTCGAGGTATTTGTCACTAATTGATTTCTCTCCTACGCTAATTAAGAATGTCGATTTGTAGTATAATACAGATAGAATGCTACAGTAAAAAATACCACAGCATATGTAACTTATATCTGTTATGTTATGTTAATTTTACTTGGGCAAATCCCAAAGTTGATCTGAAGGAGGATGTGAGTGTTGTAAACAGGATCATGACCGCATATAATAAACAGTAATTACAGGGATCCAAATGGATAAAAAAAAGCATTACAGATTATCAATATTATATCATGCAGTTCCAATCCATTATCCGATTACAGAATGCAAGCAGGAATCGATTAAACAAACGGAAACATAAAATCAGGCGAGATCCAGGAAAGGTAAAGAAATAAACAAATTACGGCAAACAAAATATAAGAAAGATTAGATTATAAATCACCGAAGCGTCCATGAAATAGACTGTCCTTAGAGAGGATAGCACCCCCACAATACCGGTGCGTACGGTACTGGCGATCCGCTCCCAGGATACGACGGCACACGATCTTCGTCTGCGCACACCGAGAAGATCGTCCTCGAATGTACCTCAGAGAACTGCAGCCGAGAGAAAAAGAGGCAGGTTCGTCCACGAGAGGAAGAACAAAAACAGAGCCAAGGCGGCGTGAGAGTTTTTCTTGCGAGTGAAGAAAACAACGTGGAGGAAGGGATATATAAAGACGGTCGCGTGCCCTAGCGTGGTATCTTTCGATTTCCGAAAATGTCTCTCAATAGGCGCGTCATTTAGGATCCCGAAATCGCGGCTAGAATCGAGTAGAATTCCCGTTTTAGTCGACTTACCAAATTAATCGTGTGATTAATTCAATCGACTTACCAAATAAAACCCGTAGCAAAATTATCAAGATTCGAATTGACTCTCCCGAGCCGGAGCCGGAGGCGGAGTGAAGCGCGCGCGCGTGTGTGGTCCTCCATTCCTTCTCTCTAATACTGCTACAAGAGCTTGGGGTGTGAACTCATATGTAAGCCCACCAAAAAGTTTAAACCTCCAATGTATGGTACTAAACTTCCACCCAAACTTTTCCATGTTTCAAATTTGGGAATTCCCAACTTTCCCTTCAAGTCATTTGGTTTCCGAATTGAAACTAAATTAACTTCAATTGTAATTACATAGATTTTCCAATTAAAATCTAATTACAATTTTTAATACAACAGTAAGGTTTTAGTTAATGGCTCGAGTCAAATTTAGTGTATCTCAAATTTAATGTGAAACATATCTAAGTTTAGTGCAATACAATCAATCATTTCAACGCAATGTGACTAATTCGAGATATATGCAATTTAGAGATGTGAATTCAACAATGATATACCGATGTTTTGGATTTTGGTATTTATATTCTTTTTATCTCATTAGTTTTATTTTTTATATTTCTAATCTTGCATATTTTTAAGTACTTTTGTATTTTAAAAGAAAATAAATTAAAATCGTGGTAATCATATAATAAGTAGTGAATGAAAAGGTGGTTTCCATAACTTTTAATGGTGATAAAAATTAAAAAAGGGAAATAAATGATTTTGAGATTTTTAAGGCTTTAAGTTGCTTATAGATATTTTGAAAAATATGGGAATTAAACTAAAACAAATAAAAAGCAATTTTAAAATGGTTTTAAAGGAAATTGGGTTGGGTTTGAAAGTAGGTTTCTATGTGAAATTTAGCACGGAAAAACCTGAATATGTTTTTCTTAAAAAAATTAATGAGGAATCCAAAAATATTTTTTAGGATTTTTGGAATTAAAATGAAGGAAGTATGATCTATGCAAGGTTTTTCGTATTTTCCAAGTTAAGTAATGAAAATATGATATTTTTAAAAATTAAAAATATAGGATGAAATATGGCACAAATGCAAATGACATTATTTTTTGTAATTTTTGGAATCAAAATAAATAAAATTAAAATGGAAATTCAAGGATTCTTGATTTAATGTTATTCAATTTTTAACCAAGCAAACTATAATAGAAAACGCTCAATAATCCATCAATGATAGGGCATTCAATGGAGCATCTAAGGATATTTTTGGTTTTTGAAATATTGCCATATGGTCCCTAGAAAATTCAATCAAGGAATATCATGATTAGTTTTATAGAGCTCAGATGGCAATGGATTTAAGTGAAACCAATGTCAAAAGGTTTTTTTGTCGAAATAGATACATGATTATCAGAACTTTTTTTATACAATTGTTAGATAAGCCCTTGAAATAATATTGAATAAAAATGTAAAAAAAATAATACTAAAAATGCGTATATATTTCATCTTAAGTCCAATCACACTCCACAATATATCAGTGGAAAGAGAATTAAAAGATCTTTAAAATGAGACAAACTTCATGTTTTTTAGATAATAGATTCACAAGATATTAAGTCACAAAGTTAAGGACTAGAATGCAATTTTCTAAATGGAATTTAAAAAAAATTGTCCAAGAGACTTATATGTAATGGTAGAACCCTGTTACGTGAATCATGCAATTATCTCAAGGTGTAAGGCTTGACTGCGAAAATAAAAAGCGTGGAGGGCCTTCTTGTGAATTCTCCAATTCACATGTGCACTACACATAATTGTTGTTAAGATTTAATGGCGTGGATGTGCAGCTCTCCAACATAGTCTCACATCTAGTAATCACAAAATTTGATAGTGAGTTATAAGCAGTGGAGGCTAATATTGAACAACTTAGCTTAAGCATTTTAGACAGTAGTCACCTAGCCTAGTTGGATCCGAGTCCAACATGTTCTTTGCACCAGTAATCCTTGGTAACATTTCGAGCCTAAGTTCCCTTTGATGGTGGAAAATGTTATGTAAGAGATGGAGCCACTCCTATCTAAGAGATAAGAGGAAAGGGCTACCAAGGAGCATGCAACCACCAATATTACTAGGAATAAGTGATGGGTCACATGGCAATAAGGATGTTGCATATCTAATAGGGAGGGAGATTGTAACACTCCAACATGGTCTCACATCTACTAATTACAAATTGTAATAGTAGGTTATAAGTAGCGTGGACTACAACTAAACAACCTTGATTCAAGCATCTCGAATGTCGGTCAACAGGTCCAGTTGGACTCAATCCCAATTAGTTGTCTAGGCCAGTTGTCTTCCATATCCGCTTGGATCTAGGTCTGGGATGTTACAAGATGACTCCCTCTCGATCTGATTGGATGGTTGGAGATGCGCTGTGTGGAAAGCTCAAGAGACGTCCGATGAGGTTTTGATGAGGATTAGGTGTGTCTTCGATGGTGCGATGTGAACTCAATCATGATCTGACAGTGGATGTTGTACGAAGTCTTCATGGTGGAGATTGAGAATTGGAAACGATCGAAGGAAAGTTGTGCTTCTCCCTTATCGGCATCGTCATCTGCAATGACTTGGAGGAGAGCATCTTCGAAGAAAGGTCACGGGGATGCTACTTTTGCGGTTGGACTCTCAATTGTTGATGGGTGCTTGACGAAGACGAATTGACACATGAGTTTAAGGGATCGCAACACCACTAGAGGATGAATAGTGGTTCAAGATAGTATAAATACTTTTCATGTAAAAGCCAGCAAAGCACAGAATATTCAGATAATCAAGCCAATCAACAAAGTGCACAGTATTTTAATGTGAAAACCCCCATGAGAAAAACTACGACCTGAGTCTACTGACTCAGGATTTCGCAGTTAGCCACGCTATCAACTGTTTACAAAGCGCATTGCTTCACAATCTTGGGGCAGACACCAAGATCAACACTACAGATCACACACTATGCAATTGTAGAAGAACAGACGAGCTTCGACTCTCTTCTGTCTTTCACTTGAATAAGCAGATTGGTCGACGAAGGTGTTGTTGCGCAGACCCAATGCCCCTCCCCCTCTCCTTTATATCAATTACAGAGGGGGCGAGGAAGAGCACAAGGGGGTGTTTGATCGCCTGAAGGAGGAGCTTCTATTTGTGAATGAAGCTATGATGCTCGATGGTTGCATGTGAGGCACATGCAGGTGAAGAGTGAAGCTCGAGCGAGTAGCTCAACTGTAGAGTGACGGAATAGGATGACCTTGCTCTGATACCTTCTCACTAACAGTCCCACCCTAGGCAATTGGGATCTGATCCAAAGGTTCATGTGCAGGGAGTTAAGATGTTTATGTAAATTATACATTATTGTACTATTGATTATATAAAAAGAATGGTGACAGGTCATAATTGCAGAACGTGTGCACAAGAATAAAATATGATATATTTAGTTTTGAAAATTTGGTGAATGGCATCTCTACAACTAGTTATGAATATAGTAGCTAACATATAAAACAAGTTGGCTCAACTTGCAAAATGCCCAATCATCTGCATGCCTCTTCACATGTATTAAATAGAGTGGCTCAATACTATGCGTACAATACAACCCCGACTAAAGGTCTGGAATTTGCATACACAATCGAATTACACAATAGTTTTTTTGGTCATGTCTTCTATTTATAAAAATAAGCTAATAAATCCTTACCTCATCATCCACATCTCTTTACTTAGGCATGTTTCTTTGAAGAATAATTATTGAAATAAAGGATCAATTCTCCGTTCGATGCGGTTTCCAAGAGTACAGTTACTCCCAACCATATTCCATTATTCTACTTTATTCCTATCTTTATTCCACCTTACCTACTTTTATTCTACCTTTTTCTCCTTATTTCTATCTTTCTAGCCGAATAGAGAATAGATCATTATTCACACTATTCCTCATCCTTATTCATGCTTATTCCTGAACCAAACGCCCTTTAATGTCTACAGCCTGCCACAAGTTCAAAAATAAATCGCCTCCGCGGCACTCCTTCAAGCATCGTCTCTCCAAAATGGGCACTTGTTAGAAACCCTGCCTATTCATACCACAATCCAGTCATTGCTTCTAGATTAGTTACATTTAGGGTGTGTTTAGTTCGGAGGTTTTCTAACATAAGTTATCCCACCCCAAAAGTGAGTTAGTTATCTCATGGATAACATAATTTTGTTTTTTTTTGGTATTTGTATAGATGATTTTACAGTTGAAAGTGTTTGTTGTGATATGAATATATTGAAGTTTTGAAAAATAATTAGAAGTTAAGCATTTTGTAATTTTTAAATGACAAGATGACATACTATAATATTTTTTTCTAATGGATGAAAGAGAAATGAGTGATTTGATGTATTAAATGAGAGAGAGTGGTTTTCAGGTGGATCCCACACGATGAAGAATAAAAAAATAGATAGCGGGACCCACGAGTTGCAAATGGGGGTTTGGGGGGGAAATCTTATTGCTCCTTTTACCTTAGGCCTTGTTTGTTTGGAGAATAAGCACTGGTATAATTGGTTAATTCCCTGCCCATCGTGGTTCCCGAGAGTACTGCTATTCACATCCGCATCCCATTATTTCATCTTATTTTACCCTTACTCCTATATTACACTTTACCTACCCTTATTCCATCTTATTCTCCTTATTCCTATCTTTCCAACTGAACAAAGAATAGACCATTGTTCTCCTTATTCTCCGTCCTTATTCTTGCTTATTCCCAAACCCAACACCCCCTTAATATACCCGAAAGCTCATACTCAATCGTTGTTTATCAATCCAAAAAACATGAAAGATACGAGAGATGCACTTCTCTTCCAAACCAAAAACCTAATAAAAATAATTACATACAAGTCCTTGAACTTTACACTTGAATTCAATATGAGCGGTGCCCATGCCGAGGACGAGTGTGATATGGGAAGGTTAGCGGAGAAGCCCATGACAGCAGAGGCGATGATGGAGAGGAGGCGACCGTAGTGATGTTGAGGTCATGGCGGGCACACGAGGCAGGTAGAGTAGCTGGAAGGGGAGGAGGAGGATGGGTATAATGGTCCACAAAATAAGCTTGAAGGCCAATTTAGCGAAAAAGACAACGGTGGTACCACATTGAAAATGTTAATAAAAATCAGGTTCCAGATTGTGAGTTTTAAAAGTTCGGGGAACACGTTGAATTTGAGTGTAAAGTTCAAGGACTTTTATATTTACTCAACTTAATGCTCGGTATTGCACTCTGTGTGCATATACTATCAATATAATACCTAATTATTACTCCTCTGGTAAATTAGTGAAATCCAACATCACATGCTAAAAATCTTACTATATATAATGGCCCGTTGGGGCGTAACTGTTCATTACACTGTTCACTTTGCATTGATTGTATCACACTGATGCCCTCAATCTATTTTTAAAATGCCTTGCATATCCTGAATGTAGCTGCAATGCTTCGGTTGTGCGGGTGGCGTTATGGCACTGTACCCACAGTGCCATCGAACCATACGACTGTCCATTGGAAGCATGCAATTGTTCGTTGGATAATAACAGTGTACAAGACACTGTCCCATATATACTATTCCTCATGTCTATCCACTCCTCTCGCTTCTTATTTGCTCCTTCCCCGTAATCTCCCACCAATCTCCTTCAACAGAACTTCACCACCCCCACAGCCACCTCTCAGCCCTCCCTTCCGTCTGCAACGCCCCCTTCTCCCTATATCAGCCAAAGAAGAAGGTGGGGGAAAGGCCGCACTGTCTCCGCCCCCACAGATCCTGATATCACGATCCAGAAGGCATGCGACACGGTGATGGGGTTTTCATTTTTCAGGGCCATCCTGCAGGAGCATCGTCACCTCCTCAAACCTCTGTTCCCTTCATCACTCTCTTAAATCGATATGTCTCCCTCTTTATCTGTCCTTCCAAGTTCCCAGGTACAACTCCTCTACCATCTATGATATCATACTCGGGTTGGAGGTTAGTGTTGCTTCCGTTTGTGCACCATCATTTATTTACTGAATGATTCTTTGCTCTGCTATATTAAATGTAGATAAGCAACGGTATCTTGCATCGAATCAATGGTTATTCTCAGAGACGACGACTGCCAGGAGGCCGAGGATTACCAGATCATCAAGCTTGGAGGGAGGAGTACCAATAACTGCTGAGTTTGAAGGAGTCGCAACGGCTGCAGCTGAGAGGGGGACGCTAATTACATTGAAGTACGCAAGTAAGATGTGTTGCTCCATTGAAATGGAATTTCTGTTCTTACCTGCTAACGTATTTGTGTTTTCCACGTATTGTCAAGAATTAAAAAATTGAAATCTTTATTGGAAAACAAACCTAAACGTAGAATTTCTTCATTATCTTTTCTTACAGGTGAAATGAATGGACCTTAGTATCTATGAGGCGTGAGTGGTGCAGGAGCTACGACCATGTAAGAGTTTGAATAATAAACATTTAAGTTGTGCTAGATTTTTGTCCCTGACAAGATATTCAATGCTTTAGAATCCTCCAAATAAAGAAGCTGTAACATTCATCATTATGCTCTACTTTTGTTTGTAAATATTTGGGATCCTTATCATTATGCTCTACTTTTGTTTGTAAATATTTCGGATAGGGCCTGTTTGGTTGCTGGGTTGGACTGGGTTGGGTTGGGTTGCGGTGGGGTGGGTGAATAGTAATATGTGAGGAGGAAGTACCCTTGTGAATAGTAACCAGGGTTGGGCCAACCCTGCCCAACCCTGCAACCAAACAGAAGTAACCGACTGTTTCTGAGTAAGGTAATGTAACAGCAAACATTACAATTATATATGTTCGTAGTTGAATGTATTTTATATGATCGTTAGATTTGATTGTTGTTGTTGTATTAGATTTGATTGTAATTGACAAGTAACTGTTAATATATCCTCAAATTTGTACAATTTATTCAATAGGGTAACGTTTGAGTAACTAAGCATTTTTACAAATGCTTTAGTATCCAATTTTGTTTGTAACTATTTCGCATCAAATGCATATTTAGATATAACAATTAAAGATTGTCATTTAAAGATTGGCATGCATTTTCCATAATTCTACCTGTGATTAACATTTTGGAGAAAACATATATAAAATATTCATGTGATAAACAAGCCTTCCACATTTACGGTGTATGAATGGCCTACTTTATAGTCCTTCATCGATTGATGCATAAGGACCTTTGATACATATGCCTGTTACAGTTTAGTCTTGCATCATCAATATTGTGTGTATAGTTCGTAAACGTATCGTAGATTATTGTTTGCTCAAATATATTTTTCGATGCAGCGCACGGGGTACCTACTAGTTAGTATTATAGTATGACTTGATCTCAAATAGGAGAATTCAAAGTCATTTGACAAATGTAATATGCTCTGAATATCCTTGAGAGGAATGTAATACATCCATGGTGTATGTATGTACATCATCTGCTAATACTTCTTGTTTGTGTTTGCCCAAAAGATGACTCCTATCATTTCGAGTTCCAATAAATCTTTTAGTATCTTTGTCTCAAGAAACAAACCTAAATTCAATGTTTCTCCACGTACAAGTGAAATCTTGAAGCTATATCCATATATCTATATATATTAGAGAGAGAGAGAGAGAGATTTCAATGGGATTGTCCCTTGGGAGAGCTAACATGACTTCCCCCGCGCAATTTCGCTCATATTTTATTTTTATTTTTGAAAATTTCTTTCGTGAATATTCATCACTATATCCATATATTATGCTATTCAAATTTCGTGCAAAACAGAGACTCCTACGGCCTTCATCCAGATAGTAATTTTTTAATGGTAACAGAATTGCTAAAAATGACCCTTCTGGATGGAGTCCGTAGGAGTCTTTGTTTCACATGAAATTTGAATAACATAATATAGGGATATATTGATGAAAATTCATGGAAGAAATTTTCAAACAAAATAAAAAATGGGCGAAATTACGCGGGGGAGCCAAGTTAGCTACCCCCAAAGGAGCAGACCCATTTTATCCACACACACACACACATATAGGGTTATATGGGGTTGCCCTTTGGGGGAGCTAACTTAGCTCCCCCACGCCATTCTGCCCGCTTTTTTTAATTTTTTTTGAAAATTTCTTCCGTAAATATTCATCATTATATCCCTATATTATGTCATTCAAATTTCGTGTAAAACAGAGACTCCTACAGCCTCCATCCAGACAAGCATTTTTTAACAGTAACAGAATTGTTAAAAACGACCCTTCCGGATGGAGGTCGTAGGAGTCTTTGTTTCGCGCGAAATTTGAATGACATAATATAGGTATATATATTCATGAAAATCCACGGAAGAATTTTTCAAAAAAAAAAATAAAAAGAAGCAGTATATATATGGGTAAAATGGGGTGCCCCCATGGGGGGAGCTAACTTGGCTCCCTCGCACTATTTTGCCCGATTTTTTTATTTTTTTTGAAAATTCTTCCGTAAATATTCATCACTATATTCCTATATTATGCTATTAAAATTTCGTGTGAAACAGAGACTCGTACGGCCTCCATCCGAACAGTAATTTTTTAACGGTAACAGAATTGCTTAAACGACCCTTCTGGATGGAGGTCGTAGGAGTCTCTGTTTCACGTGAAATTTGAATGATATAATATAGGGATATATTGATGAAAATCCACAGAAGAAATTTCGAAAAAAAATAAAAAGGAGGTGAAATGGCATGAGGGGAGCCAAGTTAGCTCTCCCAATGGGGGGAGCCCCATTTTACCCTATATATATAGGGTAAAATGGGGTTGCCTCCCATGGGGGAGCTAACTTAGCTCCCCCTGTCCCATTTTGGATGGTTTTTTTTTTAATTTCTTCCGTGGATTTTATCAATATATCCCTATATTATGTTATTAAAATTTCGTGCAAAACAAAGACTCCTAAGGCCTCCATCCGGACGGGTCGTTTTTAGCAATTCTGTTACCGTTAAAAAATGCATATCTGGATAGAGGCCGTAGGAGTCTCTGTTTCGCACGAAATTTTAATGACATAATATAGGGATATAGTGATGAAAGTTCACGGAAGAAAATTCAAAAAAAAATAAAAATAACCGGATGAAAAGGGGGGGAGCCAAGTTAGCTCCCCCTAGGGGGCAGGCCCATTTAACCCGTATATATCTGAATGGAGGCTGTAGGAGTCTCTGTTTCATACGAAATTTTAATAACATAATATAGGGATATATTGATGAAAGTCCACTGAAGAAAATTTCAAAAAAAATAAAAAAAACCGGACGAAATGGTGCGGGGAGAGCCAAGTTAGCTCCCCCCATGGGGGCAGCCCCATTTAACCCATATATATATATATATATATATATATGAGGAAAGGGAGCCCACTTTGTCAAGTAGGTAACCTTACCTACTTCACATTCATTTTTCGTAATTTTTTTTATTTTTTTTTGAAAAATGCCACCGTGGATTTTCATAATTATATCCCTCGAATATGTCATTCAAATTTCGTCAGAAACAGGGACTTTTACGACCTCCATCCACAGCATGTAAAATACAGCAAATCTGTGATCGTTAAAAAATGACTGTCTAGATGGAGGCCGTACGAGTCTCTGTTTCTGACGAAATTTGAATGATATATTAGAGGGATATAGTTATGAAAATCCACTGTGGTATTTTTCAAAAAAAATTAAAAAAATTACTAAAAATAGATGTCAAGTAGGTAAGGTTACCTACTTCACAAAGTAGGCTCCATTTCCTCTCTCTCTCTCTCTATATATATATATATATACATGAGAAAAAGGATCCTACTCCAATACCTACTCCACTTTCATTTTTTCGATTTTTTTTTAAATGCTTTCATGGATTTTCATAACTATATCCCTCTAATATGTCATTCAAATTTCGTCAGAAACAGAAACTCCTACGGCCTCCATCCATACAGCCATTTTTTAACAGTCACAGACTTGTTGCATTTTACCTGTTCTAGATGGAGGTCGTAGGAGTCTCTATTTCTGATGAAATTTGAATTACATATTAGAGGGATATGGTTATGAAAATCCATGGAAGTATTTTTCAAAAAAAATAAAAAATTGAAAATAATAAAAGTGGACCCCTCCCCCCCCCCCCTCGCTCGCTCTCTCTCTCTCTATATATATATAGGAGAAACTTCAAATGAGACAGGGACTCACCAGTATTGTGGTGAGCCCTCAATCCCATCCTTCTATCTTTGATCTCACGGCTGGATTTTTGACGCATTAATAAATTAATTTAATGATTAGAAATCTATTTTGGTCATTTCATCACATTCTAAATATAGAATGTGACAACTATTTCACCTAATCCAGCGCCTCCCTCCCTCTCTCTCTCTCCTGATTTGTCCTCTTCATCTCTCTTGAGTGTCGCTCCTTCCTTCTTTCCTTGATCGAGGGTGGTGGCAGCGTTCTTCCAGGTAGCGGAGGAGGCGTTATTGATGGTCGACGGAGTACCAAGCTCCTGGCAGAGGTTATCTTCCAGCAAAGAGCGGGTTGTGTTTCTTCTCCGACGATGGCTTCTGGCGGATGGGTGGGGCTCCTGTGGTTGGCGGCAATAATGGAGAAGGAGGTCGAGCTCGGTGGTGGTGCTGGCGGCGATGGCGAAGGGGCTTTCGTCGAGGGCTGTGAGGTTCCTCCTGGCGAAAGGGGGCCGATCGGTGGATGTGCAATGGTAATGCACGGATTTACATTGTTGTTTGATAATTTACATAATGACCTTTCAATTTACATATTGATTCACTTTTTTACAAATCTCATTATTGTTTTATCTTATTTTTGCAGAGCTCTCCGCGAATTTTACAAAAGAGCACGATACAGTTATAAAAGATCACACAAATTTTACAAAATGAATATATATACATTTACAAAAAAATACTGGAGTTTACAAAATGAATGTACCCATTTACAAAACGGAATTACCAATTTACAAACGAAAATGTGAAAAATGAAATCATTAACGAAATTACAAAAAGAACATACATTTTCACAAAAACTCGTGGGCGTTTATAAAGATATGGCTTAACCCAATTCATTCGGCGCAAAATTGAAAAAAGACCAGTAAAGGTATGATTGAAAAATATCAAATCCAGTTCGAATTTATAAAATAACGAAACGATGGAAATACCCTTTTGGATAATATTTTTGATGCCATCGTCAGATTATGATCTGACAAATCCGATTGATGGCTCACCACAATATTGGTTAGACCCCATCATTTGAAGTGATCCCTATATATCTATATGTGTGTGTGGGGGGGGGGATAAAATGGGGTTTTCCTCATGGGGAAGCTAACTTGGCTCCCTCCATCCCATTTTTTATTTTTTTTGAAAATTTCTTCCATAGAATTTCATCGCTATATCCATATATTATATCATTAAAATTTTGGGTGAAACAGATACTCATACAGCCTCCATCCAAACAGTCATTTTTTAACGGTAACAGAATTGCTAAAATCGACCCCGTTTGGATGGAGGTCGTAGGAATCTCAGTTTTGCACGAAATTTTAATGACATAATATAGAGATACATTGATGAAAACCAATGGAAGAAATTTTCAAAAAAAAATAAAAAATGGGAAAATGGGGGCGGGGCAGCCAAGTTAGCTCCCCCCATGGGGGCAACCTCATTTTACCCATTCGAATTTCGTCAGAAACAGAGACTCCTAGGGCCTCCATCCAGACATGGTCGATTTAAAAAATCCTACGACCATTCAAAAAATGGCGTCTGGATGAAGGCCATATGAGTCTCTATTTCTGACGAAATTTGAATGACATATAGGAGGGATACATGGACGAATATACATGGTAATATATTTCCAAAAAGATAAAAAAATTCTGAAAAATGAGGTCGGGGCATCCCCATTTTCCTCATATATATAGGACAAACTTCAAATGAGGCGATGTCTCACCACTTTTGTGGTGAGCCCTCCATCTCATCCATTTAATTTAAATCACACGGTTGTGATAAATGACACATTAATTATAATATTTTAATGGTAAAAACCTAATTTTGGTCATTTGTCAAATTCTAAATATAGTATGTGACAACTAAATTGCCTAATCTCTCTCTCTCTTGATTAATCAATGGTGCTGACCTCCCTCCATCTCTCTCTCACGCGCGCGATTGTCCAACAGAGGCACCCTCTCTCTTGCGCGTGCGATCGATTATCGGCAGCAGCAACATCCTCCTCCATGCGATCGTCCAGAAGATGCGGAAGAAGAAGATGCGGTGCAAGGTTGTGGTTGTCCCCTCTTCGCTATCCCGACGCGTGCAACTCTCCCTCCGATGGCGGTGCGCGATGAGGATGATGATGACTCCCCTCCTGATGGCGACGTGCAATAATGGAGCAGGTACGTGATGATAGAGGGGTTCGTTGTATCTAACTTCCTCCTCCATGCAATACCTCTCGGCCGCAGAGAGGGGGCATGAAGGAGGAAGGCACACATAAGGGGCATGGCAAAAGCAAGATGTGCGCGGAGGAGGGGCCCCTTAGCTTTTTTACAAATCGTAGTTTTTTTACAAAGTTAGAATGATTTGTGCAAATATTGAATTTTTTTTACAATCTCATGTCAATTTTTTACATGTTTCCAATATCTATCAGTGTACTTATTGTCGCAGAAATCTACATAAATTTTACAAAGTGATCAGATCATTATACAAAAGAGCGTCCAAAATTTACAAAGTGATCATACACTCTTACAAAGGAGGGAGATTCAGTTACATTATCGTATAATAATTTTACTTAACTGATATTCAGATTTACATATTTATTTACCTTTTTTACAAATCGCATTGTTTTTTCTCTATTTTGCAGGACTCGAAAACATGTATGGCAATTGAACCTTAACGCAATGAAAAACATGCATGAATTTTACAAAGGAGGGAGATTCAGTTACAAAGATTCACGGATTTTTTACAAAACAAACATACACCATTACAAAAAAGTTGAAGTGTACAAAGAGGAAAAATACTTTTACAAAAACTCGCTGGAATTACAAAATGAATGTACACAGTTACAAAATTGATACAACCATTTACAAAATGAAATTATAGTAATAAAATGAAATCATTAATGAAATTACAAAGAGTAAAATATATTTTACAAAAACTCGTTGTACTTTACAAAGCTATGGTTGAATTCAGATCGTTTGGAACAAAATCAGAAATTAATCAATAAAGGCATTTGTGAAAATATCAAATCGAGAAAAGATTAGAATGGCAATTTGAAATCAATAAATGAAACTCGAAATTAATGAAATCAATATGACGAAAATGCCCTTTTGGATGAGGTTTTTGATGTAACCGTCAGATTGAGATCTGACGAATCTACTCGATGGCTCACCACAATATTGGTGAGACCCCACCTCATTTGAAAGGGTCCCTATATATATATATATATATATATATATATATATATATATATATATTTCAGGCTCATATTTGAATCTCGATTACGTGTAATGGTATTACAACTTTAGTAACCCAAAATGTGATGATATCTCTTAGTCTCAATAGTAGAAACCTTGCTCCTTTGTTTTTATTAAAAGTATTACTTGTAACTCATCTAGTTGTATCTTTATTCTTACTCAATAACCGTTGTTGGATATGTTGACTAAGTAACCCCATAATTTGTGTACTCAAACTAACTTTCTCAATCTGTTTCTTAAGCTATATCGGAGACAATAATATGATAAATCTTGATATTGGTGTCGAACTAGGAAGCGGCATCAAATCCATGAACTTCAATTTGTACATTCTACTATTAATAATCTTTGTTCCAAGTAAGTGAAAATTGTTCTTTTCATTTCTCTCTACTCTAGTACTTTTCAGTTTTCACCGAGAAAAATAAAAAATATCAACCCCTTCCAGGGATTATCTAATCCATCTTTGATGATCTCTCATTATCCTTCAAATGTGAAAACAAGTATATTTTTGACAAACACTAAATGAAATTCTTCTAGTATTGCATTCACTTTGAAAGTTCCTTTGACTTCAAGAATTCATTTGTTAGCACCACCATACTTCTAATCTTTGTTAAGGTGCTCTGCTCAACACTTATCAGTCATATGAAGATAATGATACTTCTTGAGCATAACGCCTCATTCACTGTCTTAACTTACCTTGATTAATCCCTAACTCCTCTTCATTTTTTACTATCTTTTGTTGATTACCAATCCCCTCACCTCCTTATTTTGCTACCATACTTTTCGATCCCTCCATCTCTCATGTTATTAATCATACCTTGGTCATCTAGTATGAAGAAGAGGAATACGACCACATTATTGGAGCGACTACAAACCTGATCGCATTCTTCTCTCACTATACGTGGTTGAGTAGCTAGTCACTTCACATCTACACATGATGGCTGAGTATGCAACCCTTGTCACACAAAAAGACAACACAAGTGTCACAAATATACGTATCATTAGACTATCGTAGTGCAACCTAATCTTTTTTCATTTCCCTATTACAGGTTTGAGTTGAGCAACCACTCAATCTACCCAAACCCCTCAGGTTCATCACCCCATTAGGTTATTATCTTAAGTGAAATATCTCAACTCAAATTCAATGTCATTTGATGAATACAAATGGCATATTAATTCATAAGTTAAAGAATCTAAGTTCTAAGTGGTACGGCTCCGAGTTATCCATGTAACTTAGGAAAAGGGTCCTTCGTGCATTGGTGCCCAAATACATCTATGTTCTTATATTCACTTCTCACATTGCATTTGAATGGTTGGGTTTAAGTAAAGATATTTAACTAAAGACATAACCGCATAAACTACAAAGAGTAAGGAAACTTGGAGGATTACAAGGCATCTTCAAGCCTTCACAAAAAAATCTCAATTCATATTAGCATGTGACATGGTTATAAATATCACAAAGTTCGTAAACACTTTGATATTTATTCCTCACAAAGTAATAAATGGAAACATACACCTTATTCTCCAGTCAATCACAAGCCAACAATAAATTTATAGATTTTAAGGATATAATGCATTCAAGTAAACATATTTCAACCTTTACTCGCTCATATATGCTAACTTTGCATCTTGGAAATGTTGGCTTAGATCAAGGTTACGAAATCATTATTTGCATAAGATAGTTTATGGTTAGCACCCTCTTTGGTGCCTTTGTGTTGGGATGAATCCAATCAAGCACAAGACGACCAAAATCATGATCGAAGAAGAAAACAAGTACAATCGTACAAGACGAGGATTTATAGCAGTTCGGCAATGTGCCTACTCTACTTGCTCATACCAAACTCTCTCGACTATTGTTTGATCATTATGGGTACAATATGTGGTGTCACAAGACTCATTTTATAACACAACAAAAGAATACCAAGTATTCATCAATCTCCACTATCAACTTTCAACCAATCAATATGCAAGAGGTGGATTAAGCATCTCAACAATCCAATCCAACAACTCTCGATCAATCGGAATGCTAGATGCAGATTAGACACCTCAGCAATCCAGCCCAACAACTCTCAGCCAATCAGAAGGTAGGAGGGAGATCAACCACATCAGCAATGCTCTCCTCTGGTATTCAATCAATCAGTCTTCACATGATAAATCTCAACATCTCCCACTTGAAGGCCGATTTGTAGTACAGGTCACTTCTTCAATAGTCCTGGTGTGAGCTTTCACTTGTCTTATATGCTTGAAGACCAATAGAAGTTGAACATGTCTTCAGCCTCTTGATTAATCTGTGATTCGTCACTCTTAAAGTTGAAAATAGAGCCTTGTTCCCGAGTATTTAGCAGCATATTTCCCTTTATCTTGCATAAATAGCATTCATACATGCATCCATAACACATGCATTTTAGCATCCATATTTGCATTAAATATGGTCTATTTTCACTTGTAAAATATCCACAAATATTCACCTAATCATCTGTATTTTATATTCCCTCCAAAATCAATAAGACCAACCCTATACTGTGTATATTACTAATTAATAATACAAGAGAAAGGGGCACGGTTTTTATTTTGTAAAAATACCCAATAAAAGATGCCAGACCTTAGAATGCACATATCTCTTTCATACAACCTCCGAATTAGGTCTACTCACTCTCAGATTAATACACATTCAGAGACCTTCAAAATGAGACCAATTTCATTTAAATCGGAGCTCGTATACTAAACTTGGGTATTTGGGCCCCTTTGTGTACTATATGTATGTATACTTGTACCCTTGTATTTTTGTATCTTATTTGACCTTAACTCCATTTTTGTCAACATGAAACTTGTAGATCTCATCGAGATCTACAACTTTCATGTTTTTAGTTTTTCCAAATTCGGTCTCCTTCTCTTTCTAGATTCATATTTTTTCTCAGCCATTCAGAGAAGGCCATGTGGCACTCTCTGATTGTGCCATGCGGCCCGCTCCATTGCGCGCCACACGCCCTCCATTCCCCGTCGTCCGATCTCGCTCCCTCTCTCTTGATCTGGGCCATCTATTCATGTTGTGACCACAGCCCTTCAATCAAACCCTGAATCCAATCTATGTCGTTCGCCAGCGCCTCTTCCTCAGGCTGCCACGTGTCCCGTAGTCTCCACTGTCTGATGACCTCCCTTCTCTCCTCATCGCCACTGTTCATTTTGTTTTGATCCCTGTTGTTCGATCGAATCTCTGACTTTATCACAACCTTACATATCCGCCTAACTCTTAGCACGCCACGTGTCATCTCATGGACCACACGATCAGATCCTCAAAACTTCATCTCGATCGTCCCTCTCCGCCTTTACCTACACCCTCCACGTGGCGCCATCATAACCTTTCGATCTTGCCCCTTTGATCTAATCCTAGCCCTCATCTCGCTCCCTTCTCCTGACCGTTGGATCGCTCAATCCAACGGTCCAGACATCGTTGTCTACCTCCCGCAAGGGCCGCACCCCACGTCGTCCACCTTGCAAGCGAGTCGCCCCCTTCCTATTTTGGGAGCCACTCCGGCCACCCTCTCCAGCCTCTAACACTCCACCTTGCAGCCCACTCTTCCCTCGTCCTCGCCGATCTCCCCAATCACCATGAACTCCACCCATGTCGCCCCACGACCTCCACCAACCTCGCCCTCCATCACCTATTACCGTCACCTTCCACCTATAAATACTCCACCCCCATCGACCTTCTACCCCATCCGCCACTACGGAGAGATTCCCCTAGCTCCTACCTTCCTATTGGTGACAGCAATTCGGCAAGAAGTCGAGCGATGATGGCTGCAATCCCTCCGGCGAGATCCACGGCCAACTCCGTCGTGCTGCAGCTTTCTCCGTGAGCTGCACGAGCTCATGTCTACTACCGGCCTTCGAGCGACGACCTGGAGCCCAGATCCGAGCTCCATTCCCCAGGTAGCAACCTCCATCTCCCCCTCCGATCTTCTTCTCTGTTTTCTTCACTTTTCTCCAGTTTTATTCACCTCCTCCGCGCATCTTCACCCCCTTATGACCATCCTCCGAGCTCTGCCTTGAAGCTGGCATCTTCGCGCCCACCTCCATTAGCTCAGACGACGCTCCGCACTTCACTCCGACGAGAGCTCCGCCACCTTGGCGGAGCAGCACCACCGAACATCATCATTCCACTCCAGGCCTCCCTCCACACTTCCGTTCATCCCACGATCACTCTGCACGCTTAGGCTATTCAAGTAACCCCCTGCAGGCACACTCTAGATCATTGGCCGGAACGTCATCGGAGCTCAGCTCGAGCTTGATCGCCATCGGTTTCCAGATCGCCCCAGCCTCAGCCGAGACCCCTGGACGCTCCGTCGCGCCTCGACGACCCTTCCTAGCTGCTCAGAAGTCCTCCATGACCTTCACCGACGACTGGAGGAGGAGGAGGAGCTAGGGCCGCTGCACCGGAGCACAGCCACCTCCGCTGCAGGAGGCGGCGGATCGTTCGAGCACGAAGCCCCGTAGCCATCCGATCCCCTTGATCGGACGGTTTTGAGCTGCCCACGTCACCATCAGTATGCAGCCGTCGGATCAAGATGATCCCATGCTCCATAGCACGCCACATCACCGCTTCCCCCGCGCTCCAGATGTCGTTGGAACGATCATGAATTAACGGTCGTTGATCGTCCATGCCTTCATCTTAGGATCCATCTTCTGCCGTTAGATATTCATAGATCTAACGGATCCAGACGCACCACGTCTCCAGCCATCAGCAGTCGTTGGATCGTCACTCGATCTAACGATCCAGAGAGTGTCACGTCGCCGCATCCGAGCCTTCTCCCCGACCTTTAGGCTCGAAGCCCCCGAAGCTCTCCTGAGCCAAGTTCGAGCCTGCAGCGCCCCTGAGCCTCCATCCAAGCCTCCGACGTCACCATTTGGGTTCTTGCGTGTGCAAAAACAATGGAAATGTGTCCCTGTGTTCTATGTAGATTGAATTTTAAACTAGGCTTGCACTAGCAGCTCCTCGAGCCAATCTAGGATTTGCTTGTGCTCGTAATTCTTTAGGACCACACATCACATAAAAGACATACTTAAACTGCAGATCTAGTCAAATTGAACTTGTGCTTCACTCGCTACTAGAACTGCATGTGTAGGAGCGGATTTTGTCATCCGCATTTACATGTAGTGTAAAAAGATTTCAATTCTGTTTTGCATCCTGCATAAAAGCGAAGGGATCACTGTAAGTATTCTACACTCAGCATACGCATCATTGATTTATCGTGCATCGGCTTTTCTCGATTTCTCTCTCTTGGATTTACACAACTTAAGTAAAAGGAAATTGGGACTGGACGATAGGCGTGCTGTGTGGATTGGACTTAATAAGTGATAACTTAACTTTCCGGGGCTGCTAATATTATTGACCAAAAAAATCAATAAAATCGGAAATTCTGTTTGCGGGAGATTAGCCCCCGACCTTGTTTTCAGGATGAGTGAGGGTACTTGAGTGTATGTGAACACCTTAAGGCAGAGCCCAAATCCCTACCTTCCATATCATGTACCGACTGATCCTAGCAAATATCACGAGTTGAATTATTCAGGTTCACTGACTAGTACCAAGTAGCCTCCGCCTGTTTTCAGGTAGATAGGGGTGAAATTGCGGTACTTCACGACAAGTTGCTAGTAACCCCCCAGGGTGAAGTTCTAGCCTTGTCAGCCTCCTCCTGTTTATAGGTAGATAGGGGCAGGTCTTTGAATCCATCAACTTGGGATAGGAGCAAAGAAAGGAAGGACGCAGGTATCTTAGGTGATAGGTTAAACAGGGAAGATGCATCCGGCTTTGAGTCGACTTCCCTGTAGGTCGTGTAACTCCTTGCTATCTTTCTTGAAAATCCCACTTAAAATCAACAAGACTAATCGAACTTGGTTTCGAGTTCTTCGCTGTGTTGAGTGTGAAAATACAAGGTTTGGATTTAATTGCTTGCTTCAGGTAGGAGTAAAATTCTATCTTCACTTAGAACTCCCTATTCTTCTTGCCAATCCAAGATGACTGATTGGGGGGATATCGACTCCTTATTCGCCAATCTCTCTTTGAGCCCCCCACGAAACTCATCTTCACCAGCCCAAGCGCAACTTGGACCACCCAGAGCTCATGACCCTCTTGAATTCTGGATCCCTCAAACCCAAGGTGGTTACTCTCAAACCAACCCTTTTCTCTCCTCTGATCTTACCGAGGAAGACCATCGCTTCGGTAAGAATCCCTTCCTTGATTTGTCCTCTAACCCAGGCCATGTTTCATCCCCAGGACTAGAGGACAGAATGCTGAAGAAAAATCCTGATGAAGAGGAAAACAGAGAGGATCTCATGATTCAAGTCTTAGCCCGGCTGGCTAGAGTCGAACAACTGAACGCAGAATTAACGGCTACACTGGGACAGGTGATCGAAGCCGAAGGAATAGACCGACCGATGGTGGACGCCTATAATCTAGCAGAGAACGAGATACACAGTTGGTTAGCACCCGAGGTCCCCCCTGAAGCATTCGAACTAAAACCCCACTTCCTGAGCCTGCTGCCGAAGTTCAATGGAAACGCGAACGAAGAGCCATACACCTTCCTCAGAGACTTCGAGCTGGTTTGCAACAACCTCAGTCACCCTAGGGTTGGGCAAGATTACATCAGACTGAAGGCCACCCCGTTTGCTTTAGGAGATAAGGTCGCACATTGGCTGAAGAACCTAGGGGTGAGATGTACAACCTGGATGCAGTTCAAGGACTTATTCTTGAAGAAGTTCTACCCACTTGGTAGGACAAATCAGACGAGAACAAAGATCGCAAGTTTCTCCCAGGGACCCAGCAAACCATTCCATGAAGCCTGGGATAGGTTTAATGACTTTATTCAGAAATGCTCCTGCCATGGCATTTCAAAAGCGAACTTAGTCCAGACCTTGTTCTGTGGTATGACCCCAGAGATGCAGGGGTTAGTGAGTGCCGCCTGTAAAGGAAGTTATCTGAACAAAAATGAAGACGCCGTAAGGAATATCCTATAGCAGATGGCGAAAACAGGCAGATCTCAGGCCACCAGGGCCTATCAGTTGTCTCCTTCGAGCCTCTCCAATGAGACAACCCAGAGGACTGTACGAATCTGACGGACGACCTTATCCCTAGCATAGGGATAATAGCAGATAAATTAACCATGGTTGAGCAGATTCACAAGAGGGTCACTGAACTTGAGTCTCTTTCGCGTTTGCTGAAACAAGTAGAGGAACTTACTGAGAGGGTAGCCAAGATAAAGCTACTTGTCCCTTATGCACCACATGTACCTGTACACCGAGTCTATCTTCTACAGGAGCAGGCACCGGGGCCTCAGAGTAGCTGGGTAGAGGAAAGGACTTACACCCAGCAGGACCAGCATGCACCCCCACAAGTGGAGACATGATACGAGGAATTTCCGCAGGTGTTCGAGATCAACGGGTTGTGGTACAGCCATGACCCCGTCGGCAGACAGTCGGGGATAGGGAACGGTCAGCCTCACCGACCTTCCCTATCTTACCAGGAAAATGGCTCCGTCCCCGCACCGCGCTTCATACAGTCCAGGCCAGAACGAAGGTACAAGCCTCAGCAGCAGCAACGCATGTTCCACTCGGGCCAACAGGGCCTGCCACCTTCCCATCAGCAGCAGCAGTACCGGCATGGCCGGCAGGGCAAGTATAGGAACTCTTCCTCGAGTCAGCATCAACCTGCCCAGCCCACCGAATTGGAGTCCCTCACCTTGGCAATACAGACCCTGACTGATAGGGTCCAACAGATTCAGAATGACTATCTAGATATGAGAACCGATCTGAATCGTATTTCTCGTACCCAGGACCAACATATGGCGCCAAAGACCCCAATTCCCGCTCAGGGTCAGGACAATCCGAACAGCTTGAATCAAGGCTAGAACCGACCACGAGATCAGGTATACTATTCAGATAATTCTTTACCTAACATGAGATCCTTTCGTACGATAATTAAACCATATGTCCTTCAGGAGCGGAAGGACCGTGATCATACCTGATCGGGGAAGGGCACCGGAGGAAGAAAACGCCAAGTCTCTAAATGAGGAGAACTTGGAGGCAAAGGAGCAGCACCACCACCACCATCACCACCGACAGAAGAAGAGGACTTCTGAGTCCTCAAAGAAGTAAGGAAACCGCAACAGTAGGGAGTCCAGTGAAACCGATAAAGAGCCCGCACCTCCATCTGAGGAGGATGTTCCAGCAGTCACGGAGAATGCATCATCGATCTTGCAGCAGAAGTTTTCTTTTTGTCATAGTCAGAGTCCGAGTCAGTTTCAGAGTCCGAGTCCTATACAAAACTCAGTTCTAGTTTTGAATGAGAATCTTTCAGTTTCAGAATCTGAGTTGGGGTCAATAATCCCTTTCCCCCAAGCTCTTAAGGGTGGAAAGAAGAAAATTTAAAAAATCCAAAAAGATGACCCTGAGATGGCAGAGTTCTGCAACAAACACATCAAGGTCATAATTCCCTTCGACATGTATATGGAAATGACACCTGCTTTTCAGAAATACCTTAAAGTGAGATGCACACCTACTAGGATTAGCAGGAAGACCAAAAGCCGTGTTGAGAAACATGTCCTGTCAGTAGCCACGACTTGCGCAATAAAAAAACTCGTTTCCAAGGAAACAAAGAGACATGGGTGCACATTATGTGGCGAGTCATGTTGATGACACTGCGTTTGCACGCACTCTCTTGGACAACGGATCCTCCATCAACCTAATGCCTACAGCCCTCTATGAGTGGCTTAATCTCGGACCTCTTAGGAAATCTAGAGCCCTCCTTCAATTCACTTATAAATCAACCAAGAGGTCCCAAGGAGAATTGAGGAACATTGTCATCAAAGTCGAGGGTCAGGAATACATGGTGGACTTTACCATCCTTGATATGGATACCCCTCGTAATTGGAGAGATTCCCAGATCATACTAGGAAGGCCATTCCTCAGAACAACAGGGGCCTTATTTGATTATAAGATTGGAAAAATCCAATTCCAAACTCCAGACGGAGATGAGGAACTTGAGATGAGGCAGACCAGAGGGCAGAGACCAGATTCCGAATCCAGCACCGAGTACTCTTCATCCGAAGCAGAATGCATTCACATATACACTGTTGGGCCATGGAGACAGAACCCAGCCAGCACCGATGAGTCCCTCCCTTCCGGAGAAGATCTTGTGCATGAGTCAGTTTGCGAGGCCATTAGAAATGAGTACAACTCAGAATATGCATCCCCCTACATCTTCGATGACTTAGAGGCCCAGTTGGGCCTGTCAGTCCTTCCCGCTTTAGGACAATCAGAAGATGAGGATGACGAGTCAGACGTGGCTTTTGCCGATTGCATGGAGACCTTTGACGATCCGACTCCAGAGTCGAATGAATTGGTGGCAGCAATTTCAAGGACAGATCCAGCCACTACCAGCACTGAACCAGATTCGATTGAGCCAGACTTCCTTGATGATCACACATTACCTGAACTCAAACCTTTACCCACAAATCTCAAATATGCCTTCCTTGCAGGACAAGAGAAGAAGTATCCGGTTATCATCAGTTCGCGATTGATCGAGGAGCAGGAATCTCGCTTGCTAGAGATCTTGGAGAAAAAACGCAAGGCAATAGGCTGGAGCATCTCCGATCTCCATGGGATAAATCACGCTCTGTGTTCGTACCGCATCTACTTGGAGAATGAAGATAAACCCTCTCGTGAATTCCAACGTCGATTGAATCCAAATTTACGAGAGGTAGTGAAGGAGGTAGAGAAATGGTGCAACACGGGTTTCATTTATCCCATCTACGACTCTAAATGGGTGGCCCCGATCCATGTTGTCCCAAAAAAATCAGGAATTCAGATGACCACCAATGAAGACGGAGAGGATATCGTGACACGAGTACCCACGTTGTGGCGCGTCTGTGTGGATTACATACGCCTGAATGTTGCGATAAAGAAGGATCCTTTCCCCTACCATTTATTGATCAGATCCTAGAGAGACTAGCGGGGAAAGAATTCTTCTGCTTCTTGGATGGGTTCTCAGGCTACAATCAAATAGCCATAGCTCCGGAGGACCAAGAAAAGACCACTTTCACATGCCCCTTTGGTACCTACGCTGTCAGGCGCATGCCCTTTAAGTTATGCAATGCTCCCGGTATTTTTCAAAGGTGCATGATTGCTGTGTTCGCCGAAATGGTCGACGAATTCCTGGAAGTTTTCATGGATAACTTCTCGGTCCACAGCGATTCCTTCGATTCCTTTCTTAGGAATCCGGACTGAGTCCTCAAAAGATGTTGTGAGGTCAATCGGGTGCTCTCTTGGGAGAAAAGTCACTTTATGGTGACGGAGGGCATTGTGTTGGGGCATGTCATTTCCAAGAGAGGAATGGAGGTTGACCCTACCAAGGTGGATGTGATCAAACGACTCCAGCCACCAACCAACATTAAACAGTTGTGGTTGTTCCTTGGGCATGTCGGATTTTATCAGAGATTTATCAAGGATTTTTCTAAGATTGCCCGACTGCTAACTAAGCTTTTAGGCAAGGACATGGAGTTTATTGTTGATCACAAATGTCTCGAGGCCTTTAAGCTATTACAAGGAATGATCATGGACGCCCTGATCCTACAAGCCCCATACTGGTCTCTGCCTTTTGAGATCATGACGGACGCATCATTCTTTGCTGTTGGGGTTGTGTTAGGACAGAGGAGGGATGGCGTCCCGTTTGCAATACACTACGCAAGCAAAGTGCTTGATATTGCTCAGCGTAACTATATAGTTACGGAAAAGGAGATGCTTGCGGTAGTGTTTGCCTTGGACAAATTCAGATCTCATTTAATCGGATCCTAGGTAATTGTGTTCACTGACCACACGGCACTACGTTATTTAATGGAAAAGAAGGACGCAAAGGTGCATCTTCTTAGGTGGATTCTGCTTATCCAGGAGTTTGACTTGGACATTCATGATAAACCTGTAAAGAAGAACGTAGTAGCTGATCATCTCTCCCGTCTCGAGGATCTTAATACTTCCAAGGATTCACCGATTCGAGACTCCTTTCCTGACGAGTTGACTTTTGATATCGACTCACTCCCATGGTATGTCAATATCATGAACTACCTTGTCTCCAAGAAGGCTCCCGAAGATTGGCCCAAGAGCCACATTGACCGACTAAAGTCGGATTCTATACATTACCATTGGGAGGGTCCGATCCTTTTCTTTGAAGGATCAGATTGTGTCTGGAGACAGTGTATTCCTCAGGAGGAATACCATAGTGTCCTTTCTTTATACCACAGTTTGGAGGCAGGAGGACACCACTCCGGGAAGAGGATCGCATGGAAGGTACTTCAGTGTGGCTTTTACTAGCCGACTCTGTTTCGTAATGCCATCACCTTTGCAAAGTCGTGCCCAGTATGCCAGCGAATGGGAGGAACCGTTGGTTCCAAGGATGAGATGCCAATGCAGCCTGTCATCATTTGTGATGTCTTTGACGCCCGGGGCATCGATTTCATGGGCCCATTCCCTGTTAGCCACGGATTTGAATACATCCTTCTTGTGGTAGATTACTTGTCTAGATTGGTGGAGGTTATCCCAACCCGAGTCGCGGACAGCAGGACTGTCTGTAAATTCATTAGAGATCATATCATATATAGGTTCGGGATCCCCAAAATGTTGATATCAAATGAGGGTAGCCACTTTGTAAACAGAGATGTGAAGAAGCTCTTGAAGGACTACGGCATCGAACACTGTGTCGCTAGTCCTTACCACCCACAGACTAATGGTATGGCTGAGGTGTTGAATAGGGAGGTGAAGACCATATTGCATAAGCTTGTCCGCCCAGACAAGAAGGACTGGTCTCAGATCTTGGATCAAGTCCTATGGGCTTATAGGACAGCTTACAAGACACCGTTAGGAACCTCCCCATTCCGGATGGTATTCGGAAAGCCGTACCATTTGCCTGCAGAATTAGTGCACAAATCAGAATGGACAATCAAGAAGGTCAACTAGAACACACACCTAGGGCAGAAACAGTGAGAAATGGATTTGAATGAGCTGGTGGAAGTCAGAAACCGAGCATACAACAACAGTTTGGTGTACAAGGACAAAGTGAAGTGTTGGCATGATAGATATATCATACGAAAGACCTTTGTTCCTGTACAGAAGGTATGGTTGTTTAATGCAAGGCTGAAGGTCTTCCAAGGCAAGTTGAAATCCAAGTGGACTGGCCCATTCATTGTCCGTGCGGTGCATGATAGTGGATGTGTTGAGATTTCAGATCTTACAGATGATGCACCGACATTCCTAGTAAATGGACAACTGTTGAAGCACTTCGTCTAACCCAATGAACAATTAGTCTATGTCGAGGATATTGTATTCATGCGCGAGATAGATTCAGCCGATACACATAGAGCCATGCATGAGACCTTGCAGCAGTGAACTCTTGCCATCAGCCGCATCTGGAAAGATTCAGACCGCAATCCTTGTATATACCATCTTTCCTGTACATTCTTACCCTCCCTCCCGTGACTTTAATCATTCACCCCAACTTCATATATTCTCATCTACGACTATATTTAGAATGACCAGAACCTAAGTATAGGGGGGAGAGTCACCTGAGTCCATTCATTGTACATCCTCCAGATCACATCAGTCTTCATACTCACTCCAGGCCTATACTTAGGCTGACCTAAGCCTAAGTATAGGGGGGACCGATGCCCGCCTTGTACATATATCATACACTTCCCCTCTTGACCTCATCCGCCCTGTTTTTTATCTTCTGCTACACTTAGGCTTCCAAGAGCCTAAGTATAGGGGTTAGGACGACTTCTATACATTTTCGCTTCTTTGGCTCTTTTACGCTTAGCACGAGCTATGCCTTCTTCCTCGCTTTTCGTGCTTTGAGGACATAGCACACGTTAAGTATAGGGGGCGTGTATATATTACATATATACCTTACCCATAGCTCGTACTTTCACGTATTTTTGTGTATATTACATAATAACTATGGGATGGGTAAAAATTGGAGAATTTTTTTTGTAAACTACACTTGTATAATCTGTATAATACTCATAAAACACTTGTACCATAGGAGGTATACAAGAGTTTAAAAAAATGGAAAAATCAAAATCAAAGGCTTCTTATTTACTCTTGCATATCATCTCTACATCTGAAAAGAAAAGAAAAAGAGTCTTGCATTTCATTCATCTACTTAGCATGTCATCTGCATTTCATCTGCATATCTTGCACATGCAAGGTGAAAAGCTAGTGGGTTCGGAACCAAGTTATGAGTAGATGTTGAGGAAGGACTTGATTTGACCTTAATCCACCTAATTTCAGAGGAACCTTATAGGAGCTGGAGTTAAGATTTCTCAGGTCAAGTGACTTAATTCTTTGAGTCCGCAAGTCTATGTTCACATGTCATCTTGATCAGTCTAAGTAGAATATCTCGTGCACACGCATGATTCTTATAGAGAGTGACCTAACTTGGACAAGCACTATGCACGTAGCTTTTCATTGATGAGGTGGTGAGGAAGTAGAATCCTTTAGCTTGGAGTAGCACACGGGTGGAAACATCCGTCCTCCTCTAGGGAGGGTAGTGCATCTCAACCTAGTCTGGTGGTGTTGACATCTGAGGACGGGATGCTGTGGGTTGCAATAATGCTTCAAAGGAGGGATAGTCTACTGACTCAAGAGGTAAAACTCCTGATGTACATGTTGCACCTTATATATAGTTTAAAATAATGCAAAAACTCCAAAAAAATCAGACAGGTCCAAGTGAAAATAAAATACATGTCGGAGTATGTATATTAGCAAAGAAAATGCAGCTGGATGACTTGGCTACACTGGTCAGGCATCCCGGGATAGGTAGCTACACTGGCTACCGTCCATTCTTTTCTCTACCCCCTCCTCTTGAGCTGGCCGCACTTGAACTTAGAAGGGAATACCCCGCTCCTCGAGGAAAGAGTTACTGGACCGGGTAATTAGAGTTACCTTATTAGAGGAGGTTGTTTCTGAGCCATTTCTGATGTGGAGAGTTACATTTCACTTACACAGTACAAGTAAGAATCATAGTCATCAGAAATTTGCGTCTGAGGATTTGTTCTGACCTGACTATTGAGGAGTCTTGAATAGAAGACTTGTGGAACTTGAAGTCTGTTAGGTCTTAAGTTCAGGTCCCAATGAGGTTCCACCACACAATTAATCCAAAGGTTGAGTCAAGCTCCATTTTCAACTTTTGTTCATGACCTTGGTATGGAACCCAAAATCAATTCACTCTTGCATTTCCTGTTAGTTGCTCGGGGACAAGCAAGGTTTAAGTATAGGGGGTTGATGAATCTGTGATTCATCACTCTTAAAGTTGAAAATAGAGTCTTGTTCCTTAGTATTTAGCAGCATATTTCCGTTTATCTTGCATAGATAGCATTCATACATGCATCCATAACACATGCATTTTAGCATCCATATTTGCATTAAATATGAAGCCTATTTTCACTTATAAAATATCCACAAATATTCACCTAATCATATGTATTTTATATCCCCTCCAAAATCAATAAGATGATGAATCCGCGATTCATCATCGCAATATCTTGATCTTAGCAAAATCCCCGAGTAAAATCCCAAATAAATGTCCATAAAATCAATAAATTAACAAAATAACTCTTGTAAATAAAACACACTAATTATTGTATATTAGATTGTACAAAATAAATTACACATAAAAAGTCGCAAAAATAAAGGAGTTGTATACTTGTAAATAGCCCAAAACTTCATGTATTTTTAATAATTTCATTTCAACTCCTTTTTGCCTAATTCTTTCTCTAACTTGTTTATAAAAATGTACATAAAAATATAAAAATACAAAACAAATTTCATCTCGAATAAATGCTCCTAGATCCCAAAGAGAAAAAGCCGTAAAGTCCAACTTCCAAGCTAAATTCCCGCTCCGTATGAACTCCAAATTCACCAAACTCACTTTTAAAGTTCAAGTTAGAAAATTATCTATCCAACGGAAGTGGTTTCACTAAAATCGGAGCTCGTTTGCAAAAGTTGGATTTTGGGACCTTGATGTACATTGTATATTATGTATATATTCTTTCTTTCTTCATTTTTTATTTTATCTTTCTTAATTACTAAAAATCCAAAAAAATCATTATGGTCTTGTATTTTGATTATACTATTTTATTGTATTTTCCTATTGTACATAGCTACTATTAAAAAGACAAAAAAATATAAAAAGAAAAGCAAACAAAAAAATGTACATGTTGTATATCTTCTTTTTGTAAATTCCCCACTCTTTTTCTTCTCTTTATTTTATTTTCTCTTTTTAGTAGCCTACTTTATTTCATTTCATTTTTATTTATTTAATAACATTCTCAACAATAACTTTTCTACCACCAACCTCCAAGTCTTCATCAACCTCCATTCAACACCATTATTCATCTAACTTCCCATTCAACCCCATCACTAATTTAACCTCCCATTCAACACCACCACCATTCTAACTTCCCTTTCTCTTCTCTTTATATTCATTTGTACATCCTCATTTTTGCCCATCCACCATTCTTATAGAATAAGGAGAGAGCTTGGAGTGTTTTGTTGGTGACAGCTGCGAAGCGTCGTCCTCAAGCGACGACCTTCTTCAGGTGAGATCCGTGGAGCTCCGCTTCGCGTCACGAGTTCCCCGTCGAGCTCGTGGAGCTTCTCCGATTTTTATTTCGCCAATCGGATCGAGGCGACGACAGGAGTTCAGCGTAGCTGCTCCGCCAATCCGGCGAAGATTTAGGTAAGTTTATTTTCATCTTGTCATCATTTCTATTTTTGCAATTTTTTTTAGCACACCATATCACCACCTAAAAATCCTTCATTTATTTAGTTCATCATCATCACCACCACCAACTCATCATCTACTATTTTGTTTCCCAATTTTTTTTGAGTAGATATTATCTCCTGTTTAAAGAAAAAAAACAAAAAAATAAAAACAATTTAAAACAAAAAAAATTATTATCACAGCAGCAAAAAAATCAAAAAAATAAAAAAAATAAAAAAAAGAAGGAAACAGGAGGAGGCCGTCCGCCGCCCCCCCTTTCCTCCTCCACGCCAGCGGCGGTCTTTGCCGGCCGCGCCTCGCCGTCCCCACCACGCGGCCGCAAGCCGCGCCGCCCGACGGTGGTCGTCCGCCCCTCTACCGCCCTCGACAACCCCCTCCTCAGCCGCAGCCACCTCCAGGAGGCTGTGCCCCCGCGCCGCTCCTCCTCCAGCGGTGGCTGATCGCCGCCACCCATCTGACCGCGCCGCCACAGACCTCAGCCACCCGCCTCCTTGACCCTCCTCGCGGCCGCGCGTGGCCGCGCCGCCACCGCCGACCACGCCTATCTTTGGGCTCTCCTCCTGCGTCTACGAAGAAGGAAGAGGAAAGGTTCATTTTTTATTATTTTAATGTAAAAATTGCATACATTTCTCGCAAAGTTTCTGTAATTACAACCAAGCCCTTGTACATAGTTTGTCTTGTTTAAGCTCATTTCTGCTTTGCATAGACACCCCTATGTTTGCACTTTAATTTGGATCTCGTTTATGCATCATTTTATGCAATGAAAAATATTTTCATGTTGAGCAACTAATTCTCTACATTGTGGACATTTATTTGTATTTTTGTGAGTTATTGTGAATTAATTAAAATTATCAAACTGAAAGTCTTCATATTTTACCCAATCTGGACTTATAAAATTATACCTCACACACGGTTGCTCCAAAAAATCCACAAAAATTATAATTGATGCCTTGAAATGTGATAAACTTACTGTCCAAATTTCAACCAAATTGGAATTGTCTTGTGCCTTAAATAAATTGTAGAGTGATTTTAGTTTTTGATTTTTAATTAAATCCCCGTATATTCTTTTTGCAAAATTTCAACTCTCATGAATTCTTCATAAAAATATCTACTTGAGATAATTCGCAAGTTGATTAATTCGATAACGTGGATTTAATAGAAATTAATTACTCACTATCACTCTGTTTTCACTAAAAAATTCATAAAAAAATCATATTTTGTCAAAAAATTTCAAAAATATTACTGTAGCTTCCTTGCATCATGTTTTCATTCCAATAATTTTTTCATAATTTTTGCTTGCTATTTGTGTGATAAATTGCGAAAAAAACCCATAAAAAGTGTGCATTTTTATTTATTGCATATTAACCCCTAAAATTCTAAAAAAAATGTGTTTTGTGTTCATCACTGGATTAGGATTCTAGGAAAAATACAATTTGGCTAAATTGGACTTCTTTTCCATTAAAATTAATTTGGCCTTGTTTGTGCTTTCGTAGTAGCTTAATTCACCCGCATTTTGCATTTGCTTTGGTTTTTGCATAAAAAAATATAAAAAATACCGCATTGGAAATCTAAGACCTAATTTTTGAATTAAACCCAAGTTGTTCCTTTGCCTCCCTGAGTTCGACCCCGGACTTGCCCGGGATATAAATTAAGCCGAGACACTCTTCACGGAGATCCTTCTCTCGGTTCTGACCGAACCGCTAAGTACACGTGCTACAATGTGCTCGAATTAATCATCGTATTTAGCGACATGTCAGATGGCGCCGTTGCCGGGGAGGCAAACGGCTTAGGGATTAGTTTAAAATTTAGATTTAGATTTTCATTTACTCGGGTAGTCTGACCCCCGAGCCACTTGTATTTATTCTATTTTTTTGCAATTATTTCTCTTCATATTTTTGTATATATATATATATATTTTTATCTCTCTAACATAAATCTTTGTTTCCTTGCGAGGGCCCGGTGAACTTGGAGTGCATCGGAGGTCGACGGACGCGACGCGCGCCGACTGCTGAAGAGCAAGAAAATCAATTTATTTTCGAGAGAATTTTTATAAATTTTTGTAATTATTGTGTTGTAATAACTTAGGTAATTCGCTCTTTCCAGCGGCTCTTGTTTGAGAGCTCGCGTTTGTATCCGGACTGGACTTTGGACCCGCTCGTGGTCATGTGGTTGATTGACGTAGAATAGGACTTGCACTCGCGGCTCTTAGAGCATTTTATTAGAATATCTTTATTGCTTGTGCTCGTAATTTTTAGGACCACACATCACATTTAACGAGACGCACTTAGACCGCTGGGCTATTAGTCAAATTTAACTTGTTCATCACTCACTAATAGAACTGCCTGTCTAGGAACGGTTTTCTCGTTTGCATTCATTTAGTATAAAATTTCAATTCTGCATTGCATCCCGCATGTAGAGCGCGAGGATCATTGTAAGTCTTCTGAACTGGGCATGCATCATTGATTTCGTTATTTGCATCGGCTTTTCCCGACTCCCTCCCCTTGGTTTTTGAAACTTAGGTTAAAAGGAAATCGGGACTGATCGTTAGGCGTGCTTTATTTGGTGGACTAATCAAGTGATAACCAAACATAAAATCGGGACTGCTGATCAGAGTTGATCAAAAAAAATTGACTAAAACTAACACTTGTTTTGGGAGAGTAAAACCCTCATTGTATGCTTGGCTAATTGTGATTGTTGAGAGGTGAGGACGCATCCCTAGGATAGTGCCCAAAACCTACTTTTGAGCCTTGCGTAATTGGATTGATATCTTGATTTATCACCTAATTAAAACTGAAAAGATAAACGGTCGGACTTTTGCGACCTTCACTGTGTTGAGTAGGTGAACTCAGGGTTTGCTCTTGTGTTTGTTTGTTTGTGTGTTATTCGGTGCACTTGCACGCTTTCTTCCTCGATCCGCTTCATTCTCCCATCTCCCTTCCAAGATGTCAGAATTTTGGTCATCATATCCAAGTCACCCTTCTTCGACCATATTCCAATCATCTCCACCCACTTATTCCTCTTCATACCCACACCCCAACCGCGAAGTCAGAACTCCGACTGACTTCTCCACTTCTTCGTCCTTCTCACCTACCCCACATTCTTGCACCCCTGACCCACAACCACCTTGGATTGATTCACTATATTCTCGTCCGCTTGCTGGAATCAAGGAACAAATCAAAGAGCAAGCGACTGCTGAGATGAATGATTGGCATAATCAGTTGACCCCACATACCTCACTTTCACCTCGAGTTGGGACAGAACAACAATTTCCATATACACATCCCGACTTAACCTTAGGGTACAACATGGTCGATCAGACAAACCGAATGGAGAGGCCTGCACCGTACGATCTTCCTGACCTGATTGACCTGAGTGATAGAGACCACATTGACCAACCTTCATATCACCCATTCGGAGAGCCGACATATACAGGGGATTGGATTCATGCGACTGATTTACAGAACCCCTGTCTACTAACTCCGCCTGATGAGGCTCCGACCAACAACTGCCATACATATAGGCCATACTCAACCCAGTATTGCACACTCGAGTCAAGGTGTGTTGAGTATAAGAGCCCGAGTTCTCAGCAATATCCTCCAATTGCGTCAACTTCTCTCATGAAGTGTCATGAGAACTTATTGGAGGATGACATTTGTAGATCGATCAAGAGTCCAGGTATAAATGTGGATCATGGATTTTGCGGATTAGATCTTGAAAACCTGGAAGACACCGGATTGACCACACGTCATGTACAGCTGGAGTCCCTTCTACCTCCCTCTTCTACTAACCACTTTCCCTCCAAACCAGAGTCTGTACATTCTCCTAGTCCTCCTTCACCTACCAAAAAGACCAAAAAAATTTGAAAACTCGGAAAATACCATAAAAATTGAAAAAGGAAAAGATCTAAAAAGTTTGGATCCTGCAGTTAGGGAAGCATTGGATAGAAAGTTGATTTTTGAGCTTCCCTTAATAATGGCCATTGAACACTTTCCCGACCTTAAAAGATTTATGAGAAGTAAATTGATGCCTAAAAGGTCGGGCAATAAGAGAACAAGGACTGAGATACATATAGTGTCTATGGTCACATCTTTGATTATAGGGAGAAAAACCAAGAGCCGCAGAGTAAAGCGGTTACCTAGATTTGATTGTGAAATCAAAGATACCACATTCACCCATGCAAGAATCGATGATGACTTACCGATTAACATCCTCCCGACCTCCGTGTTTGCCAAGCTCAAACTCGGATCTGCCAAGAAGTCAAGAGATATCATTCAGTTGGCAGATCGGATCATTAAACGGTCGAGAGGAACCATTTCAGTCATCATCACTTTTCAAGGTGCTCTACTGGAGATAGACTTCATGATCATTGACATTGAGCACCGAGGAGAGTTCACCCAGTCTCCGATCATTCTTGGGAAGCCGTTCTTAGCCTTGGCTAAGGCAACTATAGATTGTGAGACTCGGGAGATTGATTTCTCTGCATTGGGAGCACTCCGACCTCACCCGATCTTTGAGGACACACGATATTCCAAGGTAACCCGTAAAGTTGCAGACACTCGCGACCTTCGAGAGACAGTTGAGTCCCACCTCTCTACTACACCTGAGATACCGACTTTCCAAACAACCATTGGTTTAGACACTTCCTACAACCACACACCGCTTACTGCTTGCACCACAACCACGACAGCTTCTAGAGAGGACTCAAGACCAGAAGCTATCAGTGAGTCGGACATGACCTTTGTGGATTGCCTTGATCATTTCGATGATCCGACACAAGAACCCAACAATGTCAAGCCAACTGAGAACACTGTGCCTTATCAGAGACGTGTGCTGACCTTGCAGGAGTATTACAATGCATATGGTGACTCATCTGATGATGAACCTCTGGTCAGAACCTCACACACACCACATCCAGGACATACATCAAAGGAGACAACTGGGACCAAATTGACCAATCTTGATAAATCGGTTGCTCCATCCTCTAGTCGGTCATCTAGTAAGAAGAAGACGAGTGTTGATTCCTTGAGGTGTTCCCCCGAACTCCTTAAGACGTATCAATCTCCTCTTCATCTTGATGCTTCAGGTTCTAGAAAACCGACTAAGAAGGTTACCTTCGATGTTGCAGAGAAGGAACTTTCTGAGGAGTCCTCGTCAGGTCCGGATGAGGTAATCTACATGAGTGAGCTTAGTTCGGCTTATCTGAAGCCATATTTGAGCAAGCAGTCGTGTGTCGACCCCCGTTGGATGTTCCCCACACCTCACTATTATTCTTCGGAGGACGATTCTGACAGCGACACATGTGTATACTACCCACCCCATCGCTCCCGCAAGAAGGTCCGTCACAAACCTTCTTGATCCTTGTATATTCTCCCTCCTCCTTGTACATATTTTCCTTCCTTTATTCACCTCCTTCCCTCATGATTCGCATCACTCGCCCCAGTTCCGTATCATTTTCATTTTGTGGTTATACTTAGGATGACTAGATCCTAAGTATAGGGGGTGAGTGACCCGATTTGCTCCTTCTCTTCTTTTTATTTTCTTTTTGTATATTCTTTCCCATTCTCATCGGTCTTCCATTCTTGTGTTCTTTCCAATACTTAGGCTGACCAAAGCCTAAGTATAGGGGGGATCGATGCCCGCCATGTGTATTTACTCATCATTTCTCCTCTTGACCTCGTCCGCCCCATTTTTTCTCTTCTTCTACACTTAGGTTGTCCAGAGCCTAAGTATAGGGGGGGCGGATCGACTTCTATACTTTCTATTATTTTAGCTTTCCTACGCTTAGTACGAGCTATGTCTTTTTGTCACCTAGTGCCATGAGGACATAGCACAAGCTAAGTATAGGGAGGCGTGTATATATTACATATATACTTTACCCATACCTCGTACTTTCACGTATTTTTGTATATATTATACAATAATTATGGGGTGGGTACAAAAAAACAAAAAAACAAAAAAATATGCCCTAAAAAAACTCTTTTTCCTTATTTGCGTAAAAAAAACTTTTACAAAGAAAAAAAGTATTTTCTTATTTACCTATCTTTTCAAAAAAAACTCTTGAAAAAAAACCTTTTTTAAAAAAATTTCTAAAACCTTAAAAAACCAACAAAAAATCATTAAAAAAAACTAAAAAAAAACTAACTAATAAGTTGGTTTAATCCCTGACACAATTCACTTTCACACAAGACTAGTGATGATCAAGAACACTTGGTTTACGAGCTCTTGAGATTTTGAGTTAACCAGCCTTAGTCATTAGGGTCCTTGACTTAATTATTCACATTTCCCTAGTTTGAAAGATTTGTATGCTATATTGCATGCTTAGTCTCTACCTTAAGAATATGATCAGCACCTCACATACACGACTGCAGTTATGATGAGATGAGTTGAAATTTCACTTGAGGAACTGGGATGAGGGATTTGAGTTTGGACTTGATTTGATGATGCTCGAGGATGGGATAAAATCAATGAAGGCTTCATGAAACCTGAGTGTCAGCCATTTAGCCAGTATGAGAACATGGTTCTTGTACTATCTCTTGATATTTACCTATGTGCCAGGGTGTGATAAAATAAAAAATGTTGATCAGTGTGCGCCAACTCTTGGTAAAAGCAGTGGAGCTAGCCACAAATACTACAAAGCAATGAAATGTCAAAGAAAAGCTCTCATTCCACAAAGTCAATTATCAAAAGAGCTTCCACCAAAGGCGAGCGCTCCCAACCATTTCAAAGTGTCCACTTGGACCACCGCTATCAGGACCAGGAGTCAGGCTTGCACCAAAAAAGGGCTCTGCATCGTAAATGCTACAAGTCTGGGTGTAGAAGGTACGATAGGTACTCAAAAAAGGCACACCCCGGTGTACTCCCAGGAAAACAAGTGCAGACGGCTCCAACTTCTCTTGACGGACGCACTGATCAACACCAAAAAAATGCGTTGCGTAATAAGGCACTTGAGAGGATCCTTGTTCCAATGAGAGGGAGAGAAGAAATGACACAATCCTATGCCCTCCATCAACTGGCCTGCCATCTACACTTCCAAGTCTGACAACTAAAGAGACGGTGGATTGGATGCAAGAAATGATTTATTCCCTAGTGTTGAGGATCGGGTCCATAGGAGAGTCTCTTGGACTGGATCCTTGGGTGACGTTGTGACTCTACTCTTGTAACTGCGGTCAACACTTAAAGTCATATCCCTACTTTATATGTATACAAAGAGAGTCTGAGGATTAGGGAAATTGGGTACCTTTTGACTAGAGTTTGGTTCAGGTTAGAATTTTAGGATCTCTAAAACCAAGAGTTCTTGAACGGATCAAGTCTTGTATTCACATGCACAGTCAGGGGTTATCCCAACTTATTCATTCCTTATTTGCTCGAGGACTAGCAAAGTTTAAGTATAGGGGTGATGAATCCGCGATTCATCATCGCAATATCTTGATCTTAGCAAAATCCCTGAGTAAAATCCCAAATAAATGTCCATAAAATCAATAAATTAACAAAATGACTCTTGTAAATAAAACACACTAATTATTGTATATTAGATTGTACAAAATAAATTACACATAAAAAGCCGCAAAAATAAAGGAGTTGTATACTTGTAAATAGCCCAAAACTTCATGTATTTTTAATAATTTCATTTCAACTCCTTTTTGCCTAATTCTTTCTCTAACTTGTTTATAAAAATGTACATAAAAATATAAAAATACAAAACAAATTTCATCTCGAATAAATGCTCCTAGATCCCAAAGAGAAAAAGCCGTAAAGTCCAACTTCCAAGCTAAATTCCCGCTCCGTATGAACTCCAAATTCACCAAACTCACTTTTAAAGTTCAAGTTAGAAAATTATCTATCCAACGGAAGTGGTTTCACTAAAATCGGAGCTCGTTTGCAAAAGTTGGATTTTGGGACCTTGATGTACATTGTATATTATGTATATATTCTTTCTTTCTTCATTTTTTATTTTATCTTTCTTAATTACTAAAAATCCAAAAAAATCATTATGGTCTTGTATTTTGATTATACTATTTTATTGTATTTTCCTATTCTACATAGCTACTATTAAAAAGACAAAAAAATATAAAAAGAAAAGCAAACAAAAAAATGTACATGTTGTATATCTTCTTTTTGTAAATTCCCCACTCTTTTTCTTCTCTTTATTTTATTTTCTCTTTTTAGTAGCCTACTTTATTTCATTTCATTTTTATTTATTTAATAACATTCTCAACAATAACTTTTCTACCACCAACCTCCAAGTCTTCATCAACCTCCATTCAACACCATTATTCATCTAACTTCCCATTCAACACCATCACTAATTTAACCTCCCATTCAACACCACCACCATTCTAACTTCCCTTTCTCTTCTCTTTATATTCATTTGTACATCCTCATTTTTTCCCATACACCATTATTATAGAATAAGGAGAGAGCTTGGAGTGTTTTGTTGGTGACAGCTGCGAAGCATCGTCCTCAAGTGACGACCTCCTTCAGGTGAGATCCGCGGAGCTCCGCTTCGCGTCACGAGTTCCCCGTCGAGCTCGTGGAGCTTCTCCGATTTTTATTTCGCCAATCGGATCGAGGCGGCGATAGGAGTTCAGCGTAGCTGCTCCGCCAATCCGGCGAAGATTCAGGTAAGTTTATTTTTCATCTTGTCATCATTTCTATTTTTGCAATTTTTTTAGCACACCATATCACCACCTAAAAATCCTTCATTTGTTTAGTTCATCATCATCACCACCACCAACTCATCATCTACTATTTTGTTTCCCAATTTTTTTTGAGTAGATATTATCTCCTGTTTAAAGAAAAAAACAAAAAAAATAAAAACAATTTAAAATAAAAAAATTATTATCACAACAGCAAAAAAAATCAAAAAATAAAAAAAATAAAAAAAAGAAGGAAACAGGAGGAGGCCGTCCGCCGCCCCCCCCCCCCTTTCCTCCTCCACGCCAGCGGCGGTCTTTGTCGGCTGCGCCTCGCCGTCCCCACCACGCGGCCGCAAGCCGCGCCGCCCGACGGTGGTCGTCCGCCCCTCTACCGCCCTCGACAACCCCCTCCTCAGCCGCAGCCACCTCCAGGAGGTCGTGCCCCCGCGCCGCTCCTCCTCCAGCGGTGGCTGATCGCCGCCACCCGTCTGACCGCGCCGCCACAGACCTCAGCCACCCGCCTCCTCGACCCTCCTCGCGGCTGCGCGTGGCCGCGCCGCCACCGCCGACCACGCCCATCTTTGGGTTCTCCTCCTGCGTCTACGAAGAAGGAAGAGGAAAGGTTCATTTTTTTTATTATTTTAATGTAAAAATTGCATACATTTCTCGCAAAGTTTCTGTAATTACAACCAAGCCCTTGTACATAGTTTGTCTAGTTTAAGCTCATTTCTGCTTTGCATAGACACCCCTATGTTTGCACTTTAATTTGGACCTCGTTTATGCATCATTTTATGCAATGAAAAATATTTTCATGTTGAGCAACTAATTCTCTACATTGTGGACATTTATTTGTATTTTTGTGAGTTATTGTGAATTAATTAAAATTATCAAACTGAAAGTCTTCATATTTTACCCAATCTGGACTTATAAAATTATACCTCACACACGGTTGCTCCAAAAAATCCACAAAAATTAGAATTGATGCCTTGAAATGTGATAAACTTACTATCCAAATTTCAACCAAATTGGAGTTGTCTTGTGCCTAAAATAAATTGTAGCTTGATTTTAGTTTTTGATTTTTAATTAAATCCCCGTATATTCTTTTTGCAAAATTTCAACTCTCCTGGATTCTTCATAAAAATATCTACTTGGGATAATTCGCAAGTTGATTAATTGGATAACGTGGATTTAATAGAAATTAATTACTCACTATCATTCTGTTTTCACTAAAAAATTCATAAAAAATTCCAAAAATATTACTGTAGCTTCCTTGCATCATGTTTTCATTCCAATAATTTTTTCATAATTTTTGCTTGCTGTTTGTGTGATAAATTGCGAAAAAACCCATAAAAAGTGTGCATTTTTATTTATTGCATATTAACCCCTACAATTCTAAAAAAAAATGTGTTTTGTGTTTATCACTAGATTAGGATTCTAGGAAAAATACAATTTGGCTAAATTGGACTTCTTTTCCATTAAAATTAATTTGGCCTTGTTTGTGCTTTCGTAGTAGCTTAATTCACCCGCATTTGCATTTGCTTTGGTTTTTGCATAAAAAAATATAAAAAATACCGCATTGGAAATCTAAGACCTAATTTTTGAATTAAACCCAAGTTGTTCCTTTGCCTCCCTGAGTTTGACCCCGGACTTGCCCGGGATATAAATTAAGCTGAGACACTCTTCACGGAGATCCTTCTCTCGGTTCTGACCGAACCGCTAAGTACACGTGCTACAACGTGCTCGAATTAATCATCGTATTTAGAGACACGTCATAAGACCAACCCTATACTTTGTATATTACTAATTAATAATACAAGAGAAAGGGGCATGGTTTTTATCTTGTAAAAATACCCAATAAAAATCCCAAACCCCAGTTGAAGATCCCAGACCTTAGAATGCATATATCTCTCTCATACAACCTCCAAATTAGGTCTACTCACTCTCGTATTAATTCAAATTCAGAGATCTTCAAAATAAGACCAATTTCATTTAAATCGGAGCTCGTATACTAAACTTCGGTTTTTGGGCCCCTTTGTGTACTATATGTATGTATATTTGTACCCTTGTATTTTTGTATCTTATTTGACCTCATCTCCTTTTTTGGTCAACATGAAACTTGTAAATCTCATCGAGATCTACAACTTTTATGTTTTGAGTTTTTTCAAATTCGGTCTCATTCTCTCTCTAAATTCATATTCTTTCTCATCCATTCAGAGCAGGCCACGTGGCGCCCTTTGATTGCGCCACGCAGCCCGCTCCATTGCGCACCACGCACCCTCCATTCCTCGCCGTCCGATCTTTCTCCCTCTCTCTTGATCTGGGCCATCTATTCCCGTTGTGACCACAGCCCTTCGATCAAACCCTAGATCCAATCTATGTCGTTCGCCAGCACCTCTTCCTCAAGCTGCCACGTATCCCGTAGTCTCCACCGTACGATGACCTCCCTTCTCTCCTCATTGCCACCGTTCATTTTGTTTTGATCCCTGCCATTTAATCGAAACTCTGACTTCATCACAACCCTCCGTCTCTGCCTAACTCTTAGCTTGCCACATGTCATCTCATGGACCACACGATCAGATCCTCAAGACTTCATCTCGACCGTCCCTCTCCGCCTTTACCTATGCCACGTGGCGCCATCATAACCCTTCGATCTTGCCCCTTTGATCTAATCCTAGTCCTCATCTCGCGCCCTTCTCCTGACCATTGGATCGCTCGATCCAACGATCCAGACGTCGTCGTCTACCTCCCGCAAGAGTCGCACCCCACGTCGTCCACTTGCGAGCGAGCTGCCCCCTTCCTATTTTGGGAGCCACTCCGGCCACCCTCTCAGGCTTCTAACACCTCCACCTTGCAGCCCACTCTTCCTTCGTCCTCGCCGATCTCCCCAATCACCATGAACTCCACCCATGTCGCCCCACGACCTCCACCAACCTCGCCCTCCATCACCTGTCACCGTCACCTTCCACCTATAAATACTCCACCCCCGTCGACCTTCGACCCCATCCGCCACAACGGAGAGATTCCCCTAGCTCCTACCTTCATATTGGTGACAACAATTCGGCAAGAAGTCAAGCGACGATGGCTGCAATCCCTCCAGCGAGATCCACAGCCAACTCCGCCGTGCTGCAGCTTCCTTCGTGAGCTGCACGAGCTCAGGTCTACTACCGGCCTTCGAGCGACGACCAGGAGCCCAGATCCGAGCTCCATTCCCCATGTAGCATCCTCCATCGCCCCCTCTGATCTTCTTCTCTGTTTTTCTTCACTTTTTTCCAATTTTATTCGCCACCTCTGTGCATCTTCACCCCCTTCTGACCATCCTCCGAGCTCCGCCTCAGAGTTGGCATCTTCGCTCCCACCTCCATTCGCTCAGACGACGCTCTGCACTTCACTCTGACGAGAGCTCCGCCACCTTGGTGGAGCAGTGATTTAACCGAAATTCAAGGGGTCTAATTATCTCACACAAGGCAGAGACAACCGTGTCCCTGCGGCGACTCTCAGTGAATCCCGATTAAGATCAACAATGAACCCACAATCAAATATCAAACAATGACAAACAATGTGGAGTCAAATTTATTTTTAACTCTACATAAAAGATGTATAGGTGCAAGTATGTAGAGAGTTCGAACACAGGGAGCAAGGCAGGATAGATCAACAAGTGTGTGTGTGTGTGTGAGTGAGTGTGTGTGTGTGAATGTGATGTATAGTCTACACTTATGCAAATGCAAATGTTTTTGTGGGTTTTTTATTTTAATTAATTTTTTTGTTTTTTTTTTAATTTTGTATTTTGATTTTTTTTAATTTTCTATTTTTTTATTTTCTTTTTATATTTTATATTTTTTAATTTTCTTTTTTCAATATTGGAATATATATACAATATAAGAAAGGAGGTGCTAGGCTATTTATAAAAATAGGGAAAAATAGTCAAAAATTAGGAAATAAAATATTTTTGGTCTTTTTATAAATTTTTACTATTTTTATGATTTTTGGGTGTTTTTCAAAATATTTTGGTATTTTTTAAAAACTAAAATAAAGGAAAACAATGAATTAAGGTTTGGCCGAAATGAAAATGGGAAGGAAAAATATCAAACAGCCACAAAATTTTCCCAAACTAATTTAAAATAAAGGTAATAAAATAGGAAACCCACAGAACCTGAGTTTGTATTTTTTTATTTTTCTAAAATTTTCTAGAATTTTTTGAAGTTTTTGGGTACTTTCTACTTTTTAAGGTTTTTGTTTTGAATTTTTTAGTGGTTTTTTATTGACACTAAAATAGGCTAAAATACACAATAGGTAATTTTTTTTTGGAATTTTTCAACGTATTTTGCTAATTTTTATGGATTTTATAAGATAGACAGTACTGAAAATGCATGTTTTTAATTTTTTATAAATATGAGAATGCAACAAAAATGAAAAATAAAAATATGACATGAAAGTGCAAGTTAACAGGAGCTTAAGTTAAATTTTTGGGAATTTTTCGAATTAAAATGATGGTCCAAATAAATAAGACAAGCACATAAAAATACTAAGTCTAGCAGGGGTATAAGTGCAAAAATACAAATATCCAGAGGCACGGTTGCAATTTTTACACAAAATTTATAACTAGATATTGCATTTAATGGACCAACTGTAAAATACAAGACCCCCAGGTGTATGCTTGCAAAATGTCCACCAGGGCGCATGACTAGCACGCGCTTGGGAAGGACCTTTCTGTGATATCAAAAATACCCGAGGGTTAACTAGCATTTTTTCCAAAATTCTACACTTAATACAAAAATCCCTGGACTAAAGTGAAATACATAAACCCTGGGGGGGTCCTGTGCAAAATGCCCTCACCTCACATGTACCGGTCACGTGAGGTGACGTGGCCAGGACCTACTTGCAAATACTGAAAGTTCAAGGGCCTACTTATAAATATTACAAACTATTTTAAACTACCAATGAAAGTTTCTGGACTAAAAGAAAATTACAAAAAGACGTGGGGTGAATAATGCAAAATGCCCCTAAGCGCGTGATCCAACGGTCGTGGCTTCTTCACTTGACACGTGGCGACAATCTGACGGTCGATGGCGCTTCGCTTCGACGTCTGAGATTAGATCTCAGATCGAGATCTGACAGTGTGCAAGCGTTGAGGATCTGACGATCGACGAGCGATCTGGGGCTCTGCCTCGATCCAACGGTGCTGAAGGCCAGAGCAAGAACCACAGAGGAACGCCGGCGAGGCGAGTTTCTCCACGCTCCTGCTCCTTCTCCGGCGACCTTCTGAACTTCAAAATAAGGCTGGAGCCTCCCCGAGGTCTGGGCTATCTCCCAGGGGTTTCAAAAGACTTTAGCGGTGGCCGGGGCTCGCGGAGGAGGACGGCGGAGCTGTGGAGCTCCGCTGGGCTCCGGCGAACTTCAAAAACGCTCCTGGGCTCGAGTCAAATTCCGTTGACCTGCAAAAATGCATGAGAGGACCCAGGGTAAAGTGCCTGGGTCCCGCGGTGGCGAAAAGGTGGCGCGAATCGACGGGACAGAGTTCGACCGGAGGAGCGCTTCGGCAAGGTGATTGAATTGGGTGAGTTACTCGATGGAATTGGAAGATTTTTGAGGGCTTTTAAACCTAAGGGTACGGGAAAGAAAATGCAGGAAAAATAACAAGAAATAAGGCTGCCTCGACGGTGGAGATCGGAGGGATGTACCTCGATGCCGACGATGGTGGCGGAGGTGATTGGAGCCACCTCAGGCTTCGCTCGACCGGCCTAAGACGCTCCGAGGATAGCTGTCACCTTCCTGGAGGGCTCGGGCACAAGAAAAGAGAGCTAAACCTAGAATGAGGGGTTCGAATTTCAAATCGAAGTTGGGTGTAAAATATATGAGGTTTGACTCGATGACTGGAGCGCTCCAAAGAACGAGGAACAACGCCTTGCGAAGCGATCCAAAGCCCTAGGTTTATCTTGGGCGTGAATCACTGAAAATCGAGGAGCAAAATGCCTAAGAAGTCGATGCGAAAGAGTGGAAGGCTCGACCTCGATAAATGATTGAAAAGGAGTCAAAACATAGTCTGACAGAAGCTACAGGGGGCGGGTCAGAGAGTTGACCCGAGGTCAACTCTCCAGACCCCCTGGTTGGTCCACGTGGACCAACCAGGAAAAACCCCTGGAAAAATGATTAAAAATTCATTTAAAAATACAAAAAGGACGAATTAAATTTTGGTTATTAAATAAAAAATATTTATTATTTTATAAATTATTTTATTCTGATTTTTAATTTTTTTATGAAATATATTTTTACAAGTTTACTTTTATACCCTTTATAGGTATAATATCTATATATTTTATTCTTTTATTTTTATTTTGTGATTTAAATTTATTTATTTTAATTTAGTATTTTATAAAATTACAAAATACTTTTTTACACTTAATTACATTTTTATTTTATTTTTCTGAATTGTTTTGTGTATTTAATAAAATATAAGTATAGTTTATGCAGGTATGTATATAGGTATAATACCTATGTATGAAATATATAAGTATTTTCTTTTGAGTTTTATTTAGGTTTTTATTCTGATTTCAATGTACACATATATTATAAGTAATATTTTCAAAATTATAAAATATAAAATTATAAAAATAATAAATCAAATATTTTAATATATACAAGTATACAATGAGGGTCTAAAACTCAACTTTCAAATTGTAGCTCCGCCGAATGCAAAACCACTGCCATTAAATAGCTTATTTTTAACTATATACAATTAAAGGTGAGTTTTCTGCATTTGGAGTTTTCATCTGTGAGATAGAGGTCTGGGAAGTTGGGATTTTGGATTTTTATTTAGACCATAACTTTTTATCTGTACATTATTTTTGAGTGAAATCAATTTTGTATTTTTCTTTATTTTATTATCTACGTCTTTCATGTACAAAATTTATTTATTTGATGTATAAAAAGTGGAACCAAAAATAGGTCCCAAAATGAATAAAGAATGGATGAAATGAAAGGAATTTTTATTGTATTCTGGCCCTTATCTCCCCCTACTTTATTCCTTGTCGACCTATTCATCAAGATGCCTAGGTCTCGGGGTTTCGGGTCATAAAATATTTACAATATTTTATTCTTTTTCTTTTCTTTTATTTATTCTATAATTTTGGCTTTAATTACAGTATTTTATACGCTAATTACATGCACATGCATGAATGCTAAGATGTTGTTTTTAATAGTATTTACATGCATTTGCTAGAGTTTTTGAGGCCAAAATGATAGAATAAAGATGATGAAATGTGGATTCATCATCCCCCTATACTTTACCTTTGCTAGTCCCAAGCAAACACTTATGCAATAAGTGCAGAAAAGAAAACAAAGAAAAGAAAAAGAAGACATTTGGATTAAACTTGATTGTCAAACTTGTCTTCACAAAATCAAAGTTTGGAGCTTAAGTCGGACCTTTGGAATTTTAGTGCGGGCGGAACCTTAATGAGAACCAAATTTGAAATCCAATAGTCCCTGAGAATCCCAAAACTCTGTCCAAGTCTCCTCAATAGCGAGGTCAGAAATATTTCAATTCATACGCAAACGCTTACGACTATGAGTCTGACTCGTACAGTGTAAGTGATGGTGGCTCTCCCCAACTAGAATGGCAAAGAAACTGACTTCTCTAGTACGACAACCCAATGATTCCCAATCCGGTAACTCCATCCTCGAGGAGCGGGGTATTCCCTTCTAAGTTCAAGTGGCAACCAACTCAAGAGGAGGGGGTGAAGAGAAGAATGGACGGTAGCCAGTGTAGCTACCTATCCTAGGATTTAAGACCAGTGTAGTCAAGTCATCCAGCTGCAGGCTCACATATTTGACTTTGAAGCTCAAGCTTTCTTATTGGCTTTACAACATTTGTACATACTTTACAGGAATTTTATTTTTGCACAGGCCTGAACACTTTTTTTTAATACTATTCATAGCAACATTTACATAAGGAGTTTTTCCTCTTGAGCCAGTAGACTATCCCTCTTTTGAAGCTTTATTGCAACCCACAGTCTCCTGTCTTTAGACTTCCTCATCACTAGACGGGTTGGGATGCACTTCCCTCCCTAAAGGAGAACAAGTGTTTCCACTTGTGTGCGTCTCATACCGGCAAATCCAATCCCCTCACCACTCCAACTGAGTTGAGCCATGTGAAAGGTGCAGATGTCCAATTTAGGTCATTATCAACAGGAGTCGTGTGCGTGCTCTGAAACACTCTACTTAGGCAGTCAAGAATCCATTGAACCAAGTCCCGTAATCCTCAAAGAATTAAGTCAACTAGACCTGAAGTACCTCAAACCCAGTTCCTATAAGGTTCCTGTTATTAGGTAGATTTTAAGGTCCAATCAAGCTCCAATCTTCAGATTTAACTTAGACTCGTTCAACTATCAAACTCAATCCGAAAAATGCTCATGCTATGTAGATGATATGCAGAAAATATTTTTGTGATGCAATTTTCAAAGACTTTGAACTTTTTATGGATTTTTGAAAAGATGATGATGCTGCATATGCATTTTTTTGGTATTTTTCAAAAAGATTTTTCAAATGTTTTTGGATTTTAATTTTGAAAATGATTTTGGGATTTTTCAAAACAAAAAGGTTTTGGCTAAAAACTAGGTGAGAAATATGTACACGGGAGTGCTTCTTATATATACAAGAAGTGGATTTTAAGAGTTTACAGGGTAAGTGGTCAATTTTATAAGTATATATATAGTGGATTTTGGTGTGATGTATGTATTCCTCAAACTTATTTGACACAAGTTTTTCAAACAATTTTCGAAAACTATAGTCCAAAATAATTTTTTTACAAACATTTTACAAACATGTACACACATTTGAAAATCATTTTGCAAAGGTTTTCAAAACAGTATATATAGATTTTTTCAAAATATTTTTGCAACCATTTTTCAAACCATTTGCAAATCATTTTTCGAACCTTTTATTTCACACAAAGAAAATAAATTTTACAAACCACACATTTTTACAAAGGTTGAAAACATGTAACAAATCGTTTTCAAAATAGTTTTCAAAAGATTTTCACAAAGATTTTCATTCACCTGATTTACTAATCAGTAAGTACAAAAAGAATTTGAGGAATAATCACATCTTTTTATTAAGGTTTTTAATGAATTTTAACGAATTGTTAGCCATATTATTAGTGAAAATACGAAAGTACGAGTTATGGCTAAAGTATATACGTAGTATATACGACCCCCTATACTTAGCTTGAGCTATGTCCTCATAGATCGGAGAGAAAAGAGAAGACATAACTCGTACTAAGTATAGGCAAGTCTAAAGAATAAATAAATGAAGGAATGAATGAATGAGAAGTTGACCGTCCCCCTATACTTAGGATCAAATAATCCTAAGTATAGCAGACTGTACACAACGCAGGGAGGGTCAAGAGTGGGAATGAACAGATCATACTCAGATTGTCTCCCCTATACTTAGGGTAAAATATCCCTAAGTATAGACAAGAAGAAGAGACAATGGAGAGGATCGAAAGGAATAGAACAACTCGGGGTGCACACCCCCCTATACTTAGGACAAAGTACGGCCTAAGTATGGAAAACTGTCTACAAGGGCGGTACCTTTTTGGTAGATAAAGAAAATAGAGAAGGAAAAGAAGAAAAGAAGAAAAGAAGAAAAAGATCTGAAGATGGAAGGAGAGAATGATATAGACAGATGAATCTATACAACAGAAGATGGAATTGATCACCATGTATGAGATGCAAGTGATATGAGTCAAAGAACACATCTCATACCAGAAGAATAGGGGCAACATCAATGGTCGGCGGATCATGATCTAGATATAGTTTCAGGCGTTGATCATTGACACGGAAGGTGGATGAAGATGACGGTTTGGATATATCAATACTGCAAATGTACCTTCCTGACCACATAGGGACCTTTCCACTTGCTCTGTAATTTCCCTGGAAATAATTTCAGCCTGGAATCGAACAACCATACGCGTTGATTTGGTTCAAACTGTTTATGGCTGATATAGGAATCATGCCATGTCTTCACTTTTTCTTTGTAATGTAGACTGCTAGAAAAGGTTGTATCTCTCAATTCCTCCAGGGCTGCCAACTCTGCTCTCCTCTGTTCTCCTATACTCTCTGGATCCAATAATAGCTTAGTTACTGCCCAAAGTGACTTGTGCTTTATTTCCACAGGAAGATGGCACTGCTTGCCATAGACGAGACGAAAGGGAGATGTCCCCAATGGATTCTTGAAAGATGTCCAATAGGCCCACAAGACCGAGTCCAAAAGCTGTGACCAATCCTTTCGGTCTGGGCGGACAACCTTCTGTAAGATAGTTTTTATCTCCCGGTTCGATACTTCGGCAAGACCATTAGTCTGAGGGTGATACGGTGTGGCAACCCGATGGTCAATGCCGAACTCGTCTACAAGGGCCTTGACCTTGTCATTGATGAAGTGAGACCCCCCGTCTGAAATCAAGACTCTAGGTATCCCGAACCGTGAAATGACATTTTTCCTCAAAAATTTACACACGGTTTTAGCATTTGCCGCTCGAGCGGGGATGGCCTCAACCCATCGGCTGACATAATCTACAGCGAGCAAAATGTGCTCGAATCCCCGACTCTTAGGAAATGAGCCCATGAAATCAATCCCCCATGCATCAAAAACCTCACAAAAGTGATTGGGTTGCATGGGCATCATGTCTCTCTGTCCGCAGGTTTCCATCTTCTGACAGTCTCACGAACTCATCCGAATCCTTGAAGAGAGTAGGCCACCAAAGGCCGGATTGAAGCACCTTTTGTGATGTCCTTTTCCCAGAATGATGTCCTCCTGCCTCAAGCTTGTGGCAGTATGTGAGGACGCTATGCTGCTATTCTTGAGGAATGCACCTCCTCCAGATGTTGTTCCCTCCTTAATGATAAAGGACGGGATCCTCCCAATAGTAAATCTTGGCCTTCGCCACGAAGGTCTCGAGCTTCTGCCTGGGCCAACCCTGTGGGACTGTCTTAGCAACAAGATAGTTCACAATGTCGGCGTACCATGGGAGCGAGGTGATAGCCAAGATCGCCTCATCTGGAAATGTCTCTATGATAGGTGCGCTGGGCTCAGATTCCTCAAGGTTCTCCAATCGGGAGAGATGATCCGCCACCACATTCTTAACTCCAGGCTTATCCTTAATCTCATTATCAAATTCCTGGAGCAGAAGGATCCATTTGGTAAGGCGTGCTTTGGCATCCTTCTTGGCCATTAAGTACCGGATGACGGTGTGATCTGTGTAAATTGTCACTCTAGATCCGAGAATATAAGATCTATACTTATCCAAAGCAAAGACTACGGCCAGCATCTCTTTCTCTGTCACAGTATAATTCCGCTGAGCGGCATTCAAAATCCGGCTGGCATAGTGAATGGCAAACGGCAATCTATCCCTCCTCTGTCCTAGTACAGCCCCAACGGCAAAATCCGAAGCATCCGTCATGATCTCGAATGGAAGAGACCAATTGGGTGGCTGAAGGACAGGAGCCGAAACAACCATACTCTTGAGAGTATCAAAAGATGCAAGACACTTATCATTGACAATGAACTTGATGTCTTTCGTCAGCAGATCAGCAAGCGATCGGGCAATCCGGCTGAAGTCCTGAATAAACCGTCGGTAGAAACCGACATGCCCTAGAAAAGACCATAATTGACGCAGGTTGGACGGTGGATTGAGTTTTCTAATTATATCCACCTTGGCCGGATCGACCTCCATGCCCCTGTTGGAGACGATATGACCAAGGACCGTCCCTTGAGTCACCATGAAGTGACTCTTGTCCCAAGACAAGAGAAGATTGACCTCTATGCAGCGCTGAAGCACACGGTCTAGGCAGTCAAGACAAGCATCGAACCCGTCGCCATAGACCGAGAAGTCATCCATGAAGACCTCTAAACATTCACCCACCATGTCCGAGAAAATGGACAACATGCACCTTTGGAATGTCGTCGGGGCGTTACATAGACCAAAGGGCATCCATCTGAAAGCATAAGTCCAAACGGACAGGTGAATGTCATTTTCTCCTGGTCTTCAGGTGCAATGGCCACTTAATTATATCCGGAGTACCCATCAAGAAAGCAGTAATGACTCTTCCCAGCAAGCCTCTTGATAATCTGATCAATGAATGGCAGTGGGAAATGATCCTTCTTGGTGGCCTCATTCAATCGCCTGTAGTCCACACAGACCCTCCAAGAAGTGGGTACTCGGGTAGCGATCTCCTCTTTAGACTCACTCACAACTGTAGTGATACCCGTCTTTTTGGGCACCACATGTAACGGACTAACCCATTTGGAGTCGGATATGGGGTAGATAAAATCGACGCTCCACCACTTTGATATTTCTTTCATGACCACATCTCGAAGATTCGGGTTCAGCCGTCGCTGGAACTCACGCCATGGCCTAGCGTCATCATCAAGATAAATGTGGTGGGAGCACAGAGCCGGACTAATCCCCTGGAGATCAGCTATACTACATCCTATCACCTTGCGGTTTCTTTCAAGAACCTCCATCAGATGAGATTCTTGCTCTCCAGTCAAACCTACTGAGATAATGACTGGGTGCATATCTGGCTCACCCGCAAGGAATCTGTACTTCAGCGACTGCGGCAAAGGCTTCAATTCTGGATAACTGGGAGGTGGCAGATCTGGCTTTTGATATGTCTGTGTGAAGGCGACCAGGTCTGTATGTGAGAACTCTCGCTCTGCATGAATACCTGATGAAGGGAGCCATGCTGAATCATCAATAGACTGTACTAGCTCGCACTCTGTCATGGCTGTTGGCTCAGAAGGAATCAGACAAGGCAAATAATCATCAAAATCATCCCAATCAATGTCTGAATCCGAGGGATCTGAACTAGAAGAACACGATTGAAAATCATCAGCACCACTCGTCCCAACACTGTCAGCCTCAACGGTATCCTCATCCAAGGTTGTGCTCTACAGGCTCTCGACTGCCATAAGCTTTAAATATGGTGAATCTGTAGGTAGGGCGAGGGTCTGTGCTACGGGATCTGTCCAATTGGATTCATCATCTGTCATCACAAAATCACACTCCTGGTGGATGTCTAGCTCTTCCTCTGTCATCTGCGCAGCTTCGTTGGACTGCTCCGAGCATTCTATTTCTCTGGCTCTGGTTTCCTCGATCGTCTCTATTTGTATGGTTTCGCCCTCTACGCGAAAACATACCTTCCCGCTATCATGTATCATGATCGTTCACCGCCTTGGATGTGGTCAAGAATGAGCGTCAAAGTATGATGGGGGCATCGGTTACTGACTCAGGGATCTCCATGTCCAACACAACGAAGTCCACGGGGAATTTCAGGCCCTGAATGGTACCGACCACGTCTCTCAATAACCCCTTCGGCCTCTTAGTCGGCCTGTCAGCAAACTGAAGGACTGTCCTGCTCCTAAGAAGAGGACCAAACTCGAATCGGTCGAGTAAGGCTGCCGGAAGAAGGTTAATCGAAGAGCCGCTGTCTAACAGAGTACGATCAAACTACTGCTCCTGAATCTCGCATCGGACATAGGGAGCTCCTGCATCCGGTCTCTTGGCTGGCAGTTTGTTCTGAATGGTGCAGCAAGTAGAATGAGTGAGCACATAGATTTCATCTCTGTGGTTCCTCCTCTTCCTGCGAATTGTAGTCTTCTCTTTCTAGTTCTTTTTGAAGAGGGGGATGTGCTCAAGTGCTTCCTGTAGAGTCAGCTGAATGTGGAATCTGTCTATCATCTGGTTGCTGAACTCTACCTGTTGGTCCTTTTTAGGATTTTCTCTTTTGTTCCCCTTCGTCCGGCGGAGTGCTTCAGGGAAGGGGATAGTAGGGGCCTCCGCAGATGGAGGGCTAGGATGAGGTTCCTGTGCTTGTGAAGGAATGGAATCCATACCATGATCATCATTCAACACATATGGATCTGAAATTTGAACAGAAACCTTTCCTTTATTCATATTTTTTCCTCTTTTTGTTTTTACCACAGTCCATAGATAGAAAAGGTGGTAACACCACAGAAGGAAGCTCAACAAAAGTAGATGTGGTGGCCTCAGTACCACCACCGGCACCTGTCTTCGCAGCATCAGCACCGCGCTCTGGTTCTGCATCCAAAATGGTGGCATCAGCACCACAGCCTGCATCTGGTATCACGACGGCCTCAGTACCATAGTCTGGATCTCCATCATTGGCGGCATCAGCACCACCATCTTCATCATCAACAGCAGCATCAGCACCGCTACTCTGCTCATCTGGCGTTCCTGGTTCTGCTTGTGGTTGTCACTCAGATGAGGCACCGCCGGCTGGTATCCTACCGCTCCTAGTAGTCACAAAATCAGCATCATACAAAGAAGAAGACATGTCACTCAAATAATCACTAGGAGAGGTATCCTCTGTAAACTCTACATGCTCAGACTTCCTTTTCATATTGTTCGGAATTGATTTAATCTGAGCTGGTATGGCGGCCTTACCCTTGATGATATCCCTCATCTCTTGTCGGAACTCATCCATTTCCTGCCGGAAGGATGCTCGTTATTCAGAGAGCAAGCGGGCAAGATCATCTAAAGCTGGGTTCTCAAAAGCGGGGGCCTGAGAATCGGATGTGTTTCCCTGCTGGAAATGAGGTTGTTGCTATTGCTGGTGAGGATAGTGCTGGGGAGGATGGGAATATGATTGTTGAGGCTGCTGATGCTGCCTCCACTGATGTTCCTGATAGGCGGGACGAGGACCATGCTGGTATTGTGGTTGGTGGGCATACTGGGGATGTTGCTGATGTGGCTGGCTATTCTGCTGTCCTTGAACCGGAGACTGCTGCTGAGATGAGGTGCCACCGTTGCCCCAATGGAATCCGGGGTGATCGCGACGAATCCCGGGCTGTGGGTACCGATCGTACCAAATCCCATTGACTTCCATCAATGGCTCCTGCTCGAAGGATGGTGGAGGTAGAACTGCCAGTGGCTGCTCCGGCTGATAGACCACCATCTGAGTGTCCTGAGATGGTGGTGGCAGTGATGGGTAATACTGTAGCTGCTGGACCGGCTCTGCCTGAATGTGGTTGACCCGGCGGTACGAGGTAAAGGGTTGGGATGAGCTACTACTGCCGGCATCAGCTCGTGACCTGGAAGGCTGCTGGGATGAAATTTGTGCCTCATGTATACAAAGAATCTGCGTCTTCAGGTCACTCATGGTCTTGGCAATCTGGTTCATCTGGGCCATGCCTTGCATCTTCTTCTTCTCGAGGATCTCGAGACAATCCAACTTCTCACTGATGATGCCCATGTCGGTTGCGGCTGATTCGGCTTGGGCTGCAGTTGCCGACGGATTGTGAGGACCGGCATCGATGAGGGCGATCCTCTGGAATGATCCCGCTCCTTGTGGGGGCTTCTGTTGCGTGTAGACGCGGGCTTGGGCCATAACAGTTGAGTTTTTTACCATCCCTTCATAGATGGCCCAAACATCGTCTTCACCCTTGGAAAAGTAGGACCCACCACAAGAGGCGTTAACAAGCCCCTACAGCTCCGATGTCAGCCACAGAAGAAACTATGAACTAGATTGGGCTTGGATATATTGTGATATGGACACTGATCGATGATCTCTCTGAATCGATCCCAAACTTCATGAAACTGTTCATTAGGGATCATGACGAAATTGTTGATCATAGCTCTAGTTGCGTTCGTCCGGCCGAGAGGGTAATACTTCTTCAAGTATGCGGTTCGGAGATCTGCCCAAGTTTTGATGAGCCTCCCCAAATGTTTGAGCCAGTATGCGGCTCTGTCAACCAAAGAGAAGGGGAAGGCTATCATCTTGATAGTATCCTCGGTCATCAGCCTGTCATGAATGGTACTGCAGATCATTTTGAATTCTTGTAAGTGGAGGTGTGGCTCTTCGGTCGGCAGCCCATGGAATTTGGGCAGAAGCTGAATAGTGTGGGGTCGAAGCTCGAAATCTCCATGGATGGGAGGGAGTCGGATCCACCTATGTGTGAGGGAGGCTGCTGGATTGTGCAATTCTCGCATGATGGTCTGCGGCGGCCTCTCCTGGTTGCGTTCTCCTCCATCGTTCTCTACAACTGGTATGTCACCTCCACCGCCACCGCCCCCAGGTCGGTTCTCTCGCATCTGTGCGATCTCTCTCATGAGGTCACCCATGAAGACTCCCTAGTCCCGAATCTGCCTCTACATGGTCTCCAGGGATGCTAGAAGTGAATTGTTGATGGCGGCTTGATCAAATAAGAATGGAGGTTGCTCATGGTCATCTGGATGCTCTCCTCTGTCAGCCATGTCTGGATTCTCTGAAAAAGCAAAAGAACCCATCTCAGGTACCGTCAAATGCTCTGAGCTCTGTGATGCACTAAATTCTGAAATTCTTGGACTGATGGAAGGAGAATGGGAAGGGTGGTCGAGGGGGAACATGGTGGAAGTGAACTCAGGCTCAGAGAGTGGGTCTGGACTCTCCGAGGTCGTCCTAGATGAATGGGGAGGAGTGCTAGATAGCGGTGCCGACAAAGTTGGTCTAAGAGACCTCCTTCCCATCATCGTGATTATTGATAAGAGCAAGGTCGAGGAATGAAGAAGAAAGAAGGGAGAAGCAAAATTGCGCACAAGCGTGCACTGTTTTTTATCTTGGCCTAAATGCGACTAGCAATCAAACACAAAACAGGGGAGTTCACCAAGTCAACACATGAAGCCGTGAAGGTTCGGCTTTTATCTTTGTAGTTTTTAGCTTGTTTTCAGGAATTAATCTTTCAACGAGTCCTTAGAGCGTTACACCTATAGGAGAGAGAGTACTGCCGAAAAAGTATTTTAGTACTTGTCCTCCTCCTGTGTAACCTGTAGCTTGCGCTTTTTAAGGTCCTTGTAACCCTTCCTGGATCCCTACTCAGCCAAAGAAGAAGAGGGAGGAAGCCGATAGGCGAAACTGATACTTCGGATCTCGCTCGCAACAGAATCACCTGTGAGCGTGCAAGATCCTACTTGGACGCTGACGGTGAAACAGACACGCCCTTGAAGGTGTGGGCTATGCTCGGTACTTCAGACATGGTCGACGCTCACACAATAGTGAGTCACCAATGTTGACCAAACCCTACTCGCCTACGTACGATAGTAGCACCAATACTTTAGAAATCCAGGCGATACACAAGGCAGCCACAAGCTGGATTTTTGGCTCTAATCCTTACGAAGCACTCTGCTCACTTGGAAGGAGACCTTCCCATGCAACCTGAAGACAAGTGAGGGTGTTACTCTTCCCAATCAATGAATCCAATTACCAATTTTATTTTTGGTCAAGTTTTCTTAGCAGTCCCTTTTTTATTTTTTTGGTGTTATCGCTTCTTTTGAGTTGATTCAAACAAGCGCCTAATGTTTTTGTTTTTTCTTTGATTCCTACTTTGTCCAAAAACAGAGGGAGAAAAGAGTCGGAAAAGCCGTGCAAGTCGGCACCAAGATGGAAATCTCATCTTTGTGCCTAAATGGTGAATGCAAAGATAGAATGACTTACAGTGCCTCCAGCTCTCTCCATGCGGGATGCAAAGCAGAAATTTTTAAATCTAAACTACATGCCAATATGCAAGCGAAAATCGTCCTAAGCAGGCAATTGCTACATGAAGAACCACAAGTTGACCACCAATCTCCAATCCTAAAGTCCGGTCTAGGCTCACCCCTCCTCCTCTCGACACATCGAGTTCAGGAGAAGCGCTTGGCGGGATGAGCTCGCGGCGCGACGGATCAAAGACGATGATTAACTGTTTAATTAAACTAAGTCCAAATATGATCTATAGGTACATGCAATGGTTATTAGGATTTTTGGACCTAATCTAATCGATCAAGCAAAAACCTAGAACTAAGGGCTCAATCCACAAAAGAAAAGAAAAAGAAAATCAAAACCGACAAATGACAGCGATAAACTCGATGAAATCCGCGGTGAGCCCCCAGGTGAACAAACACCTGGAAGTTAGGCTCGAAGTGTCCTGAGTGTCCGAGTGTCCCTGTATTATTACAAATTAATAAATCTCTCTCTCTCACAAAAATAACAGACAACTAATCTAACACTCTCTCTCACTCCTCCTGCTCTCTCCTGTCGGCTGGGCTAAGAAAGCTGACTCCGCTTCCCAAGGCTGCACCGGATCACCTAGGTGATCCTCCTCGCTCCACGGTCCCTCGCAAGAAGACAAGAAAAGAGATTAGAAAGCTCACAGATAAATATCAAAACTAGAGAGATAAAATGAAGCAATAATGGAGACAAACAAACACAACCAATCAAGAATGTAATCTATTCGTTGTTGCTCCCCGACAACGGCGCCATTTGATTTAACCGAAATTCAAGGGGTCTAATTATCTCACACAAGGCGGAGACAACCATGTCGCTGCGGTGACCCTCAGTGAATCCCGATTAAGATCAACAATGAACCCACAATCAAATATCAAACAATGACAAACAATGTGGAGTCAAATTTATTTTAACTCTACATAAAAGATGTATAGGTGCAAGTACGTAGAGAGTTCGAACACAGGGAGCAAGGCAGGATAGATCAACAAGTGTGTGTGTGTGTGTGTGTGTGTGAATGTGATGTATTGTCTACACTTATGCAAATGCAAATGTTTTTGTGGGTTTTGTAATTTTTAATTAATTTTTTACTTTTATTTTTTTAATTTTGTATTTTGATTTTTTTTATTTTCTAATTTTTTTAATTTTCTTTTTATATTTTATATATTTTTTTAATTTTCTTTTTCAATATTGGAATATATACAATATAAGAAAGGAGGTGCTAGGCTATTTATAAAAATAAGGGAAATAGTCAAAAATTAGGAAATAAAATATTTTTGGTCTTTTTATAATTTTTTACTGTTTTTATGATTTTTGGGTGTTTTTCAAAATATTTTTGGTATTTTTTAAAAACTCAAATAAAGGAAAACAGTGAATTAAGGTTCTGGCCGAAATGAAAATGGAAGGAAAAATATCAAACAGTTGCAAAATTTTCCCAAACTAATTTTAAAATAAAGATAATAAAATAAGGAACCTACAGAACCTGAGTTTGTATTTTTTTATTTTTCTAGAATTTTCTAGAATTTTTTGAAGTTTTTGGGTACTTTCTATTTTTTAAGGTTTTTGTTTTGAATTTTTTAGTGATTTTTGGACTGACACTAAAATAGGCTAAAATACACAATAGATAATTTTTTTGGATTTTTTAAAGGTATTTTGCTAATTTTTATGGATTTTCTAAGTTAGACAGTACTGAAAATGCATGTTTTTTATTTTTAATAAATATGAGAATGCAACAAAAATGAAAAATAAAAATATGGCGTGAAAGTGCAAGTTAACAGGAGCTTAAGTTAAATTTTTTGGGAATTTTTCGAATTAAAATGATGCTCCAAATAAATAAGACAAGCACACAAAAATACTAAGCCTAGCAGGGGTATAAATGCAAAAATACAAACATCCAGGGGCACAGTTGCAATTTTTACACAAAATTATTCCTGGATATTGCATTTAATGGACCGCCTGTAAAATACAAGACCCGCAGGTGTATGCTGTTAGCAATGTGAGCCCGAGGCGAACCATTCCTACAATAAATGTTATTGTAATAGATGATTTATCAATAAAAGTTATTGATTTTGTTTCACTCCCTTTCTGATATTGAATGAATGAATGCACTATAAGGTCCCTCTGTACAATAAGGGTTATGTACCATGGCCAACTTAATAATCATACAGCTGTTGATTCAATGATTGAATCATAGAGGCTGATGCTTGGATGAATATCTAAGGAGTTAGATAGAGGACTCATCAAGCATCATCAATGATTAACAAGTAGTGATCTCCAGTCTGAGTGGGAGATGGCAATCCCATCTCATTAGACTGATATTTGATCGACCTCTTGATGCAGGTCCTCTGCATAGGAATATTGATTCGGAGGTATCAGATTAGTTGAGTCAATGAGTTGACTTAGCGGAGATCGAGATAACCAAAGACCTATGATGAATACTGTCACATCACAGGCAAACATCCTCTGACCAGAGATAGATATATTACTATATGTCTGAGCATGTACATTTGGCAGACCAATAGGTTGATGACCTAATCAAGGTCTATACACCGGCGAGCTGGTGTGCATGTAAGGGCATATGAGTAATATGATCTCTCAAACGGATCATACATGTTCACTTGTGAACCGGGAGACATGAGCTCACTCATGAGGTATTGGGATTGACCAAATTCCATGCATGGTCATCATGCTTTAGAAGCATGATATGAATTTGAAGGTAAGATATATGCTTTGTGAAAGCATATGATCTGTACCGTATCCCAAGGACCAAGATTGAGAAACTTAATGATCAGACTATGAAGATGACAGTGTAAAAGTGATCTTTATCTTCATGATGATCATGAGTCTTCCGGTATGCAGGATGTGCAGGTATTAGGAATACCTGAAGGGTGATTTGATCATAAACGATTGTATAACCATGACGCTTCCATTCCGAGGGAGTGATGAAACAGGTCTGGATTTTAGTGACTCCTCTCATTAGAGAAGTGACCTAATCTTAGTCCATGTATTGGACATTGATCTGAATGAGATTCAGATGCAATGAGAAGATTAGGATTACGGTCTTGATTTAATCAAGCATCTATGAGAGGTCCATGGGATCTGGATATGAGATGTGATCTCAATATCCAAGTCACTATACGTGGAACAATACAATCGCCCTGTCCTTATCTCCAAGTATCTGAGGAGAAATAGCATTGTTCTTAAATGGTTTAAGAGCAATTCCATAAGATCTAAGCAAAGAGAAGTTGATAATTAAATGTGATTTAATTATCATGATGTAAGAGAAATTATCCAATATAATTAAATGTGGTTTAATTATTATGGATATGAATAATGTGGATAGTAATATCCAATTAATCCTAGTATATTATAAATGTGATTTATAATGTATTAGAGAGAGTTAAATATAATTTATATTAGTAGATTAATTATTAATGTGTATTGGATACACATTGTCTAATTAATTGAAAATGTAAATTACATTTTGTTTTGGGTTGTGAATGTGATTCACAATATTCCAATGTCAAGATTGCAATATTCCCAAAATTAATTGAGAATTATTTTTTGGTGAATAAATTGTTGGAAAATAAGTTGAGAGAAAAACAAGGAGATATGCAATCCCATGGGAATCCATGGGATTACCCTCCCCATATGGGAAGAGGTGGCGGCACCAATTCCTTTATGGAATTGGTGGCCGTCCACTCCTCCCAATAGGGAAGGAGGCTCTCATTTGTTCTTTCACTCCTTATTTAGTTGGTTTAATTTGGTATTAATATATATTTGATTTATCAAATACATTTAATCAAAATTAAATCACAAGTTGTTGGCTTTTACCAACAACAATCTTGACCATTGGATTGTCATAAATCAATCTCAACCATTGATTTTATATGACACATGGATTGAGATCCATGGATCCCAAAATCCTATAAATAGAGAGGCACTCTTGGCTCTCTCTTTACATATGCTATTGTAGCAAATCTCTCTCTCTCTCTTTCTCTTATACTCGACAGTCCTCTCTCCCTCTTCCTCTTGGTGGCCGTCCACCCTAGTGGAGGGAATCGTCGTCGCCCTCGCCTTCGTGCTACCGCTTCGACGCTCTGCGGTTCTCCGTCTAGTTCGAGTGCTTCGCCCGCGAAGGAGACGTTCGATCTCGTGCGACGAGATCAGGAGCAACCGCGCTTGGATCAACTACTTGGATTGCGAGGACACCGCGGTTCATCCCCGCGCTCGCAAGCGATCTCTCCGACGATCGGACTTGAGACAGGAGGTCTCTTCTCTTAGAGACTCGATCAACCACGCTTCAAGAGGTATTGCATTATACTTGTTGTGGTTATAGATGAAACGATCCGAGAATGGTTCTCGGATCATGTGGTTTCATCGAATAAAATTTTTAAAATTCCGCTGCACCGAACAACTAGTACGACTAGTCGTTCTTCGTCGTATCCGATACGACGCTCACGCTTCCGTGATGCACTTGAGGATCTCTCCATATCCTTCAAGTGGTATCAGAGCCTTAGGTCGACGTTTTCGAATAGTGATTCGTTAACCAAGGACGACTTGGGTTCGCTAAGGTCGCGAAAGTTTTCATCGCATTTGATTTCGCAGATCTGTTTAGTAAATAAATTAGGCACTGTTTAAATTGTTTAAACATGAAATTTATACTTGGATTATTTTCCCCATTAAATAGGGAAACCATAGGATCTGAGTTTGCGTAAATCGGATTTCTTATGCTCGAGATATGGTCGTTTTAATGAACATGTATGCACTGTTGCGGGAACTGTGAATCTGAACGTGATTAAAATGTTAATTACTGTTTAGACTTGCCTCGAAATACGTGAAACATCATTAGGTTCTGTCCTAAATCAAATTAGCAAACTTTAGAAATTGACTTTGCTTAATTTGGATTTAATATGATTGAGATATGCTAATTTTAGTAAGTAGGGGTCACTGCTGAAATTGCTTTCCTAATCTAGAACCAAGTGATTGTCAATTAGTGAAATTAATTGTTAATTTCGTGAAATAATCTTGAAAAATATTTGCGAAATATTGAAACATGATTATTTTCCTAATTGACTTGGCCCCAACCAATTAGTTGATTAGATTTGATCTAAACCTTAATTGGAATTACAATCATCAAACTTCTTGCTTGAATAGGACTTGGGAATTTGCCTAGCAAATTTCCTTAAAATCAAAATTGTTTTGATTACTATATGGTATAATTTCGGTTGAAGAACCGATGATCATCTCAAGTACAAAATAATCAATTTGGCATTATCCTTTCCCGAGGCGGATATGGTGTCTAGTCGGGGATCGCTGGTCAGCGGGTTGCAACGTATGTGGTCCGCCCCACTCCCGTCGGTACTGGCCATGACAGCGGGTAGGGCCGGGATAATGTCCGAGGGATTATGATGTATTTTTCTAATTATTAAAATTCGAATTAATACGTACTTTGAGAATAATATCATATATGTATATTCAAGCATAAAATTAAGTTTGATTGATTAAATTGGATTGATAATTAATTTAATATGATTAAGTTAAATATATCCAATTGAGAATACTCTAATATGATTAGAGTTAATAATTCCCTTGGAAGAATTAATTATATGAATGAGATTCATAGTAATTAATTAAATTTGAATAAGAGATGGAGGATCACATAAGTGACATCCATGGTCTCCCGTCAAGGCGAAGGGTTTCGTCGCCAAATATTATATGTGGGAGACGCCTGTCCAAAGTGACAGCTCCCACATATGATCCGTTTGGATCGGGCTCGTCGCTTCTCGAAAGAGTAAGGACGTATGCGTAGTGACCCCAATATCGGGTCCTCATATTATTGGGGCGATATTAGATTGCGCATAGTGAGTTGTATTCCTATTGACGGTTGGTTCAATTAATGACGAGTCAACATCACCTCAGGGGTGGTGGGCTCGGGTATTAAAGACCGAATTGGGAAATGCAAGTTGGACTTGCAAGGCGGAATGTGTTCCCGCTTCTCTTTATCGGAGTCATAGGTTCTCATATTATTGGGATATGACAATGATAAAGAGGAGATCTCAGTTCTTGCTTGAGATATATTGGTAAGTATATCTCCTACTTTGAAAGTGAATAAGGGAATAAACTTTCATAGTTGACATAGCAAGATTAATTTGATTTAAAATACCTTAATCAAATAAAATTAAATTGAATATATGATTATATGTTCTGATATAGTGCATTCTCAATTTCAGAAAATGAAGGCCATGAACCCACTGAACAGGCTTCTGGAGGTCAACCAATTGACCGGACCAAATTACTCGGAGTGGATCCGTAATTTGGAGCTTGTGCTTTCGGCAGAGCGCATCAGTTATGTGCTCTCTGAAAACAAACTTGAAAACCCTAAATCTAAGGAAGACAAAGCATATAATGACAAGTATGATGAAGATCATATCTTGGCTAGGTGCTATATCTTGGGTTCTCTCTCCAATGTTCTTCAGAAGCAACATGTGGAGATGAGTACTTGCCAGGACATCATGCAGAATCTAAAGGATATGTTTGGTGACATTAACCGCACCCAGCGGTACAATGTTATGAAAGAACTCATTCGCTGCAAGATGCGGAAGGGACCTCGGTCCGCGAGCATGTACTCAAAATATTTGGGTACTTGTCAGAACTTGAGACTCTGGGGGCGACGATGGATGCAGACATGCAATCTGATTTCATTCTGCTGTCATTGCCCAAATCTTTCAATAACTTTGTGGTGTCATTCCACATGAATAAGCTGGAACTGACAAATGCTGGGCTTCTTGCTGCATTAAAGTCTGCAGAAGACGTAATAAAGAAAGATGGTCCCTCTGGCACTGCAATGGTTGCACAGGTCAGAGGGAAGCGCGGTCGGAAGCAAGGTTCTCGGAAGGGCCCGGCCCAGAAGAGAAAGAAGAAGGGACAAAGTGTTGCCTCATCTTCCAATGCATCCACTTTAATGGCGTCGAAGAAAACCGACGTTTGTCACCACTGCAAGAAGTCGGGGCACTGGAAGCGTAATTGCTCAGATTACCTGAAGTCGGTTAACAAAGGTAAAGCCCCAGCAGGTATGAAATCTACTCTTATCATTGAAACCAGCTTTCTCGTTGGACGAGAAGGAAGTTGGGTAGTTGATTCTGGTGCTTCTGTTCATGTATGCAATTTGTTGCATTTGTTTCAGGAAACTAGACAGCTTGAAGAAGGGGAGATAGTCATCCAGATGGGATATGATGCAAGTGTTGCAGCAGTCGCCGTCGGGACCTGCAGACTATCATTATCTAGTGGAAGAGTCCTAGTACTTAAAGAGTGTCTTTATGTACCTGAAGTCAGAAGGAATTTGATATCTGTATCTAAGCTAGTTAGAAGTGGATATTCATTCCTATTTTGTAATAAATTAGTCATAAATCATTATGATAAATATATTGCAGAGGGTATTTTGACTTCTGGAGGACTCTATGAATTGTGCATTAATGAGCATGTCATGAATGTTACAAACACTAATAAAAACCCTAAAAGATCCAGGAGTAATATAAATCATTCAAACATGATTTGGCATCAAAGGCTTGGTCATTTATCTGTTGATAGGATCAATAGATTGATAAAGGATGGACCTTTGGATTTCCTACAGGTTCAGCCTTTACCTACCTGTGAACATTGTATTCGAGGTAAAATGACCAGGATGCCTTTCCGTAACAAGGTTACAAGATGTGAAGGTATTATTGACTTAATACATACTGATGTATGCGGTCCCTTCAGTACCGCGACTCGAAATGGATATCGATATTATTTGACATTTATTGATGACCATTCGCGATACGGGTTTATCTTCCTATTACGTCATAAGTCTGAAACCTTTGAAAAGTTCAAAGAGTTCAAGGTTTTGGTTGAGAACCAAACCAATAGGAAGATTAAACGAATTCGATCTGATCGAGGTGGCGAGTACCTATCAGATGAATTTAAGGAATACCTTAAAGAGAATGGAATTATTTCCAATCTCACTCCTCCTGGAACTCCCCAACTTAATGGTGTTGCTGAAAGACGCAACAGAACCATCATGGATATGGTTCGTTCAATGATGAGCAAAGCACATTTACCACTTAGTTTCTGGGGATATGCAGTAGAGACTGCTATATATATCCTAAATAAGATTCCTAGCAAATCTGTACCTAAGACTCCTCATGAGCTATGGTATGGAACCAAACCTAGTGTTAATCACTTAAGGGTTTGGGGTTGCTTGGTCCATGCAAAGAATGTGGATGCAAGTAAGCTGGAATCTCGCTCTCGTGAGTGCTACTTCATTGGGTATGTTAAAGATGGTATTGGATACCAACTTTATGACCCTGAGACCCAAAAGGTTTTTGTCTCTAGAGATGTGAAATTTCTGGAGGATGATTTCCTTAAAGGTCAAGACAAAAGTGAAGTAGAGGAACTCATTGAGTCCCCTGAGGACTCTGAGCTTCCTGAACCAGAAACTGAAGAGATAAATAAAGATGAAACACCTATACCTCTTCGAAGGAGTTCGAGGGTGGTTGCACCACCTGAAAGGTATGGATTCCATGTGTCAGGTGAAACTGACAGTGATCCTACTTCATTTGATGAAGCACTCGCGGATCATGACATGGATAGATGGATGCTAGCAATGAAGTCAGAAATTGACTCCATGCATAAGAATGGTGTATGGACCCTAGAGGATCCACCTAAGGGGGTAAAACCCATTGGGTGCAAATGGATCTTCAAGAGAAAGAGGGGACCTTATGGGAAAGTAGAGACTTTCAAAGCACGGCTCGTAGCCAAGGGCTACACACAGAGAGAAGGCATCGACTACGATGAGACATTCTCTCCTGTGGCTATGCTTAAATCCATCAGGGCATTGCTAGCTATAGCTGCATATCTTGACTACGACATCTGGCAGATGGACGTCAAGACGGCTTTCCTCAATGGATACCTCGAGGAGGATATCTACATGGAGCAGCCCCAGGGCTTCATAACTGAGGATGGCAAAGTATGCAAGCTGAAGAAATCCATCTATGGGCTCAAGCAAGCTTCTCGTAGCTGGAACATCAGATTTGACGAAACCATAAAGAGTTATGATTTTGTGCAAAATCCTGATGAACCTTGTGTGTACAAGAAGCTTAGTGGGAGCGCCATTGTGTTCATCGTGCTTTATGTAGATGACATCCTTATCATTGGGAATGATACAGGGATGATGACCAGTGTGAAGATTTGGCTGTCCCATACCTTTGAGATGAAAGATCTTGGAGAAGCCTCTTACATCTTGGGTCTGAAGCTGTTCAGAAACCGAGAGAAGAGGATATTGGGATTGTCACAACAAGGATACATTAAGAAGATTCTTGAACGATTCCGTATGGATAGTTCCAAGAAAGGATTCCTACCCTTAAGACATTGTATCCACCTGTCTAAAGGAATGGCTCCTCAAACTGTTGAGGAAAAGAAGGCCATGGCTGAATGTCCTTATGCATCAGCCGTAGGAAGCTTAATGTATGCCATGATGTGTACTAGGCCAGATATCTGCCATGCAGTGGGAGTGGTAAGTCGTTACCAATCCTGCTATGGAGAACAACACTAGAATGCAGTAAAGAACATATTCAAATATCTAAGACGGACGCAAGATTACATCTTAGTCTATGGAGATGGTGATCTCCAAGTCTTGGGATATACAGATTCTGACTTCCAATCAGATATTGATGATCGAAACTCGACATCAGGGTTTGTGTTCCTGTTGAACGGTGGTGCTGTGAGCTGGAGAAGCAAGAAGCAGGACACTACGGCAGATTCAACAACAAAAGCCGAATACATTGCCGCATCGGATGCTGCAAAGGAGGCGGTGTGGTTGCGCAAGTTCGTCCAGGAGCTTGGCGTAGTTTCCTCTGATACTCCCATCCCGCTACTCTGTGATAACACGAGAGCCATTGCCCAGGCGAAGGAACCCAGATGGCATCAGAAGAGCAAGCACGTAGAAAGGAAATACCACATCATTCGGGAGATTCAAAAGCGTGGTGACATCATCATCACCAAGGTGGCCTCCGCCGACAACGTTGCTGATTCTCTTACCAAACCTCTGACACAGAAGGTTTTTGACCAGCATGTAATGAGTATGGGTTTAAGGCTTGTTCCTGAATGGTTCTGAGGGCTAGTGGGAGATTGTTAGCAATGTGAGCCCGAGGCGAACCATTCCTACAATAAATGTTATTGTAATAGATGATTTATCAATAAAAGTTATTGATTTTGTTTCACTCCCTTTCTGATATTGAATGAATGAATGCACTATAAGGTCCCTCTGTACAATAAGGGTTATGTACCATGGCCAACTTAATAATCATACAGCTGTTGATTCAATGATTGAATCATAGAGGCTGATGCTTGGATGAATATCTAAGGAGTTAGATAGAGGACTCATCAAGCATCATCAATGATTAACAAGTAGTGATCTCCAGTCTGAGTGGGAGATGGCAATCCCATCTCATTAGACTGATATCTGATCGACCTCTTGATGCAGGTCCTCTGCATAGGAATATTGATTCGGAGGTATCAGATTAGTTGAGTCAATGAGTTGACTTAGCGAGATCGAGATAACCAAAGACCTATGATGAATACTGTCACATCACAGGCAAACATCCTCTGACCAGAGACAGATATATTACTATATGTCTGAGTATGTACATTTGGCAGACCAATATGTTGATGACCTAATCAAGGTCTATACACCGGCGAGCTGGTGTGCATGTAAGGGCATATGAGTAATATGATCTCTCAAAGGGATCATACAGGTTCACTTGTGAACCGGGAGACATGAGCTCACTCATGAGGTATTGGGATTGACCAAATTCCATGCATGGTCATCATGCTTTAGAAGCATGATATGAATTTGAAGGTAAGATATATGCTTTGTGAAAGCATATGATCTGTACCATATCCCAAGGACCAAGATTGAGAAACTTAATGATCAGACTATGAAGATGACAGTGTAAAAGTGATCTTTATCTTCATGATGATCATGAGTCTTCCAGTATGCAGGATGTGCAGGTATTAGGAATACCTGAAGGGTGATTTGATCATAAACGATTGTATAACCATGACGCTTCCATTCCGAGGGAGTGATAAAACAGGTCTGGATTTTAGTGACTCCTCTCATTAGAGAAGTGACCTAATCTTAGTCCATGTATTGGACATTGATCTGAATGAGATTCAGATGCAATGAGAAGATTAGGATTACGGTCTTGATTTAATCAAGCATCTATGAGAGGTCCATGGGATCTGGATATGAGATGTGATCTCAATATCCAAGTCACTATACGTGGAACAATACAATCGCCATGTCCTTATCTCCAAGTATCTGAGGAGAAATAGCATTGTTCTTAAATGGTTTAAGAGCAATTCCATAAGATCTAAGCAAAGAGAAGTTGATAATTAAATGTGATTTAATTATCATGATGTATGAGAAATTATCCAATATAATTAAATGTGGTTTAATTATTATGGATATGAATAATGTGGATAGTAATATCCAATTATTCCTAATATATTATAAATGTGATTTATAATGTATTAGAGAGAGTTAAATATAATCTATTAGTAGATTAATTATTAATGTGTATTGGATACACATTGTCTAATTAATTGAAAATGTAAATTACATTTTGTTTTGGGTTGTGAATGTGATTCACAATATTCCAATGTCAAGATTGCAATATTCCCAAAATTAATTGAGAATTATTTTTTGGTGAATAAATTGTTGGAAAATAAGCTGAGAGAAAAACAAGGAGATATGCAATCCCATGGGAATCCATGGGATTGCCCTCCCCATATGGGAAGAGGTGGTGGCACCAATTCCTTTATGGAATTGGTGGCCGTCCACTCCTCCCAATAGGGAAGGAGGCTCTCATTTGTTCTTTCACTCCTTATTTAGTTGGTTTAATTTGGTATTAATATATATTTGATTTATCAAATATATTTAATCAAAATTAAATCACAAGTTTTGGCTTTTACCAACAACAATCTTGACCATTGGATTGTCATAAATCAATCTCAACCATTGATTTTATATGATACATGGATTGAGATCCATGGATCCCAAAACCCTATAAATAGAGAGGCACTCTTGGCTCTCTCTTTACACATGCTATTGTAGCAAATCTCTCTCTCTCTCTCTTTCTCTCATACTCTACAGCCCTCTCTCCCTCTTCCTCTTGGTGGTCGTCCACCCTAGTGGAGGGAATCGTCGTCGCCCTCGCCTTCGTGCTACCGCTTCGACGCTCTGCGGTTCTTCATCTACTTCGAGTGCTTCGCCCGCGAAGGAGACGTTCGATCTCGTGCGACGAGATCAGGAGCAACTGCGCTTGGATCAACTACTTGGATTGCGAGGACACCGCGGTTCATCCCCGCGCTCGCAAGCGATCTCTCCGACGATCGGACTTGAGACAGGAGGTCTCTTCTCTTACAGACTCGATCAACCACGCTTCAAGAGGTATTGCATTATACTTGTTGTGGTTATATATGAAACGATCCGAGAATGGTTCTCGGATCTTGTGGTTTCATCGAATAAAAATTTTTAAAATTCCGCTGCACCGAACAACTAGTACGACTAGTCGTTCTTCGTCGTATCCGATACGACGCTCACGCTTCCGTGATGCGCTTGAGGATCTCTCCATATCCTTCATATGCTTGCAAAATGTCCACCAGGGCGCGTGACTAGCACGCGCTTGGGAAGGACCTTTCTGTGATATCAAAAATACTCGAGGGTTAACTTGCAATTTTTTCCAAAATTCTTACACTTAATACAAAAATCCCTGGACTAAAGTGAAATACATAAACCCTGGAGGGGACCTGTGCAAAATGCCCTCACCTCACGTGTACTGGTCACGTGAGGTGACGTGGCCAGGACCTACTTGCAAATACTGAAAGTTCAAGAGCCTACTTATAAATATTATAAACTATTTTAAACTATCAATGAAATTTTTGGACTAAAAGAAAATTACAAAAAGGCGCAGGGTGAATAATGCAAAATACCCCTAAGCGCGTGATCCAATGGCCGTGGCTTCTTCACTTGACACGTGGCGACGATTTGATGGCCGATGGCGCTTCGCTTCGACGTCTGAGATTAGATCTTAGATCGAGATCTGACGGTGTGCAGGCGCTGAGGATCCGACGGTCGACGAGTGATCTGGGGCTCCACCTCGATCCAACGGTGCTGAAGGCCAGAGCAAGAACCGCGGAGGAACGGCGACGAGGCAAGTTTCTCCGCGCTCCTGCTCCTAGGGGTGTAAACGGACCGAACCTGAGAGAACCTATATTTTTTAGGTTCGGTTAATTTATTTAATCGAGCCTAAACTTGTGTTCAGGTTCGGTTCGTTTATTTTCGAACCGAATCCGAATCGAACATCTTTTTAAACGAATCGAACCTAAGCGAATATCGAACTTAAGAATTCTCTAATAGGAGGGAGTGAAAAGAAGAGAAATGGAAATATATGTATTTACAGTTAGAATAAATATTCATTTAGTTTTTTTCTTTATCTAACTCATCTTCATCTTTTGAAAAAAATTAGATTAATAAAGATTCGTCTCTTTGAAAAAAGTATAATTATAATATATTTTACATCTATTCAGATGGGGATAAGGAATAAGAATAATGCAGAGATATTCGATAAGTAATGTTTGTACTTGTTCTGTTGATTTGAAGATAAAGAAGGGAAAAGTACTAGACCATAGATGATAGATGTTGTAAACACGATGTGACTATTTATTTTTTAATAGTTTATACCGAGATAAAACCTAGTTATCCCGTAAATATCTAGTTATCTCTAGACAAAATTCACTTACCATGGGATAAAAACCAGTCATCTCAAAATAAGTCCACTTCTACGGATAAGGATTTGTAAATATGTATATGTGTATGTTTATCGAACTTTTAACGAATCGAATCTGAGCGAACCTATGATTTTGAGGTTCGGTTCGTTTATTTAATCGAGCCTAAACTTGTGTTCAGGTTCGGTTCGTTTATTTCCAAACCGAATCTGAATCTAACTTTTAGCGAGCCGAACTTGAGCGAATATCGAACTTGAGAATTTTCTTACACCCCTACCTGCTCCTTCTCCGGCGACCTTCTGAACTTCAAAATAGGGCTGGAGCCTCCCCGAGGTCTGGGCTATCTCCCAGGGGCTTCAAAAGACTTAGGCGATGGCCAGGGCTCGCGGAGGAGGACGACGGAGCTGTGGAGCTCCGCTGGGCTTCGGCGAACTTCAAAAACGCTCATGGGCTCGAGTCAAAGTCCGTTGACCTGCAAAAATGCGTGAGAGGACCCAGGGCAAAGTGCCTGGGTCCCGTGGTGGTGAAAAGGTGGCACGAATCGACGGGGCGGAGCTCGACCGGAGGAGCGCTCCGGCGAGGTGATTGAATTGGGCGAGTTACTCGATGGAATTGGAAGATTTTTTAGGGCTTTTAAACCTAAGGGTACGTGAAAGAAAATGCAGGAAAAATAACAAGAAAATAAGGCTGCCTCGACGGTGGAGACCGGAGGGATGTACCTCGACGCCAGCGATGGTGGCGGAGGTGATTGGAGCCACCTCAGGCTTCGCTCGACCGGCCTAAGACGCTCCGAGGATAGCTGTCACCTTCCTGGAGGGCTCGGGCACAAGAAAAGGGAGCTAAACCTAGAATGAGGGGTTCGAATTTCAAATCGAAGTTGGGTGTCCAATATATGAGGTTTGACTCGATGACTGGAGCGCTCCAAAGAACGAGGAACAACGCCTCCGCAGCGATCCGAAGCCCTAGGTTTACCTTGGGCGTGAATCACTGAAAATCGAGGAGCAAAAATGCCTAAGAAGTCGATGCGAAAGAGTGGAAGGCTCGACCTCGACAAATGGTTGAAAAGGAGTCAAAACGTAGTCTGACAGAAGCTACAGGGGGCGGGTCAGAGAGTTGACCCGAGGTCAACTCTCCAGACCCCCTGGTTGGTCCACGTGGACCAATCAGGAAAAACCCCTGGAAAAATGATTAAAAATTCCTTTAAAAATAGAAAAAGGACGAATTAAATTTTGGTTATTAAATAAAAAATATTTATTATTTTATAAACTATTTTATTCTGATTTTTAATTATTTTTATGAGATATATTTTTACAAGTTTACTTTTATACCCTTTAAAGGTATAATATCTATATATTTTATTCTTTTATTTTTATTTTGTGATTTTAATTTATTTATTTTTATTTAGTATTTTATAAAATTATAAAATACTTTTATACACTTAATTACATTTTTATTTTATTTTTCTAAATTGTTTTGTGTGTTTAATAAAATATAAGTATAGTTTATGCAGGTATGTATATAGGTATAATACTTATGTATGAAATATACAAGTATTTTCTTTTGAGTTTTATTTAGGTTTTTATTCTGATTTCAATGTACACATATATTATAAGTAATATTTTTCAAAATTATAAAAATATAAAATTATAAAAATATTAAATAAATAATAAATCGAATATTTTAATCTGTACAACTATACAATGAGGGTCTAAAACTCAACTTTCAAACCGTAGCTCTGCCAAATGCGAATATCGTCATTAAATAGCTTATTTTTAATTATATACAATTAAAGGTGAGTTTGTTGCATTTGGAGTTTTCATCTGTGAGATATGGGTCTGGGAAGTTGGGATTTTGGATTTTTATTTAGACCATAACTTTTTATCTGTACATTATTTTTGAGTGAAATCAGTTTTGTATTTTTCTTTATTTAATTATCTATAGCTTTCATGTACAAAGTTTCTTTATTTGATATATAAAAAGTGGAACTAAAAATAGGTCCCAAAATTAATAAAGAATGGATGAAATGAAAGGAATTTTTATTGTATTATGGCCCTTATCTTCCCCTACTTTATTCCTTATCGACCTATTCATCAAGATGCCTAGGTTTTGGGGTTTCAGGTCATAAAATATTTACAATATTTTATTCCTTTTCTTTTCTTTTATTTATTCTATAATTTTGACTTTAATTACAGTATTTTATACACTAATTACATGCACATGCATGAATGCTAAGATGATGTATTTAATGGTATTTACACGCATTTGCTATAGTTTTTGAGGCCAAAATGATAGAATAAAGATGATGAAATGTGGATTCATCAAGCAGCACCACCGAACACCATCATTCCACTCCACGCCTCCATCCGCACTTCCGTTCATCCCACGATCACTCTTCACGCTTCGGCTATTCAAGTAACCCCCTGCAGGTACACTCTAGCTCATTGGCTGGAACGTCATTGGAGTTCAGCTCGAGCTTGATCGCCATCGGTCTCCAGATCGCCCCAGCCTCAGCCGAGACCCCCAGACGCTCCGTCGCGCCTCGACGACCCTTCCCAGCTGCTCAGAAGTCCTCCACGACCTTCACCAACGACTGGAGGAGGAGGCAGAGCTAGGGCCGCTTCACCGGAGCACAACCACCTCCGCCGCAGGAGGCGGCTGATCGTTCGAGCACGAAGCCCAGTAGCTGTCCGATCCCCTTGATCGGACGGTTCTGAGCTGCCCATGTTGCCATCAGCCTACAACCGTCGGATCAGGAAGATCCCACGCTCCAGAGCACGCCACGTCACCGCTTCCCCCGCGCTCCAGATGTCGTTGGATCGATATTGATCTAACGACCGTTGATCGTCCACACCTTCATCTTAGGAGCCATCTTCCGTCGTTGGATCTTCATAGAATCCAACGGATCCAGGCGCGCCATGTCTCCAGCCATCAGCAGCCGTTGGATCATCACTCGATCTAACGATCCAGAGAGTGCCACATCGCCGCATCCGAGCCTTCTCCCTGACCTTTAGGCTCGGAGCCCCCGAAGCTCTCTCGAGCCAAGTCCGAGCCTGCAACTCCTCGAGCCTCCATCCGAGCCTCCGACGTCACCTGAACCTGGGACCTCACGGGTCTCTCACGTGCGGCCTGGGCAAATTGCATAGAGGCCCCTATAAGTTTTACAAATTGCATTTCAGTCCCTACCAGGAGCACCACTTGAGGCGCACGTGTGTTGTGGGCATTTTGCATACATGTCCCCCTCATTATAGGTAATTACATTTAAGTCCCTGTCAGCTTGTTTCATTTTTAGCAATTTTATTTTTTTGTAATTGCAATTAGGCCCCTGTCTTTGCATGCATATTTAGGTATTCATTTGACATCATTTTTCGAGTCTAAAAATTGCATTGTTTAGCTAAACTTGTCCTCTTTCATATGTGATACTTGTCTTATTTTTGTTACATCAGTGGAGTTTATTATTAATTAATTGTGAAATTTGTCATATTTTACCCATTTGATGCCTTTTAATTTGTATTAAATTCTCCGTTGTTCTAAAAATCATCAAAAAATCATAATAGACTTAGAATAACTTATTTTACATTTTGCCCAAAAATTAACTCATTTGCACGCATCCTGAGGCATGAATAAATCATTTTGTGATTTCCTTAATTGATTTTTATTAGGTCCAATTCACTTGGAAATTTATGTTCATCAATTTTCCTGGATTCTTCACACTTAGATCTATCTAAGATAATTTTTTTTATCTAGAAGTAAGTGTTTTGGTATTTATTAAATTAATTTTGTAAAAATGCAATTAATTTTGTAAAAATCACCTTGCATTAATATTTAATTCACAGTAAATTCATAAAGTGTCAGAAAAATCCAAAAAAAAAGTAGTATAGCTTAATTTCATTGCATTTTACCATCTGGCTAAGTTTCATAATTTTTGGAATTAATTTGACCATATTTCTTATTTAACTTGTAAACTTTCCTGATTTTGCATGTGTCTTTTCTTAATTGCATAAAAATCGTTGAAAAATACCAAAAATATCTTCTGAAAATCCAACCTCTTAAATTCACTTAAAATTTACCTAAGGAAACAGCTGCCTCCCTAAGTTCGACCTTGGGCTTGCCCAAGTAAAATAAATTTGCCGCTCAAGATTAATTGAACATTGATTAAAAAGTGGTTTTTGATTAGTCCGTATTTACCTGACTACAACGCACGGCACAATCATTAATCTGATTAAATTAATAAGGATAGTACGCAGCTCTTAACCTCTCACCGTTACAGACTTTGTGAACATATCAACATGATTTTCTAATGTGTGGATCTTCTTCAACTTAAATTATCCATCTTCTAGCTGCGTCCGAATGAAGTGGTACTTCACATCAATGTGCTTAGTCCTCGAATGAAAGACATAATTATTTATAAGATAAATTGCACTTTGGTTGTCGTTGAATAGTTGACAATATTCACAATTTTTATTCAGTTCTTTCATCATACCCTTTATCCATATCATTTCTTTGCAAGCTTTTGTTGCTTCCACATATTCTTCTTATGTAGTCGAGATGGTTACTATCTTTTGAAGTCTAGAGATCTAACTAACATCTCCACTTCCTATGGTAAAGACATACGTTGTAGTGCTTTTCCTGCCATCAATATCTCCTGCAAAATCTGAGTCCACAAAACCTCTAACGGAAAGGTCAGTGTTTCCATAACACAATGTCATGTTTAGATGTACCTTGCAGATAGCGTAAAATCCATTTCACAGGTTCCCAATATTCCTTGCCAGGATTAGCCATGAATCTTCTCACAACTCTTACAGCATGGGCAATGTCTGGTCTTGTGCAAACCATTGCATACATCAAACTACCAACAAAAGATTGTAGGGTACTTTTGACATGTATTCGTGCTCCTCCTTCGTAGCATGTTATTTCTCCTTTGAATGTTTGAAGCGGCTTCCTAAAGGTATCAGAGTAGAGTTTGTATTTTTTATATTAAATCTCTCAAGTACCTTCTCGATGTAATCTGATTGAGACAATCTCAACTTCTTGTTCTTCATGTCTCTGTTAATACGCATTCTAAGGATTTTCTTTGCAGGGTCTGGATCCCTCATTTCAAACTCCTTGGACAACATTGTCTTCATATTTGCTATTTATTCCTTACAGGAGAATGCAACAATCATGTCATCTACATACAATAATAAAATGATGTAAGATATATCAAGCTTATTGAAGTAGTAATAATGTCAGTATAACATTTGCGGAATCCTGTATTTGTCATGAAATCATCAAACTTTTGTACCATTATCTTGGTGACTACTTCAAGCTATGAAGACTTTTTCTGGGTTTGCATATCATGTCTTCTTTTTCAGTAGCTATGTAGTCCTCTGATTATTGTATGTAGATGTCCTCCTTAAGATCTCTATAGATAAATGTTGTCTTCACATCCAGCTACTCGAAATGTAGGTTCTCAACTACAACAATACTTAATACTTCTCTTATAGTTGAGACCTTTACAACAAGTGCAAAGATATCTGTGAAATCAATTCTTGCTTTATGCTAAAAGCCATTTGCCATTAGTCAAACCTTGCATTTAATGGAACCATCAGCTTCCTCCTTCACCATGTACACCTACTTGTTGTGGAAATCCTTCTCTCCCTTCAGTAGCGGTACTATATCCCATGTTTTGTTTCTTGAGAGAGAGTTCATCTCCTCATCCATGGCTAACTCACATTGATTCCTTGTCTTACCTTGTATAACTTCATTAAAGCATTCATGCTCATGAATACCTTGCAGTAGGTTTGTTGATTCTGGAAGATTTCCGTAGCACCTGGGTTTGCAGATTATCCTGTAGGATGGGTTGCTCATTCTCATCACTTAGCTGTGATGTGCTTTGTTTAGGAGTTCCATCAAATTCCATAAAGTCTGGTTCTCCAGTTGTCTTTCCTTTTATCAATTCATCTTTGAATAAGAAAGACTCATTGAATGTGACATCAATGCTTCTACATGTCTTCTTGTTACCCAAATCCCACAATCTATATCCATAGTTATCTGTACCAAAGCCAACAAAGGTACACTTTCCTGCTTTGGGGCCAAGCTTTCCCCTGTCTTCCTGCTCAATGTGAACATAAGCTATGCATCCAAAGAAACGTAAATGAGAAAGTATTACCTCATTCCATGCCCATGTTTCTTCTGAAAGATCCCCATCTAATGCATCAGATGGACCTCGATTGATTAAGTATGTTGTTGTATTTACATCAGCCCAATGTCGCTTGTGTAGACATGCATGTATCTACATGCTTCTGCATGCTCTAGAAGAGTCATGTTCATGCGTCAGCAACACCAATTTGTTTGGGTTTTCTTGGGATCATTTTCAATATCTTCATCTCGTTCTTGATCTAGTAGGATTCAAACTCCTCACTTCACTATTCTCCTCCATTTTCTGGCTTGAACTTTAAACTTGTCCCGATCTCAACTAAGGCCTTCCACATTTTAAAGGTCTCAAACACATTGGATTTATATTTGATAAAATAAACCCACAGTTTTTTAGTTGCATCATTAATAAAAGCAATAAAATAATGAGATCCTCCAAGTGATGATACCTGAGATGGTCCCATACATCTGTATGAATCAGGTTCAGTCTTTCAGTCTTTCGTACTCTTGCAGTCTTTGTAAAACTAACTTTGTTCTGCTTTCCCAATACAATCTTCACAAAAGTCTAGATCAATAGTCTGTAATCCTATCAACTTTCCCTTCTTCTGCATGATATTTATTCTCTTTTTGCTCATGTGACCAAGTCGTCTATGCCAAGTGTTAGCATCACACCAAGATGATGCAACATTTATCCTGTTATATGAGTCTGATGTAATATACATGGTTCCTTCTTTCTTACCTCGATCAAGGATCAATGATCATTTAGACATTTTCCATGAATCTGAATCGAATGATGTCACCACACCACTTTCTAATAGTTTTTCAACAGATATGAGATTCCTTATTCGAATATGTATATGTCTAACATTCTTTAATCTCAAGAAGCCATCACTAGGCTGGGATATGTCAATGTCTCCCTTTCCAATTATGTTGCAACATTCATCGTCTATCGGATACACCTTTCCAAAATCACCTTTCACATAATTTGGGAGGATATCCTTTTGTGGAGTGGTATGATGTGAAGCACCCGAATACACAATCTAGAACTCACTTCGAGCATCTGCAACACATATTAAGGCATCGCTATCCTCGTCGTCAGTAAGATTTACAATATTCTTACCTTTATAATTTTCTTCTTTTTGCTTTCTTGGGACATTACATTCTATCTTGTAATACCCCTTTTGATTGTAATTCTAGCTGGACACAAATCTCGGATCTCTGGATTTGGATCTTCTTCTAGCTGACTTTCCCCTGGAATGCTTTTGGTTCGTGTAGCTCTCATACTTCTTTCTTCTATATTCAAGGCAAAACTTGGTGAGTGTTCTTTCCATACGTCTTCCGTCGTGCCTCTTCTCCAAGAAGAAGACCACCAATATCCTCCAACTTCAACTTCGTAGAAATAGAGGAGTTGCTAACTGCTACAACTAATGTATATCAATTATCATGCAAACTAGAAAGGAGTAGAAAGGATTTTACCTCATCATCAAATATGATCTTCACATACTCCAACTGGTTGATGATACTATTCAGGTCATTCAAGTGTGAATCCACTATGAAATTCGCGCTCATATTTAAATTGAAAAGCTTCTTCATCAAATACGTCTTATTTGATATGGATGGCTTCTCGTACATCTTTTCAAGAGCTCTGAAAAGATACGTTGTCATCGTCTCCTTTGCGATATTTAAAGCCACTGATGTAGCAAGTCTAAGCCTTACCGTTCCTATAGTCTTTCGGTCTAGGACCTTCCACTCCTTGTCCTTCATGGCTTTGGGCTTCTTCCCTTCGATTGGAAGATAGAGATCTTTCTGATATAGAACCTCTTCAATTTGCATTTTCCAAAATATGAAGTTCGATCCATTGAACTTCTCTTGATCTTGACCTTCGATTCTTCTGCCATCTGTGTAAAGTTTGATCTTTGAACGCTGCTCTGATATTGATTATTAGGGACGGGACCGATCAAACACAAGACAACTAGAACCACGATCGAAGAAGAAAGCACGCATAATCGCACAAGACGAGGATTTATAGTGGTTTAGCTTGCCTACTTCACTTGCTCACACCAGACTCCCTCTACTATTGTTTGAATGATGATGGGTAAAATATGTGGTGTCGCATGGTTCCTTTTATACTACAACAAAAGAATACCAAGTATTCAACAATCCCCACCATCAGCTCTCAACCAATCAGGATGCAGGAGATGGATTGAGCATATCGGCAATCCAACCCAATAGCTCTCGACCAATCAGGAGATAGGAGGTGGATCATACACCTCAGTAATCCAGCCCAATAACTCTCAGTCAATCAGAAGGCAGGAGAAAGATCAACCACATCGGCAATGCTCTCTACTAGTATTCAGCCAATCAGTCCTCACATGAAAAATCTCAACACTTCGCTAGGAAGGATCTTGTAGTGGTCAAAAAGCACCTCCATTAATCATGAAGATCCTAGACTCTATTGTCCACCTTATCAAGATGGCCTCATATTCTCTCTATCAGTGTCACTAAAATTGGATAGGATTGGTTGTTTCGACTTTTGGACCATGTTCATCCATTTTTACCATTTCATTTTCAATGGTATCGAAGTTTTAGTTATATCATCAGTTCAAGTTATTACTTGAGTCCTTGTGTAACCAAGTTCAATCAAAATTGAACCACAATTCAAATCCAATTGCTCCACCCCAACTTCTAATAAGGATATGATTTTAAATGATATTGCATGCCTTAGAGTATTTAGTTATTATATGCCTTTTCTCATGTATACACACACCTATATACAAAAATGAGAACAATCAATATTAACGATGCAACATTTGGTACATTAAATCCGAAGCAACGATTCTCCTTTTTTTACTGAACCATAAGAAATTCAATGATATGAAAAGACATAACATGTAATTAAAAGGAATAATAAAACTTGCCAGTCTCTGAAGCAAGTTGGGCCTGAAATAAATAGAAAATAAATATTTTGTTTCTTCAATAGATTGTAGGGAACTCTTTATCTTAGCAGATTCCATTTCTTCCTTGTTAAATTAATCAATCAACTTAATCCATTTATGCAATCATGAGATCGTTGATCACACACAGCTATGTATTCCCATCTATAAAATAAATAATTTTTTAACATAAATATATATCAAATTTGTTGATCTTGTTTTATACTCTAAAATGAAGGCCATATTAAAATTTCAGGTCATTTGGAGCTATGTAACTCATCCATAAAGCAACGCTAGATTCATTTCATCATAGTCGTTGGTTGATTATTATTGCTAGATTGTGTTCATACTAGAACTTGAATATTTAAAATTTAGTGAGCATACAATGCTCTATGTGACCATGGGTACATACTACATAGTCCTTACCATACACATGCACACACACACACACACAGACATACACACACACACACACACATATACATAGGTGTGTGTGTGTGTGCGTGTGTGCATGTGTGTGTACATGTGTGTGTGTGTATGTGTACATACATATGTGTTTGTGTATAGGTAAATGTAGCTACTTCTAGGAGGAGCCAAGTTAGCTTCCCCTGTCTGTTTTTTAAACCCTTTTTATGTTATTTTTTAAAACACATGAGAGGATTGACTTAGATTAATAAGAGGACTATGTGATTTGAATTTCATGAAAAACAAACATTCATAACTTGTTCATCTGGAAAGGGATGATTTTACCAAGTGCGAGACCCTTAAAATTTAAAGGCTTGATGGATGGGATATATAAGAACCTCGAAATCGGTTGAAATTTTGATGAAAACATGTTGATATCAGATGATCTAACCTCCAGTGTTTTGAAAAATACAGGAAGAAAGTAAAAAAAGATGGGGGAAGCTAAACTGGCTTTCCCTTGGGAGTATATAATACCCCGAAAATTTTGACTTTTTTCCAAAATTTCAAAACTAATTAAACATCATACTCAAAAGAAGTTTCTTGTTGCAAGCTTTCCAACGAGTTTAAGAACGCAAAATTCCAAGTTCAGATGCGTGAGATATGCGTATTTTAGTGAAGAGGGGTCATGGATATTGATTGGAATTAATAGTTACAGAAATTGATCGATGGATTGAGTTAGGGTTAATTTAGAGTTTCTAAGTCTACAGCTTTACATCTAAACCATATTAAGAACCCCGACCTTTCATCTCCCATCTCCCCTGCTTTTTCCAAACCCCATCCATCCTTTTCCCCCTCCCCAAGCTATTCACTTTTTTTCATTTTCCTCTCATTCTCCATAGAGACAAAGGGAGAACGGTACCGACATCATCGTCAGGAGCCTCTGAAACTCTGCAGTTTCACGCCAATGTAAGGAATAGGGGCATCATGACAAGGAGAAAGCGATCCTCCAATCAGAGTCATGATCCGACAGATCGAGTGTACGGATCAAGGCACACACATGGGAGTTTCATGTATATGTAACAGATCTTCGACTCTCTCCCCTTTTATTCTTTCGCATATATTATGATTTTGAAGATTGTCTTTTGGGGTTGAATATTTGTTTCTGATCCTAACCTTCGAGTCTCCTCTTGATGTTGGCTTATCTTGAAAGCGAAGCATTTTCTCGTGTGGATTTACATAGGTAATATATCTTACGGGAAAATCATGATGTATTGGTTCGATTCATCGGATAGGGTTTTTATGGCACAATTGGATCCCAAAATTCTAGATGTTTATATATGAAAGGCGTAATAGAATGTTGTGGATCTCACAAGGAGACACTGTCATTGTGCGTGGACTTTCAGAATCATTATTTTTTCATGTTCTATAATGTATCTTATCACAATATTGAGAAAGTATTAACGTCTCATCATCATCGTCATCTCTCTTGTTATCTCATGTATGCCATTATATGTTGTAACCAAGTTTATGGCTTAATATCTAAGCTTAGTAAGCTACTATTAGAATGAGGTTAATCACTAATTAACTAATATCATTATATCAATAAACTTGAGTGGAGAGTATAATTATGGTTCAAATAGTACACATATAGTGTTAGGCTTAACCATCTAGTTAGTTATATGCCTCTATTTATTTTTGCGTGGTTATGGCGGTAGTCGCCAATCTGTTCGGGTGCAACCATGCACAGATAGTGTCTCCAACAATCCAGATATTAAAAATGCAATATGTTAATGTAAAGCACAAGATACTTGGCGAGTATGTTTTTTTGTTCAAGACTAATGGTATGGTTTGTGACCCTAGTGTCTTAAGTAGTAATGGTTCGGTTCATCATTGAATGGGAATGATTATCATGTCCAAGATTTATTACCTTCCAAGTAGGGTATAAATACACGTATATAGAAATGAAACATAATTACTGCAAGGTGGTTGCACACCCTTGTGGTCCAGCTGAGCCAACATTAAGTCATGCACACTCGAGGGGCATTACAGAGTAAGGTAGTGGTAGGTACTCTGACGGAATTGAGGTGGATGCATGTGTGCATCACACCATACGGATCTGATTTTGTTGCACTTATTTTGGAGTGAGCGAGACTCCTCTAGAAGACTCGATTGACAGAGTTGCGACTCCCCACACGTGTATGTCCTGTCTCAGGTGTTAGAGTACTATCAGCTAGACTAGCTGAAGGATAGCGCTTGCGCACAGGTTTTATGATGACTCTGAATGGAGTGTTGCAGGTTTCATTCCTAGTGCAGACTTTCTCATTTGACAAACGAGCTTGAGATAAATACATGGAAATATGGATTAAGAGATGTCAATGAATTGCATTTAATTTTATAAGTTGTATTAGAAGATGTTAAAAGCCTGGAATATGATTGTACATGTATTATTAGTTTTTATTAAAATACTCTCTATTAAACATGTTCTGTTACTGCATTTGCATTGCCTACCTACAATCTCTTATTTATATATTATTTTATTTATATTGGGTCATTTGACTTACAAGTTACCTCCTTTGGAAATCCAACAAGAAGTGTAGAGTAGGAGATGGAGGCTCCGTTTTCGGTGGTGCATTTGCAGGACATTGTTGAGGTTGAGGCCTACTTTTGTAGTTGTTTTAGTTCCTCTACTTTTCAACATTTATGATGTAATAAAGAGATCTTGAATTATTATTATCTTTCTGTAGACATTTGATTATGAATGGAAGTTTTGAATTTTCTTTGTACCATTTAAATTGTATGAATAGTATATCATGCATGTTGTTTATAATTGTTGTTGGAAAATTTCATGAATGGGTGTTGAGATGTGCTACCGCAGGGGCGAGGCGTTATAAGGGTAGCCCCATTTTACCGTCTTTCTCTCTCTAGTCGGGCTACCCTCAAGGGGAGCCAACTTGGCTACCTCTGCCCTTATTTTTCTTATTTCTTGAGATATTTTCTAAGCACTTGGAGGGATTTGGATCAGTACATAACACCATATTCTCATTCAAATTTTGACTCAATTTGAGACTCCTATCTTATCCATCAAGCATGTGAATTTTAATGGTCTAAAGACTACATAAATGGACCCCTTAAAGGTAGACATGTTAGGAACGTCTGTTTTATACAAAATTTGTATAGTGGACTAAATCCCTCGGGTATTTTCAGAATATACCTTAAGAAATGAAAAAATAAGGATGGTATAGCCAAGTTGGCTCCTCTCTAGGGATAGCCCCATTAATGTGTGTATGTGTTTACATTGGTTGTGTATCTTATATTTATGTCAAGTATATTTGAATGTGTATTTTTTACATGCTTTCACTTTTAACTAATGATGACATCTCCGACATCGATTTGATCTCATGATCCAACCTGATTTAACATTTAACAAAGGTTCCAATTCAATCTCCAGTGTGTAAGGATGTCAATGTGGGTATATTCATTGAGTAATATGAACCGATTTCATTTAATGACCCGAAACCCTTCTCATTTATTTTGGATGGGTTTGTGTTTGAAACTTACTATCCTATGGCTACGTGTTTAGGTTTGTGATTACCTTATAATAGCCAACCCCTGAATACATATAAATACACATATACATACACGTACACATGCATATATAGTGGTACATATGGATCGATTAGATTGTATTTTACCTTAGTCCATGTCCAATCCAATCTTAATGGATTATAACTTTTCTCTATCCAATCCATTAAATATTCAAATCCAAACCAAGCCAATCCACTAAATTATGGATTGAATCAGATTTTTGATACGTAAATACCTCCCCTCCCTCCCACACGTCATGGTCTATCCTCATGTCAGTAGTACTTACCATTTGGATTATTACTACAATGAATTTAACCCAAGTAATAATCCAACTACAATAATTATACATTATATATAAAATAAATATAAAAAATTATTGTATTACTGATTTTCAATCTAAAATAATGTAACCGAAAGGTATCACACAACTAGGGAACTTGACCTAAAGCGCACAATATCAACACAAGATGTATGCTTTGCATTTTGTGGCTAGATAGTGATATGAGAAAAAGATTCCGCCCCACATATTCGAACAATGAATAAAGCAATCAAGATGGTCCTAGGGAGTTGGGATTGGAGTATATGTAATAGATTTACTATAAAATAAGCTCCACTTAAGAAGGAGAAGAAAGGTACAAATATTTAGATTGCCAATTCGTGAGGTTGGCTTGTGAGAAGTAAAATCGGATAGTTGATTTTTTATATTTCAATCTAAGCCATCTTTCTTTTTATTTCTAACATTATGTTACATGTTAAACTAAAATTAAAGTGTAACTTGATTAAGGAGGATGTGCGTGGAATTCATAGAGGATAAGAAAATTGTAAATATTAATAATTATCATATATAATATTAATGGATTAACGAATTGGATCGGAACAGATTTTGATAGAGATTTAGGTGAATCAATAATTTAATGAATTTTCAAAATCTCGATCCGATCAAATACATTAGAATGACAAAACCAAACCAATCAAATCCAAAAAACATTGAATTCGATCATATTATGGATTTTATCAGATCCATATGCATCCCTATGCATATACATGTACATTTATATATACATTTGTGTGTTTATGTGTTCACATTATTTAATCTATGCAAACGTAACCCATATCTAAGCTTTTTCAACTCACGTATGTAAAAGTCTCGTATTTCCCACCATTCTTTTACTGATTCAGATTAAAGTGTCTTTTTATATCGTTAACATACACATATTTTTAATCTAACGAAGACAAATCATTCAATTAAAATAAATTCATGATATTCCCTGCATATGTGTAGCAGATATTTAACATCACTACATCGACTTCACATATTATATGTCACCTATGAACTAAATATTAATGTGTTGCGCATCTTCAATTTTTCCATTCAATATACATCTCCAACATCTTCAAATAATTCATGTCCTAATTTCATTTAGAATTGACTCTATATTGATGTTTGTGCACAGTTTCTATATAACTTACTTTTATTATCTTCTTATGAGAATGTACTACATAAATGGTTAGTTTAGGGTTGATTTTATAAACAATATGCGGATCTTAATTGGATATAACGATACCCGATGGGTATATGGGTATCAGTTTAGAACTGTCTATTTAATAAAAAGAGAGATTCAAACATCGATTTTATAAAAAGATATGATATCGGGAACTACATCTATCATGAATCTGACCCAATGAAATATTGTTCATGACACAAAACTCACATCCTTTACTGGGGATGCAAACATTCGGAGACAAATAAGGATATATGTGTTACATATCCTTATCCGTTTTGAAATCTGAATACGGATACAGAAATAGATACATTGCAGCTTATTGAAAATTACAAAACCATATCATTAAAAATAGATATGTATATGGAAACAAATAATAATGATTTGGATACGGATATTTAGCAAATGAAAACGGATTATATGCGTACAGTAAATGTTCTCTAAGGCTCGCATTCAGTAGGATTATTTCTGTAAAGTTGAAATTAATAGCTAAGTAAATCAAAATTAATAAACTACAAAGACAATAAAATAAAAAAAGAAAATATATTATTGTACTAAATTAATAACTTGTAGAATAAACAGTTAAACAAGAAAGCGATCTATATTTTTCTTCTCACATTCGAAAATGACTCCAGATGCAATATATCGCAAGTGATCTTATAACATATTTGAATATACACACACAAGTAGATGCATGTGTATCCGTCAAAAATATGCAAATATATCCGTGTCCGTATCCTAAAAAAATTACAAACAAATTTGTTCTTTATATATATATATGTAAACAAAAAAATTTATATCTATATCCACATCATCAAAATAAAAAAATCATATATATATATATGGGGAAATGGGTTGTCCCCTTTTGGTTGCCCCCACCCCATTTTTGTCAAATTTTTTATTTTTTTTGAAAAATATCACCGTGTATATTCATCCCTATACCACTCTTATATGCCATTCGAATTTCGTCAGAAACAGAGACTCATACGGCTTCCATCAGGACATCATTTTTTAACAGTTGCGGGATTTTTTAAATCGACCATGTCTGGATGGAAGCCGTAGGAGCCTCTATTTCTGACGAAATTCGAATGAAATATATGAGGGATATAGAGATGAATATACATGACGATATTTTTCAAAAAAAATAAAAAAAAATTATTAAGAATGGAGTGGGGCAACGGGGCAGCCCATTGACCCCATATATATTCCTTAGGGGTCGTTCGGCTACCGGGTTAAACTCCCCTTTGAGGAGGTTACCCCCCTTAACCCACCCTCCCTCTCTCTCATGTGAACCTCACTTTATTCTTTTTTAAAAAAATTAAATAAATCAATTTTACATCATCAATCCTATCAAAAAATAATATATTATACCATCATATCATATAAAAATTATAAACTACTCCACTTCTATTCACTTTTCCAAACTTCAATACAATCACCTTACAACAACTATTCACTTTTTCAAACTTAAATACAATCATATCACAACAAACTCACTTCTAACCCACTCCGGTTTAACCCTCTATCTAAACACCAAAATCCAAAAACGGGTTACCCCCTACCAGTTTAACCCGCCTTAACCCGCAACCAAACGCACCTTTAGGGGTCGTTCGGGTGACGGGTTAAACTCCCCTTTGGGGAGTTTACCCCCCTTACCCCACATCATCCTCTCTCCTCGTGGGCCCCACTTTATTCTTTTTTAAAAAAATTAAATAAATTAATTTTACATCATCAATCTTATCAAAAAATAATATATTATACCATCATATCATATAAAAATTATAAACTACTCCACTTCTATTCAGTTTTCCAAACTTCAATACAATCACATGACAATAACTACCCACTTTTTCAAACTTCAATACAATCATATCACAACAAACTCACTTCTAACCCACCCACGTTTTAACCCTCTATCCAAACACCAAAATCAAAAAACGAGTTACCCACTATCAATTTAACCCTCCTTAACCCGCTAACCAAACGCACCCTGAGGGGTTGTTCGGGTGACGGGTTAAACTCCCCTTTGGAGAGTTTACCCCCCTTACCCCATATCTCCCTCTCTCCTCGTGGGCCCCACTTTATTCCTTTTTAAAAAAAATAAATAAATCAATTTTACATCATCAATCTTATCAAAAAATAATATAATATACCATCATATTATATAAAAATTATAAACTATTTCATTTCTACTCACTTTTCCAAACTTCAATACAATCACATCACAATAACTACTCACTTTTTCAAACTTCGATACAATCATATCACTCCAAAATTACTTCTAACCCACCATCAGTTTAACCCTCTATTCAAATACCAAAATCCAAAAACAGATTACCCTCTACCAGTTTAACCCGCATTAACCCGTCAACCAAACGCACCCTTAAAACTAGTTATTATTACAAGCATCTCGGTCAATGTAATCCCTGGGCTGGATGTTAACCCAACTTGTGCTGTGTTTTCTTTCTTAATGCAAAAATTGATTAAAAAAGAATTGCTTGCTGTCCAAGCAAAAGGCCTGACGTTGTGATGGACTTAAAGGCAAAGACTTCCAAGACGCTGACGTGACTGATGTGACCTTTATGGGACCAATGTTCTCTGCTAAAGGGCAAGTGGAGAATCGATCCTTTTTCACCCACACCTAATATGTTCCGCATCTCCAGTCCTATTTCCAAGTTGTCGCCATTTTTGACTCGTTTGATCTCTCGACGTAACATCGCTTCCGTCACCTCTGCAAAACACGCGGTTTGGGGGTGGTATTTTTACACGGGTATCCCTTCGAAAACAAATCATTATTCCGCTTTCATACCTGCGCTGTGTGCAATTGCAATGCTCTGCGGGGGCATAAGTTTAAATTTTTCAGGTCCGCATGTCGGTTTTTTGCTGAGAAAACATGTTGCTTTAGGCATTACAAAATGCTTCTGACATAATTAAAATTTCTCTCCATGTCTTTTTAATTAATTTATTTTAAGTTCATTTGTTTCTGTTTTTTCATTGAGAATCACTGATGTTTTTTTTTCTAAAATACTTTTTAGATCAAACTTTTAAATTATTTTCAATACAAATAATAATTAAACAGGAATTCGAGTCAGGTAAAAAGAGCGTGCGTCATTTAAGTACTTGCAACATTTTCCACAAATAAATCAGGGGCATCATTGCAACAAAACCCAAAAAGATTGTGTCCATGTTATTAAATTTAGGGGTTTTATCACTTGTGCTCCTCCGAGATATCACAATTTCAGTTATGCCCCTATCTTTTTCGTAATATCAGTTTTGCCCCTTTACTTCTTGGCAATATATCACTTGTGCCCCTTGGGTTAGTTGCCGTCCATCTCCAAGACAAACGGACGTTAACTTTAAGGATACAATAGGAATTACTTTTAAAAATTGGGCTGAAATATCCTGCCTCTTCTTCTTTCTCCTCCTCCCACATCCTCTTCCTCTTCCTCGTCCAACACCCACGTCCTCCGAACTTCCCAACGCCAACCTCTCCCGTGTGTTTCTGATAGGCGACAGCTCCGGTGGTATCCTCGTGCATGAGGTTGCCAGGAAGGTGGGGATGGAAGGGGAGGGATTTTGGTCACCGATGAAGCTGGCGGGGGCCATCCCAATCCACCCGGGATTCGTGAGGTCGAGCAGGAGCAGCTCGGAGTTGGAGGGGATGCAGGAACTAGAGCAGCTCCGATGGGGACCCCTCCGCCCCCCACACCCCCTCCCCCCGTCGCCATCGCCCCCCGCACTAAAATAAGCATACACGATATAATAATTATAAATTATTATATCGATGATGAATCCGAGCTTACCTGCCGAGAAATGGAGCCCACGACTATAGTCCCGCTCACCACTTTCCCCACGCACTTCATTTCTAATTACTACCATACCAACCGATCAACCCCCACGATCGAAGGGGCACTTTCGTCCATTCGTACTTCCAGAAGTTTCCCGGTGTTTGTTCTCCCACACCGCAGTGACCGCACCCTATAAAGGAAAGAGGGCCATTTGTCTTCCCACGAAAGCTACGTGCTCTCTTATCTCTGCTCTCTCCACCTCTCTTACTTGCGTATCAACGACCGTCCGATCTCCATCCCATGGATCAGAGAGGCCGCGGAGGCTGGCGCGGCGGCGGAGGCGACCGTGGGAGGGGCGGGAGGTCCGGGGGCGGCGAGGCCTCCGGCCGGGGACAGGGCGCATGGCAGACGGCGGCGAGCTCCGGCCGCGGCGGCGGAGGAGGCCAGTTCCACGGGGGCCAGGGTGAGCGGGGCAGAGGCGGCGGAGGCCAGTTCTATGGTGGCCAGGGTGGACGGGGAGGCGGCGGAGGGCGAGGTGGTCCCCCGCCAGCTCGCGGTGGGCACGAAGGCGGGCGCGGACACGCACCGAGAGCTTCGTCGAGCCCTAACTCGGGATCTCTGGCAGGTAATGTGGTCTTCCTTTTCGCTGCTATCTTCCATTTTTGTTTTTCCTTCGTTTGGATCTACTGTTAGTTTTGGTCCATTATTGTCCGAGCGCTTCTTAGAGCAATGATTTGCAGTTGCACATTTATTTTTTGCGATTTTTTCTTTATCCAAATGTCGTTGTAGTTGGCTGTATTTATGGTGCTTAAACAGCGAGATCAAGTTCGAGATCTGATCAGAAAACGCAGTGCCAATCCGATCCCTTAAACAAAGCGTGCAGGAAACTTGTACGACTAGATTTAGCATATGTTGAATTGGGTTTCCACATTCGATTGTTGATGGGCTAAATTTAGGAACTTGATTCGGCTGAAAGTTAGGGGTTGGTTGAAAGAGGTTTTATATTCGTGTCTATGAACTGCATTTTCCATCCCATTGGGTGATTATTACGAGTGTTTTTCCATTAGTCGATGGATAAGACGTAGCTCGTGGTTGCGGATAATTTACATCAGCAGTATGATTCTTGTCACGGTCTTAGGCTGATTGAAACATGGTGTCTTTGTTATACTATAAAATTGTTTTATTAGTAAATTCGGGGTGCCGGCCCAAATTAAAAGTAAAATATAAACTATGTATTTTCTCTATTTTGATAAGGAATTTATAAGCTCCGGAGCATCCCGGAGCCAAACTTTAATAACGTGTGGCCAAACCTAATCTCTGGCATTTTTAATTTCAAAAAATTCAACCTGATGGATGAAATGTTTACAGTGCCAAAATATCTGATATAATTTGTCTTTAAACCAACAAATAAAATGCACAATACCAACCATTCCTTAGATATCCTTTCAAAAAAACTATTTCTTAGATAAGGTCCAATATATTTTTGATTTGAATGCTTTCCGTGATGAATACCAACCACAAATAATTTTCATAATGAAGATCGACCATTATAAACATGGATCAAAATATCCAAATATATCCTCGATTTCTTGGTGATATATCCATATCGACAAGGCAAGGATATGATATTGCCCTGGATATCAATATCGATCGACATCAAGCAATATATCTACGATATGTCATCTGATATTATAGATATGGATGAAATTTTAAGTATTTAGTGCAAACTTTCCACCATTTAGATTTATAGCATCGATATCATGTCGATATCGATGCTCTATCATCATTATAAACCATGTTAATTGACTTCGTTCCTTATTTTATAAGGAAAGAGAATTAGTAGGTAATTTTTTATTCTTTAAGCATTAAAAGTCGATTTGTTGAGGTTTTTTCTAACCACTCCATATATTAACACATTTTGAAACAAATCTGATACAGATAAATAATCAAATTTATGTTTTGTAGCATGGTTCAAAACATCGTGATATATCAGCAATATATAGATATCGCTAGAGGAGGATTTCGGCATTCGGGTGCATACCTAATTCCAGGGTATTGCTTGATATCTTGCGAGATATTGATGAAATATCAGCAATTCGTCTCATATCGATCCAAGATTGAATATTTAAATATAAACCTCCTAGATATCGGTCGATATCAATCGATACCATCGATAGTGTTGATATTGCTTAAGAACATTTAATTGTTGATCCATTTGTTTAAGATTTTGCTTCTATATCTATTAATGGTATTAAAAACACGTTATGATTTATATATTTTTTCGTATTGGGAACGCTTGAACAGGGGTTGCACCCCCTTTTTGTGATAGAGATGAAATAACTCTAGAGCTGATCAAGGAATGTCTAGATACATATATGTTATTATGCTCATTAGCTTCTTCTATGATATCAAATATAGCTCAGCATTTTGTTTATATATAATAGGCGATGTGGTATAGAGTTCGTATGAAATACACCTCGTTGATGTCACTAAGATATTTTATTGAATTTCACTATTTTCTTCCTAATATCTCTCAACAACCAATAATTAACAGTCAACATTCACAAAGGCGATATGTGTGATTTAATATGTATTGTTTTGTTAAATACACCTCATTCTTGCGTATAAGTGTGTATTTGTATTTTATTTATTTTTTAAGAACTAATATGATCTCAATTTGCGAAAAAGTTGCTTTTTGTGTTATTTCTAAGACTCCCATCGATATCGTTGTTATATATTTATATATATATAATATCGATATAATCATGATATATCTCTTTTTGAGCTGACCGATACAATATCGATATCGATATTGATATTTCGAACTTGATTATAAAAGGATTTAATATGTAATGTTAAATTGTCAAAATATGCTTGAAAAAGTTCCAACACCTATATCAATAATTCCATTCTCATGCCTTAAATTAATATTTTTGTTCTATTATATAGTTACTGATTTTTTATATGAATTATTTTAACTTTCCATAAGTAAAGATGCTTTATATATTTTAGTAACATAATTTTTTACTAATTATTAGGCATTATGTAAGAACTCAATCTCTAAGGTTTGATCTTTTTAAATTGTCTAGATTAAATTATACCTTAGTATTTATCCATTTAATCGTTTCCAAGACTACAATGGAAACATGGGTATCCCCAACATAATTTCTTGGCTAGTAGATAACCTTTATGATTTATAAGTATGTGTGTGCTTGGATATTAGGTATATTAGAGATGTTGTTTTTAGATGGTTGGGTTAGAGCGTGCCCATTAAGCCTTTAAACATACCTCGCTTATGATGCATGCAAGGTTGCAGAAATCGATAGTCAGTACTCAGTTAGCAGGATCATTGACTAAGGATTAATCAGCAGTTAAGTGACTAATAGGATTTAATCAGCCATTAGTTGGTTTTGATTTTTTAAATTATTTTAAATATATAAATCATTTTTACATATATTTTTATATATCTGCATATATTTGTACATTTTCTATACTATCGTAATGAAACAAAAGAAGTAATTAACTTTAAGTATAACATTAAGCATATTTGAATAAGTTTGCTTTTAAAAAGAAAGTAATTTACTTTAAATATGACATTAAGCATATTGGAATAAGTTTGCTTTTCAAAAAAGCAAAAAAATTAAAAATATAAAAAATCTTTATGTCAAAGCCGGTCGAGTAGTCGATCGACTAGGCCGACTAGTCTCCTTGATTAGTCGGGTTGATCGACTAATGGTCGATTGGCCGACTCGACTTGTCAGATCGATTAATCGGCCTAGTCGGTCGACTTTTACAACAATGGTTGCATGCTTCCTTCTACTAAGGGACAATCAAAATGACCTTTTGACTTAAATACATGATCATTTAAGTATCATGTTGAATATGGTTGAAGTAAGAAACTTTTACTAGGTGTGCATGTCATATAATCTAGGTATAATTGACGAATATCACTCACATTAATTTCGGCGAGTACTAATTGACATTTCTACAAGGATTTTGGAAAAGGAAAATGGTTCTCGAACTTAAAAGGGTAACCAAAAAATTACCCATTCTACATGGCATGCCATATCAAGAATCATGCAGTATTTGAGGCTTGGTTCGTCTTTATGCATGATGTGGCAACTCTCTAACAATCATCATGTATCTTCGAATAGACTTGTCATGTATTAGAATTTTTTGATGGAGGTCTTCGGTGACCTGCTAGGTTGCTACTACTAGTTTTAGTTTGTGTTTGATCTTATGGACCTGTTGTGGACTCGTTTGTTTTGTTAACATGTCTCCCTCCCATTTGCTATGGGGGTCATTTATTTAAATAACATATGCCCTCCCACTTGCCAGAAGGATTGTTCATATTGATGGCGGGTTCCTCCTACGTACCGTGAAGTCATTCATTTTAATGGCATGTGTTCCTCCCACTTACCATGGAAGTTGTTCATGTTGATACCAGATCTCCTCCCCCACCCATCATATGAGCCTCTATCACTATCGTCGTCATGCTATCACCACCACCATCACTACTCACTTGCGATCGTGAGCCAACTTGTTGTCGCAACCAATAACATCATGCATGACCTCACGCCATCACTTCACGGTCGTGAACCATCCTCTGTAGTAGCGATTGTCGATTGATGAATCTCATATTCATCAATATTGCATTGATGATTAATTAACCCTTTATCTTTACCTATTCAATTGATTTAACAATTAACTAAATGTAATAAATATTATACACATTGTAAGTAATTAAATCTAGTTATTGTAAATAAATAAAGTTTCTAGTTATTATTGTTATATGTCTATTACTCTATGTATTTATGTGTTTTCTTAAATATTTAATATCTCATAAAAAAATAGTGTAATATTGTTAATAATGTATCATATATTAATTTGTAGTCAAAAATACAAATATATATAAATATAACAATTAAAGTAGGTATTTTTATATTCATAAAAATATTCACAAAAACGGTACTTTATATATATGATGTATTTTGGTTTTGAGTTCTAAATGAAAGTTGTAGGTCTTGAAAAGGTGCGCAACTTTTATGTTGACCACTTTTTATTTAACATCAATTATTATTTTATTTTGATTTCTCTTTCATTCTGCATTCCTTGTATTTGATTGGGCTGCGTGGCTTCTTCTTGGCTAGCCACATGGTTGGCCCTTCGTCCCTTCCTGCATCATACTTTAGCCGTATCTTCTCTTCAACCCCTCCTCATTGGGGATCACTTGATCAAAAGATCAAGTGGCCCTAGTCGCTCCACTTCCGCCTTCATATCCATCGTATGATCACACCTCTTTGCCAACAACCTTTCTACCAACTGCCCTCATTCCTCTACATGTCATCTCGACCCAGTTTTGGTACCAGTCGGCAACCCGTATGTCACTTTCTTTACCAACCACCTCATCTCAACCGTCCACCTCAGTTCCGCCAACTACCAATGGTTGAAACCACTGCTTCGAATCGCTTGTACCTTCACAAAGCCACTGAGGAGAACGCCATTTGCCCCTATCCACCTTCACGTGAGTGTCCCTTCGAGCTTCATCCTCCCTCCTGTGATAGTTAGAGAGAGAAGCCAAGCGAAGATAGAGGTTGTACCTTTGGTGAGATCCACGGGCATCGGTCATGCCCCATCCACCTATTGGTGTTGCTCGAGCTTCGCATACCAGCCGTGTGCGCCAAGCGAGGACCCAGAAGCTTCAAAAGCTTCGATTCCATGATTTGTTCACCCTCTAACTCCCTTCTCTATTCTCCAGGTTTACCTCAGTTCGCCCCCTCTGTGTTTTCTTCGATTTTATTACGCACATATACCTACTTTCATGACCATCTGATCATTCGTACACCTTCGCGCACTACCCCGATCTTCACGTATACACTCGATTTCACCTTTCCCTTTTCCAGAACCCTCTTTGCCTCAAGATTTTCACCTTCTTGCAAAGAAGGTGAACCCACTTAGGGCTTCATCTCCGGCCATCTTCCGGTAGCCCTTCATTCCATTCATTCCACTCAATACCCCCTTCTTGTTGCTTCGGGTATGTATATAACATTTGCAATCTTCCAGGTCCTTCGAGTCGTTATTTATCATAGGTTTTGAGTAGTCTCCAATCTAGAGCTCCACCTCCGACGAGCTCTTATCGATACAACTCACCGGCCATTGACGCGTCTTCATGGCTCCTCCATTTTCGCCAACATTCCATCAATCTTCCCTGAACTTCATCGAGCCTGGAGGAGCATATTGGAGGAGTAGAAGCCTTGCCAGAGTCCAGCACGTTGTGCCACTGCGCGAGGTGGAGAAACCCTTAGACAATGTACAATCTTCCCCAACTCTCCACGCCTCCAGCCTCGGGAGCATCCACCCCTGCGCTGAAGCTACAGATGCACACCACATGGCTCGAGCCACATGGTGCCTTTGAGCCACACGTCGAAGCAAGCCGCACACCCTCAAGCACGTGTTGCCTGGAACATTTGCGGATCAGCCTCGATAGGTCTTCCTAAATGCAGGTCTATCCCTGCATGCCTAACTATTTGCATATAAGCCCTTTACGACTTTCTTTTATTACATTTTAATCCTTTTTAGACCTATTTGTGAAACTTTATATGTTTTTAATAATGTTTTTATTGCGAAAAAAACTTCTGGATTGAATAATTGATAACTTAAGCATTTATTATTCAAACTTGGTGAAATTAGTCTTGTTTGAAAGCACATGCTCTTTTTAATGGTGTGCTTTATTCTTTGATGTGATCCTTAGAAGTCAGGTGTCTCGTTCTAAGTTCAAGTACTGCTAGTACTATCAAAAAGGAGAAAGAGGGAAGAAATTGGAGCCTAGCCAGTATAGCCAAGTCTCCTATTTGAAGCTTGGTCAGTGTAGCCAAGTCTTCGCCATGCAGACAATGGACCATTGTGGTCAAGAGTTTGAGATTTTTATTTTTTTTCTCTGCATTTATTTTTGGGCTTTTTTGAATTTTTGCTCATTTATTCAGGGTACCCTTTTGTGTTTTTTGGGTACAAGAGTGAATACTGAACATCCATGTGAGGTAGTTGCATTGGCTCCCACCTCGACTGAACAGATAAGTGTTGTTATTTTCATTTAAAAATTAGAGAAGTATGTTGCTTATTACACCTTGATTCTTTGCCATAAATTCACCCTAGCTTCCTTTAACTTGAACCATGATTTGCTTATTTCATTTAGATTTTAATTAGTTCACTTGTTAATGGATTCTAAATCATTAATCTTCTGATTAATTGCTAAATGAATATGGAGTGAATTAAGTGCATTATTATTTTGGACAATTGAGTGAAATATTAGAATGGAGCTTTTCATTAAGAATTAATTTGTACCTATGTAATAAATTAGATATCATACTTAGGGTTTAATTTAGGAGCATTTTTTTGCGATTGTGTGTACTTATTAGGATTGCATCTTGTTCATTTTGTAGCATCATAACTTAACTTGCATATAAAAAGTTCAAAAATAACAAGCATGCATTCTCATTAACCTAAATCTCACTAGATGCATTTACTTAGGTATTTAACCTTAGTTTAGATAGCCCAATAAGCGTGTATCCTTGTGTTCGACTCTGAACTTATCAATGCATAAATTAAGCCACGTTCTCTTCACTGAGACATTTTAAATGTGGTTCTCGTTGAGCCGTTGATCACTCATACTACAATTTGATATAATTAGAATAGCGATTTAGCGCTTCATCACTCATACTACGATTTAGCGCTTGTAATCAAATTGCCATCACACATGTTATAGAAGTTCCTCCATATGCTGATCAGAGAAATTAGCAAGTTCTCAATTATTTTAGAAAGATAAAGTTCTCATTACGTAATGAACTACTTATTTTACAAGTTCTCAATTAGTTTACAAGTTCCTTCTGTAATATTAGTGTTTATTTTTTTAGGAAATAAAATTAATGTTTATGTTATTGATTTTTCTTTTCATGTTACACATGCCGTAACGATCTGACAGATTCATACAATTCTGATACAATGCAGGTCAAATTACAATTGCTATATTGGGCGTATATTGAAAACAACCTATCACAAATTACAACTTATAAAGCTCAGTTCCTGGCCACAAGGATAAGGACACATATAACGCATTATAGACCTATACAATCTATAGATATAGAACTATATAAAATACAGAGGCTGCACTGCCGCATTACAAAGGTTTAACATTCTTCTAAAAAAATAACAGTGGACTCGTCAAATGGTGACATACTGGAGGAGGGGGTCTTCAACAACTTATAATATAGAAGGTGAAGCGAGCAATCGGAAAGAGAATGTGATGCGAGCTTTGGTGCGGAGGGTGTCGCAGTGAAGAGAAGAAGCGCGAGTGGAGGTGCAGCAGCAGACGATTTTGGGTTTTTTGGGCATCGGAGGTGGCCCACGTGCAAAGCGTGCTTTTGTTACGAGCCAAGTGAGGCAGTGCCTCGCAAATGCCTCAGTATCTCACTATTTTACTGATCGCGGATGCTTTAATACCATGTAGAAAGATAGCATCATAAGAAGTGCATTGAAAGAGAGCTCTATGATCTCTTATGCAGTAGATATCATGGTTAATTGCAGTAAAAGGGAATGAAAGAATGAATATTTGATATATTAGTACTGTGCCCTTTTTTGAATTCTTTATATATAAGACAAGGCTAGGGTTAGGGGAGACTACCTTTGAGCTTATGAGCTCTAACACTCCTTTTTCAAGTTAAACTATAGGTATTTAACGTACTCAACCTGGAATAATTATCGTCTTTTATTTCTTTGAGTGCCTCACTTATTTCTTGTTTCTACAATGATGTTGGACAAATTTCATCACGTGTCATTAAAAGGACAATGACAATTTTTTCGACACATGGAAACGTGATGCAAATGAAATTATGCTATCTCCATATCTTGTTATTCTTATTACTTGATTTTGTAATCTTGGTTTGTATCCATTAGATCAAGAGAAAATCTTCCTGGTTATCTCTTTTCTGAATTGGACTCTTTATCCTCTTAAACCCTCCATTTGTCTTCAACCCCTCTTCTCCCTCACACGGCTTGGTGTTCACTTTCCTCCTCATCATGCATGTCTTGACGCATCTCCACCAAAAAGCTTCTATGACCTTTGACGTTTTCTTGTTCTTCCTTTTACCAACTAGTATACATGCTTGAGAATTCATTTCCTGAGGTTAATTTTTCAAAGAAATGTAGAAATAAATAATTAAATGGGAGGTAGGCTTGAGAGATTGAGTGGACAGGGGTTGTATTTGCTATACTTAACTTCTAGATGCATCTGGAACTAAGAATCCCTTGAGAGGGGTTCTTGAAAGCATGGTAATTATTGTTGGGACATGAGTTGCATTGTGATACTCAAACATGTAACACCATATAACTGAATCTTCCTCCCTTGTCATAGATCGTGTTGTCCATGAGTTAACTGATGCATCAGTAGTTTGTCTCAGACCGTGTATGAATGAAGCTGTCATGATGAATTTTGAGCTTGCTGTTTTTTCAGGTCCGTTGGCACTCCAACTTTCAAAGTTGCAAATCAAACCGGCTCTTGATGTTGTACAAGGGAAAAGAGTTCCGATGAGATGCCCTGACAATGGGGGGACTTTGAGTATCTCTTCTTTGAATCTCTCTGTTAATCATTTTCGGCTCACATTTGATAAGACTTTCTCTGTATTGCATTACGAAATTGATATCAAATTGGAAAACAACTCTGGGCCGTCGGTGGATGAAAAAATTTCAAAGTCTGATATGGCTGCAATTAAGAAACAGATTTTTAAGGATAGAGCGTCATCTTTGCCAGATGATGGTGGAAGATACATATTCAGTCCTGTAAAGCTACAGGAAGGAAAATTTAAGGTCACTGTTCATGGCACCTCCTATCTTGTTTCTGTTGTCCTACAGAAGAGGCTGTCTATCGGTGATTTAGCCAGTGCTCCCTACCCCAGAGAGATATTGCAAGGACTGGATGTGATCATGCGGATGAACTCCGCAAGAAGTTGCATTCAAGTGGGTAAGAACTTTTTCATGCCGAACCGGTTTACAGATCTTAGGTATGGTGCTGCAGCCTTGCAAGGATTCCAACAGAGCATTAAACCAACTGAAAATGGCTTGGTTGTTTGTGTGGATTATACTGTCATGGCATTCCGCAAGCCGATGCCTGTCATCGATTTCTTACTGGAGCTTGGATTCAACATCAATGAGAATACCCAATTACATGTCAGAGACAGGGCCGAGGTTGAACGCACTTTGAAAAATATGCGTGTTAATGTCATCCATCGAAGATGCAGTCAGAAGTTTCAAGTTCAAGGTTTGACGTCAAAAAATGCATCTGAAATTACATTTTTGGATGAAACAATGAACAAGCAGAGATATCTTCTAGATTACTTCCGGGAGACCTACAAAATTGATATAAAGTACAGGATGCTTCCATGTCTGAGCTTGAGCAAGACCAAGACAAATTATGTGCCTATGGAACTGTGCCAGATAATCGAAGGTCAATTATTTCCCAAAGACAAGCTGAGTAGAGATGGAAATATGACCCTTAAAAATATGGCTTTAATTTCCTCAAAGAGAAGGTTGGATGCAATTCAAAACATGGTTAATTCCGAAGATGGTCCTTGCAGGTAAGCGTTGCACTAAGCTCCACTAAGTTCATCTTTGTTGTTTATATTCCCTGTTCTTGGTCTGTCCATTGCCATTTTTTTTCTTAAGGTTATCAAGGGGTAATAGGATTCACAATGTTAAGCCATTCTTTCCGTTATATTTAATTTTCTTACCTCAGCTGTTGCATGTTGCTGCTTTTTTAAAAAAAAATCTAGTTTAGGAAATTTTAGGGGTGTTACATTAAAAAAATACACATGCACTTTCGATTTTTTCTTATCGTAGAATGGTGGATACTAATGGCCATATTAAGAGTTCCTGTTGTCATTCTTTTACTCTAATAATCTGTACTAGGTAGTTTCAGACTGGGACTTTTTTGGAATATGCTTAACTTCAATGTCCATCGATTTCTCCAGGGGGAGGATTTTGGATGAATTCCACTTGACAGTCCGCAGAGATATGACTGACGTAACCGCACGCGTTCTTCAACGTCCTACTTTGAAGTTGCTAAATTCTAATGGAAATGCTTCGAAGTTTGATATTCCTAACAACGATTGCCAGTGGAACCTACTGAACAACAAGGTTTTGCGAGGGAAGCCAATAGACCATTGGGCTGTACTTGATTTCAGTAAACTTGATTTCAGTAAACGAAGGCGACCCGCAAGCTTTGATCGGTATTTTGATGTCAATCACTTCATACCTGCCTTTGTGAAGCGATTTAGTGACCTTGGAATAGTAATAGAAAGAAAGCCCCTCTTTGTGGAGCAGTCAGCATTTGATGTTCTTTCCGATCCCGATTCCCTCCGTCAGACTCTTATCAAATGCAAGAAAAATGGCGGCGACCGTCTCCAGATTCTTCTATGTCCAATGCTAGACAGGCATGAGGGATATAAGACCCTGAAGCTTATCTGCGAGACAGAATTGGGGATCGTGACACAGTGCTTCCTTCCCTTTAGCATAAAGGGCATGGACCAATATCTTGCAAATCTTGCTCTCAAGATCAATGCTAAGCTGGGAGGATGCAATTTCGAGCTCTTCGACTCCCTTCCTGGCGTGAATCCCAACTGTCCCATCTTATTCATCGGCGCAGATGTGAACCATCCAAGCGGAAGGAATAACTTGAGCCCATCGATTGCTGCGGTAGTTGCATCGACGAATTGGCCGGAACTGAACAATTATGCATCAATTGTTCAGGCTCAGAAACGTCGCCATGAAAACATTGTTGATATTGGCAGGATGTGCAGGCAACTTTTGGATAATTTTGCTCGGATCAATCGAGTCCGTCCGCAGCACATCATATACTTTCGAGACGGTGTAAGCGATGGTCAATTCGACATGGTTCTTAATCAGGAGCTCACTGATATAAAAGAGGCGATTGAATCTGCGGATTACAAGCCCATGATCACGGTTGTGGTGGCACAGAAGCGACACCAGACTCGGCTTTTCCCCAAGAACATGAATCCTAACATGCGCACCTGCAACGTCCCTCCGGGCACGGTAGTGGACAAGGGGATCACAGCTCCCATTAGTTTTAACTTCTTTCTTTGCAGCCACAACGGTATGCAGCCACGACGCACTACTACGTTCTGTGGGACGAGTTTGGGTATACTTCCAATGGAATTCAGCAGCTCATTTACAATATGTGCTTCACTTTCGCGAGGTGCACAAAGCCCGTCTCTCTTGTTCCTCCGGTATACTATGCGGATCTTCTGGCATACAGGGGACGCATGTACTACGAAGGCATGATGGGCATGTCATCCTCGGCTTCATGTTCCTCTGCTTCGTCCTCGTCCGCGGCCGAGCTCGTGAAGTTGCCAGAGCTGCACGTTGCCATCAGGGGTGGCATGTTCTTCCTCTGATTGGCAGCGCCGTCGTCTTGCTGGATCAGCCTCTCCTAGTTGGCCTAATGATTTTTGAATTTGCGACTTTATGCAGGTTAATTATACTTGTTCAGGATTACACCTGAGATTATGGTCTGAGTTAATCAGAGTATAGTGGTTAATTATCATCATCATTGGGAGCTTGTTTTTCTTCTACTGTCGCTGGACTGTGTAGCGCATGTTAGAGACTAATATCTGTGTTTTTTTAATTTCTGATGGGCAGACAGCGACACTGTTTTGTGAATTTTTTTGATGAATTTCTCCTGTTTGTAGTTTCTTGTATAGACGAGGATGAGAAAAATGCTGGTTGTTCTGGAGTTAGGGACTGATGTTAAGTTAGCTTGTATTTTTAGATAGATTTTTTTATTTTTTTTAAAACATTTTTTTCATCAATAATGTTATTATTACTGTTTGTGCTAAGCATGGACGTTCTGATATTTATCTATTTATGTTATAAATAGAAGTTGGATGATCAATTACAGGCAAATGATGAAAAACTTTATAATGAAAATTTTACGGTTAAAAAACATACCAAGATAGATAAGGTTATCAAATCACTACTTATGGGGACATTTGTTTGGGGGAAAACATGGGGGTGGTTACATGTCCACCGAACCCTTCGTTTTTATAATTTATTCCCTGACCCATAACTACTCTTTCTCTGGTACCATATTTTCATCTAAGAATTATAAAATATTCAACATCTAATTATTTTTTTCAAATCACATGACAACAAATCCACGATTCAAATACCAAAACACAAAAAAAATATCCATTAGATTAATTTTTTTAGAATATCCGTTTGGGAGGGGGACGGGAGTACCTCATAAAAGATATGTATGATAGGACTTCATCTTGTGTAAGGATAAAGTCTGGGAAGACTGACTATTTTGACATCATCATTGGTCTGCTTCAGGATTCACCTTCGAGTCCATTCCTTTTTACTTTAATTATGAACAAGTTAACAAGTCACATTCAAGATGAGATACATTGATGTATGTTATTCGTTGATGATATTGTGTTGATTGATGAGACTAGAAACATTATAGATGCGAAGTTTGAGGTCTAGACATGCATTGGAGATTAAAGGATTTCTTATAAATAAAGCAAGATTGAATATATGGAGTGTACTTTTGATGGAAGCGATGGTGAAGATTTGTGACGATAATATTCAGAAGAGAGATTCTTTTAGATACTTGAGATCTATTTTGCAACATGATGGGGAAATTGACAGAGATGTTATAAATAGAATAAATAAAAGTTGGCTAAAGTGGAGAGGAACCTCTATTGTTCTTTGTGATAAGAAAATTCCTTTGAAAATCAAAGGAAAGTTTTACAAAGTAGCTATGAGACATGTTATCTGAATGTTGGCTTGTGAACCATAGACATGTGCAGGGAATAGCAGTAGCAGAAATAAAATGCTAAGGTGGATGTGTGGAGACACACACATACGTAAAGATCGGATTCAGAATGATGCCATCAGAAGGAAAGTTGGTATAGCTCCGATCGAGGATAAGATGTGAGAAAATCTCTTAAGATGGTTTAGCCATTTGCAAAGGAGGTCAGCTGATGCACCGATGAGGAGATGCGAGTTTTGGGATGTTGAGCCGGCTAAGAGAGGGCGGGGAAGGCCCCAGAAGTGTTGGAATGAGACTATATGAAGGGATCTTAGTTTTTTTGGATCTAAGCCCGAGAATGACCCAAGATAGATCTGAATGAAGGCAAAGAATCCATGTAGCTGACCCTACTTAATGTGGAAAATGTTTTGTTGTTGTTGTTGATTGTACCCATTTATTTAGAAAACGATATATCTGATTGAACGTCTTAATCCTCTAAATGAAACTTAGTCGTCGCATCCTATTCCCCTAAGCAAGCAAGTTCTAAGTTCAAAGAAAATTGAGGACCTATCTTGTAGGGCAAATTGCATAAAAACTCCCAGATGGGATAATATCAAAGGATTGGGTAAAAAGTTCGATTGCCGGCACATGAATTTCAGTACTACAATACCTTGCCAAAGATATTTTATTTTATTTAACAACAAAAAGGAATCCTAAAGAATTACCAACTTAATCTAAGAATTTGAGAAGCAGTGTATTTACCAGAGGCGGAGATAGGGAGAAATTGTGATGGAAAGATCGTATGATGTTATATTTGTAATATAACATTTGTAAATATCTTATATTTAAAAATTTCATATAACTAAGATACAATTAAATAAATGATAAGAAAAAAGATATTGCTTGGTTAATCTTCCTCCATAAATGTCATCTAACTATTTTTTTCCTAATAAATTTTTAATTGAAGTTATTCAAATTGATCAATCTAATTAGGACACTAGAGTAATGTAATTGTAAATATAAAATCTCAATGTTGTAAACAATATATGTTAACAGTTGGCCATATTATCAAGTATATATTATGCAATGAATATATACATTCTCTAATGATTATCTGTATATGAGTAACGAGTATTCATTTCCATAAAATGTCAGGATTTTTTTGTAGGTCCTTTTTACCATTCATTCCTAATTACAGACCCTTTTAGCTAATTTACCATCTTTTTTAATTAAAACAACCGGAAAGAAATACATCCTGAAGTTAGTTGGACTCCGTTTACGAACCCGTCCAGCTCAGCGCTCCTTCCCGCCCATCCCACCTGCCACGTCATCAAAGCCTATAAAAAGCCCACCCCCTCAAACCGACCCCCCACCATTCGCGCCCTCACTCTCCTCAGCTCTCACCGCATCTTCCCTTCTCCCTTCCTCCGATGGACAGCGACGGCGCCTCCCGCGGCGACGGAGGCACGCCAGACCCACGGAGCAACGGCATCCGCGGAAGCAGCGAGGGTTTCCCCGACACGGACGGTGGCGCCGGTCAGGGTGAGCCGTGCTCGCCCTCCAGCTGCATATCGGAATCGGAACTCGGCCAAGGCGGCGGAGGCGACTGTAGCCCCCAATCCGTGCTCACTAGGCCGTCCAGTCCCAACTCCGAAACCCCGGGAGGTAATCAAGTTCCGAAGTTTATCATATGGAAAGCAAGTTTTTTTTATCTAATTAGGTTTTAATTCCTATGAGAACGGGAACCAAATACGGAGGAATAGCTAGAGGGATCGGTCTCGGATTTTGAGTTGTTGTTTTCTTCTTCTCTTCCTTATCAGGTTTTGGTCGTATGCATTCTCAACTATGCCGTTATCCATAAATTTACCTTAGACCGTCACTTTCATCGGGGGAATTATACTCCTGTCTAAAAAAATCGTTTTTTGTCGATTTTTAGGTGTGTACTGATCGCAAGATCTATAACATATCAGTCATATTCTTTGTAATATGAGAATTAGGCATTTGAAACACATGAATATTACGCGATTTGGAGATTGGGAATACCTGATTAGCGCTTTTTTTGCGGGAGAAGGGTATCGCTTGTCATTTTGTTTTAGTCTGAATTATACGCGTGTTTCAGCTAATTTTCTAACTTAAACCGCTTGAATTGATCCTCGACAAGCGTGCCTGAATTATTAGGTCATTTCTCTTGTCTTGGTTTTCTGAGACTTCTAACTCTGTTTTTAATAGTAGCTCTGACCTTTCTGATGTCATCTTGGCTGCTTGGTCAGTTGGTCTTGATTCTGGTTTTGGTTTTTCGAGCTCTTCCTGTGTATTCTTTATCCTTAAAGCTCATCGTGTGAGACACCTTAAAATGGTTTATTAGAGAAGGTTACATCTACCTGGCTTGTTTTAACTATGAATTTATCCATAAACTTCATGGAGCACTATTCCATTTTATGTTTTACATCTACCAGTCTAGAAATTTATTTTTTCTTGATGAAGTGGTAGAGTTTAATTAGAAAGAGGTTAACGAGAACAGACTGGGATAGATCTCAGTTTTGCTAATTGCAATAACGTTTACATTGATGCCCTGCGTGATTGCTGTGGTGCAGCCTAGACCTTTTCTGTTACCACGCCTTTGATAGGGTATTTTAAGTCTGTAAATAAATAAACTGTGTTTCATTCAAATTTTTGATATAATAACTTGTAGGCAAGGCATGGATCGAGTCTACTTTTGAAATGGATTTTTCTGTATACTTCTGTATTATAAGAAAGTTTGTTTTATCTTTAACTTAAATGCATAATAAACTACTCATAATTCTCACCTATGGTGCCCTGCGATACCGATTTGTTGGAATTTCTTAAAGATTGTATTTCTAAACAATTTCTTTGCATTTCAACAGACGATGCCGGTACATATATAGAATCTAATTCTGAAGGTTATGGTGAGAACCTTTAGATAAGAAACCTTGCAGTATTTGTTGAATATTGTTGGCATTAATAGAGATCTAATTTGCAGGCCTTTTCAGTTTTTTAGCTACTTAATGGTTTTAGCTTTGTTAAATTTCACCCGTGTATGCACATCGTCCACACATGGTTCTTACTTACTCGTATTCCGCAGGATCCAGAGGATTGGATCTTTCTGAAAATGGACATACTACAGGAATGCAATCTGGGGAAAACAGGGGGATATGTTTTGGTTCTTCTCACACAGTTCGCATTAATTGTTTCCAGCTTGCTTTAGAGCGCATATTCCCGTACTTAGAATATGAAATAGGCGTCAAGTTCGTAACGGAACCTGCAGATCCTGCTCTGAAGTGGGATCTTGTAGCCATTAAGCAAACTGTTTTTGGTCAAAGGAGTATAATTCCCATAGAGTTCCTGCCAGGGAAATCCTCTGCATCGACTGAAGTTCATGGAAACACATATTTTGTCGAGATTGCACATCAGGAAAAGATTCCATTGGTTGAGTTATCCAAGGCAAGCTTCTCCAAAGAGATATTGCATGGATTAGATGTAATTGAGAAGGCAATTTCAGAAAGGGAACGCATAAAAAATGATGCAAACTGTTTCGATCCAAAGAAGTTGGAAAATCTGAAGGGCTTTACTATAGCCTTAGATGGCTTGCAACAACACATCAGGCGAGCAGAACATAGTCGGCTTGCCTCTGTTGATCATTCTGTCATGCCATTTCTTAAACCTATGCCCGTGTTAGAGTTTCTTAAGAAATTCCTCAACATCGATGTCCATGTGGACAGACAATTATCTGTTAAAGAAAAAGCTATTATCGAACGTTCATTGGAGTCTCTTCATGTTTCTGTTACTCGTCGAAAAACCCTGAAAAAAGGTGCCATACCAAAGTTTAAAGTTCATGGTTTAAGTCAACTGGAGACGGATAATATCTGGTATCATGAGCAGAAGACAGATGCAAAATGGAAACTAGTAGATTACTACCGGGAAATTTATGAGATTGATATAATGTATAAGAAACTTCCCTGTCTGAGCTTCAGCAAGAAATGTGAACTTTATGAACCAATGGAATTGTGTGACTTGACGGAAGGCCAGTTGTTTCCAAGAGACAACATGCTTTGTTACCAGCAGGAGATCCTCGAGAAAAATACTTCACAGCAATCAGAGGAAGGAACGAAGAATACTCCCAAAATGGTTTATGTCTCGCCTGATATTTGCAGTCGGAGGTATACCTCATTTAATCATATACACAGTTAGCACCAAACTTCTTATTCTTAGAACAAATTATGCATGTTAATCATTATTTAGAGGTTTAAGCAATCATATCCCCATATTAAATGGATGCTCATTCATCTAGCAGCATTTTATCTCTGCATCACTCCAAACAACAATCATGTGTCTAACAGTCAAGGGCAATCCTGGGGGAAATGTCTCTAGATGATAGATTTCCATATTAAGATTTTCTGTCTTCCAGTTTTTTTTGTTTAACAATCATGTGTCTTAAAATTTACATGAAAGTGACGACTAATATTATCCTCTTCTTTTCCACGATCATTTGTAAGAGTGAAATTCCAGTTTAATCATAAAAACTATTCTGAGATGGGTGTCTTTCTGTTTCAGGGAAAGTACTGCAGAGTATCAGTTCAAAACTTCAATAAATGGCAGTGTCTCAAAAGCGAAGCCAATTACCTTCTGGGCAATACTTGATTTCAGCGGCTGGACACATCGACTGAAAAACGACGGATCTCCAGATTTCGATGAATTTAGAGCAAAGCTTGTGAGACGAATTAGCCAGCTTGGAACACCTATGGAGGTTGATCCCCTCTTTGTAGAATTCTCGGAAATGGAGGTTCTTTCGAATCCTGCTCGCCTTCGTCAGGCTCTTTTGAAGTGCAAGACAAGAGGAGGTGACTCACTCCAGCTTCTCCTGTGCCTCCTGGCAGGTAAACATCAAGGTTACAAAATGCTGAAGTTCCTCTGCGAGAATGATTATGGGATCTTAACGCAGTGCTGCCATCCCTGTAAATTTAATAACATGGATGCATGTGTCTCCAATCTTGCGACGAAGATCAACGCTAAAGTTGGAGGGAGCAGACTTGATCTCTTCAGTTCTGTCCCTGGCTTGAATCCCAACTGTCCTATTATGTGCGTTGGTGCAAACGTAGACCTTCCAAAAAGCAAGAAAGGTTACGCTCCCACCATCGCGGCAGTTGTGGCCTCCATGGATTGGCCGGCAATGCATAGTTACGCCCCGATTGTCCAGTCTCAAGATCAACTAAAGGGTATCAGGGATATTGGTATGATTTTCCGTCAGCTGCTGGATAAATTCACTGAAGCCAACGGTTTCACTCCTCATCATATCATATATTTCCGGGGTAGTGCTGATGATAGCAAGATGTTTAATATACTCCTTGAGGAGGAGCTGGATCACATAAGAAAAGCACTTGGATCAGATGATTGCAGGCCAAAGTTGTTAGTTGTGGCGGCAGAGGGGCGGCGATATACCATGCTCTTTCCCAAGGATGAACTCGGCATCAAACCAGCCAATTTCGACTTCTATCTTTGCAACATTGCCAGCATGAGCAAGCCAACGCGTTACCATGTAGCACTGAATGAATGTGGATACACCTATGATGAAATCCAGAAGCTTGTATACAGATTGTGCTTCACTTTTCCAAGATGCATGAGGCCCGTCTCTCGGGTGCCTCCCCTTTATTATGCTGATAGTCTGGCACGCAGGGGGCGTGTCTACTATGACGGATGGAAGATGTTATCTTCTGCAGAATTTTCCTCGGCCTCATCTTCTAATGAGCCTGCCAAGCTACCGAAGCTGCACACTACCATAAAAAATAGCATGTTCTTCCTCTGAGTGGCAGCAGCGCTGTACTGCAGTTGCTGGATTGTCGATCATTGGCACTGGGTGCGCCGGTGGTTGCAATCTTTACTTGACATGGAGCTTGCAGTAAGCCCGAAAAAAATCTCATATGGAGAGCATGATGAGTCAAATTTTAGGAGTTGTATATACTTGCAGTAAGCCCGAAAAAAATCGATGCCCATGTCCTGGGAAGCGCAATTTAGATCACTGCAAGCTTGAGATATATTCTACACGTGCCAAGGAGTATATCACGTCTGCCACTTCTTTCTCTCCATGTTTTTGATTTGTTTTACTTGTAGTCTGAATTTGAACTGAAGGTCTTAGGAATACAAACTGATGGGGAGTTTTTACGCGTTCACTGGCAATGAACGCCCTTATGTGGATCTTTTAGAAACTTAATGTGGATTGTTCCTGATTTTAGATGGATAAATCTTAACATGAGTTGTCCGTCGAACTTGCTTTCTGGGTGTACAAATCATCGCAATCCTAACTAAGGTTTTTGGTAGAAGTGTTTACATCGACGTGTAAACCTAATTGTTATCTGTAGAAATGACTAATATGGTGGCTTTCTTTAAGAAAAAATGTGCCACCTCTCTGTCTACTTTGTGATCCACCTTAGGTAAAGCGGTCGCTTAAGACAATCTAAAGATGGCGCTCAAAGAGGAGACTTTGGAAGAGTAACTGGGGACGGACATGAGGTGTTTGATAGTTTCTACTATCACCCTTGTCTTTTCTTTCTTCAAATCTTTGGTGATGCGCTATTATTTAGCTTCTGCATTTCCCCTAATATATAGCTTATATTAAAAAAATCATGTAAATATACAGACGTTTTCCGTATTTTCTTAATGAGAATTGATGGAGGCTGATTTTCATTATATAAAAAAATCATTGGATGACTGCGATCTTAAGCAAGTAGTAGATCGGTGTCTTTCAATCAGGGAATGTCTGAACAGGACTCTGAGCGGCCGGCTTGGAGGGTTGCTGCAAGTAATGATCAAGCTCTAGAAGTCTAGCTCGTCTGAGTGAGATTCCAAACAAACAAATTCAACTAATCACATATGTAAATATCCTGTTAATCTTTTTGCGACAAGTTATTTGGCTCCTTAATTAATCTATAGACACATAGCAAGATGTGGATGTAGCCTTGTCCATATGCGTTCCTGCATCATATCATAAAATAGATATGGGGATGCCTTCTTGGATTGAAATCTTGCATTTCAGATGTGGGATGAGCAGAAAAGTAACATACCACCTTTCATGAAACATCAAGGGCGCACATAAATTCCAAAAGAATGGTTCCTTACTTGGAAAATTCTATCCAACTTTAGCCGCGAGAAATGTATGAGCCCTAAGTTGAGACTCTGTCCATTGATAACAATAATTAGCCTGCACTTATACAAGTTACTATGGCATGATCACAACATTTTCCCCTCCAGTCCAGTTGTCAAAAGTTTGAAGAAAGGGTCTTCTGATTCATCTGCGTCAAAAAGCTTACCTAAGGAATGAGGTTGCAGTCTAGCTTTCTTCTCTGGCCGTCTTTCAACGGTTTCTCGGGGAGAATATTTCCTCACTGGAATGAATGCAACCTTGCTGCTAGATGCACTCTGACTGCACGGAAGATGACCCTCATCCTGTGACAAATTTGTCTTAGCAGACACGGCATCATTTGGAACCAAGTCTGGGTAAAGATTGTCCATCTTTTGTGTGGGCATCTTCATTTAGATGCTGTGAGGCTATGGGCGCCTCCGCAACAGCACCTAGTTGGTCCTTGAAACTGAGTGGATCTCCTGTCGACTCAATAGGTGTATCATCGTCGACCTCAACGCTTGGTTGTTCCCTGCAAAACATATATAAAGAAATTAAAATTTGAACGTGTAAGGCAATTGCAAACTGGAACATGAATCATCAAAATCATAGAACTGAAGGGGCACTTTATGCAATTGACTAAATTCAAGTTTTTTTTAGATTTACATATAGACACTGTCCGAAGCCTTTTTTTTGTGGAACTCCATCATAAATATAAGGAAAGTCCATACCTCGGCTTTATCTTTAAGGTTCCTGAGGTCCATGTCCACTGGTGCATTTTATTTCCTTTTATGGTTTCTTTAGCTGCATCCTTCCCAACTCTTGTCAGAGACCCACAACTTTTTTCAACCTCTCCTTCCGTTGCTCATCATTCTCCAATTCCTGCTCCTTTATGCCATCAACGCATCCTTCCATGTCTTATTGTTCTCCCATTCCCTCCTTTACATATCACTACTACATAAGCACATGTTACTTGATATATTCCTCCTTCCAGTAATCTAATTCGGGTCTACCATGCAAGTCAGCTATCTCCACTATACTTGTTTGATATATTCCCTTGAACTGACCATTGCCTTCTTCCCTCCTCCAAAATCTTGTTCCGTCATTTATGGATAGACCTTTTATCTCACCTCAATCAAGCATCTTACACCTTCATGTCTGTCAATCCATCCATACATACGGACATTGCGGAGTGCATCAATAAACCAATATGCACTGACATAATTTAATTATTCCATATATTTTCTTATAAGTATTTGCCCAGTGTTGCATATGTAAATTCATCTACAAAAAGTGTCTGTGCGTATCATCAAGCAATTAACCTTATCTTTCTGTGGTATCAGAGAACTTAGGGGCTAGTGTCAACTAAAATTCTCCTTCTCAGGCACAGTAGACAAACAAAAATGCAATGTCTGAAGTTGGTAATAGGCTTGAACGTAAATATAGTCTTTGTATATGTGTTGTGTGATGTATCTTCTTCTATTGCCTCTTTGTCTGAGAAGTCTTGTCTAGGATGGGCCTTGTCTGGATAGGCTACTCCTTGGATGTGGTGTTTTTTAATGAACCTTGTATGGAGGGCAAAACCAGAGGAAAGGGAAGCGGTGAGCATCATATGCTGTTCGTTGGGTGACATAGCTCAGCAGCATGTGGTGCAGGCATCCTATGTTAACGTGGATATTGGTTTGCAGCTGTCAGGGTTACAACTGTTTCTTCAGCTTTCTTTTAACTTCATTTTTCAATGGTCACTCTTGATGATTACATCCGGAAACCCATGTTGCAGATGTGGCAGAGGTTGTGGCAGAATAGGTGCTTCCTCAAAAAGTCTTTCCAGTTCTATCTCCTTGTCACCTCTCCTTATCCTTCTACTCCTCCCTTTCTCCTACTGAAGCACCCACAACAGGTTGTAAAGGCTTCAGGAAACAGAGGAAAAACTTTCGCTGGTATACATCAATGTAGCCGCAAGAGTCGGTCAAATACAAGATTTCAAGGAGTCAATTCCGGAGGAAAAAGTGAAGACCTCGCATGAAGAAAAATCTCACTTGGAACCTCAAATATCTAATCCAAAATAATATACCACTCGAACAGAGGGTTGGGAGAAAGAACACAATTTAAAATTGTCAAGACCCGCTTTGAACGGCAGCATCATAGAGCCAAAGACCTCAAAATCCTCGACTCCAAAGAATTGTTGCTATTCAAAGTCATTTTTCTCTCCTAAATTAGAAAGAGACATCTCCTTAAGAATCAAGGCGTGCTATCATCCAACCCAGAAAACCCATATCCGCATCCTTACTTGGGGAACAGTGGACCCCAACAACAGCAACCAGTACCCTCCACTTTTGTACAACTCAGAACCAAGAGGGGCAGCCATGATCCCCATATCAGCTCAAAAAAATCCCAAAAAATTAGAGTAAATTTGACCCTGTGAAAATGATAGCCTGCATCGGATTCTCATGTGAAACCCCCAAGCTATTCCTACCAATCACATCCTGTTAACATGAAGGCAACCCTTTTCCTCCTACTAAATCTTGACCGAGCGGTATGTCCTTCAACAAGCACGGGACATTGTTTGAAGGGCCATTATCTTTCACTGCATGGGATCTCATATTTTTAAGGCTTATGGAAGAGTCCGATTCACCCTACAGAACGAAACGCTTCAGTTACCCCTCCAGCTACCCTCTCCACACAACTTAAGTGCCAAAGAAGTCCAGCCTAAACTGCCACCTCCCCAAAACACACACACACACCGACTGCTCATCTCCCTCCTTTGGGATTCACCCTCGTGTGTGAGGGTTTTACGTTCGAAAACTGACCTTTCACCTTCCATGCAGACACTTCGCTACACATCACCCGATTTGGCCGAACCAGAAGAAAATATTCTTGCGCCCATGTCACACAATGGGATGCTTCAGACAATTATTATTGTTGGAGTATTTGGTTCTCCCGTAGTTTCATCCCGCTCCTTAGGGAGCAGGGTAGAAAATACGCTTTGATACCATGTTAGAAAATACGGAATGTGGAGGCATATTAGAATAAAATACTAAGAAATATGAAGAACGGGATTTAACATGGAACCATACTCCCTAAGGAGCGGGATGAAACCACAGGAGAATGCCTAAAAGGGATGATAGTCTATTGACTTTTCCCCTAGATACAGGAGGTGAGGGGCTTCTTATATAGCCATCACTGAGTCTCCACATCCCGCAACTGGTAGATGTGGGACAAACAACTGGATGGGGTGAATGGATCCCGTAGAGATCCATTTACCCATCTCCCGCATAATTGACACATAACCAAATACTCCAACACTCCCCCTGAAGCTGGAGCATGCGATGCTCAGCTTGGACAAACAGAAAGAAATCTCAACTCACAATACATGACACTACAGACGATATCAACGCAACGCGCACAATTGTCGGATGTTGTCGAGGACCTTGCTTCTCATGCCGCGCAAGTGAGGAGAACGAACGGGCTGGAGTGTGAGTCAAATTGAATCTCCTCGTCGGAGAGCATGTGCTTTGTACTGCGCCTGTCAGAGTCACTGCAACTGAAAATGAGTCTTTACACGAAGAACTCTGGCCCGCCACAACAATGTGGACAACTGCTCCATCTCTGAAAGGGTCGAATAAAGAGCGTCGCTAATTATCCATACGCAAATATTTGAAGATGGATCTCTCTCATAGAGACCTCAAAGTGGGTTCTTTCTCATAGGAACCTCGAAACGATCTCGTACTGGAGTTCACGAACACTGAAAAATAGAGTCAGAAAGTCTCCTCGTCGGAGAATTGGGTTTCTCCCATCTGACTCAGAGAATGGTACTCTACTCTGGAGTCCCTATGAAACAACATAAAAACTCTGGCCAACATGGCATAGGGAATGGGATCTTTACTCTGGAGTTCCTATGGAACACTGAAAACTCTGACCGAAACACAAAAGATGGGGACCACAAACAACGATGGCAAACATGTACATATTCGAAGAAGACCGCATACATGTGCATGTCTGAAACTGAAGACTCGGAACCTGATCGTCGAGTCTGAACAACTGTAGAGTCTGAAATCTTAATGGTCTGGAATCTGTATTTGGACCGACCGGTGACTCTACATGATACTCCCCATTTCTCTCATACTTGTCGGAAAACAATGATGTCGACTAAGTTGGGAGAAGACATGATCGTGGGGAGAACAAAAGCCGGTCGCATTTTTTCCGACTTTTCTTGCAAAAAATCGGCTATTTTTTTAATAACTGACATTTTTTCTCAAATAAGGTGTTCATCATTTTTTACGGCTTTTCCTCTCATTTTTTAATCATTTTTTAATTATTAAGCTTTTCTTATGTACACGCATTTTTTAAAATAAGGCATTCCGGTCAATTTTTTACAACTTTTCCTCTCTTTTTTAACTAGCGGTCCTTTTTTTAACCAGGTATTTTTTACCGCTCTTTCCTTTTTTATTTTTCACGGCTGACGCTCCCCCTTTCTCTCTTTCCCGGCCCTTCTACTTTAAAAAAAATAATGGATGGCCCAGCATGTCCTACTTCTATTTAGGGTTCCCACGATGGGAACCCCTTTGCTTATCTGTGTCGCCGCCCCGATGGGGCTTTCTCGGAGGAGAGCGTTGAACTGTCGCTTGCGCGATGGAGGAGATTTGGAGGTTCATCGCTGCTTGGGATGCATGAAGGAGGTGCGGGCACCGACAACGCTTGGGGCCAAGGGAATCGCAGGCGAAGCGGCCGCATCTGGAGGGGTGGTGCGGCTAGTCTGAAGCTGAAGACCGCCGCCGCTAGGGCTCGCCACATCTGGAGGGGGGGCGATGCGAGTGCAATGTCGTAGCTGCCACGAAGGAAGCTGAGCGGCTCCGAACACTGAGTGTTCGGCCTAAAGGAAGGTGCGTGAAGGCCTTGACTAGAAAATCTGTGGTACGAGGGAGCAACGTCGCCTGGAGGGGCCTTCGCCATCCTTGCTGATGAGCGTCAGGGGGATGACCTACAGAAGGAAGGTCGCGAGGGAGTAGGGCCTCGCCTCGGAGTAGATGCCTCGCCACCTGGGGTACCTCGGTTCGGGCCACCTATCGCCTGGGGTCCTGCTGGGCCTTGAGATGAAGCGTGAGATCCTTGGGGATCCTGCTGTCGGTGCGTATGTGCAGGCTACGAGGAGCGGCCGGGAACCACATGCTTGAGGAGATGGGTGATTGTGTTCCTGATCTCTTCCTTCTTCGATTTGCGCAAGAGAATAGGGCATGGAAAAGGGACTTCCGCAACGACAACTGACAAGAGATGCAGCCTGGAAGAGGGTTCCCATCGCTTGGAGGAGACGAGGGGTGACCTGATATGCACCATCCTTGTGTGTCAACTCCTCAACAACCAACAGAACATCTAGATTTGTCGCCCTCTCCAAAAATTGTGCCATCTTCACGGCTCGTCGCCCTCTTCCACTTCTAGATCAGATGTACATGATGGAAGAGGAACCTGGAGTTTGTCGATGCCTTGCAGAATTAGGGTTCTGAAAACCCTACCTTTCTCGAACTCAGCAATCAAACAACAAAATACAAACTCCAGAGAATATAAAGATAAATCAAATCTCCAAGATGAACCCAAAATCGAACTGCTTTGATACCATGTTAGAAAATATGATGTCGAAGCGAATATAAGAGAAATAAAGATAAAACATGGAAGAACTCGAGATTTTATGCCTACTCCCTAAGGAGCGGGATGAAACCGCGGGAGAACGCCTCAAAGGGTTGATGTATGCATTGCACTCTCTCTGGATACAGGAGGTGAGGGGCTTCTTATATAGCCCCCACTGAGTCTCCACATCCCACAACTAGTAGATGTGGGACTAAACAACTGGATGTGGTAAATGGATCCTGGAGAGATCCATTTACCCATCTCCCATATAAGTGACGCATAACCAAATACTCCAACAATTACACTATCATATTCATGGAAGCTTGCCAACGTGGAACAGTGCGACATTTGATCTCTTCCAATACGACCGGCAGTAACATCGGAGGTTTTTCAAACTTTATCCACCCATCATCGACACATGTGCCACACCCGTCCCAATGCCTCCGTATTGAGCATAGAAAGTGTCGTTGATCCTTTCCTGTAACATGTTTTAGTTGCAAGGGTTGTGAGCACATACTATGCCTATCAGTGCACAAAAGGAAATCCCTCCACCATTCAAACAACCACCATCCAACACAATTGCCACAAGTACCTACAAAGGCTCTCCACCCAAATCTTCAGCGAATGCCCCCAGCCATCATGAATAAGACCCTCCTTGCAGGCATCCACGCTTCCTCCTCTCATCCATGCTTCCTCCTCTCAAGGTTGTAGGCTGAACGTGCATTGCCCTAAACGAGATCTTCTAAATGCAAAAGGGAAAATCATTATCCCACATTGGTGAGTAGAGATATGCCAGGAGACCTTACAAGCGAAGAAACAACTTCTCCATTGCCTCATCATTGTGTTTTCCAAGGATGTCCCATCCCTTGGGGTGGCTAAGTAGATAGTACTAGCTGAAGTCTCCAAGGCTCGTTTCAAGTTTTTTGACAAATGTTGAAAGCCAAGTGTTTGTAGAAGTATCCTCAGATGAATGCTACAAAAGTCTTGCACACATATTCCTATGAATTCTCGAGCACGTTCCAAGATAAAATTTGGAGGACACCTAAATATGATTCTCCAAATGTTTCCAATCCTTTGGGGGCCAAAAGAGTCGAGGAAGTAAAGGCATACGGGGTTGTTATGATTGGGCTACCTTGCAACACATTTACCCTTATAAACTATATAATATAGCAGAAAACTTTGCAAAGCTTGTAGCACATGAGATACATCCTTAGCAATGAGACAATGAAGACACATTTACGGTGAAACTTTTGGTAGACATCCCTAATATCCATCTCATTCCGAAGGGCGTCGAGGTGACCACCATGTAAGGAATCTTTCAGACTACCTTCCACCCCCATCTTATAATATTGAAGTCACATTTTCTCATTACAATCCGCCTATTGGCGGAAGCTCTTCGACTAGCCTCCTACTTACAAATTACAATGTTAAGAAACCAGACCATCGTAATGCCTTTATGTGAAACCATCAAGAGGAGGAGCCTACAAGCACTATCGAATTGGTATTGGGGCACGTATCATGGGTCTAGTTAAATGTAAACCCTGTATCTCTATCATACCAAACTGATCCATCTCCAACCACCAGTTGCCAGTATCAAGATGACCTTTACCGTGAAGTAGTGGAAAATGGCAAGTTGCTGCTACAATGTATGGGAATCAACTTCCACCATACAAATGGGAACTCATGTCTACCCTGCCATCAAAATAGGCACCGGCAAGAATGGAAATTTGTGCAAGTCCCGAGATAATCAATGGGGCAATCTTGATGTAGAAACCACCCCTCTCCAGCACTAACCTATAAGTCCAACACCAAAGACATTACCCACCCCCACCCCACCACCACGTTGTCCATTCCAAGACAAAGGAAAACAAGCGGAATAAGAAACCAACCTCAGAATCGCATTTAGACCTTTTAAATTATGGGATAAACTCCTTTATGCACTAAACTTTAATTTTAATAACTCTGGTTAAAGAAAGAAATTTGTAAATAAGATATGGAAAATGATATATAATGTGTCTCTTACTGACTTCATCATTCGACTTAGCCACTCAACCTCCATTAATCTTTTATTCCGTTCTTGGTTATTTGAGGATTATGCAACTCCCTAAAAGTTTACAGACTATGCACCCTGCAGAGGACGGAAAATCTATTCAAGAAACCATAAGTAGAAATCCTATCATGGAGAAAAGATTTGGAAGTCTGGAGTTTGGATCATTTCCACCAATAGTCCATCTCCACCAATAGTCCATCCCTTGATGCAACTCTTGGGGCATTCTTTCGGTTGGGATCTTGAAGTCCTTTCATGTAACCTTATAACTTCTGCTCAACTCTCCTGCTAGGATGAGTTCAGTAAACTTCTTTAGATTCGTAAACATTTATGCCCCTCCCCTCTTGTGATGTTGACTGTAACATCCGGATCCGATTAAACCAACTCCGATCTGATTAAGGGTCTGCACGATCAATTAATATTCAATTAATATTGAATAAACCTAGAATGATCCATTGATCACAGATCGAAATTCGTTCGGTCGCAATCGAACCTGATAGGAAAAGAGGAAAAGTTGATTCACTATACGGACCCGAGGGCTCTCTTATATAGGAGAATAGCCCTGGGTTAATTACATGATAAGTACTCTGAGAAAACGGAAATTAAATAAGTAGAGGCACAATCACTATATTTTACTTAACACTCCCCCTCAAGCTGGAGCATATATATCTATCATGCTCAGCTTGGACCAACATTTCTGAAAAGGACTTCATGCTAGAGCCTTGGTGAAGATATCTGTTGTTTGATCTCCGATAGACACATGAGATGTAGATATGAGTCCCTTCTGTATCAGATCTCGAGTATAATGGCAGTCCACCTCAATATGCTTCGTTCGCTCATGGAATGCTGGATTATTTGCAATGAATAATGCGGCTTGATTATCACATAATAGTTGCATAGGTAGAGGAACATCTATGGAAAGATCAGTCAATACCGATCTAACCCACATCATCTCTGTACTCCCTTGGGCCATGGCTCGGTATTCAGACTTCGCACTTGATCTGGCAACTACAGTCTGCTTCTTGCTTTTCCATGAGACAAGAGAGTGTCCAACAAAAACTGCAAACCCTGAAGTAGACTTCATGTCCGTGGGGCATCCTGCATAGTCAGCGTCTGCACACGGTGTTACCTCCAAGGACATATCCCTACTGAATAGTAGTCCTGAGCCAGGAGAGTTCTTCAGATATCTCAAGATCATGTAGATAGCATCCATATGAGCCTTTCTAGGACACTCCATGAATTGGCTAACCTTGCTTACTGCAAACATAATATCCAGCCTGGTGATAGTCACATATAGAAGCTTCCCCACAAGCTCTTTGTACCTCCTGCTATCAACTTCTTCAGTATCGTCATCATACAACTTCACACTCGGATCCATAGGAGTCATAAATGGCTTGCACCCAGTCATACCCGTCTCAGAAAGGAGATCCATGACAAACTTTCTCTGGGTCATCACTAGACCACGACGATTCCTGGTAAACTCTAACCTCAAGAAGTAGCGAAGTGTGCCAAGATCCTTGGTCACAAACTCTTTACCTAGGAATTTCTTGGCAACCTAAATGCCTTGAGCATCATCTCCTATAACAATAATGTCATCTACATAGACAAGAATGGCAACCGTACCTCTCTGTGTCTTCTGAACAAATAGAGAGTGGTCCGCAGTAGACCTCTTAAATCCCTGTTGCTCAATCAATTCTGACAGCTTTTGATACCGAGCTCTAGGACTCTGTTTTAGTCCATAAATGGCTTTATGTAGCCTGCATACCTTCTGTGACTCCCCCTCAGCAGTAAACCCAGGTGGTTGTTGCATGTAAACTTCCTCCTGACGGTCTCCGTAGAGAAATGCATTCTTCACATCAAGCTGAAATAACGGCCAATCACGGGAGACAGTGCTAGTAAAATCCGAAGCGTTGAGTGTCTCACTACTGGAGAAAAAGTGTCTTGATAATCCACCCCATATGTCTGGGTAAAGCCACGGGCCACCAACCTCGCCTTGTAGCGATCCACACTCCCATCTGCGTTATGCTTAACGAAAAATATCCACTTGCAGCTAAAAATCGAAGCACCATGTGGAGGCAGAACAATAGTTCATGTCCCGCGAGATGTTAAGGCTGCCATTTCTTCTTCCATTGCCTGACGCCACCTGTTGTCCTGTAAAGCCTCCATATATGTTCGGGGTATAGTAGCCACAGAAAGACCAACAACAAACTTCTTGTACTCGTCTGAAAGATGATTCAAAGAGACATGTGCCGCAAGTGGGTATATGGCACATTGACGTCGTGGCTTCCTCAGCGCAATAAGAACATCCAAATCGTCCTCCTCAGTGTCCTCTACAGTATAATCATCCTGTAAAACTCCAGTGCCATCAGTAGAAACAATGTTCTCATGACATACCTTAGGCGTGCTGGAAGATGTGGACGACTTATGAGCAGAGGAGCTAGTAGAAGACCTGCGAGTGTACACAATGGGTAAAAAATTTTGCTCTGATGGTGGTGGTGGTGGAGGTGGTGGTGGCGGGCTAGTTATGTTGTGCTCAGGTTCAACTGAAGAGAGAGATGGAGGTGGAGGAACAACAATATCATCCGCATTGTCATTGGATAACCTGTCACATGTAGGAGAAAAATACATGATAGACTCAAAGAACGTGACATCCGCACTCACATAATATCGCCTACTCATCGGATCATAACATCTATACCCTTTTTTAGTACGTGAGTACCCAACAAACACACATTTGATAGCTCTTGGAGAGAGCTTATCACGACCGAGGGCACAATTATGCACAAATGCAACAGACCCAAAGACATGAGGTGTGAGAGAGAACAGGTCCTTCTCGGGAAACGCAATCAAGAAGGGAACCTTCTCTCCAAGAACAGTAGACGGCATACGATTCACCAAGTAGCATGCAGTGAGAACAGCATCCCCCCAAAAAGAATGAGGGGCACGACTATGGATCAACAACGTACGAGTGACATCAAGAAGGTGGCGATGTTTACGTTCTGCCACACCATTTTGCTGCGAAGTGTAACTACAAGAAGTTTGATGAACAATGCCCTGAGAACTAAGGAAATCAGACAAATGTAATGTTGAAAACTCCAAAGCATTATCCGTGCGAATGATCTTGACATTGGTAGAGAAGATATTATTAACTTCTATAATAAATTTTCGAATAATAGCACCAGCTTCAGACTTTTGTTTTAACAAGAATACCCAAGATAATCTGGAAAAATCATCAACAGCAACCATATAATAACGATGTCCCTGAAGATCAGGGACACGACTCGGACCCCAAATATCAAAGTGGAACAGTTCAAAAGACCGACTACTATGACGATTCGGACGCACAGGAAACGAGGACCGATGGTGTTTCCCAAGATGACAGGCTTCACAATCCAAAGCGGTACGGGTAGATATCTGCGGCAAGACATGACACATCTTCTGCAGAGGTAGATGGCCAAATCGAAGATGCCAAAGGAATGGAGAAATGGATCCAGAGGGAATAGTGGCGGCACCAGCACATGGTGATATTGCAAGCTTATACAAGCCTCTCTGCTCACGGCCACTTCCAATCATCCTGCCAGTTAGTATGTCCTGAAACACAAAAGTAGAGGGGTCAAAGATGGCACGGCAATGTAAATCTTTTGTAAGCTGGCTAATTGATAACAGGTTCATCTGAAAATCAGGTGCATGTAAAACATTCTAAAGAATCAAAGATGGAGTCAGAGTGATCTCCCACTGACCAACAATGGGTAATCGGACCCCATTGGCAATGACAATCGATCGGCCTGGTGCAAGTGCTCTGGAGGTAGTAAACTGCAGTCTGTCACCGCACATATGATGGGAGGCTCCGGAATTCATAATCCAATCTGTCAGGTCCGAGCAAGTAGTACTGGTAAGTGCATGAGGAGTACCTGATGAGCTGGAGGATGCTCTTGCCAAAGCTCCAGCATCCGTAGAACCTGGAGACGAAGACGGGGTATACTGATCATCTCACGAAGACGTGAGACGAGATCATCAAAGCGAGCATCTGGAAGAGGTGCAGCGGTAGCCTCAGTCTTCTCTGCAACACGTGCAGAGGCTGGATATCCATGCTTGTGAAAGCATGTCTCTTCAGAGTAGCCAGGACGGGTGACAGTGAGTACAGGGGCCACGGTTTCTGCCTCCCCCTCTACCACGAGTTCCACGACCCCGAAAGTGTGACGCTCCTCCTCTGCCACGAGTGGCAGCCATAACTGAAGGGGTAGGCTGGACTGTAGATGTTGATGCAGTAATAATCCTACTCAATCTCTTATATACCTCCCCATTGGTGGAATGGTCTCGCCAGTGAGAAGTTGAGTACGGGTTGCATCGTATTCAGGATCAAGGGAGGATAGAAATACTCCGGTCATCGTAGCATTTCTGTATGATTGTTGTTGTTCCGTACTGGTAGTGATCGACATAAAGTTGTGCAATCTCTCGAACATGCCCCTGAGGTGAGAGAAATGTGCATGTAATGGCTTCCCATTCTGTTTCGTAGAGAAGATGTCGAATTGTAACTGGAGAATCTTGCTCTTATTCTTGGACTGCCCATATGTAGCGGCCAGTATATCCCATATAGCTTTTGTTGTGGGTTGATTCATAATATCATTTGCGATCTCCGTAATCAGCATCCCAGAGAGCCAAATACGGGCATACGCATTGTTTTGCTTCCATGTTGCATTCGCTCCAGTCTTGTCCTCTGGCTCGGATTCTGTCAGAATGTGCTCCTTGTTGTGGCACTACATCAGGGTGTGGAGCTGCATAGACCATAGTTCATAGTTGGTCTCATCCATCTTTTTTTTTTGAAATCCATAAATGAGGGGGATACACTCTATGGTGCACGCCCCAAGCCTTTATTGAAGGGTAACAGATGAAAAAAAAAAGAAAAAAAGGGGAGATTACAGCCAGACGCTGTTACAAAGGCCCACTACATCACCCAATCCTCCACCAATCGCTTAGCAAAGAACCACACGTTTTCCTTATAGAATTTTTGGCCTGAGAATAGCAAATCATTCCTACCCCTCCAGATCGCCCACAGAATGGCCACCGGATAAAGAATCTCCACATTCGGCCTATCCTTGTTTGAACGAAGCGCGCTCCAGAAGGTCTGGAAATTGTCCGTGCAGCACCAGTCCAAGCCAGCCCCCTGCCAAATTTGAATCACCACGGGACATAGGAAGAAGAGGTGTTCCACGGATTCAATCGATTCATTGCAAAGCAAGCACCTGTCCGAGATGGAGCGTAAAAGCCTGTCACATCGGTCCCTCGTCATCAGCCTCCGTCTCCTAAACAGCCAAAGAAAGAAACCAATTCTCTCCGAAAGACTGAGAGCCCAAAGAAAAGCATAATCCCGGCTAAGCATCTCTGAATGCGACGACGGTGGCCGAGCGATAGCCCCGAAGGCCTTCTTGACCGAGAAAGGGCCCCCTCCAAGACCAGTGCCACCCCCCCCCCGAAGGGGGCCCCACCTCCTCACAGCATCGAGCAAAATCAAGAAATCCTCCAACCTCTGATCCGAGAAGTTCGCCGAGAAGGTGGGGTACTAATTACCATCAACCCAGCAGTCTGCAACCGAACAAAATTTGTCATCAGCCAAGGCATATAACCGAGGGAAGCGCGAGCAAAGCCCCCCCCCCCCCCTGTCCAATCGTTCGTCCAAAAATAGAAGGAATCTCCCCCACCAAGGGCCGGCCTAAACAGCGCAATATTCTTCAAGAAGACCTCCACAACCCCCCTACAAAAACGTGTGGGTGAGGTAAAGGCACCTGCGAAGGCAGCGTCCCCCCCCCCCCCACGCCATAGATCCGTCGAATCACATCACAACAGAGATCATCCCCCGGCCCCCATATCCTACTAGCCCACTTAAGGAGCAAGGCGTCGTTCACTTGGTCTAGCGACTTCACCCCTAATCCTCCACGATCCTTCCTGCATGCAATATTCTCCCACCCAACCAGGTGGATCCCTCTCGACCCACCCTTCTGCTTCCTCCATAAAAAGGCACGCATCCTCTTCTCAATTCGGGCTCTGATCCCCTTAGGCATTCGTCGATTAGATAGAAAATAGATCGGGATGGACGCAATGACCGCCTTTAAAAGAACCAGCTGGTCCCCTCTCGATAAGATCGTGGACTTCCACTCAACCAACCTCTCCTCCACCTTCTCCGCCACCCTCAGCCAGTCTCTCGTCCGTGTTCTGCCCAAGGTCAAGGGCATCCCCAGATAGTCCATCGGTAATGAAGAGCAAGCCGAACCCAACGCCATTGCACACGCGTCGGCCGCCACATCGGCAAGGCCAAAAGGAACAACTTTGATTTGCTATCGTTCTTAATCATTCCCGACAATTCACCAAAAATCTCCAGGGGCACAGCCATGCCCCTAGCCTCCTCCGACCCCCCTCAATGAAAAAAGCGCAAGGACATAGTTGGGATCAGCACGCCCTCCCTGGAAAACCCCTTCGATAGGACATAGTTGACCACCCGAGTGGCAATATCAAATAGGACATCCGCCGCAAGGACAAAAAGGCATGGGAGCAAGAGGGCACCCCTGGCGCACCCCCTCCTGGGTTGGACCAATCCCCCCTCCGGACGGTCATTAACCATGATCGAGAAGGAGGCAGTGGTGACACACCTCCTCATCCAAGAAATCCATAACTCCGGGAACCCCTTTCTCCTAAGCACAGACCATAAAAAATCTCCAATCCAGGCTTATCGTAAGCCTTTGCAAAGTCCATCTTCCACAGGATGCCACTTGTGCCCCTCCTCTGCCAATCCGCAATGATTTCAGACGCAAGCGTAAGGCAATCCGCAATTTGCCTCCTAGGAATGAAAGCCGACTGTGACGGCGAGATAATAGTGCCAAGAACGCCGCTCAGCCGGGAAGCGAGAACCTTAGCGGTAATAAGATATAGTGCGTTTGAGACCGCAATTGGTCGAAAGTCATCAATGGAATCCGGCGCCAACGTCTTGGGCAATAAATGATGAGAGCACGATTGACCTTATCAAACCCAGCGTTCCCCCGATAAAATTCGGATACCACATCCAACACCTCCAACCCCACCAGATCCCAAAAATCCTTGTAGAAAGACACTGGGAACCCATCATGGCCAGGTGCAGCGTCAGCGTTCAGATCCCACACAGCATCCCTAATCTCCTCCAAGGTCACATCACGAACAAGCATGTCATGATAGGAGTCCGCCACCACGCGATTGTCGAGGCCCAGCCACCTCCACACTCTCGGAATAGTTCTAGACGACACGTTCTTGAAATGGGCCGCAATAACCCTCCCCATCTCCTTGTTCCCCTCCACGCGAGACCCATCAATGGCGATGGACCGCAACGCATTGGACCTGCGCCTCCCGCTAGCAACACGATGGAAGGATGTATTCGCGTCCCCCTCCCGGAGCCACACAGTTCTCGAACGCTGCCTCCACTCCGCGACGCGCTTCCCTATCCTCCAACGATACCTTCATCTGAGCAGCAGCACAGTCAGCCAATTCCACCACCGTGAGCTCCCTTTGGTCCTCCACTGTATCGAGATACCGAATGACCTCCTCCGCCTCCTTCCTGGCAGCGCACGTAGCTGCCCTGGACTCCCGCTTGAAAGCCGAAAGCCTAGCCCGCAGCGAAGATAATTTTTGGACGAAGCGAGCCACCGCGGAGCCCGACACAACCAAGCTCGTCCAGTGCGAAGATACCACCTCCCTAAAGTTTTCCTCCAACAGCCAGCATTTTTCATATCTAAAAAGCCCCCTTTGCATTGGGACATCCCCAGAGCACCAAATGATTGGATTGTGATCCGAACAAGCCCGTGGCTTAGCCTCCACCAACGCCAGATCAAAAGCCTCCCATAAGCTCGTTGGAAGCCAGAAAACGGTCAATACACGACCTAGAGTTGGAGTTCCTCCAGGTATAAGTCGTGCCTACCGCATCCATCATCTCAAGGCCCATGGAGTCCACCGCGTCTGCGAAGGCAAGCGACCCCGGATCCTGCCCTCCCCTGCCCCCAGGCCTGTCAGAGGAGAGAAGAGTAACATTGAAATCCCCCCCCAACGAGCCAGGGGACGCCGTCGATAGCACTACCAGCCGCCATGAGGTCATCCCACAGCTCACCCTGCAAAACATTGCAACAATGTTCATACACGCACGAAACAGCCATCCGAAGAGAGGACGTACATACCAGAAACACCGTCAGCACATGCCTTCCAAAAATCACCGATTCAAATGTCATGGACGAAGATCGCCATGCCACCAGTAGCCCCCCCCCCTCGAAGAACCCACCGCATCCAAAGAACGGAATTGGTCAATGGCCCCCGCGCCGAAAGAACATCAAAGGTCTTCCGACATTGCTTGAAGCTTCGTCTCCTGCAACATAATGACGTCGCATCCCCATTCATTAAATCTGGACCCCACGATCCTTCTCTTATCCGGGTCCCCGAGACCACGAACATTCCAAGAGAGAATTTTCATTTGCAACTGTCGAAGCACCCATGGGACTTGACCATCCCCGCAGCCTCCGCCACGAGGTCCTTCAAAGCTGAGTTGGATAGCTCCACCATCTTGACTATAGGGGCTGGGCCTTTGAAGGCACCCGAGGATGTAAATACGTCATCCTTGTTCCATGACATGATTGATGAGGAACCGAAGACCGACGGAGATAATCCAAATAGACGATCTACAGAATCATATGAAGGGTAGGTTGTATGTGTAGACTCATACAACCATCCCTACGCCTGGTTGGAATGCCGACCCTAGTCATATGCCGCTGGAGGGATCGGTGGGACCCGTTGTGACTGGATTTACACAGGGAAACACCTAGCGGCTGCCGGAGGTCGACAAGGTCAGGCTGGATGCCGCGGGAAGCGGCGCTGGGGCGGCTGGACGCCGCAGGAAGGAGCGTTGGGGTGTCTGGATGCCGCCAAGGAGGGGCGTTGGGGCGGTTGGATGCCGCAAACAACGGCGCTGGAGTAGGGAGACGCCGCCTGGAGTGGTGCTGAAGCGTCGGAGTGCGCGGGGGCGCCCTGATACCGGCGCAGGAGCGCCTAGGAGCGAGACGGGTGCCTGCCTAGGGTGCCAGGGCGGCACCGGGGACCGTCGAGGGCGGTGGTGCGGCACGGGAGTCCCGCCTAAGCCGCCCGAGAGGCTGGGAGCGGCGGGAGGGAATGCCTAGGGCAGCGATGGGCTGTTGGGCGCTGGAGCGGCGGGAGGGCGGCGCGCGTGTGGGGGGTGGAGGTCTTAGGGTAAGGGTTTTGGGTGGGATACCGAAACCCCGGTCTAGGACCGTTGCTCTGATACCATGATAGGAAAAGAGGAAAAGTTGATTCACTATACGGACCCGAGGGCTCTCTTATATAGGAGAATAGCCCTGGGTTAATTACATGATAAGTACTCTGAGAAAACGGAAATTAAATAAGTAGAGGCACAATCACTATATTTTACTTAACAGAACGAAAAGTCGATTGCACCGTAAAACGCGCCATCAGAAAAGCCACGACACAAATTCGAAAACCATGAAACAAACAGAGACCACCCAACAATCTGATTCGACGAAATAAGACCAACGGAATTGATCGTTCGTCGATCAGAGGTCGTTTGATATTTTAAAACCGCAAAATTTAAACCGTAAATCAAGACAGTATTTCGGCGATTTCTAAATTTATCTCAAATCAAAAGTATATGAATATCATACTCATTTTGATTTTCATCCAGAGACGATCAAAACAGGTCATTGTACACCTAAATCAGAGATTCGAGGCGCGAGTACGAATAACTTTGGGTTTTGGCAAAAAGTATAAGATAAAAGTTTTTCAATGTTAAAAATAACATCAGCTTGTTGATGTCATTCAAAAAAAAAGAAAGAAAATCCAATGTGGGAGCCCCCTCTCCCTTTTTCTTCCCCATTTTCTTTCCAATTTCCAACGTAAGAAGCTCCCCTCTCCCTCTTCTTTCCTCCATTTTATTCCAAATTTTTCCAACTTTTGCTCCAGCCGTTGCTTTCAGCCACTTTTCTTTCAAAGATCCTGTTGCTGCTCTTGGAGCTACATGTGCATGCAAAATCAAGATCAAATTCCCCATTAAATTGAAGATCTTCAAGGTACCAATCCCCCTTATTTTAGTGCTCATCAAAACTCAACATTTGAGCCTCTAATTTATTTATTTATTCATTTCCGTTGCTTTCCCAGCAGTTGTTTTAGTCATTGTTGCATGCCAATTTGATCTCTGAACTTAGAGATCCCCAAAGGTACAATCCTTAGTCTCCCTTTTGCTGCCATGCATGTAAAGTCCATTTCACCCTCTTGCTGTCATTTATGTACAACCTAAAATTCTTTTTGGGATGGAGTTTGGATTTACAATTTGGATGGGGTTGGTCATTATACTATTCATTGTATCTTGTTGGGGCACTCCATATTCTAGGCTTTCGTGCTATATATATAACTGTTAGAGCATTCGTTGTATGTGCCCATTGTGTTGTAGCAGGGTAAATGGATCCTGGAGGAGATCCATTTACCCCATCCAGTGTTTAGTCCCACATCGTCCAGTGGTGGGACTTGGAGGCTCTGGAGAGGCTATATAAGGAGCCCCAGACCTCCCGTATCCATTGAGAAAAAGTAATAGCATGCCCCGTTGAGGGCTTCTCCCGTGGTTTCATCCCGCTCCTCATGGAGTAGGGTTCCACGTAAAATCCTTCTTTATTTTCATTATCTTTTTCCATGTTACGCTTCCGCTTCCGATTTTCTAACATGGTATCAGAGCGGGTTCGTTTCTCGAGGAAATACTCTTGAAGATTTATCTTGTTCGTGTTTTCGATATTCGAGTTTTGATGTGTTGTTATTGAAGATTATTTTCATGAAGTTAATATTCAAGATCCCTGTTCAAGAAGTTATAGGGTTTCACACAAAACCCTAATCTAGATCTCCAGGCATGGCATGCGGCATCTCCTGCGGGCGGCATCTTCGGTCGTGAAGTCCTAATCCAGGGCTCCACTTTGATCTGTGTTCGCCCAGGGGGCCGCATCTACAGTCGATGCTCCATCTACAGTTGATACTCCCAGTCATCACCACGCAACCAGATCCAGATTCATCGGCGGCGCGCTCTGCTCTGTTCAGACAAGGCCCAGGCGCACACCTACGGCGCTCTTCCAGTGCTGGCGGCGCGAACAGAACCTCCAGGCGATATCCATCGCCGCAAATCACTCCCAGGCGGCGCCCCCAACCTTCCCAGGCGCAGCGTAATCTCCATCGAAAACTCGGCTGCATCGTGCAACCAACTGCATCGCCCACAGGAGGAGAGAGCCCCCTCGGGGCCGCGGCGACGCATCCAGGCATGGTGTGCCACCACCATCTCCGTAATGGCGGAGCCTTCTCCTTGCGATTCCAGGTGCCGCAAGCCGACTCCTTGCAGCGGCACGCGACCGAAATCAAGTCCCACCGTTCAGCCTCCAAGTTCAGATCGCCGCGGCTCCATCCACCTCCAAGTTCCCTCGCACAGGTTCCTCCCTGTTCAGCAGGATCCCCCGCAGCGGCGATCTCCAGCCTGCACGCGCGCATACTCCAGGCGGAAGCCCCTCCCCCTGCAGCGGCGTTCCTTAGGCGCTCTCCCCCTGGACCATCGAAATCCCCAATAAGGAAGGCGACGTGGCGATTTTCCAAGAGAAGGGTTCCCGTGAGGGAACCCTAATTAGGGTAGCGGCTTTTATCCATGGCCATTATTGATGTTGGGCCCAAGTGGGCCGCTGGAAATTTAAAAAAAAATGTGTCAAGGGAATGCTAGGCCCAAGTGGGCTATATTGTCTTTCGGTCAAAGTGGACCACGTCTCTTTGTAAAAAAAATCAGCGGCTATTAAAAAAATATAGAAATAGCCGAGAAAAAAATACATGAAAAGCCGAGAAAAAAAATCAACGGCTTAAAAAAATCAAAAAAAAAGATGAATGTTTTTTTTGAAAAGCCGACTAAGTTGCGATCGGCTAAGTTGTTTTATTTTCCCATTATCATGTCTTCTCCCAACTTGGTCGATGTCAATATTCCGACAAGTATGGGAGAAAGGGGGAGTATATGTAGAGTCACAGGTCTTGATTCAGACATTCCATATTCATATGCAGATTTCCAGACCGGCCAGATGATCAGACTCTACAGTTCAGTTTCAGACTCGACGATTGTCTTCCGAGTCTCCAGTTTCAGACACGCACGAGTATGCGGTCATTGTTAGATGAGCATATGTTGCCATCATTTGTTCGAGGTCCCCATCATTCTTCTTGTTGTCAGGCCAGAGTTTTCATGCGAGCCATAGGGACTCCACAGTAGAGGACCATTCCCTTGAGGGCAAGGGTTTTCATGTGGTATCATAGGTACACCAGAGCAGTGCACCATTCTCTGAGCCAGATGGGAGAGACCCAGTTCTCCAACGAGGAGATTTCAGGCGCAGTTTCAGACTCGATGGTCAGATTCCGAGTCTTCAATTGACTCACACTCCAGCCCGTTCGTCCTCCTCACCTGCACGACATGAGAAGCAACGTCCTCGATTGCAGCAATGTGCGCGTTGGGTTGATATTGTCCGTAGTGTCCTGTAGCATTGAGTTGAGTTTCTTTCTGTTTGTCCAAGCTGAGCATTGCATGCTCCAGCTTGAGGGGGAGTGTTGGAGCATTTGTTGTATGCGTCCATTGTGTTGTAGCAGGGTAAATGGATCCTGGAGGAGATCCATTTACCCCATCCAGTGTTTAGTCCCACATCGTCCAGTGGTGGGACTTGGAGGCTTTGGAGAGGCTATATAAGGAGCCCCAGACCTCCTGTATCCATTGAGAAAAAGTAATGCATAGCATGCCCCGCTGAGGGCTTCTCCCGTGGTTTCATCCCGCTCCTCATGGAGTAGGGTTCCACGTAAAATCCTTCTTTATTTTCATTATCTTTTTCCATGTTACGCTTCCGCTTCCGATTTTCTAACAATAACGAAGGCACACACCCATGAAATTGCATATCGAAATCTAATTATGATGGTTTCGGAGTTCTGTCAATTTTAGGGTGCTTACAAATACTGTTGATACATGCGCTTATGGCATGCGAGCTGCTCATGCTTTTCTTTTTAAAGAAACAATTCATGCTGTAGTATAGTCATCCTCATGTAGTTTAACAGGGACTTCTGCTGTATGATATTTATGCTTATCAAGTTTCTTGTTGATATAAATTTATATGGCTCAGGAAATGAAGAAACCTACTGCTTACACTCAAAATCGATGATACAACGTTTAGATTAAATTTTTTAAGTCATCTCTAAACAGTTTGAGGTCTAACTCAGAGTTGGAGGATTGTACTAATCTATGACAGATTGGTAGTATCGAAATTATCAGAGGATTTATAGACCTGCTTCTCATCTCAAAGGATACAAACCAATCATTGGTTGTTTATCTTTTTGGTTGACCACATATGCCTTCAGATTTAAGGGAACTAGCAAAATCATCTGGCTTCTGGAAGTACTTGTACGAATAGCAAAATCTCCATGGCATTCTTCTTATAGGATATTCAATGCTATAATTTGGCACTTCTTGTATTCCTCTATCGAATCAATTAGCTACATCATTGACTTAATTAGGCATGGACTTATCTTGGTATGGTTTCATTGCTGAGAACAAAAGCTACCTTGGATGCGGGGGGAATTGCATGTCCACTCCTCTCATTTCTGGCGCTGTGTTTATGATACGTTAAGGAGGAATCGCGCGCTCTTCACCCCGGTGCTTGGGACGGGTGAAGCTTTCAAGTTTTGGCTGGACGACTGGTCGGGGGGAGGCCCCTTTCAGACGCGCTTCCCGAGGTTGTTTGCCCTTGCGTCGAATAGGATCGCCTCTGTCGCGGATTGTTGGACCAACGGCTATTGGTGCCCTACGTTCTCGGGTGTTCTTTCTGATCAGCGTGCGGTGGAGTTCGCCTCGCTGTTGGAGGCTCTTTCCTCTACGGCCTCCCCCACTGCTCAACAGGACAATTGGACTTGGAAGGATGGGGTTTTCTCCACTCGCAAGGCATTCAGGGCCTTGCTCTCTCCCACCCCTGCTTTGGATGCCCCCCTGGTGCGCGACTGTGCATTCTTCTGGGGCTTCGCTTGCCGGAGCGCATCGCCTTCTTCTTATGGGTGCTTCGTCATCGGTGTTTGATGACCCGGGATCGCTGCGCCAAGTTCCTTCCCCACTCTAGCGTCATGTGCCAGCTTTGCGGTGATGCTGAAGAAACGGTTGATCACCTCTTCTTTCATTGTAGCTTGGTTGCGGGGGTCTGGGACGACGTTGCTTGGGCTCGTGCGAACAATATTGAAGACTTCTGCGGCATCCTTTGGTCCAACAGGACGAGGGATAGATCTGATATGTTGGGCCCCATAGCGCGGCTTTGGTCCATTTGGCACGCAAAGAATGAGGCTATCTTCTCGGGCATGCGTTTCTATAGGCAGAACGTGACCATTTTGGCTAGTAGATTTATATCCGACTGGTGTAGTTAACTGGGTCACGGCTTTTGTTTGCCGTTTGTCTACCTTGTATTATTCTTCTCCTTTTGCGTCCTTCCTCCCCATTTACCCCCTGTAAGTATCTCTCGCCTTTTCTCTTTAGTTAATATATAAATCTGGGGCGAGCACCAACGAGTGTTTCCCCCTTTTTGAGCCTCAAAACAAAAAAAGCTACCTTGGACTCAATCAGTTAGCATTATATTTGCACTTACAATCTAATGTTGTACTCATTGAATCCTTTCTCATTAGGCAGCCAACGTGCTTGTGTCAGTAGCTTGGTTTATTTAGGGACATTTTTTTCATACATTAGGTATCTGATTTTGAGGTGGTGGTGATCTTGATAAATCAAATGAAAATCACATGCATCTTGGCACCATGCCTATCTGGTATATGATTTAGAATGACACATTCTTATAGTGTTTCTCAATTACCCTTTTCAAGATATCACCATGGGGCAAATTCTATGATTATATTAGTGTAGAAAAATAATCAAGTGTCCCAAATTCATATCAGTCCTTGGTTCTAGATTTCATAGTGTTAAGATAAAAACTAGGTGAAATTCTAAGTGTTTTACAATACGGATAGTCTTCATCAACGATCGATAGTATAACCTACTATATGAATACGATTTATCACAATTGATGGGGGTAGACCGTTCATTTAGACCTGCAAAGTCAATCATATAAGATATAGAGGTAGGAATATATAAATAAATGAACCTAGATGGTTAATAAGAATCAATGTCGATTGATATTGTGCCGGTATTGGTGACCCTTACACCTGATCGTGCGAGGGTACGGTGACCCTTAGTTGGGTGGAGGATAGGAAGCCCAGTTAGGGCAGCGGCCGCCAAGTACGCGAGTTTAGGATCCCAGTCCTTTTTATAATTTTTACGCGAATTCACAGTTTTTTCACACTTCATTGGGATCCCGACTTTTGACCAGTTCCGTTGACCCTATGTTTTAGGGTACCTAGGCTGGGGGCCCTCGGTTTAGTTTTTCTCATGATCTCATTTGCTTGTATCAGTCGGGCCAGTTTTGGAGTGACTCATCCGGAGAGTTTCTCCCACCTGTCTCAGGGGCGTAGTTTGGGAGTAGGCCTAGCCCTCTACTGGACTGCACTTCCACTTAGAGGGCGAGACGGAAGAGTCTCTTAGGAGACTTCCTCATCGCTTGAGCCGTTCCGCCAATAGGTCTTAGCAAGGAGTTACAGTTGAGCTTGGAGTGGGTTACAATTGAATTTGACTTGAATTGAGATCAGTTACAATTGAGTTGGCTACATTTGAGATTGGTACGAAATCATCATCAATCATCAACAACTAATCGGATCTTAAAACTATTACTACGAGTGATAAGATAAGTTAGTGGACGTATTGGGAACTTAGTTAGGATGCATTACACTCCATTGCATGCCTACGGAGGTACCCCAACCCTAAGGTGCTCTTCACGCCTTAGAGTCATAGTGTAAGATCACACTCAGACCAAGACCACAAATTATCCACTAGATTTGAGAAATTAAAAAGGTTTAAGAATCAGATCAGAAACTCGTCATCCTCAATACCAAGATCCATCAACATGATCTTTAAGTGATAAAAAGATAATAACCTACATATGGGTCATTAATTAATACATTGAAAATGTTATATAAGAAAATTTATGGGGTGATGTAAACATGGGACATACATACAGAACAGCTTGAAAACCTTTTTCCACGCAAGTAGTTTGTAAATTTTAAATATCAGCATCTATCTACTTGTTTTCTTTTGAAACAACTAAAATTACATGTTATACTTTTAATATGATGGGTTGTACGCAATAATTGTTGGCACCCATTTGTTCCTTGCATTGTGGCAAGCAAAGCACATGCATCGCAGTAATTGGCTAATGATCCCGAGCATCCGATGTTATACTCGACGGTACATTTGTTGTTGTTGTTTTCAGATAATGTATAATGTTTTTCTTTCTCTTCTATATTTTGGGATACATGTATATGATGTAGTCTCTTTTATAAAATGTAATATTCTTTTTTGTTACATGTAAACTATATGGAATTTTTTGTACATGTAATATATATATATATATGTGGAAATTAATGAAAATGTGAATCGATGACACTTGTTGGCTCTGTGATTGTTTATATTAATGTGAATGTCATTTCGAATCGCAAAAAATTTTCCCTCAATTTCGGTAATCTAATGTGATCCATTGTGAATATAATGTTGCGAGTGATGTGTAAACGAGTATCTAGATCTGCGGGCGGGAGTTCACATTGACAACCATGCTTTTTGTCCATGTTCAACTATCTTGAGGTTATCAAGACATGTCTATCCACTTCGAAGATTTAAACATCATCAGTTCTAGCAAAGGATGCCCGCCAAATCCCCTAAACTCTTTCTGCGGGTCTTTAATGTTTGGCTACAACCCCATGTCTAATTGAATAAGCATACCTGGATACTTTGTGTGGATTGATGGTAAGACACCAGGGAGACGGGCTAAATTAGATTGTGCCAGTGAGGCCATCCAAAACCAATCACTGAATTTCTCTCTAACAATGCTACCACGAATCTTTTCAGAACCATAATCCCCTACTATAAGCACTTAACTCAGACTCTTAGAACTTGTGAAACATGTAAAATGTTGCACATATAGCTTTATAAACTTCTTTTAACATCCACGATAGTTACTTCTCACAGTTAATTAATGTTGCAGAATGTCAGTATTCGGTATTCTGTTGGAGGATCACTGAATAAAGAATATTCAATATTCGGGAGAATATTCATAATTATTCGATTATGTATTTTTTTAATTATTTTAAATATAAAAATTACGTCTAATATATATATTCTTATTTATTTATATATATGGTCATCCATCAATAAAAGTACCAATTAACAAATTGCATATACGCCACTTTAGCATTTTTAGTGATATCGAGATAAATAGAAACCTATAAAAATATAAAAAAATCAGCAATATGTTGCAATAGTCGGCCAAATATTTGGCTGAATACTTGGGATGAATATTGTGGAATATTCAGGTTGGACCGAATATTGAGTGAATAGTAATATTCTACTCGACCACCCCACCCCAACATGAATAAGAATAAACGGCTGAATATTCGACCCATTCTGCAGAGTATTGCAACAATGTTGATAACCTCTAGTAACCATTACGATACTAGGTTCCGTAAATATTAATGCTTCAAAATGCAAATCAAAGCTTGAAGGGATGAAATCATTGCTTCGTTACACTCAAAAGTTCAGATTAAGGCTAGCGGGTCTCAAAAGTTCATCATAGGATTCCATGAGGAAAAAGAGTTCACCTATCTCTGTCTTGACAGAGGGGACAATACAACGCCCCGAAAATTCGGCTTTTTCTGAAATATTTAAATATATACAATATCATACTCAAACGATGAGTCTCGTCGCAAGTTTTCCAACGAGACCAAGAATGTGCGAATCCCAGTTCGTATGAGGAAGTTATGCCTTTTTTAGTGAACCATGGTCGGAGACTTTTATGGAATTGGACCCACGGATTTTGACCTTTTTTCTACACGTTGGGGAGATATTTTGGAATATTATTCACCTCAAAATTGACAACTATACTTCCTTTTTTTCACCATTGAATGATCTTTAAGATCCCTTTGATCTCCTTCCATTCTCACCCCCCTTTTTCCAAATTGATTTCTCTTCCTCCTTCTCTGGAGAGACAAGAGCAAGGGGATCCTTCCTTTGGCGAGAGCGAAGCTTCGGAGCTTCATTACGAGGAGAGGAAGAAGCACGCCGCTGCAAGGAGAAGGCGCTGCTTAGTTCAGGTCGTTGACCGCGTACACGGATCTAAGGTCTCACAATTAGGTAACGGATTCTCCACTCTCTCCCTTTTTCCTTCGCATGAAATGCGATATCGGAGATTGTTGTTTGAGGATGGTTGTTCGATTCGATCCAACCTCTCCTTTTGCTGTTGGTTTATTGCATGTATCTTCATGATTTCGCTTCCTTGAACCATTCAATAATTAGCTTAAGAGTCATCTTGTTGCTAAATGATTGTGGGGTGATGACATGAATGACTTTAATAAACCTTATGTTATGGACTTGTTGAATCTATTGGTTATGAGGACAGGGTTGACGTTAAATGCATAAATGGGTATAATCTCCCTTGTGATTTTTATGGTACCCTAATGTATCAACACCCATAATCATACGCATAAGATGTTTGTCATATATTATTGTATACAAGAAATTCCACTCGTGACAATTAATGTCTAATAGCTTTGATTTATTATTTACTGATGGTTGAATTACTATTTATGTTTTTTTATATAGCAACTCATAGTTTAAATCTTGATATGATCATAATAGGATATTCTTCTGCTTTTAAATATTTTTTTACTTGTAAACAAACTGCCAGCAACGTGTTTTGTTTGTTTTGACAATACTCTTTCTTTTCACAGTTTGCATTAACATATACCATAATCAACCAATTTTATAGGTCATTTATTGACTTGATTGGGATCGCACTGAGACATATGCACATAAATATAATTTAAATAATTATTGGCACATCTTTTATTTCTGTTTAGGAAAATCCAGTAACATATTATGAACGATATTCTATTTTAGGGAGGTGTCAAATACCTACTAGAAGTAATGTGTGAATTTCCCTTACCATAATTACAGCATCATCTCATTAATATTCACCGACAATAAGTACTAATACAAGTTGTATATAACAATAAAATAAAATAAATGGCTTAGATAAAGTTATACTATCCTATGCCTATTCGTGGCTATTGTTAGAAAGACTTTTTCTTTGATCATGAAATTCATGAAGAGATATATTACGATACATATTATAAAAATAGACAACGTCTTAGTTCATCAATCTTTTTGTATTTGTCATGGACATATTTCTAGGATGATTGAATCCTTAGAAACTTGAGATGAATTACATAATTTTGTACATATCCATATCAACCAAACATTCTTCCAAATCTTTATCAAGTTTCCTTTCTATAATATTACGTATAAAACATGCAGGTTTTGTTGTGCCTATGTGTAAGAATGTACCTTCCGCAACACAATCTTATGCTAATAATAGATATGTCGCATAGTTGGAGATACAACACCACTATACCTCATGATTGGTAGAGTGACAATTCCTTCACATTATAGAATATTGTATGAGATGTCATGCATGTCTGTTTAAGCATGTGACCAAAGATTTTTTTTATCAACTATCGAAACGAGTTCGATTGCATGGGATAAGGAGATCTGAGAATTATTTAACAATCCATAATTGACATGCTCCTTGTAGATAAAGAACCACATATGATACTAGTGGGTATACATTGTTTATGAAAAGTTGTGGATATGTGAGTCCTAAATGTTAAGGGATTGTTTTATGATTAGTGAAATTGTCGCAGTCTCAAGTTGGTTACTTTGAATAAAATATTATACACATGCTGGGGATAATAAACGATAAATACTACAAGGTGGGTGCACACCCTTGTAGTCCGGCTGAGACGACAGTGGGTCACCCCCACTCGAGGGGCATCATAGAGTGGGGTGATGGTAGGTACTCTGGAGAGTTTGGGTGGATGCACATGTGCATCGCACCGTATAGATTCGTTTTGTGGCTATTGATTTTTGGGGGAGCAAGACTCCCCTGGCAGACTCGGTTGACGGAATCGTGTTCCTTGGGCTATATGCCTCGTGTCTCGAGTGTCAGAGTACTACCAATCAGACTAACTGAAGGATCACACTTATGCACAGGTTTTTAGTCCGCACTCTGAATGAAGCAATGCAGGTTTCATTCGTAGTGTAAATTTTCTCCTTTGACAAGTGAGTCCGGAATAAAGGAATAAATAAATAAATAAATAAGCTATGGATTAAAGGACTTTAAGAAAGGGAATAATTGTATAAATTGTCAACAATCTACTCGTTACTTGTAGCTTAATTAGAGACTTTATACTTAAGTACTTAGAATGTTTTCATTATACCTCCATAGTTAATGCACTTGCATTGCCTAACAAATTTATTTTTTATTTATAAATTATCGTTATATCCTTACTGGGTCATTTGACTCACAAGTTACCCCTCTTGGAAATCCAACAGGAAATCTTGAGCAGGAGACCGAGGCAAGAATCTTTGGCAGCACATTTTGAGAACCATTTCAGAGGTTGATATCTAGTGGAACCAATTTCTTAAGTGTATTTCTTTTCCTTTATTAGTGATGTAATAATAAGATCTTGAATTATTAAATCATCTTAAGTCGTGGACTCTTTCTATATGAATGGGAATCTTCTTCTTTTGTCATTTTTTGTATGATTGTTTTATCATGCAGGTTGTTTATAATTGTTGTTGGGTAAATTTTGTGAATGGGCATTGAGATGCGCTCCCGACGAGGCGGGGCGTTACAGACAAGTTCATGCAGGATAGAAAATACGAGGAAGGCGTATTTACATCGACGGAGCAAATCTGACTTTTTTTAAAATGGCGTTAACAAGAAAGGTCTAGTTAGAGAAGGTTGCAAAGAAAATCAGACTATATCTCTTCCAAAAAAGAAAATCAAACTATATTTTAGCAAATCTTCTTAACCAAGCCTCAAAAACTTCCAGAAAGGTGATGGTAGTTTTGGTGAATCATATTAACCACCTTTTCTATGATTGTGAGATGGTAAAAGGGGTTTGGCGAGCTTTAGAGATCGAGTTGACAGATTTTGATAGCATGTTATCTTTTTGGGAATCTCTTTCCAACTTCTGTTTTCGTCTGATACTGACAGATTTGTGCCGATTGCGGTAATTTGGGCCTTTTGGTTAGCTCAGAATGGAGTAGTTTTCCCCTCTAAGTGCTTCTATGTTGAAAATGTAATTCATCATGCAAGGAACTCAAGACTTGGCTCTTGTACTAATTTATTATTAGCTCAATATAATGGGGTGGACACCTACGTGTGTTTCTCCCTTTTTTGATTAAAAAACCTTCTAGAAAGTTCATTAACGCCATGTGTAAAGGTACGTCATTTTATATACTAGTTGGGAGAGAAAGCCCAGGTAGTTCGCAAGGGGATCTTGGCGCATGCTTTGAAATGTGCATGGTTCTAGTATGATTGACTGTGCGAAGTGAGAGGTGTTGAGCCAGGTATAAGTTAGCATGGGCAAAAGACAAGACAGTGCCCGTCCAATAGCAGTGGAACCCTGGCAGAAGGAAAGCATGACCTAGCCTCATCACATCCCGGACCGAAAAGCCCAACTTATCAATAGTTCGAGCCTTTGTTCTAACCTATGGCTTCCTTCCCTCTAGTGAAGCATTCAGACAACTATATTTCTGATACAACTTTTTTCTCCTGTTTATCTCTTTTATATTCTTCAAAGAAGTCCCCTAATATATAATTGGAGCTTCTTATTAATATATATTTGAACTTTGTGGTGGATCCCATTACGGGATCCCACCCTTTTCACTCCTAAAAAAATTTAATTGGAGCTTGTTCTCTAGAACCATTCCCAGTCTGAGTTGACGTCTATATGGCTAGTATACCTTTTCAACCAATAATAGGGGCCAGAAGAAGATTGTGGAGTGGAGGAAAATCACAATCTTCTTCCGTATCTAAAATATATTCGCAAATCCATAAAAAGACCTAGAAACTACACTTCACAATGAATACACCTTCCAAATCAGCTTGCTAACATACGATGGGTAAAAGGAGACAGAAACACAAAATTCCTCAAAACGACGATCATGAAAAGAAGTATACTCCAGCAGGATGATAAAGGAATTATAAAAACGGATGTGGCTGATATCTCGGATATAATCATTAACTTCTACAAGAACTGATGCACCAAGACAGGGGCACCACCGCACATGCTCAAGTATTATATAAACGTTGATATTGTCACCATGATAGACAATGCAAATGATTTCTTGGCCCCTTTCACCCTAGCAGAAATCACGCCAATTATCAAGCACTTGCATGAATGGATTAATCCAATAATTCATACAGCTGATTGGCTACTCATTAAGAATGACTTTATAAACATGCTCCACCACATACAACGTGATGATTTCAACTTGAGATACATTAGACACTTTGATAAATCTATCATCTCTCTATTGTTTGAAACCGGTGACCCCTCGTAAATAAAGAATTGTAAGGTTACTTTAACAACTATCTCTAAGGTGTTGGACTAAAAGATGGGCCTTTAAACTCGATGACCGCATCCCCCATTCTCAATGCATCTTTTTAAAGGCAGATCCACGGTTGATTGCTTTTCGATGACAATTGAGATATTATCAGGCTGAAAACGCTCTAAAAAAATGGTGATTGTTTTTAAAATCAATTTCAAAAGGCCTTCGATACACTTCTACAGGGTTTGATTGGGTTGGCTTTAACCATCTCGGGCTACCCTCATAAGTTTAATAATTGGATCCTAGCCATATGAAACACTTAGGTTATTTCAATGAAGGCCGAGTAGGTTTCTTTAAACCATTAAAGGGGTTACGTCTGAGAAACCCAATATCACCTCTATTATTGATTAAAATACTAAACATTCTTAATGCCTTAGTCAACAAATTCATATCTCAAGGACTTATTTATGGCTTCTCATTATAAATCTTGTAGAGGGAAAAGACTTGATTGATTAATGAGAGGTCCTTGGGTTCTCTTACATAGGAGAGGGACCTATTGGGACCTATTGGGTAAATTACATGAAGTAGATAAAATAAATAGAAAATAGGAAAACAATAAGAAAGATAGGAAAATTCTCAACAATCCTCCTCAAGTTGGAGCATAAATATTGATCAAGCTCAGCTTGGAACAACATCTCTAATACAGCCCTCTAGCTAGGGCCTTAGTGAAAACATCTGTTGTCTGATCTACAGAGTTGACATGAGTAGTGGCACCCTTATGTATCATGTCACGGGTGTAGTGACAGTCCACCTTTATGTGTTTGGTCCTCTCATGAAAAGTTGGGTTGTTGGCAATGAAAAGAGCCACCTAATTGTCGCACTGGAGATGCATGGGAAGAGGCACCTCTATAGTCAGGTCAGTAAGAACGGATCTGACCCACATCATCTCGGTGCTAGCATGTGCTATGGCCCAGTATTCTGACTCAACACTTGATCTGGCAACCACAATCTGTTTCTTTCTCTTCCATGAAACCAGGGAATTCCCTATGAATACAGTGAAGCCTGAAGTAGACTTCCTATCCTTTGGACACCCATCATAATATGCATCTGCACATGTTGTAACTGAAAGAGATGTGCATCTGCTAAAAAGAAGTCTCGTACCTTGTGATGTTTTTAAATACCTCAGAATCATATGGATTGCATCCATATGTGCATGTTTGGGCTGCTACATAAACTGACTCGCTTTGCTCACGACAAAGGATACGTCGAGCTTGGTAATCGTCACATATAATAGCCTGCCAACAAGCTCCATGTACCTCCTCTTGTCAACCTCCTCGGTGTCATCATCATAGAGCTTCATGCTCGGGTCAATAGGAGTAGTGGCAGGTATGAAATCTGCCATGCCTATTTCTGAAAGAAGGTCTGTAACATACTTCCTCTGGGTCATCACAAGACCTCGTTGGTTCCTGGCAAATTCTATTCCAAGGAAGTAACGTAAATTATCAAGGTCCTTGGTCACAAACTGCTGACCTAGGAAGTCCTTGGCACTCTGAATACCCTGCTCGCCATCTCTTGTAACAATAATATTAACAACATAGACAAGGATGACAATAATACCTCTATGGGACCTGTGCACAAATAAAGAGCAATCTGCAGTCGATCTCACAAACCCATGCTGCTCTATCAAGTTCGAGAGCTTCTGAAACCATGCTCTTGGACTCTGCTAAAGGCCATAAATAGCCTTATGTAGCCTGCAAACCTTCTAACACTCCCCCTCAACAGCAAACCCAGGTGGTTGCTGCATGTAGACCTCCTCTTGTAGATCACCATAGAGGAAGGCATTCTTCACATCAAGCTGGTAAAGGAGCCAATCTCGTGTCACAGCAACAGAAAGTAGTATGTGTAGAGTAGAATGTCTGGCAACTGGAGAGAAAATATCCTGATAGTCCACCCCATATGTCTGGGTGAACACCCGTGCCATAAGTCTCGCTTTATAGCGATCCACATTGCCATCTGCATGGTGTTTCATAGTGAACACCCATTTGCATCCCACAACGGATGCTCCAGATGAAGCAGAAACAAGGCTCCACATACCACGTGACTGCAATGCATCCATCTCTTCCTCCATAGCTAATCTCCACTGACTGTCCTGAGTAGCCTCCTGATATGTCCGTGGTATCTTCACGGCTGATAGTGCCAAGGTAAACCTTCTGAAATCCTCTGACAGTTTGATCAAGGAAACCTGAGTTGCAAGAGGATAAGTAGCACACCTATGTTTATGCTTGAGCAGAGCAATCGGCACATCAAGATCATCTGCCAAGGGCACCTACTCACCCTGTATAGAATCTCGCTGCACAGACAACTCAGTAGTGCCATCAGTAGAAACAATGTGCTCATTACATACCTGAGGTGTGTTGGATTGGCAAGGCCTGTGAGCAGGTGGAACCGAGTGAGACCTGCGAGTAAAAAAATGTGGCAAAAACTGAGTCACAGTACGAGGTGGAGCCACAAGAGCAAGTGTAGAGGCAGGAGTAGGTGGAGGTGGTGGCGGCAATGGTGGTGGTTGTTGAGGAGATGGTTGTAGAGCAGGAGTGGAGGGAGATGGTGGTACATCAGTAGGAGAAGGAGGCATGTAGATCTCATCGTCAAAGTCAGATGGTGCTAGTATATTGCTTGTAGGAGAAAAATACATGACAGACTCAAAGAAAGTAACATCAGCACTGATAAAGTATTTCCGATTGAGCGGATCAAAGCAACGATACCCTTTCTGGGTACGAGAGTAGCCGACAAAAACATACTTGACAGCTCTGGGAGAGAACTTGTCACGACTTGGAGAGACATCATGAACAAAAGCAACAGAACCAAACACACGAGGTGTAAGAAAAAAAAAGATCCTTCTCCGGAAACGCGATCGAGAAAGGAATCTTCTCTCCCAACACAGACGAAGGCATGCGGTTCACCAGATAGCAAGCTGCGAGGACAGCATCTCCTCAGTATGCATGAGGAGCACGACTCTGTACCAATAATGTTCGGGTCACATCAAGTAAGCGACGGTGTTTGCGCTCGGCAACACCGTTCTGCTGGAATGTATATGCACATGAGGTATGGTGAACAATGCCAAGAGATCGAAGGAAGTCAGAAAGCTATAACGTGCAAAACTCTAAGGCATTATCAGAAATATAATTGACATTAGCAGAAAAAATATTCTTTATCTCATTAATAAAAGATTTGATCACAGATCCATCCTCAGACATATTCTTCAATAAAAAGACCCATGAAAGTCTAGAAAAATCATCGACAGCAACTAGATAGAAACGACGTCCCTAGTGATCAAGAACACAAATCAAGCCCCAGATATCTAAATAAAGGAGCTCCGAGAACTGCTCCGACTCTTACGGGATGGAAAGGAGGAATGGTGATGCTTCCCAAGCTGGCATGCCTCACACTGGAAAGAGGATCTCATGGAAATTTGAGGGAGAACATGACAAAGCTTTTGCAAAGGAAGGTGACCAAAACGAATGTGCCACAGATAGGGTGAGATTGGTCCAGTAAGTATAGTAGAAACGGCAACATGAGGAGGTTAGACCAGTATGTAGAGTCCCTGTTGCTCACGGCCACATCCAAACACCCTGCCTGTCAGTATATCCTGAAACACAAGAGACGAAGGGTTAAAGATGGCACGACAATGCAGATCCTTAGTGATCTGACTAATGGAAAGTAAATTCATCTGAAAGTCAGGAGCATATAAAACATTCCGAAGACCAGTGTTCCAATAGTCAGCCGACTATCCCGAATAGTTGGTCCGACTATGCGGTGTGGTGGGGTACCCGACTGAACAGACCTCCAGTCGGGCAATAGTCGGCCCGACCGAATAGTCGGCCGACTATTCGGCTGACTGGCCCGACTATGAGGCCGACTGGAGTTTGACTCTTCATATTTTTATTTTTATTTTCAATTTTCAATATTTATGGGTTACATTTTACCACGGTATCACCACAAATGTCAAATTCTATATGTCTATTATATTGATTGGTACTTTTATCTTGGATTCATGTTAAATAATGACCATATATGTATAAAAATATAAGAATATATGTATTATAAATAATTTTTATATTAAAAAATACAAAACCAAATAATTCCGAATAGTCGCCCGAATACTGATTATTCTCTATTCAGTGACCCCTCCGACTGAATACCGAATACCGTCTTCGGCAACACTGTTGAAGACGCATGGAGGGTGTCAAATGCACCTCCCCATGTCATGTAATGGGTAAATGGTCGCCATTGGCAATGATAACCCATCTATCAAGTGGTATGGTCCTGTAGGACCTCAGTTGTGCTCTGGAAGCACCAGAGTCCATAATCCACTCTGTCATATCTGCACCATTACTAACAATGAAAGAATAAGCGATACCTGAGGAGCTCGAAGAGGCTCTGGTTGCGACTGCAGTATAGCGATGGTTCCTGTAACAGGAGTCATGATCTCTCAAATACGAGGGACGATATCATCCAGGCGAGGATCGGCCTAGGAAGCAAGAGTATCTGACAGCTCAATCTGCTCAACCATGCGACCAGAGACAGGCACATGCTTCTGGTAGCATGTATCCTATGCATGTCCTGATCAATGGCAAAAGGTGCAAGGGTCACGCAGACGTCCACCACCTCTGCCACGAGGGGTGCATCCTCTAAACTGGGTCGTCATTCCTCGACTACGAGAAACGATCATAGCTGACGAGGGCTGAGGAGTGGCCATCGGAGGCATGATAATCCGGCTGAGACGGCTATAGGCCTCCTCCATGAGAGGTATGGTGGCTCCAGTGAGAAGCTGAGTACATGATGCATCATACTCTGTATCAAGACTGGCCATGAAAACTCCAACCATCGTGGAGTTCCTATATGACTTCTGCTGCTGAAGAGATGTAGTAATAGGCATATAGCTATGAAGCTTCTCAAACGTGCCACGGAGTCTGTAGTACACGTGCAGAGGACGACCATTTTGCTTGGCCTTGTGGATGTCAACCTGTAGCTGAAAAATCTTGTCCTTATTCTTCGCTTGAGCATAGGTGGAAGCCAAAGTGTCCCACATAGCCTTGGTGGTGGCCTGGTTCAGAATATCATTGGTTATCTCTGTGGTGAGGATCCCACATAGCCAAACACGCGCATACGCGTCATCTTACTTCCAAGAAGCATTTACCCCGATCTTATCCGTTGGCTCTGGATCTGTCAGGATGTGCTCCTTGTTGCACTGCATGAGGGTGAGAAACTGCATGGACTAAAACTCATAGTTGGTCACATCCATCTTAGCGATGGGGACAGGGCCCTTGAAGGCTCCAGACGAAAAAATATCACCCTTGTTCTCTAACATGATGAAAAAATTGTCAAATAATAGAACTCAACTTGGGAGTAAACCGATATGAACGGGACTACACGATCATACGAAGGATTGGTTGTGCTTGCAGACTCATACAACCATCATCATCAATCGTTGTTGCTCGCTAGGGTCGGAAAACGTGATTTATAGGTCTGAAATCACGCTTTCCAGTCAAAATCAGATCGTAGAATGACCTACTGAGGCGTACCGAAGCGCGTGGGAGGGCTGATGGCGACCTGAGCAATCGATGCGACAGCCTAGGGCGGCAGGTGCAGCGCCTTGGAGGCCTGAATGGCCTCGGCAGCAGCCTAGCGCAGCAGAAACGATGCCTGGAGTGTTGTGATGCGGCCTAGGCAGGCCTTGGCGGCAGCCTAGAGGCACGATCGGATGGGTTACGGCAGACAGAAGAAGGTGAGGCAGCCCATGCAGCGGCTGAAAGGAGGGGTGGCGGTCTGAGGGGGGTAGGATTAGGGTTTTGGTAGGATACAGGAACTCCGATCTAGGACCGCCGCTCTGATACCATGTAGAGGGAAAAGACTTGATTGATTAATGAGAGGCCCTTGAGTTCTCTTATATAGGAGAGGAACCTATTGGGCAAATTACTGAAGTAGATAAAATAAATAGAAAATAGGAAAACAATAAGAAAGATATGAAAATTCTCAACAAATCTCACCACAACAAAACACAAACATCCGATTTACAGACAAATTATTAATCTTTTACAAGTTGAAGACTTGTACAACAACCAACAACAACAACAAAGCCTTTTCCCATTAAGTAGGGTCGGTTAGAAAGACTTATACAACCATTTTCAAAATATTATATTTGATTTCAGACTAAGTGTTAACACCTCCACATCAACGATATATTTAATTATAAACATTTCAGATGAGGAAAAGAGCCTTGTTGCTAAAAACCTTTGTTGGTAATTAGGTGAATTTCCTATGGCATATCTTGGTTTCCCATTATCTCTTAAGACCCTGAAAATAAAGTCTTAGCTTCCCATTTCATAGAGAAATACACCTCCAACTTAAACGATCGAATGTAAAGATACTAACTCCGGCTAAAATCACTCACTTTCCTTGATCACATGCTCGTGATCCTCAAGAATCTTCTTAAAAACTGAGATTGATAGTAGAACTTCTGGGAATTTCTTATGCATAGGCAACACCCAACTCAGCCATGGCCGGTCCCAAGCCCGGGCAAATGAGGAGGGTTGCGCGTTAGATAGCCGACAGCCAGCGCAGAAGAGATAAATTCGTAAATAGTGTTCTTAAAGTTCTTCTAAGAACGCTATTTATGAATTTATCTCGAAATCGTTCGGATCTTTTAAACATGGATTTAAGCAAACATACAGATTTCGTTGGGGCGTTCCCTACTTGCGACGCGTTGCATCGCCCGAATGCAATGAAAAATTGGCAAGGGCCGCTACATCGCAGCATGGATGTAGTTCAAATTTTGCAAGGGTTCTCGCATGAGGAACGCATGCGGGTAAATAAGCTAGTTCCGATGCATCACCATCCGGATGCAGTCCAAAATTTACAAGGGTTCTCGCAAAATGGACGCATGCGAGTAAAGAAGTTAGTCCAAAAGAGATTGCAAAGGAAGTTACGGATTAGTAGTTGGAATATCGGTACTTTAACTGGAAAATTGATGGAGATAGTGGATACAATGGAAAGAAGGAAGATTCATATATTATGTCTTCAAGAGACTAAATGGGTTGGAGAGAAAGCAAGGGAGATCGAGAAGACAGGCTTTAAACTTTGGTATTCAGGTAAAGATAAGGGCAGAAACGGTGTTGGAGTGATTGTTCATAAAGATTTGAAGGATTGTGTGGTTGAAGTGCAAAGATTTGGGGATCGGATTATTTTGCTAAAGTTGGTGCTTGAAGAAGAAATTCTGAATATCATCTCAGTTTATGCACCGCAAATTGGTTTAGATGAAAGGACTAAACAAGCTTTTTGGGAGGATCTGGATAAGGTTTTACAAGGAATCCCACAAAGAGAGATGGTTTGCATAGGTGGAGATCTTAATGGACATGTGGGAAAAGATGTTTCAGGGTATGCAAGTGTGCATGGAGGACATGGTTTTGGGGATAGAAACGAAGAGGGAAAAGTCATTCTAATTTTTTTGTAACTGCATATGATCTTTTCATAGCAAACACTCTTTTCAAGAAGAGGGAGGAGCATTTAATTACTTATAAGAGTGGCTCAACTAAAACACAGATAGATTACTTTGCGTTGAGGAGAAGAGATCGATTGTGTTGCAAAGATTGCAAAGTAATCCCTGGAGAGAGTTTGACAACCCAACATCGCTTGTTAGTCTTGATTTACAAATAAAAGGGCTGGTAAAGAAAAGGAAGGTTCCTAAGATCACTAGAACTAGGTGGTGGAATCTTCCGCTGAAGCAATCAAGCTTCAGGGAGAAGGTTTTAGAAGACTTATCTTGGGATTGTAGCGGTAGTGCAAACGAGATGTGGGAGGCAGTAGCATCTTGTATCCGAAAGGTAGCCAAAGAGATGCTAGGCGAGTCAAAAGGAGGAGCTCCGGGTCAAAAGGAGGCTTGGTGGTGGAGTGAAGGGGTGCAAGAGAAGCTAAAAATTAAAAGAGCTTGCTTTAAAGCTATGTCTAAGGATAGAACAGAGGAAACTGTCACAGACTATAAAATAGCGAAGAAGGAAGCAAAGAAGGCTGTAAGCGAAGCTAAGTCAAAAGCTTATGAGGTTTTGTATAAAAATCTCAATTCTAAGGAGGGTCAGAAGGATATATTCAAGTTGTCCAAAGCAAGAGAAAGAAAGACCAAAGACCTTTCTCAAGTGAGATGTATTAAGGACGAGGAAGGTCACGTGCTTGTTACTCAGAAGGATATAGAGACTAGATGGGAGCAGTACTTCCATAAACTTTTCATTGGAGAAGGAAATAGAGAGATCACTTTGGGTGATCTAGCTAGTAGTGAAAGTTACTTGAATCGTGCATGCTATAGACGAATACAAAGAAAAGAAGTAGAGGAGACTTTGAAGGTTATGAGACCTGGGAAAGGCGTTGGACCGGATGACATCCCTGTAGAAGTATGGAAAGTTTTAGGTGAGCGTGGTTTGACTTGGCTTACGAATCTATTCAATGTTATTTGGCAAAGCAAGAAAATGCCTGAAGATTGGAGGAGGAGTATCGTGGTGCCTCTTTATAAGAACAAAGGAGACATTCAAAATTGTTCAAATTACAGAGGTATCAAGCTGATGAGTCACACTATGAAAATTTGGGAACGTGTGATCGAAAGAAGGTTGAGGCAAGTTTCCCAAGTAAAAGAAAACCAATTCGGATTCATGCAGGTCGCTCAACTATTGAAGCCATCCATTTGCTGAGGAGAACAATGGAGATTTATAGAGCTAAAAGGAAGAATCTGCATATGATTTTTATTGATTTGGAGAAGGCTTATGATTCCGTCCCACGAGAGATACTGTGGAGAGTTTTGGAGAAGAGACAAGTACCTGTCCTATACATTAATCTCATTAAGGATATGTATGATAGGGCTTTATCTTGTGTAAGGACCCCGACGGGGAAGACTGACTATTTTGATATCAACATTGGTTTACATCAAGGTTCAGCTTTGAGTCCATTTCTTTTTACTTTGATTATGGACGAGTTGACAAGTCACATTCAAGATGAGTTACCTTGGTGTATGTTATTTGCTGATGATATTGTGTTGATTGACGAGACTAGAGATGGAGTAAATGAGAAGCTTGAGGTTTGGAGACATGCATTGGAGACTAAAGATTTTCGTATAAGTAGGGCTAAGACGGAATATATGGAATGCACCTTTGATGGAAGCAATGGTGAAGGAATCGAGGTGAAGATTGGTGACGATAACATTCAGAAGAGAGATTCTTTTAGATATCTGGGATCTATTTTGCAACATGATGGGGAAATTGATGGAGATGTTAGTAATAGAATAAATGCAGGCTGGCTAAAGTGGAGAGGAGCCTCCGTTGTTCTCTGTGATAAGAAAATTCCTTTAAAAATTAAAGGAAAGTTTTACAAAGCAGCCGTGAGACCTGCTATGCTTTATGGTTCTGAATGTTAGCCTGTTAACCATAGACATGTGCAGAGAATGGTTGTAGCAGAAATGAAAATGCTAAGATGGATGTGTGGACATACGCGTAAAGATCGGATTCGGAATGATGCAATCAGAAAGAAAGTTGGTGTAGCTCCGATCGAGGATAAGATGCGAGAAAACCGCTTAAGATGGTTTGGTCATTTGCAAAGAAGGTCAACTGATGCACTAGTTAGGAGATGCGAGTGTTGGGATGTTGAGCCGACTAAGAGAGGGCGAGGACGACCCAAGAAGTGTTGGAAAGAGACTATACGAAGGGATCTTAGTTTTTTGGATATAAGTCCGAGATTGACCCAAGATAGATCTGAATGGAAGCGAAGAATCCATGTAGCCGACCCTACTTAATTGTGGGAATAGGCTTTGTTGTTGTTGTTGTTGTTGTTGTTGTTGTAGGCAACACCCACCCCAAGCAAAGACTTATCATGACATGAGAAAATTTGCAGGTCTAGATATTTAATGATGGAAGGAAAATTCCCAACCGCGTAAACTTCAACAATCCGATGTGTTCAAAACTATTTTCAAAATCTTAGAAAATAACTACCTTTTATCTCATCAATCATTAGAGCACCACACTATACGGGCAAACCAATTCCGCTCAAGTCCACAATCTCTGATAAGGTTCGAACTTTTGAAACGTTGTAAAGAAGGGCTACCAAAAGTTTAGGGCAGATTGCTCAAAGGAAATAGTTTTTTGTGATAAATCTTACCTTTGGCTTGACAGTCTAAATAAACCCCCATGCTCAAAATTCCAATGCCCAAATCTTTCTTTGAACATAAAAAGTTCCCTCAACAGCAACATAGCTACAATTCATGCTATAATTTATTGGTTTAAAGCACACTAAAATAGGACCAATCATGCCGAGGAAATGAAGCTGACATGTAGACTTTGAGAGTGGTCATCATAAAGCTAGGATAGAAAAGGTTCATTTCCCATCATGTTGCCCAAAGGCAGGGGCGGAACCAGGAATTTTACCGAGGGGCCAAGTATACTGCTATCATGTATGCTCAAAAAATGAAAACAATATTGTATTTTCATACGATAATTTTATGTAGTTAATATTTTAAAATAATTTTTTTAATTTTTATAATTTTACAATTTAAATTTATTATTAAGGTTGGATTTTCTAATAAATTGTTATTTTTAATCGAGAATTTTTTATATATTGATAAATCTAATAATTTAAGCCTCTTTAAATCCGTCCCAAAAGATTAAATTATCGAGTGAAATTTTGTAACAAAAGTTCATGAGTAAAAGAAAATAACAAATTTTATTTCATTTAAAAGGAATGCTCGAAACAATAGGGATGATAAATGAGCACGAATACAATTTTATATCAAATTATACTTATAACTTTAATATTTTGGAAGTGATTGGGTAAAATATAAAAAAGAAGTTAAACTTGAAGAAGGTGAGATTCGAACCCTTGTCTCTAATTTAAAAACCTGACTACTCTGCCAATTAACCATTAAATTATTTTGTGATTAAATTATTGAGTAAAATTTTGTAACAAAAAGTTCATGGATAAAAGGAAATAACAAAATTTATTTCATTTACAAGGAGTGCTGGAAACAATAGAGATGATAAATGAGCATGAATATAATTTTATATCAAATTATACTTGTAATTTCAATATTTTGGAAGTGATTGGGTAAATTTTACAAAAGAAGTTAAAATTGAATAATGTGAGATTCGAACCCTGGTCTCCAATTTAAAAACCTGAATACTCTACCAATTAACCAGTAAATCATTTTGGGATTAAATTATCGAGTAAAATTTTGTAACAAAAAATTCATGGATATAAGGAAATAATAAAATTTATTTCATTTACAAGGAGTGCTAGAAACAATAGGGATGATAAATGAACATGAATATAATTTTATATCAAATTAAACTTATAATTTTAATATTTTGGAAGTGATTGAATAAAATATACAAAAGAAGTTAAAATTGAAGAAGTTGAGATTCAAACCCTGGTCTGACTACTCTACCAAACCAGTAAATGATTTTGGGATTAAATTATCGAGTGAATTTTTGTAACAAAAAGTTCATGGATAAAAGATAAAAGGAAATAACAAAATTTATTTCATTTACAAGGAGTGCTAAAAAAATAGGGATGATAAATGAGCATGAATATAATTTTATATCAAATTATACTTATAATTTTATATCAAATTATACTTATAATTTTAATATTTTGGAAGTGATTGGGTAAAATATAAAAAAGAAGTTAAATTTGAAGTAGGTGAGATTTGAACCTTGCTCTACAAATTAAAAACCTTACTACTTAACCATTTGACTATTAAATGATTTTGAAAATTTTCTCTTTCCACTTTATATATTGTATAATCAAGGGACCATATTAAAAACTTACGACATTACACAAATGAAATATAATAATCAAGGAGGGGCCATGACCCCTCCATCATATTTGGTTCCGCCCCTGCCCAAAGGCTCCGTAAACAAAAAAAGTACAATTTCTCCGACATGAGGGATGGCCATAGTAAATTGGTCTCACAATTTACATGTAAGGGTAACTCTCTTCCTTTGACTATTATCCCATAATAAACTAATTTCTTAAAACCAATTATATGAGTTCAGAAACCAACCAAATAAATTATTCCTTTTGAAAATACCGCAGAAAAAGGTCCACATATTGGGAGATTGCATTTTCTCGAGCAATCTGTACTAACACTCGAATTTTTTGGCATAGAAAATCCGAACTTGCAAAAGACTCAATGTAAAAGAGGAGAGGATGACTTTTAGATAGAGGAAGCTGTCTTAAATTTTTGAGTTTTATAACGAGTTATCCATGTAGCCCACCCTACTTAAAGTAGGAGAAGGCTTCGTAATATTATTTATAATGAGTTATCCCAGTATATGATAATTTACTTCCAGATGCTAACATAAAAGAAAATTAGCCTATTATTGTCAATGGAGTAGATCGTCAGATAACAAAGCTCCAAGACATTCAGCTATATGTACATATTCCAAATAACGTGTCAGAAACGAGAGACGAACATTACCTTCAGTTGGTATTTCTAGTGTGTCATAAAGTATGACCGGTGTTCTTGATAATGAAGGTTCTTTGACAGCATCATCAGTCACCGATATCAAACTGTTGCTCACCTCTTCATGTAACACAAACTTGTCTTTCTCCCACACACACTTCAGAAGAAGAAACTCCCTGCAAGGTGGATGGTATTCCCTATATGCCTTCGTTTGAAAAAAACAAGTGAATGGATAAGCAAAATGTGTTATACAAGATTGTCAATGAGGAATATCTTTTCAATAAGAAGTCCAATCCTAAAGGCATGCATGTTGCAAGTAACTATGCAGAGAAGTCCTACAACAAACCTTTGTCCCCTTGCGAATAAGCTTTATGGAATGTTTCTTCTGAGAGATGCCCGTAACCAAATTATATACGGTAACTGATTCTAGTAACATCTGCGAAACAAAGTCAAACTCAGATACCAGCGTACATTTCCAGTCATTTTTCTGAACGAGCAAAAGAAAGAGGATTTTCAAAATCTTGTTGAAAATGTGTTGGAATGGTGAAAGCTGGACGGGTCAGGAGATGTGATGCAGCACCAGAGAAATCAATAAGACAAAAACGACGTGCTTGTTTGGATGAGGAGAGGATTAGAAATAGAATGGAAGATTGGTATCAAGATCATCGACCCAAGGTTGCTCTGATACCAAATAATGAAGAAAAGAACAAGCTGGTATTAATGGAACTAACCCTTACATAGAATACCTAGGTACGAAATGACAGGGAGGCTCTCCTTGAGAATCATGGTATGAAAATCATCCAAAATGGAAACAAAAAATATGGGGAGCTTAACTTGTAATATGTTGCTCCATTAATTTCATCGATGATCCACTTTATTTCATGGAGAAAACAGTCCATACTCTGCATTACGCAAAAAAAGCCATTGCTTTATAATATATTAATGTTCTTCCACGTGCTTTTTTCCACTGATTTTATTATCACATGTTTTCGGTGCATGAGCAGACATCCATCCGGATATGGGTTCAAGGAAATCACTTTATATAAGGCTTATGCTTTTCGATAAAAAAACAATCAAATCATCCCTCATCGGATTCAATAGATTCGAAAGATGATATTGAATCCATCGTTCATTAGAGTTCAGACCCAGTTACTTTTTCTTGTTCTTAAGTTGGATGAAAGTTCTCTATCATGACTAATGATGCAGTACCATCTGCTTGAAATGGTCAATCTGGTTCATTTTAGAAATACTTTGGCTTTTCAAAAAATGTCATAACTCACTTGCTTTAGGTTTCCATAAATGTAATCAACATCGAAGTCTCGAACAAAACAATAAGAATGAAAGATTTATGCATACCTGTTGGGAAAGTACTCGCAAGCGGGCAAGCAAAGATAAAATAATCAAAGAATATCCCATAAAGAATGATCGCGCAAGAAGAGAAGATATCCGGCTGATAGTAGTCAAAGAAAATCACATTTTGCAATTTCCAGAATCCAAGAAAAAAATATACAGATGTATACGATCAAACATTAATATGGTTATAGTCACAGTTATAAAAAATTAAGTACAAGGAATAAAAATATAAAAAATGTCTAAGCATAAATAAAATGTGGTAGCTGTATAATCTACTACACATAAATGTAAAGTGCGTCTGTCATTGTGTGTACGTGCGCTTTGAAAAAGAATGCACATGAGATGTGTACCTTAATAATGTATGACTTTGAGACCTAATGGACTTCTCTAGTACATAAATTTGATTTTTCTTTTATTAAAGAAAAAAGGGCCACCATATAAATGTATGCCCAAAAACTTCACCATTAATCACCTTCGAAAGAAATTACAAGCATATATTAGGCAAAATTAAGGAGAAAGAATTACATCACCCAACCCTCAGAAAGCGCCTTAGCATGCGCCACTACATTCTCACCATACATTTTGTCTTCACATAATACAACACCATTCTTGGCAATCCAAATTGCTCAAAGAAGCGGCAAGCATCCAGAATGTTCCTTCTCTGTGCCCATCCAATCTTCCCCAATGGACTCCCAGAAGCCTTCCATATTACTCATCGCATTGCATGGCTCCCAAAGATGGACCAAGCCTTCACAGAGCTCCTACACTTAAAGAATAGGTTATCCGCATCTTCTATCTCCGTCAAACAGTGCGAACAAGAAGGGTTACCGTTCGTGAGGAACCGTGCTACCCAATCCCTCGTCAGTAACCTATCCCTTATACACAGCCACGGAAAAATCTTCACATGTATTGGAAACTTCCAGTTCCAAATCCTTCTGCAGTCCACCTCAGAGCCTCTCGGGTTATAAACCCGAGGCCCTTTCAAAACCTTGCACCAACAGAGAAATTCCCGTTCCACCATCTCCAGCAGTCTCTGCCCTCAGTGGACCCTGTCACGTTCTCTAGGGCCACCAGCAACATCACCAACTCCTCCACTCTCTAGTCTGATAGGTCAGATCGAAAAGAGGGGAAAAATCGTGACTATCCAACACCTCTGCACATAAGCCTCCAGATTAGTAGCAAGAGCCATCAGACGCGGAAATTGCTCGCCCAGCACACTGCCTTCAAAACAATCATCTGACCAAAATCTGAAACTCGATCCATCCCCCGTGATTGGCCTCATGGAATGATAAATCTCTTGCGCCAAACCACAAATACCCCTCCAGAAGTACGACAAAGCCAGACCCAGATCCTCGGGATTGGGAAAGGAGGCACCCACCCCATAGACCTTGCGGATAAAAGTGCAAACCAAGATGTTGCAATCTCCCCAAATATGGGCAATCCACTTAAAAGCATAGCCTTGTTCATCTCTCCTAGGCTTCGGACCCCAAGACTCCCATCTTCCTTAGCGCAGGTGGACTGACTTCCAGTCAACAAGGGTCATACTGCTACTCTTCCCTGATGCGAACCAAAAAAATCTTTGCATGACGCCCTCTAGTCTCTTTCTCACACCAACCGGCAGCAACTTGGATGAGAGGAAAAAGATTGGTATGGCAGAAAGGACCAACTTCAGCAAAATCAGTCTTCCGCCCCTGGAAAGACAAGCAACTTTTCATCCTACTAATCTATGCTCCACCTTCTCAACAACAAGCCCCCAATCTACAGCACTCATCTTTTCTCATCTTTTCTGCCACCAAAGGAACACCAAGGTATCTAATAAGCATATAACCCCGAGGAGAACGCAACTAGCCCTTACAAGTCGCAGTTTCCTCCTCTGACATCCTAAAAGTAACGAATTTAGATTTCTCTCTATTAATCCTCAATCCCGACACCATCTCGAATAAGTCAAGAACCGTTGGTAAGCCTTGGCAACTCGCTGGATACCCCTTTGCAAGGAGTATTATATATTCCGCATATTGAAGGATAGAGATAGAGATATCCTCCTTAGAAAAACATCTAAAGAAGTCACCTGAGGCCACACGATCAACCATGACTATCAAAACATCCGAAGCAAGTACAAAAAGCAAAGGTGCTAGAGGGCATCCCTGTTAAACACCACGTTGTGGCTGGAAACCCCCTTGGTTGCCCATTCACCAACGCCACGCAACACGTAGTGATGATATACCTTTTCATCCAGGCAATCCACCTATCAGAAAATCCATGCATGTGCAAAGAGGCCCAAATGAATCGTCAGTCTACACAATCATATACTTTGGAAAAATCCACCTTCAAAAGAACTCCTTTAGTCTTGCATCCGCGTCAATCTGCCACAATCTCCAAGTGAGCACCACACTATCCAACATCTGCCTACCTGGAAGGAAGGCACTCTGAGCCAGTGATAAAATCTTGTTAAGCACATTCCTCAAACGGTTTGCTAGAGACTTAGCCAAAATCTAGTTAATTGTGTTTGACAAAGCAATGGGGCGGTAATCCCCGACTTTGGCCGCTCCATCCTTCTTTGGGAGCAAGAAGATGAACGAACGATTGAGCCTTTCAAAACCCAGATTCTCCTACATAAACTCTTCCACCACCATCAACTCCTCAGCAATGAGATCACAGAATTCTCCATAATAAAACAATGAGAATCCATCCGGACTAGGGCAATTGTCCGAGTTCAGAGCTAATAAGGCGTCGCGAACCTCCTCCATGCTTAAGGATCTTGTCAACACCTTTGTGTCAACCTCTGAAATGCAACTCACCCCAAGTCCCAACCACCTCGAGCCACAGTGAGGAGCCCTTTTGCTCATGGACTTGAAATAGCTTGTCGCATCCCTTGCAATCTCCACCTCCCCTTGCACCTCTTCCTCCCCAACCTCAATCGAGTTGATGAGGTTACACCTTCTTCTCTCATTTGCTATTACGTATAAAAACTTGATATTTGCATCTCCTTCCTTCAGCCATTTCATTCTTGACCTTTTCCTCTATTCGATCTCCCTCATCCTATCCTCCTCTTCCAAAATTTCTGCACCACACCACGGTTTCGAAATCCCCTCTTTAATCAGATCTCTTACATCCTCCAGTAAGTCTAATTCCGTTGCCTCCTCTTGAGCCAGCGCTCTCCTCAACCCACACTCATCCCTAGTTGCCTTTCTAAACTCCTGGAGCCTGCGACGTAGAGCAGCCAATTTGGCTACGAAGATCACCATTGTCGACCCCTCAAACACCAGACTCCTCCAAAAAGTGGCATCCAATTCACGGAACACTTCCTCCAGCATCCAACTTCTCTCAAACTTGAAGTAAGATGATGCACCCCTGCCAAAGCACATATCTAAGCAAATGGGTGTGTGGTCTGACCTCGACCTCTGAAGCGACATGACCATCACTAAGCTGAACATCTGCAATGCTTCTACCAACAACAGAAACCTATCAATTCGAGATCTAGATGATGAGCTCCTCCAGGTATACTTGCAATTTGCTGCGTCAACCACTTCCAGATTCAACTCCTCGATTGTGTTCGCAAAGAGGCCAGATCCCAGATCTCGTGCATCTTTCCCACCAAGTCTATCATCTACATAAAGCATGACATTAAAGTCACCCCCAACAATCCAAGCCACGTCCATAAACCGCTCCCTGATGCTCCTAATCTCAGCCCATGCAGCAGCATTTAGAGAACCACCGGAGACACCATATATTGAGGTGACCATAATGAGGGAATGATCCGCCTTTACTGCGCAAGAGCACCATAACCGAGTCCCAGATAGATTTGATTTTTCCCAAGTCCCAAATAGAGCCTCCAGAGATTTTAAGAACATAGATTTTAAGAAAATATCAATCTATTGCACTCTGTAGACCTTCTGGAAATAAAAACTATTGCCAGGATTTTTACTTCTATATTATTTTTTACAGCGAAGGATGACTCAAGAAGATTAGCTGGCATTCAATTGGTTGATGAAAAATGAGAATGGGTATATAGTGCCCCATACAAGACATAGTTGTTATGCACCAAGAAATACAACCCCAAACACCCCACCCCCACCCTCGCCTGCCCCACTCCGAAAAAGTGGCCCAAACAACACCTACACAACAACAGGACATTATTGATATACAGTCTTGCATCTCTGGAGATTGTATCATTATACTGCAACTATATTGCATGTATAAGTGCAAACAGGCTTTCCATCTCCAGTGTCCATTATGCACATTGGAGTTGCTCATGCTCATGTCCGCTCTAAAACAAATCCAGAACACCTATCAAGAGGAGTGATCGAACCACGTAGCCCCATCTCCTTCCATGCCCTATTAGCGAAGGGGTAGCTGAAAAAGAAATGGTCAATCTCTCCGGAGTCTGCTGAGAAAAGATCAATTTTTTTGCTATACCATGGTATTTACATCCTCTTTTTTAGAATAGGCAAAGGATGACTAGAGAATGGCTACACCCACATAGCCCCAAAACACAAATGTGAGGTCAGGACATTATTGATATACAATCGGTTCTCCCTGAAGATTGCACCATTATTTTGCAACCATATTGCCCATATAACTGCAAATGATTGTTCACTTTCCACTGCCCATTGTACATAATTGAGATATCAATGCTCACGGTTGCCCTAAGAGAAGTCTAGAACACCAGCCAAATGGAGTTGATGCAAATGAGAATATGCATCAGTAAAAAAATATTTTTAAGGTGGGAAATTTGGTGGAGAAGAAGTTAGAGGGAGGAAGAAGAGAAAAACTCGCCGGATGCGAGGGATTTGGGGAAGAAGAAGCATGGAGATCGCGTCGAGGGAGATGGGAGAAAGAGAGGAGATAAAATCTCAAATTTAATTAACTCTCGACTTGAATTTGAGTGAATAAAACATTGGACTACCATCCCCTTTATATAGGAGGGGTGAGGTTACAAAAATATAAAAGGATAAAATTAAATCAAATAAAATCCTAATTTGGACTCTAAATATCTTTAACTGTCTAACTGTTAAATATAACCGACTAACTAATTTGATTTGAGATCACATGCGATCGCTTTATTTAAAATAAAATTGCAACAAACTCAATTAACCGTTAAAATTTATTTGACCCTAATTAGACTCTATATAATAGATGGAAATTTCAACCCTAATTATTCATTTCATGATGCATCAGCTCGCTGCTACTTTGAAAAACTCATCTCCCGATGAGTGGTTGTCTTCGATCGCGGTATTGGAGAAGCCTTGTTGAATTCGTTGAACAATTGTCTTCAATTCCATGCATTTCTTCCTTAATTCAGCATTGCATTTGCAGTTCTTCTCAATTGTATGGTATCATGTAATTTTTCTACCCCTTCACGTAGAAGGCTTATTTCCCTTAACTTGACCTTTTGGGTAAATGTCTTTGAGTTGAGGACTTGGGCATAATTTCTCTGCGCCTCTTTGGAGGTCTTGAATTACGGGATTGGGATCTCGTTTGAGAGAAACCCCTAGCCGCAGCTAGGGTTTCGATCCTCCCAGACAATCGGTGGCAGAGACGACAGAACCTACATCAGCATCAGCATCGACTTCGGTAGCATGCGGCGGTGGTTTCTCCAACACTGGCGGTGATGATGACTTCATTGGATGTGCGCAAGGCACTAGCGGGGCCCATGAAAGGGATGCACGGGTAGCACCAGGACTCGATGCTCGCAAGGAGGCAATGGCTGGAGTGTGCGATGTTGATGGGGTGAGGTAGGCAACAACGATGGGTGGTTGGAGGTGTGGAGAGGACGCGAGGGAGGTTGCGGCTTGAGGGAAGGGGTTGTAGGGTTGGTGGTAGAGTGGGGTAGCTGGGTTGGGAAGGGGGTTGCGGAAAAGGTGAGAGTGGCTGCGGGTTGGATGTTAGTAGAGGTGTGGATGCCACAGGAGGGAGTGACGGCGGGGCTATGGCGGGGAAGATGGTTGTTGGAGGTGGTATTGGTGGAGGAAGGGACTGCGGGTGTGGTGATGTGGCTGGTAGGGGGCTGAAGGTGCTAAAAACGCCTTTGGAAGTGGTGAAGCAGCTTGGGAAGGCTTCGGAGGTGTGGGGTTGGTAGGATGGCTGACATGTAGCATTGACGAAGGGGTCGAAGGCCCGCGAACCTCCTGGACAACAATTTTGGGAGGTTGGATAACAGTTTCGGAGGGCTTTTGAGGTGGTAATAGATCTGGAGTCATGGTCGACAACAGTGGCAGCAACGTTGGGGAAGGGAGAGGAGGTTTAGGAACCTCTGGACAACTTCGAGTGGTTGTAGCATCACATATGGTGGTGGGGTCGATCCGACGGTGCTCAGGGTCTGAAAATCTGAAGTTAACTCCCGTAGACTCCACTGAAGTTCGAGCAATATGAACATCAACTCTTTGTTGTCGGCATCTTCAGCTCATCGTTTACGTTCCGCCGAACGAGAGTCATTCGTGGTGCATTTGCGTAAACATCTGTAGGGATCGTCAGATCGTGAGGACAATCTGTAGGCCATGCTTTGGTATCCAACGATGCAAATGAGAATTTGCAATGCTGAACTTTGTTTCTTGCTTCCCCAAGAAACAGTTGCACCACCAAACATGAAAATGTAACCTGATGTGAATTTCCTATCATCAATGTCCCCTCCGAAAGAAGCATGAGAGGAAGTGAAACAACATAGTGGTGATATCGGGATTTTTTAGGGATGGAGCGCTGGTGGCGAGTGAAGGCGAGTGGAGGGGCGAAGTCGGCGAGGTTGGAGGATGGGACTACTTCCTGTGGGGAGGTTGCGGAGTGGAAGGGGGAGCGTCCAGGGTTTGGTGTTGGGCCTTCACTGCATGGTGAGGGTGGCGAGAAACGGGCGAGGGGGGAGGAAGAGTGGGTGCAGGTGTCGCACAGGAAGTTGGGTAAGAGGTGTTTTAGGTGCGGTATGCATGGCCATCTTGCCTCAGGTTGTCGGCTTCCGCCTCGGTGCTATGCATGTGGCAAGGTGGGTCATCGGAAAGCGTCCTGTTGGTCCTTTGGTGGTCTTGGTGGCTCTTCCCGGCATGGCATGCATGCTTGGTCGGAGGAGCATGGGTCGGGGGAGCATGGGTGCTTCTAGACGACGGAGAAGGTTCGCTTGGGCCCTCTTGGTGATAGGGGGCTCGCTCTTATGCGCAGGTGGTGGGTGATGCAGGAGTCGGGGTAGATGTTGACGGTGCCACGGCGGTGGTGAATGTTGCGGGGGAGACGTCGCCCTCGGTTCTTGGTTTGCATGGGAAGATGGTGTTTGGGGAGACCGTGCATGGGAAGGCGGTGCATGGAAAGGCGATGCGTGAGGTGGGGGTGCACGATGATGATGGCTTCGTTGCGGCTGTGGGGCTTGCACGACGGCCTGGTGTGGTTTGGGATGATGTAAGGTCCCACCTTCTTGGCTTTCTGGGCCCTCGATTCATGGGGGATTTCCAAGTTCTTGATTCATCGCGTTGTTGCGTTCGTGGCCTTTCCCCGGAGCAACGGGAAAGGCTTATTTGTAATGGCGACTCCGAAGATGTTGTTTGGAGAATGTTGCGGGTAGCTGATGGTGCCTCCTCAGATACTGAGGTCTGTGTGGCGGAGGTGCGTGGTGTGCCATTTCTCTCTCGAACAGTCCCCACTTTGTCCAAGGTGCTTAGACCATGGGGGGATGTTCTGGCAATCGTGGATGATGGACTTTTGTCGGGGGCGGATTGAAAGATCACTCGGATTCTCCTGGATGTTCAAAGGGTTTTCTTAGCGATGCGGTTGGTAAGGTCTTCTTCGGAACTTTGAAAATTGGCCGGTAGTGATTCAAGGTGGAGCTTTCCGTCATTGCCCCTTCGCCGGCGCCGGCGGCTTGCCCTTCGCGGCCGGCTACTTTCACCGATTCTGATGGCTTGGGGCTTGGGGATGTCGCCTCGTCTTCCGGTTGCCAGGTGGCATGCGTTGGGGGATATTCCGAAGCGTCGCCTTCTGGGTTCAACTTCTCTGGTCCCTTCGAGTTGCATCCTCGGGTGCTGTGTATGGCGTCTGAAAGGGCCGGTTTCTTGGATTTGGCCACGGTCGAGGACGATTTGCCTTCTCATCCTCGTCCGTTTTTGTTGGCTAACGTCGTACAGTTGAATTTCTCGGGGCCTGTGCCCGCTACTGGTGCGATGGGCTTTAACGGATCCCTTAACTTCGGGTCTTGGGCAACGAAGTGGTGGTCCTGTGACCAGTTTATGTTGCCCGACTCTTCTCTATTGCTGCCCGACTCTTCTCTTTCGAGGCCCGACTCTTCTTCGGGTTTGGCCCATCGGATCCAGTTGGAGGAACTTGGTGCGCCCTCGGACGTCGAAATGGTTCCTTCGCCTGCTATTCCTCCGATTCTGGTCCGCTCCCCCTCCCCCCCCCTCTCCGGTGGGTCGGGAGGCTTCTTCGGTGTTGACTCCTTCCGGTGGCTCCATCGGGCTCTCTTCTGGTGGGGATGCTCCTTCCGCGGTGGGGAGCCTTTCAGACAAGCGCTCAGGGAAGCGCTATCGGAGGCGTAACCGCTCTCGCCTTGGCTCTTCGGTGCAGCATTCTTGTCCGACGTTGCGGGATTCTGTGGCGGAGGCGGCTGGCCTCTGTGTGGTCGGGGGGAGCTTTGATGGTCCTTAATGAAGGTTCTCTCTTGGAACGTTAGAGGACTTGGGGAGGCTGATAGGCGGCGATCTTTGGGGTTGCGGTTCTCAGAATGGGGCTGTGATATTGCTTTTATCCAAGAAACGAAATTGACGGGGGTGGATGATACTTTGTGGCGGTCTTTCGGTGCGGGCGCTATGGACGAGTTTAGGACGGTGGACGCGATTGGGGCGGCGGGTGGCGTCTTGATGGCGTGGCGCTCTGCGACTATCTCCTTCTCCTCAATGCGGGTGGGAAGGCATGTACTGTCGGTGGTGTTGAATCGGGCCGATTCCCTTGGTCCTATTGCTTTCTCATGTATATATGCGCCAACGTGCCACGTCCTCGGGAGGGAGCTGTGGGATGATCTTCGGGACGCCACCTCCGCTTTTGAGGGCCTTCCTTGGCTTCTGGGGGGGATTTCAACGTGACTACTCACTCATCGGATCGTCCACGGGGCCGGGGGGGCCAGGATCCGGGCTCGCGCGAATTTGTTGAGCTTTTGGATGAGTTAGCTCTGGAGGGGCTGGTCCCCAATGATATTTCTTACACCTGGAGGAATAATGCGTCTCGATCTAGGATTGATCGATTCTTGGCTAATGGGAAACTTATGGAGGCTTTCCCTCTATGTTCGGTGTCTTCTCGTCCACGCTCCTTCTCTGATCCCAATCCTATTATGTGGGACTCTGGGGAGGACCTTCGGCCGAGGGGTCTTTTTCGCTACGAGAAATGCTGACTTTTGGAGCCTAACTTCAAAGATATTGTTAAAAATCACAGGAACCAGGCCTCTTTTACGGGGTCTGCTGCTCATAGACTTGATCAGAAGCTCGCCTCTTTGCGGAAACTTCTTGCGTTGTTTAAGAAGGAGTCGCAGATGGCTCATGCGGCTGCTAGGGCGGCGGCTCCTCTTTGTGCTGGCGTCGGACGTGTTGGCTCGTATGCTGGACTGCGTGATCGAGGCGGGGCTGACCAAGGGCTTCACTGTGGGGACCTTGCGCGTGCCCTTAATTCAATTTGCGGACGACACTATCTGCTTCATCGAAGGTGGCACTTCTGAGGTCTCCGGTATGGCGACTACTCTGGAGCTTTTCAGTGAATTATCGGGGCTCTTGATTAATGGGGCTAAGTCTAAGGTGATCCCCTTTGGGATGTCCCAGGCGGAAGCGTTGGAGTGTGGGTGGCTGCTGGTCTCTCCTCCGAGTGGGCTCCCTTTTGATTACCTTGGCTTGCCTTTGGCCGTGGGTCATGTCAGACTCCGGGATTGGAGTTTGGTTGTGGAGAAGATGGAGACTCGCCTTGCTGGTTGGCGCGCAGCGTTGTTATCTAGAGGGGGTCGTCTTGTTCTTCTTAAGGCGGTGCTTTCCTCTATTCCTATTTTCTTTCTCTTGGCTCGTCGAATGCCTAAGGGGATTCGTCTGCGACTTGAGCGTTGTATGCGAGGCTTCTTGTGGAATAAGAAGGGAGGGGGAAGGGGGGTTCATCTGGTGGCCTGGGATGAGGTTACTCGGGCCAAGCGGGCTGGTGGCTTGGGGGTGCGGAGGTTGGAGGTTGTTAACGAGGCTCTCTTGCTAAAATGGGCGAGTATAATCTGGGGTCAGGAGGACAACTTCTTTATTACTGTTCTGCGGGAGTTCCTGGGGGAGGCGATGATGGGCTTGACGCGGGGGGATGCTTACGGGCACTTCTCTCCGTTTTGGCGTGGTGTTCTGGAAGTTTTTATTCGTAACCTCTCCCTCTTTAGGCCGGTGTTTGGAAAGGGGGATTCCTTCCGGTTTTGGATCGACGATTGGTCGGGAAGGGGTACTCTAAAGGAACGCTTTCCCCGTTTGTTTGCTTTGGCGGATGACAAGGAGGCCTCGGTGGCCTCGTGCTGGGTGGATGGATGCTGGTGTCCACGCTTTATCGTCAATTTCTCGGATCAGCGTCTGGATGATTTTCTCTCTTTAATGAACGTGCTTGCGGAGGTTGATCAACCTAATGATGGCCGGGACCAGTGGACATGGAAGGACGGTCTTTTTTCCACGCGTAAGGCGTATCCGGCACTAGCTCCCCGTCCTCAGGCTGGGGACGATCTTCTCTTGCGTGATTGTCGGTTCCTCTGGGGGTTGAAGCTTCCTGAGCGCATTGGAGTCTTCATGTGGCTTCTTCGCAGGGGGAGGCTCTTAACGCGTGACCGATGCGCCCGATTCTTTGCTAACGTTGGGCCTACTTGCGGGCTTTGTGATGAGGAGACGGAAACCATTGATCACTTGTTCTTTGGCTGTAACATGGTTCGGGAGCTTTGGGTTGATCTGGAATGGGTCAGCTCGGATGGTCTGATTGCATTTTGCGAGAGCTTGTTTTGCAACAGGAGCAGGGAAAGGAAGGAGTTTTCGGTTCCGCTTGCAAGGTTGTGGTGTATCTGGCTGGGGAGGAATGAGGCCCTCTTCGCTGGCCAACGGTTCTACCGGGAGAACGTTCTTTTCCTTTGCTCGCGTCTTCTGGATGATTGGTGTACAGGGTAACCCTATCGTGGCTTTTTGGGGGTGATCTTTGGTGGTTGCTTTCTCGGTTTCCCTCTATGGGTCTTGTTTGTTTGGTTTTTGTAACCTTCTTGTAACATTCTTTGCTTCTTTTCCTTTTAATATATTGGGGCGAACACCGTAGAGTGTCTCCCCCTTTTTGAGCCTCAAAAAAAGAGAATTTGCAATGCTAAAAAATGTTTTTAATGTGGAAAATTTTGTGGATAAGAAATTAGAGGGAGGAAGAAGAGAAAAACTCACCAGATGCAAGGGATTTGGGGAAGAAGAAGCACGGAGATCGCGTTGAGAGAGATGGGAGAAAGAGAGGAGATAAAATCTCAAATTTAATCAACTCTTGAGTTGAATTTGAATGAATAAAATATTGGACTACCATCTCCTTTATATATGAGGAGTGGGGTTACAAAAATAAAAAAGGATAAAATCAAATAAAATAAAATCCTAATTTGGACTCTAAATATCTTTAACCGACTAACTGCTAAATATAACTGACTAACTAATTTGATTTGATATCACACATGATCTCTTTATTTAAAATAAAATTGCAATGAATTTAACCATAAAAATAATTTGACCCTAATTAAACTCTAATTAATATATGGAAAATTCATCCTTAATTACTCATTTCACGCTGCATCAGGAGTGGTCCGACAATGTAGGCCCATCTCCTCCCACACCATGTTAGCGAAAGGGTGGATAAAGAAGAAATGGTTAATTTCTTCTTGCTCCACGCCACATAGAAGACAGCTTAGGGAAATTCTGAGGTCCAGCATGCCAGTACCTGACCAAAACCATCGATGTTGCTTCCCATCTTCATACACAACAATTGAGAGACCTCTAGGAGTAGCTTTGTCGTTTCCCATATTCGTACACAACAATGGAGTCTAGGAGCACCTTCTTACACCCCTCTTAGAATGAAAAGTTTCACATCACAACCTCCATTCCAAACGTAGCATTTTATCATAGCATAAGAACATCACCTCTCAGAACATGTTATAGCCATTCGCTATGATCCTCTGAACCAGCTTTCCCAGGAGTGTCATGTTTGTTATCTACAACATTCGAACCCTCAAAACATTCATTTGTAACTTGAATATGGTGTCCAACCTCTTTCACATGCATGCTTGTAACTTGAATAATAATAAATGGTACAACATGGATTACCACAATGACAAGCACTAAGTGACACCCATGAGACCAAGTTATAGAAGCCCAAATCCTTAAAACCCTTTCCACCTTCACCAGAACAGCATCCATTCTACACCACTAGCCGACAACCAAAGATTGAAATGATCAACTCGCAGCATGCCTCGTCCCATCATTAATGTTAAAGGGGACCATGGTCGCCTTCTTAGGATTGATCCAGAGGCCCAAGGTCGGACAAATTATGTATCACGAGATCTTCACAGTTAAGCCTCCACCCCTCCACCCACCGTAAATGAATAGCATTATGTCCTCTTCTTATGGCAATAGCCAGAAGAGGACCCTCGATCCCCCAACAGTAAAGCCCGAAAAAAGGTCGATCACATGTGTCGTCAAGGTAGTCACAACCCAAGCATTCATTGCCAGGTTGTGGAGAAGGCCAAGCAATACCCTTGTATAATCCCCCTCGGTGGTATAGTCACCATTCCAGCAATCTTCCATTCATTAACACTAAGAATGGTTTTTTTCAGAAGATAAACGAAGTGCACCTCTAATTGTGCATGCCCAAGAGCATGGGTTATATTAATATTCATGAAAGTAATTAAAAGGATCGAGATTTAGAGAGAGCCTTGGCATGCTTGAGCCTATATGCATAGTATCTCTCATGTTGCAAGATAACCCCATTACGCCCCATCCTGATAGCCCACAACAAATTTAGTTGCCATATATTCTCCTCTTAAGAGTCTGAGCACATTGTTCTAAGGGAAGTCTGGAATCATTCAGCTTAAGACAAGTCTACAATGGAATCGCGATCCATACCTCCGGTCCTCCGCACTCCATGGAAAGGTAAAAGAGAGATTAGCCGCATCATCTAGGTGTGTAAATATCTCGAGCAATTCACGTCATTTCCATGTAAAATCTTAGATCAACGAACTTCAGTCGTCACATGACCCTGTCTCGACAACCAAAGAAAGATTTAACCCTCGACAAAATCTTGGATTTCCGGAACAACCTGCAGTCACAAACTCTCAAGCTAGATCACGTGTTGAAGACCATTGAAGAGGAGAGCACATGCATACTTTATTAATTAAGAAAGTTCTATCCATCCAAGTCAAATAGTTACGTTCCAAAGGTTTTTCACCCCTTCTCCTTCATGGAGCTTTGTCATCTTCAAAAGCCATGCAACCTCATATCAGAAAAGGTGGTGGTGAAGGTTGGAGTCTATGTCCTCCCGGTTCAGGGAAATGTCATGATTGGTGGCGAGTGTTGGCATCCTTAAAAGCACGTAGAGACTAGAAAGATAGCATGAAGACACATTGCATCATCCAGGAACCCCGTATGTTGGGACATCCCCTCTTTCTTGTATAGATATTATAACCCTAATGAAGTTGACCTTCCAAAAACATGTTCTTCTCTATCCTCTCATGGGTTTCTTCCGCCTCTAAAGCCATTACAGAGCCATACTGAATGGACCTCCCCTCTATAGAAGTTGTCTTCACCTGTGAGATTACTCATGCCACTAATTTTGTAGCTTGTTACAATCACTTTGTCATTATCCAATAAATGCATAATTTTGCATCATGAGATTTTGAAACTAAATCAAAAGCATATTAGTGCATATCACAGTTAATTAAGAACAAAGTCTGGATAACTCTACATAGCGGGGTGCTTATGCTCATTAGGGTGGTGGCCTCAAATATTGATATGGTTTTCATTTCGCCAAGTCCTAATCGGGTTTTATTTGGAGTTACCTAATATCTTCACATGGAAAGATTGTCGTGTTGGGATTATAGCAATCATGATCCTACAATCCCTTCATATAAATGTTGACAAGGATAGGAAGGTCTTACTCCCTTTACTAATTATCACAACACACTAGCAACTGTAGGATCATATCACAAAGCATATATCAGCAGTCAATGCATTACTACAGTTCTTGCAAGACCCCGAAATGACCTTTTGAGTACCAACAGCAGCAAGACGTACACAGGGAAGCAGAGAAATACCTACATCTATTATAATGGTCACAATAGAGAGAAATATTGCACATATCCAGTGGTATTTAGGAAAATTGCATGATAAAGCTCATGATATCCATATCATCCTCGATAACTTGTCGACATACCATGAGAGTTTGATCGCAATCCCAGTAGTGGACATACATATGGTTTCGACATAAACGACGAGCGCACTGTCTAAAGAAGTAATTTTTAAATATTACACCCTTCATTCATGGCAAATCTTATGTTAACAAGAGTTCCACGCACAGTATAAAAAAAGGAACGCAGATATAGACATGACCAAATGTACAATTGAACTACAGCGCGTATAAGAAAAAGATCAAATCTAGGAAGTGTATAAGGATACACAGCTGCCACCAGTATAGGTTCAGTCATCTGCAACAACAAAAAAATCACAGTTAATTGGATACAAGGCAGCATTCGATTCCGACCCGACACTGTAACTCACATGAAAAATAAAAGGACAAACTTTTGATCGGGAAGAAGATGACATGAGACGAACTACTGTAAACAAAATCACCTGAGACAAAAGACGAGCAACACCCAACAATCTCTCGTGGAAATTATGCTTCGCATTGGCATGTTTCCTCTTCAACCTAAATCAAAGAAGAAACGCTTCAACGATCAATATACTCCGGAATAACAACAATACTTTCCGGTAGGGACGATGAAAGTCCGATCATTACCCTTCAAGGACGCGGATCTTCTTCTCGGGATCAGAGGCGTCGATCACGCAGAAGAGGTTGGCCAGCACGTCGTCGATGCCGGAGGAGAGCAACAGCTTGAGATCTCTCCGGACCTTGAGGACGGAGTTGAAGTAGGGGCAGCGGCGGTGCTGGTTCTTGCCTTTGTAGACGACGCGCTCGAGGATGGCCTGCTCCGAGCGGAGAAGAGAGAGATGGTTCCGCAGCCTCTCCTGTACGGCTGCTTCCGGACCTGCCGCTGTCGCCGTCGCCGTCGCCGTCGCCGTCGCCATGGAGGTCGCGGAGAAGAGATACGTCGTGACGTGGGGCCTCGAGCACCAGATCAAATCGGCTTTACTTTAGTTTTCAAGTAGCTTTAGTTAATCCTGGTTTTTTAAGAGGGGTGGGTGGAAAATGCCTGCGGAATATAAATATTGATTTTAGAGTAAATTACAAAAAATCCCCCAACAATACATCTGATTTTATTGTCATACCTGAACTTTAAAGGGTAATAATGTGGTATCCGAACTTTAAGATTTATCTCAATGTGGTCTTTACCGTTGAAATTTAGTCAATTATTTCGTTTTCCCAACCTTACATTTCAATAGTCAAGGACCACGTTGAGACAAATCTTAAAGTTTGGTTACGATATGTTTACCTTTTAAAGTGGAGGTATGACATTGAAATCATGTGTATAGTTCAAGAAAATTTTTGTAATTTACTCTTGATTTTAACTCTGTCAATGGTTCTTGTGATTTATGTGTGCAACAATTCAGTCTGAAAAAATGTCGTCGTTGAGGTAGGGCTGTTGAGATGCCACTTTCTCAATAAGCATAACAATTTAGAAAGGTCCAACGAATTGTGGTGCCAACTTGTCATTGACAGCAAATCTTTGAATGACAAGTTTAAGTTATTTCATAAAAAACCTCGAAATCAAGGTCGTGGAAACCATGTGTAAAAGTAACTCTTCTGAGAACTCTATGTGACTAGCTTCTTCCTAGTCGTATCAATGACCATCGGGACATCTTCAACGATTTGAGTAGAATAAAGGTCATTGTCACCCACCTCTTGCTAATACAATGGTTGATAAATCTTCGTACGTATAGGACTTCAAAGGAGTCATGCAATGTCGATAAGGTAGATGTTATTGTATATGAATCCACTAGGGGATGGTGATCCTTCTATGATCCTTCTCATTTAATGGCACATTCTCAAAGTAGGTCCTTAGGCATAACAATATCCTCTTAGACTGTTCATCTGTCCACGTATATGGTAGGTTGAACTAAGACATGACTCATTATTTAGGTCCTTCAATAATTCTCCCCGATGGCGTGAGGTAAAAATGAATCTATATTAAGAGCAATCCCCTAGGAATCCCATATAGATGAATGATGTGTTGAATATACAACTTGGACAGTTCCACTAGAACGCAAGTCATGTTGATAGGGATGACTTTATCAATCAATCAATAATTACCAAAAAAGCATCACATATGCATATAGTGCAAGATAATTACAAAATTGATGGATATGCTCTCTAATTTCCATACAGAAATAGAGAGAGGATGTGACAGCACATGAGGATGCTTGTGCTTTGCATTCGTCATTGGATAGATAACACAATGATTGACATTTTTTGCGATACCCCCCTTCATTATCTCCCGCCAAAAGTCCCGGAGAAAGTTTCCAAGCATATTGATGTCTTCTAGATGGATCAATAGTTCGAAACTATGTGCTTTATTCATGATGCCTCTCCTTAGCTCCTCATCCTTGGGGACAAAAACACAATCTTCCTTCCATAAAATGACTCACAAACTACATATTCATCAAACTTGTTCTTTAAGACCACTAGTGCATGCCATGTAACTTCTTGTATGTGCTTTGACCTTGGACAATCGTGTCCGATGATCCATTATAATTGGCTAGCATAATTACACTATTTGAGGTATTGTTAAGCACATCCCAAGTATGTAACTATATTGCAGTACAGACAGTTCATGTTCGCCTCCTCAAAGCATCTACTCCAGCATCCCCTTACGATGATTATAAGAGATTGTACACTTTAGTCCTTTATCAGCTTTATCCATCGCTAGGGTTGGGCATTGGCCCGGGGCGAGTCGGGTTTGAGTTGGCATGGACCAAGTCCATTTAAGTATATATGCTAATGGGTCGAACTTAGGCCTATTTTATTTTCAAATTTCCATGCCCAAGTCCAAAACCCGACCCAAACAAAATAGGTCGGGTTTGAGTCGGACCGGCCCGATTTAATACCTGTGTACACCAATATCATGTGTTCTGTTCTTCTTGCATTTATCTGGTTGTTTCTTATGTATGTATGCATGTTTAAGACTTTAAGTACTCTAACTAATTCCTGATTATGGCATTAGTTGTATGTTGGAAATAGAAATCGTGGTAAAAGATACGATGACTTAAACCACCATTCAACTCACCATTACATATTCTATTGTATATGCGGGTACTATGACCCAATACTGATTGGTTACTTACAAGTTACAATTGTACATGCTTTAACACTTGAGGACAGAGATCCCATTCTTTCATATCAATATAATAACCTTGCATATTGATGTAATGATGTCCTCAATCCATGTGAATGGATATGATTATTACTGGATCTAAGCATTTACTCTACACTTGAAATAAGGATATGAAAGTTAGAACATGGTATTTGGAACGAATATGGATATACTGGATATAATTATATTGTATAGGTCGGGCTATCGGACTTCCGGGTTGGGGAATTCTCAGGCCCGAACCTGACCCGAAATACAGTTTCATTTTAGGACTCATGACCCTTCCGCTAATTTTTAGGTTTGAGTTTGGACCAGGTTATGCGGGTGGGGTTTTGGGTTGGGTTGGACCGATCTAGCCCAATGCCCAACCCTATCTATCGCCTTTGTTTCATGTTTAACTCACAGTAGTCGAATATGTAATTAAAATGGTCTTCATATCACCATCAAATAAGATAAGATATGTTAATAAAGGAGATATCTATCACACTAACTAAAGCTGAATATTTTACTCAGCACTTGCCACGTGCCTTCACGTGGATTCCTCCCCACCTCCCTTATTCGGCCATTTTCTCCTCTGTCCTCTCTCTCTCTCGGAACATACACGATCTCTCTCCACTCCCTCCCTCTTTTTCTCTCTATGTTCTTTTCTCTCTCAATGCACCATCTATATAAATATGTATTAGCAAACTAATTTTAAAAACTATGTATTTCTTAAGAAGAGGGAGGAGTATTTAATTACTTATAAGGGTGGACCAACGAGAACACAGATAGATTACTTTGCATTGAGGAGAAAAGATCGGTTGCGTTGTAAAGACTGCAAAGTAATCTCAGGAGAGAGTTTGACACCCCAACATCGCTTGTTAATCTTGGATGTACAAATAAAGGGCTGGTAAAGAAAGAGAGGGTTCCTAAGATCGCTAGAACTAGATGGCGGAATCTTCCGCTGAAGCAATCGAGCTTCAGGGAGGAGGTTTTAGAAGATTTATCTTGGGATTGTAGTGGAAGTGCAAACGATGTGTAGGAGGCAGTAGCATCTTGTACCTGAAAGGTGGCTAAAGAGATGTTAGGCGAGTCAAAGGGAGCAGCCTCGGGTCAAAAGGAGGCTTGGTGATGGAGTGAAGGGGTGTAAGAGAAGCTAAAAAATAAAAGAACATACTTTAAAGCTATGTCTAAGGATAGAACAGAGGAAACTATCACAAACTACAAAATAGCAAAGAAGGAAGCAAAGAAGGCTGTAAACGAAGCTAAGTCGAAATCTTATGAAGTTTTGTATAAAAATCTCGATTCTAAGGGGGGCCAGAAGGATATATCCAGGTTGGCCAAATCAAGAGAAAGAAAGACCAAAGACCTTTCTCAAGTGAGATGCATTAAGGACGATGAAGGTCACGTGCTTGTTACTCAGAAGGATATAGAGACTAGATGGGAGCAGTACTTCCGTAAACTTTTCATTGGGGAAGGAAATAGAGAGATCGCTTTGGGTGATCTAGCTAGTAGTGAAAGTTACTTGAATCGTGCAAGCTATAGACGGATACAAAGAAAGGAAGTAGAGGAGGCTTTTAAGGTTATGAGACCTGGGAAAGGTGTAGGATCGGATGACATCCCTATAGAAGTATGGAAAGTTTTAGGTGAGAGCGGTTTGACTTGGCTTACGAATCTATTCAATGTTATTTGGCGAAGCAAGAAAATGCATGGAGATTGGAGGAGGAGTATCGTGGTGCCTCTTTATAAGAATAAAGGAGATATTCAAAATTGTTCAAATCATAGAGGTATCAAGTTGATGAGTCACATTATGAAAATTTGAGAACGAGTGATCGAGAGAAGGTTGAGGCAAGTTTCTAACGTCAAAGAAAACCAATTCGGGTTCATGTCAGGTCGCTCAACTATTGAAGCCATCCATTTGTTGAGGAGAACAATGGAGATTTATAGAGCTAAAAGGAAGAACCTCCATATGGTCTTTATTGATTTGGAGAAGGCTTATGATTCTGTCCCACGAGAGATATTGTGGAGAGTTTTGGAGAAGAGATAAGTATATGTCCTATACATTAACCTCATAAAAGGACATGTATGATAGGGCTTTATCTTGTATAAGGACTCCGTCTGGGAAGACTCGCTATTTTGACATCAACATTGGTTAACATCAAGGTTCAGCTTTGAGTCCATTTCTTTTTACTTTGATTATGGACAAGTTGACAAGTCACATTCAGGATGAGTTCCCTTGGTGTATGTTATTTGCTGATGATATTGTGTTGATTGACGAGAATAGAGATGGAGTAAATGAGAAGCTTGAGGTCTGAAGACATGAGTTGGAGAGTAAAGGATTTCGTATAAGTAAAGCTAAGATAGAATATATGGAGCGCACCTTTGATGGAAGCAATGGTGAAGGAATTGAGGTGAAGATTGTGATGATAACATTCAGAAAAGAGTTTCTTTTAGATATCTGGGATCTATTTTGTAACGTGATGGGGAAATTGATGGAGATGTTACTAATAGAATAAATGCATGCTGGCTAAAGTGGAGAGGAGCCTATGTTGTTCTATGCGATAAGAAAATTCCTTTAAAAATTAAAGGAAAGTTTTACAAAGCAGCCGTGAGACCTATTATGCTCTATGGATCTGAATATTGGCATGTGAACCATAGACATGTGCAGAGAATGGATGTAGCATAAATGAAAATGCTAAGGTGGATGTGTGGACACACACGTAAAGATCAGACTCGGAATGATGCAATCAGAAAGAAAGTTGGTGTTACTCCGATCGAGGATAAGATGCGAGAAAACCGCTTAAGATGGTTTGGTCATTTGCAAAGAAGATCAGCTGATGCACCAGTTAGGAGATGCGAATGTTGGGATGTTGAGTCGGCTAAGATAGGGCGGGGACGGCCCAAGAAATGTTGGAAAGAGACCATACGAAGGGATCTTTGTTTTGTGGATATAAGCACGGGATTGACCCAAGATAGATCTGAATGGAGGCGAATAATCCATGTAGCCGACCCTACTTAATTGTGGGAAAAGGCTTTGTTGTTGTATCTATTTCTTAAGAAGTGATTTTTCACATTCTATTTAGAAATTTTAAAACTCAATTACGGTGACAAAGTAAAGAGAACATATATTATAAATATAAACGATAAAGTGTTTTCTTACATTTTATGAAAAAGGGTGATTATCATATTTGGTTGTGTATTTAAATATTTATGTATAATAATTTTGATAAATATTAACTATGGTTATTAATGCACCAAATATAAATTTATATGAATAAATACTAGCATATTTGGAAAATATTGATATGATATACGCCTATATTTTAATAGATTGAAGTCAATTTCACATGGTCATCCACACCCCTTATATACGTCCATTAGTTTCATACCCCTTATATAGTTTATTAAATAAAGAGCATATTAATTCCGTATGAAATAATATACTTGATATAAAAATCAAACAAAAATACCTACATATAACTTATAATATACTATATACAATATACTAACAACATAAAAAATAAAACACATAAATGAAATAAAAATCCATATAAAAACTTTTTGAAATAAATAAAAATTTATATATTTTGAATACATAGATTTAAACAGTGGGATGCATAAAATCCGTTATTTGAATATGTGTGTGTATGTATATAACACATTATCGTAATATATTTATTATAAATCTAAATATAAGATGAAAAATTAAATTACAATTTTACAATATATATGATATACATAAGAGAAATTATAAAAAATATAAAACAGTATTTTTAAAAACGTAAGATATTATAAATCTAATAAATATCAACTATGATAGAATCAACACTGACAAAAAATAAATACGTTTTTTTCCCATCAAAAATCCCACCCTCCCTTTCTTAATCTGAACTTTTATTCTTTGATTTGTCCTTATTTTGATTAGATGTCTACTATTTATTGTATATAATATTATCTTTTAAGTCAAGAAAATAAAGCATGCTATTTGAAAAGCATATCTTTTAGACCATTAAAATTTCTTCGTAATATGTTCATACTTCACATATTATGATCCCAATATGTTCTTACACATTATCTTGAAAAATACTCATGCCGCGAAGCGCGGGTATGCACCCTCGTGTAAAAAGAAAGACTGTGTTTACTGCTCTCCTTCGCGAAACCTGGCAGCTGCATCTTGGGACACCTATTAAGTTGTAGCATGAACCAACACCTAACCAAGAGATGAAACAAATCAAAGATGGTGGAATGACCTTGCAACACGAACACGTACAACAGGAATTTAATCGGGGGTGTTGCTCTCTATACTATCTCCCTGCTTTTAGTTCTGTTTAGAAATACGTGAGAAAGATGAATACAAATTCTCCTAAAAGTCTAAATGGAGATAAGGTGACATTACCTACCACCTATCAACAAGCCTTTCACGGGTTAGAAATGGAAGGAGAGCACCACTTGCCACGTGTCAACACACTAGATCAAGGATCTTTAAAATTCATCAAGTTCTCCAATGTGACGTGTCTATTTTATTTAAAAAAACTCATTTAAATCATACAAATAATTATACAGATGGTTTTGAAATATATATATATATATATAGAGAGAGATAGGTAGATATATAGAGGAGTGATCCTATGAAAGCTAAAACATGCGAGAGCATGCATTCTAGACTCTCCTTTCTCTCTCTCTCTCTCTCTCTCTCTCTCTCTCTATATATATATATATATATATGTATATATGTATATATATTAGAAAAAGGATTGAATGGAGCTACCCTTAGGGAAGAGTCAACTTGGCTATTCCGACCCTTAGTTTTTATTTCTTAAGGCATTTTCTTCTCCTGAGGGATTTAATCACTATATGATACTATGTTCTCATTCAAATTTCGACTCAATTTGAGACTCGCGTCCCATTTATCAACCATGTTGTCATCTAGTGGACTAAATCCCTCGGGTGTTTCCAGAAAATTACCTTAAGAAATGAAAACAAGGCCAGTGGTAGCCAAGTTAGCTCTCCAAGGGCCTGATTGGTTTGCCAGGTTACCTCGGGTAACCGGGCATATCCCGTGCTCTATCCCTACATCCCTGGGTTGGAATTAGTTGTATGGACCGTACAATTTTTTTGCTATAATAGTTTTAACCATGTTCAAATAAAAAATTAATATAAAAAACATATAATAATCATTAAAAAAGTCAATATAACACACAATCAATGTCACATCACATCACATTTATTATCCCAACACTCTCCAATCATCCAAACAACTATTATTCAGAGGAGGATACGCCAACCCAACCCAGTTACCAAACATACCCCTACCTGTTTGGTTACATAGGTACACCGGTGTACCCCCAATTCCAACCCTACAATACTGGGTTGAGATTACTTGTGTGGTCCTTACAATTTCTTTATTGTAATTTTTATAACCATGTTCAAATAAAAAAGATAGTATAAGAAACATATTTTAGTTATTAAAAGTCAATATAACACATAATCAATGTGACATCACATCACATTTATCATTCCACCACTCTCCAACCCTTCTAACCATCCAAATACCTACTATTCGTAGGAGGTTATCCCAACCCAATCCAACCCAGTTACCAAACATGCCCTAGGAGTAGCCTCATTAAATCCTTAGAAAAACTTTATTTTTGTAAAAATAATAATATGAGTTTGTTTGCACATCAATATTAAAAGGGTTAGCCCCTCCTTCCACCATCTCATTTTCTCCATTTTTCTATTTTTTTTGAAAATTTCTTTTGTGAAATCCCATATTTTTTTCCTTGAAATTTGGAGTATTGTTGGCATCCAAAAAATTAGATAATCAAGCCATTTCATAGATCTCGTTATCTTTCCAACAAGCCCAAGAACATCCAATTCTGACATTCTTAGCTCAAGTTATCGTTGATTTAAGTATCATAGTCCCATATATGGATCCGAACCGGATCCAAGTTGGGATCCAATTTCACCTCTCCTTCTATAAATAGGAGATGATAGGCTACTCTCTCAAAGTCGTAGCCACCACCATCATTCCCTCTCATTGGAGCGCCACCACCTTGGCTACTTTAGTCGTCGGAGGGACGCCGTCGATATCGGAGAAGGTGCTCCGATTGAAGATCCACGACCACCATCGCGTAGGAGAGCTCGAGATCACCGTGGTGCACGCCTCTGCACTGCAATCAAGCAACGGAAATACCTTTTCCGTATGAGAGGAGATCCCGAGGGAACATCCTCGGGGGTAATGATAAATACCTTCCTCTTGTTGTTGGGTTCCATATATTTTTCCTATATTCTTGAATATCTCTAGAGCCTTATGTGTTTTTTGTAGCATGAATAATACATTGTCGTTGGTACCATATTTCACGAACTATATTTTGTCAATAATATTATCTCAGTTCTTTTTAGTGCCTTGATTTAGATACAAATAAAATAAGATTTTTACAATACGATTTCAACGGTTTCTCCTCCCTGAATATGGACACAAATATCTATCTTTAGTTGTATTCCTCTCTCTTGAATGTTGATCCGTTATCTTAATGTGTTTCCTTGTCATGATATAATTGTTTTCAATACAATGTCTAAATATCGTTAATGCATGTTGAGGTTTTTTTATTAAAAATAAAGGAGATAAACAAGATTAATATGTGGGTTTGATGTGACCGTCAAATCTCATGGTCATTCAATTGATTCTAATGTTGTCGTTTAATCAAATATATATATATATAGTTGTTATACCAGCAAGTTTCTCGTTGAGATTATGGAAATAATGGTAACCTATGGAAATTATTACACTGATTGTTGTTTCTCATTAATATACGTAACACATATCCTATCTTACCAAGGAGTTATATATCTTGAATGGGGGATTGGTATTGCTAGCATGAATGTTTAATTATGCAATACAATTATATTTCTCAAGTTAACTGCCCATAAGTGCACAATTTACGTGAAACCTTATTAGAGACTTCGGCTTTCATTATTGGATAGAATCAAAGATTTGTAACACAATTTCTGACAAAACCTATTGCGGGGTCTTAATCCACCATGAGATTTGCATTCTTAGCCAAAGTTGGAGTATGGCTGTTTATGAGCAAAAAAATATGACAGATTTTGTTATATAGATTGTTGGTATTTTGTATAACTTATGTCTACGTCATATGTATTTTTAGGGTTGAGTTGGGAAATCCAATTGATGTCCGTTATAATTCATTAAAAATTTGGTCATTAGTAGTAAATTCCTTCTCCGTAAATCCAAATTTCAAGATAGTATTGCATCTATTGACGAAACTAATATGTTAATAGCATAGGTGCTAAGATGAAATGGTTTATTTATATAATTGATCCTAGAGCTGATCGTGTATAGCTTCTTCTTTTTTTGTCATTGCTAACTAGACAAATGATCCTAACAGTAGCTATATTCGTACAAATACATTACTATTAAACCCAAACCAAAAGGCGGATAATAATAATGAGGCAAATCTATATCAACGAGTATGCTAAGTAATCCATCTTTTCAACTGTTTGCTGGACAATTGGAAATAGTTTGACTCTTGCTATTATTGTCAAGTGGTGATATTTTACGAGGATTCGGTAGATGGAGTTAGGAGCTACAAGGGATAGGACATGCATCCTTTGGATCGGATAGATGTCATGAAGGTCGCGACCCCAACGGCCCTATGAAGATGAGGTCGCGAGGCACCATGCATCCTTGGGATGAGACATAAGCAGAGGATGAATGCCATGTCATCAATTTGCGACACCTCTGGCTTCCCATGATGAATAGGAAAATGCACTCTCAACCAAGCTCGGTAGCATCCGGAATTGCTCGACAGAGTAGGCAGTTGACGCGGTTGGCATTCTTGGTTTCTCACTTATACACAATTTTAAGATTCAGATTAAAATTTGATGCAGCCGTTTCGAATTTTACCTCGAATATTATTATTGTAAGAGGTGTTCCAGGATGTAGTTTGAAGTTTGAGAAATGATGTTTTTGATCGTTTTCATGTTCTAGTTGAACAAAGGTTCTTGAGGGTTTACTCAAGATGACAAAGAAGTCCCCACATAGCGGAGGTCTGTGAGTCGAGTACTTGCATGTGCTAAATTAATGTCAGAAATGTGACATGAATGAATATCAAGAATCTGTACTTGTATACTGTCGAAAATTCTAATTTACGGATAGAAAAGAAGTATCAAGACCAATGTGTTAGTCCTCAAACAATGATTATATTAATAAACGAAATTTGCGACCAAGTAACCCTTGTAAGTTAGAATAATATGGTAGATTCCAATTTCTACAATATATGCAAAAGTCACTAGATAGAATCAAGTTCACATGCCTTACAAATTCTACATTAGTTATTATAGTGTTTGTCTCGTTACTGGGCAATTGTTTATAATGTTACCCTCGTGTGAATCCGACAGGTGTACCCGAGCATCAGTCACAACAGTAACGGGAGCATCAGTCACAACAGTAGCGGCCTTTTGAGGCGATCGGACTTCCTATGTCGTACTTGCACCAGACATGGTACGTCCTACTTAGAGTATTTTTATATATTCCTGCATTATTTCATATACTATTTGAGAGACAATGTAATGAGATATTTGGAGGACTTTTTCTGTAAATTTATAATTATATGTTGTATCTCATTTTGTGTGGACATGGACTTGATGATTATTATCATTGAGAATGGATGTTGCATTTTAATTTTCGTTCTATATTATTCTTCTATTGTTATATATTTCAAATGTTGATCTAATATGCATAAGATATTTTGCTGAGTATCATAGATCGTGGGCATATTTGGACCGTAGGTCCGACGCTCTCGTCCTGTCAGTTTTGGTGGTTGGAGGGACGGGGCATCCCATATGGTATCAGATCCCGACACTCCATTCTCTCTTTCGCATATTATATTATCAACGGAATTTGAAATATAAATATGGAGGTAAAGTTTTCTGAATTTGGCATTAGTTAAAGATCAGAAGACTTAGAGGCATTGCAAAAAACATCAGACGACCTACACATCATATCAGAGGTCTAAGGTGCCACAATTCTTTTGCACCGGCACACCAGATGAGGCTAAATTGTGGATGGATCATGTATCCAAGGTTTTGCGGATGATCCATGCTCCCGAAGAGACTTGGCTTACATTCATGGAATTTTCACTAGCATGCTATGAAGAACGTTGGTGGTATACCACCAAGAAACATATGGAGGATCCCATAATATGGAAAATATTTCTTGACGAGTTTCATAGTCAGTTCTACCCTGATCACTGGGTTGAGGACCAAAGGAGGTTGTTTGCTGAATTGAAGTAGGGGTCAATGACAACCCAAGAATATCTCATTTGCTACACTGAACTCTTCCGCCTCTCACCAACGACTACTGCTTTCCCAGAGGATAATTTACAGAAGTTTATCCGGTGATTTGGATTCCACTTCCATCAAAGAGGTATCTGCTAATTTTGCGACCCCGTTTCCCGGGCCGTCGGATCCTCCCATATCTGGATCTGGTTACTCAACAATAATTTATTCAGCAATCACAACTAAAATTCAGAAATAGACTGCAAATAAAAATACTCAGAAAAAAGTATTTCAACACTTTTCTATTCACAAAATAAAGTTTAGATGATACACTGTCTCACTATAACCATTTACATGTACATCAGCTTGAAAGGAAAATATACAAAAGATTACTAACTACCTTAAAGAGTAAAGCTACTGTGGCTGGCTGAATGTCTAGTATGTAAGCTGGATGTATTTTTTAAAGTCCTTGTGATGGCTCACCGATACCTGTTGGGTTTTCCATAAATAATAGGATAAAAATTAACGAATGCTAAGTAACGAAGAAGAGAAAAGCAAACAAATTATGTAATTTTTCAAAACTTGATATCACAAAAATTTTATTCCTTCTCATTAATTTAAGTCATATTCCTTTCTATTCCACGTCACGGTTTAGTCTAGGGGAACCCCACCATTCTTGGACTCCGAAGCTGTGGACACTTCGGGATTGGAGATTGTGTTGATCTTGGTAAGCTTGTGCCGCCGCACGTCGCCACAACGAATCCTCCAATACTACCCCGACAATTTTATTTTCTTTTATTAAACATGGTCTCAACCCTCAGCTTGGAAAATCAAATGAGCACACCATCCTCGAGGACTCGGTTGCTTAAAACCTCAGGCTAACATTTAATCAAATAACCTAGCGTCTTTAAATACATGTTATCGTGACCCAACCGCTATTGAAACACTCGTGCCTCCACATAGCATGACCACATCTTCTGTCGTTCAACCCGACGATATTGGCTCCTGATACCACGCGTTGTAAAACATTCATTTCGTACGCACTTATCATAACAGGACAACCGTGTACCGCCTAGTTAGGGAAACGCCAATACGGGTTCCTTCCGACAAACCTACAGGTTGCATGCCCGACATGTAGTTCTACTTCCAGTCATCCTTAACGTGACACATGATCCTTTTCAGGATCTAAATCAAACCACATCAATTCCCATAATGTAATTCTTTTATTAAGTCTTTGATTTGCATAATCAACAACACTTAGTATATACTCACATATATATTATTCATAACCATATAATTACTTGTATTTATGCCTATTTTAACTCTCAAACCCTGACTTTCAGAGCCAACATATCAATTTGATGCGTAAACCTTATTTTAGTAGAATCACAAAGCGATTCTTCAGACTTTTTTCAAAAATAGCCAAAATTAGGGTTCTTCGTAACAAAGAACACAAAATCAAGAATTTCAATAAATTCATATGAAAACCCAACAGTAAAAGGAAGGATTTCGTTACCTAATCGAGCTCTCTGTCGTGTATGCAAGGCTTTATCGTGTTTCGTTTTTAGAAAGGCTATTTTAAGGCTCCTGAAAAGATCGAATTTCATTTTCGTATCAAAACGCTAAGAATATGTCAAGAACGTGAAGAACGAACGAAAAACACGAAAACACGAAGAACACGAATAACGTCAAGAACATATTTTCTCTTAAAATTTCGGCAGAGTTTCCCCTTATATCGGGATATATTTCTCAGAAAATTTCGGCAGACGTTCCCCTTATATCGGGACATATTTCAAATTAAAAACGAAAAGAGTTTCCTCTATAAAATCAATCGAGAGGAAAATAACAACGAAACTGAAAAAATATACTCAACAACAAGAGATGAAGAATCGGTAGACACCACACATCTTAGGTAAGTGAACGTGTGACGAATCACGTGGTAACTGATGTGCATAGCCGCCCACATCTAAGTAGGGTATTACACAGATTTCTACATCAAAATAGCTATAAAAGAATAATACGAAGAATATAAACATAAACGATTGAGAATCGGTAGACACCACACGACTTAGATGAGTGAACGTGTAACGAATCACAGGGTCACTGACGTACATAGCTGCTCGCACCTAAGTAGGGTGTTACACAGATTTCTCCTCGAACCACAATAGGAAAACGAATCGGAAAGAAAGATGAATTAAGAACAAAACTTTGAAGAACAAGAGTATAAATTGAAAGCCTAGCTTACGAAGCAAACTAAGAGAGGATCGTACCTTTCTCCTCCTCGTTCTCTCGGCAGTGCTTCGCTAGCGCTCCTCCCTCGCATCCCACTCCTCCTTCTGACCTCTCGACCCTAGCCCTTGGAGTGGTGGTGGTAGTGGAAATCGTAGAGAATAAATGGGTAGGAGGGGGCTATTTATAGGCTCCATAAAATCACTAACCATGGTTAGAAAACCATGGTTTAGACCTTAACAATGGTTTAGCGGTCCATGGTTTTGGCTCATGCTTTTAGCCAAAACTTATCCCAAACTTGGGGCTTAAGTTAGAACATTTTAGAGAATTCTAGATTCGCTAATGACGCTTAATTAACACTAATCGTGATTAACTTTCACTAATCGTGATTTTCGCGACTTACGCTTATCTTTTGCTAACTATTGATTAATGTTTGCTAATGATCATTAGCAGTTTTTAATCGATCATTAGTTTCTTTAATCATATTTAATTAGTCTTAATGACAGTCATTATGGGTTAATGGCATCTTAGCTTTCCTTACTTGTCTTTCTTCCGAAATTCATAATAAATCGAAACGGAGTCCGATTCACACGAAACAAATTCCGTTGGTTTCCCCTTAACGAGCCGGATCTTATTATATAGGATCTGAGATATGTCAAGTTCAAGGCTTTACAATTATAACAACCTTAAAGGAAGTCTCGTTCTCGAGACTAGAAATGCAGACATAACAATCTCAAAGAGGATTGAAACATAACAATCTTAAAGAGAATGAACGTCATTTCATTTTTAAAGAAGATATACAATACACAGTGTTATTACTCAAATAAGTAGGGGTATTTCTCTCTCATTTCTGCCTCAGGTTCCCATGTGTCTTCTTCAAACTCTTGGTTCCGTCATAATACTTTAACTAGAGGCACCTCTTTGTTTTCAACTTCTTGATATTCCTTTCAAGTATTTGCACATGTATCTCTTGGTATGTCAAGTCTGGCTCAACATGTAAATCATCATAACTTATCTTATGCTCTAGATCCCTAATGTACTTTCTCAGATTTGATACATGAAATACATCATGTATTGCCGAAAGATGTGGAGGAAGTGCAAGTCTATATGCCACTTTTCTAATGCGATGAATAATTTCAAAGGGACCCACGAACCTGGGTGCTAACTTCCCACGTAAGCCAAACCTCTAAACACCCTTCATAGGTGATACTTTGAGAAATAAAAATTCACCTACCTCAAATTTAAGGTCTCTTCGCCTGGTATCACTATAACTTTTCTGGCGACTCTGGGCAGTTAATAGTCTTTTTCTAGCAAGCTCTATAGCTTCTCGTGTCTCTTGAAGTCTATCCGAATCATAAAGATTCTTTATTCCGACCTTTTCCCAACACAAAGGAGTAGTACACATTCGTCCATATAGTGCTTCAAATGGTGCCATGCCAATACTTGTATGGTAACTATTATTGTAGGTGAATTCTACAAGAGGCAATTGTTTAATCCACGATCCCTTCCATTCTAAGGCATATGCTCGTAGCATATCCTCTAGTGTCTGGATCGTACGTTCTTACTGACCATCTGTTTGTGGATGATATGATGTACTCAAGTTGTGAATCTCGATTAGAAACTACTTCCTTCGGGATACCATGGAGGCGAATCACATGTGTAATATATAACTCAGCAAGCTGGTCTGGAGTGAAAGATAAGCTTATCGGAATGAAGTGTGCTACCTTTGTCATACGATCTATTATAACCCAGATACTATCTTTACTACCAGTCGTCTGAGGTAAGCCAGTAACGAAATCTATGGAAATACTTTCCCATTTCCATTCATGTATAGGGAGGGGTTGCAATAATCCCGGTGGCTTTTGGTGTGAAGCCTTTACCTGCTGGCAAGTGAAACATTAATTCACAAACTCAGCAATATCTTTCTTCATTCCTGGCCACCAAAAGTATGAATAAAGATCCTTATACATCTTTGTAATTCCTATATGAATATATAATCTTGAGAAGTGTGCTTCTCGTAAGATGTCTTTCCTTAATTTAGGTGTGTTTGGTATACAAACTCTGTGATTGTTATACAGTAACACATCTTGTATCTGGAATCCCTCTATCTTATTCTTCTCAAGTTGTTGTTTCACGTCTTTAAGGACTGGTTCATCCTCCTATCCTTTCTTTATTTTATCCCAGATCTCGGGTTTGTATCGATGAGAAATAATTATAGTATCAACACTACTATCAAATGTTTCTATTTACTCAACGTTGAGAGTAAACCCCAAAAGTGGATAGCACTCACTAACCCAGATGAATAAGTTCTTCTGCTAAGGGCATCTGCTACGACGTTCCCCTTACTAGGGTGGTAGGAGATAGTGCAATCATAATCTTTCAACAACTCTAGCCACCGTCTCTGTCTCATATTGAGCTCCTTTTGATCAAACAGATATTTCAAGCTTTTATGATAGGTGAAGATTTCAAAAGTAATACCATATAGGTAGTGTCTCCATATCTTTAAAGCAAAAACTACGATAGCTAATTCAAGGTCATGTGTTGGGTAGTTCTTCTCATGTATCCTGAGCTGTCGTGATGAATACGCAACTACCTTAACATGTTGCATAAGAACCACCCCAAGTCTTTCTTTAGATACATTAGTGTACACTGTAAACCCTTCACTCACGGAGGGTAGAGTAAGGATGGGTGCAGATGTTAGCCATTCTTTCAGTGTTTAGAAACTTATTTCGCATGCATCTGACCATATGAATAGAACTTCCTTCTGGGTCAACCTAGTTATTGGCAATGCTATTCGTAAAATGTCCTTCACAAATCTTCTATAATATCCAGCCAATCCCAGAAAAGATCGTATTTCTGTGACAATCTTCGGGCGTTCCCAACTCATCACCGCACTAACCTTTATAGGATCAACTGATATACCTTCCCCAGAAATAACATAGCCTAAGAAAGATACTTCAGATAGTCAGAAGTCGCATTTGCTATATTTAGCATACAATTTGTTCTTCCTTAGAGTTTTAAGTACCTTCTTGAGATGATGTTCATGCAGATACTTATCCTTGGAGTAAATAAGCACATCATCAATAAAGACTACTACAAAGTAATCTAAGAACTCCTTGAATACTATATTCATGAGATCCATGAAGGCTGCTGGGTATTTGTTAGTTCAAAAGGCATAACTAAGAATTCATAATGCCCGTATATAGTTCAAAAAGCTGTCTTGGGAATATCTGTATCTTTAATTTTCAACTGATGGTATCTAGATCTTAATCTCGGAATACACAGTTGAACCTTGTAACTGATCAAAGAGATCATCTATTCTTGGTAGAGGATACTTGTTCTTTATTGTCCTCTTGTTTAGTTGTCTATAGTCAATGCACAACCACATCGACCCATACTTTTTCCTGACAAATAAGACAGGTGCACCCCATGGTTAAGTACTAGGATGAATAAATCCTTTATCTAACAATTCTTGCAACTGTACCTTTAACTCTCGTAACTCAGCTGGTGCCATCCTATACGGAGGGATAGAGATAGGCTGAGTATCATGTATGAGAGAGATTTCAAATTCAATCTCTCGCTCAGGTGGTAATCCATATAGTTCCTCTAGAAATACATCAGGAAACTCGCACACTATAGGTATATCTTCCATCATTCTGTCCGACCCTGATGTAGTGGTTACATAAGCTAAATAACCTTGGCACCCTTTCTCTAATAATTGTTGTGCCTTCAAAGTAAAGATATATTCGACATTATCATTGGATGTCTTTCCAATGAATTGGAACTCTATCGAGTTTGGAAGGTGAAACGTTACTGTCTTCTGAAAACAGTCAAGACATGCATGATGCCTTTCTAGCCAGTCCATCCTTAGAATAAGATCAAAGTCCTCCATTTCTATCAGTAGTAGTGTAACAGGTAACTGATGTCCCGCTATCACTACTATGCAATTATCCAGGATTTCTAGGATTATAAATACTTGTCCTCATGGTCCCTTGATCAGATAGGACTATTGTACTTCTACTGGTATCTTACCCAAAGTGGGTACTAACCGTCGAGCAATAAATGAATATGAAGCACCAGAATCAAATAAGGTATGTACTGAAAAGCCATGAATAGTAACGGTACCTCGTACGACTGTGCCTGAATTGTAGGCTTGTTCTTCAGTAATTGCATTGAGCTGGCCATTAGGAATAGGCAAGCTAGAACCCGCAAAACTTTGTGGTTGTTGTTGTGTAGGAGACGCTCCTTGTGAGCCCCGACATCTATCATGTCTTCCTCCGTGTGTTGCTCTATTCGTCGAGGTGGACGTTATATTGTTAATTGGGGTTGATTTAAACCCTAAACCTTTCAACTTCAGACAATCTTTCTTGATCTTTCCTTCCCGATGACAGTAAAAACACACACGTGCTCCTATTTGAGCTGAAGATCCAGCCACAGAGGTGCTAGCTCCTGCTGCTGAGTCGTGAGGATATAATGGAGGTCCGAGAAACCCCTTCTTCCTGATAATTTCTGAACCAAGGTCTGTGGAGAGTTTATATTGGAACCGGCTGTATGATAGCGACGATCTCTACGATTATAATATGCCTTGCTTTTGCATGATCCACCATTAAAGTGAAAACTTCTTCTTTGGCGGTTTTCATCCCTCTCCATCTCAATACGAGAGGCGATGTCCATTGCTTCATCTACGGTTGTGGCTCTAAAAGCAGCAAGCTTTTCTCGTAGATCTCCCTTAAAACCGCTAACAAATTTGGTAAGACACTCTTGTGGTGAAGCTTCTAGAGCTGGTGAGTACCGTAGTAGCTCAGTAAAGTGGATATGATAATTTCGTACGGTCTTAGAACCTTGATTCAGAGAAGCCAACTCTCTCCTCTTTAAATCTTCCCAATGAGAGGGACAGAAGTGAGCTTGAAACCTCTCTTCGAAGATATCCCATAGAACAGGATCTGCTAACTTCTTGGAAATTGCTCTCCGCCATCGTCGTGCATAATCTATTAGGGAGTAATTAGCAAAGTGCACCCAAGTGTCAACTGGTGCATGGATTATCCTCAACATCTTAGTAACGTCATCGAGCCATAACTCAGCCTCGGCATGTGTCTCTCCACCTTTGAATCGAGGATTTTTTCCCTTTCGGTAATTATCTAGTAATGTTTGATGTTTAAGAAGGGCCTTCTCCATTGCTCCTTCAGTTGGGGTAGGAGCAGACTCAGTTGAAGGATGGTAACTAGATTCTTCCTCAGAAAGATGGACAGAACTTTCAATCCTGGCATCCGCAGGCTTAGATACCTCGGGTCTCTCAGCCTGTGCATTGAGCCTATCCTCCGATGCTTGTTGCATTTGCCCCATGTCTTGGAGGATTGCCATCATAGCCTCTAATTGTCTAGACACGTCTTGGTCTGCCATTATCCTAGGATGAGTAAAGGTCAAAGGTCATATCCTATATATCTTAACATGATGTACATAAGGGACAATGACTTGTGAATGTTATAGCAATCATTTATTAAGATCAAATGATCTTAATACAACCTTAGTTTTCTAAATACCGCTCATAGTTGTTAATTACTAAATAAATTACCGGAGTAACGAAGCTCTGATACCAATCTTTCGCGATCCCGTTTCCCGGGCCGTCAGATTCTCCCATATCCGGATCTGGTTACTCAGGAATAATTTATTCAGCAATCACAACTAACATTCAGAAATAGACTGCAAATAAAAATACTCAAAAGTAAGTATTTCAACACTTTTCCATTCACAAAATAAAGTTTAGCTGATACACTGTCACATTATAACCATTTACATGTACATCATCTTTAAAAGAAAATATACAAAAGATTACTAACTACCTTAAAGAGTAAAGCTATTGTGGCTGCCTAGATGTCTAGTATGTAAGCTGTATATATTTTTTTAAAGTTCTTGCGATGACTCACCGATACCTGTTGGGTTTAATAAATCATAGGATAAAAATTAGCGAATACTAAGTAACGAAGAAGAGAAAAGGAAACAAATTGTGTATTTTTTTCAACACTTGATATCACAAAAATTTTATTCCTTCTCATTAATTTAAGTCCTATTCATTTCTATTCCACACTAGGGATTAGTGCAGGGGAACTACACCATTCTTAGACTCCGAAGCTGTGGACACTTCGGGATTGGAGATTGTGTTGATCTTGGTAAGCTTATGCCGGCGCACGTCGCCTCGACCAATCCTCCAATACTACCCTGACACTTTCCTTTTCTTTTATTAAACATGGTCTCACCCTCAGCCTGGAAAATCAAATGAGTACACCATCCTCGAGGACTCGGTTGCTTAAAACCTCAGGCTAATATTTAACCAAATAACCTAACGGCTTTAAATACATATTATCGTGACCCAGCCGCTATTGAACCACCCGAGCCTACACATGACACGACCACATATTCCGTCATTCAACCCGACGATATTGGCTCCCGATACTATAACAGGGCAACCGTGTACCACCTAGGTCGGGAAACGCCAATATAAGTTCCTTCCGACAAACCTACAGGTTGCATGCCCGACCTGTAGTTATACTCACAGTCATCCTTAACATGACACACAATCCTTTTCAGGATTTAACTCAAACCACATCAATTACCATGATGTAATTCTTTCGTTAAGTCTTTGATTTGCATAATCAACAATACTTAGTATATACTCGCATATATATTATTCATAACCATATGAATAATCGTATTTATGTCTATTTTAACTCCCAAAACCTAACTTTCAGAGCCAATAGATCAATTTGATGCGTAGACCTTATTTTAGTAGGAATCACAAAGCAACTTTTCAGACTTTTTTCAAAAAAAACCAAAATTAGGATTCTTCGTAGCAAAGAACACAAAATCAAGAATTTCAATAAACTTTTATGAAAACCCAACAGCAAAAGGATGGATTTCGTTACCTAATCGAGGTCTCTCTCGTGTATGCAAGGCTTTATCGTATTTTATTTTTAGAAAGGCTATTTTAAGTCTCCTGAAAAGATCGAATTTCATTTTCATATCAAAACGCTGAGAACATGTCAAGAACGCGAAGAATGAACGAAGAACATGAAGAACGCAAAGAATACGAAGAACGTTAAGAACATATTTTCTCTTAAAATTTCGACAGAGTTTCCCCTTATATCGGGACATGTTTCTCGGAAAATTTCGGCAGAGTTTCCCCTTATATCGGGACATATTTCTCAGAAAATTTCGGCAGAGTTTCCCCTTACATCGGGACTACTTAATCTCATCATTTTGTATTTTGTGGTTGGTTTCAACTGTGGAAATCCACCCTTTTTCCTATGAAAAAATATCTATGAGTTATGCATTCTCATTTTGCTTTGATGTGTATGGACATGCAGTTTGATGAAAAATCCCTCGAGAAGGGTAATAAATCATGAGAAAAAAATTCCCTGGCACTATGTGAGCAATGAACTTTCACATTGACACCAAATTGGATTTTTATTCCATTTTTTTGAAAAGTAAAAGGGTGGTCTCCCGAAGTGGGATCCACCACGCTAAAATATATTACTAATAAAAAATATAAAAAATACAGGAGTTGTTTAGGTTACATGGTTCCAGGCCGCACAACAATCTCTATAATGTTCTAAGATATTCTTCAAATCGAATGTTTGCCCCCGAAAGACGTATTCATTTCTGCCACACCAAATTGCCCACATGAGGGCAAGGGAAGGGAGATATCCTCATGTCTATTGCCACACACTGAACGTATGGCATACCAGAGTCCCCCCTCACTAGCAGTATCTGGCCATGCAATCTCTGCCTTCCCCTAGACCTCAATCGAGTGGTTGCAGGTAAAAAAAATAAGTGCTCCAAATCTTCCACTCCATCCCCACTCCTATCACAAGTAAGAATCCCCATCATGAAGCACCTTGTTCCCCCGTTCCTTGGAAAACACCCTTCCTTGCCTAAGAAGCCAAAGGAAAACCTTGATCCTTTTCGGAATCCTGTTCTTCAAGATGATTTTGTAATCCATTATATCCTCATCGTGCGAAGCATCCCACTTTCCAACCAAAAAAGAGTAAGCTTTTTTCACTGTGAACTTGTCATCGCTCCAGACATAATGATTCCTGTCTTCTCTGCATCCCTCTGATTTTGTCAGCTTCCCATGCATTTTCCAGAACTCGCCAAGCCTCTGGTCTGACAATTCTGAGACAAAGGAGGGCATCTACACCCCATTCTACGAAACCACATTGACTGATAAGTTTTGGTCCGCCGCAAGTGCCATGAGCCTAGGAAAAGCGCTCCCAATAGGTCCATCGCCAGTCCAACCGTCCAACGAAAAGCGAAAGCTCTCTCCATCCCGAAGCACAGACCGCATTCTCGAGTCAAATTTAGGCACCATCTTGCATATATCTTGCCACAAAGAGGAGGGATAGCGGATGTGGCATGCCTCTAACAAACCACATATTCCTTAAATCCTCCTCAGTAATGATAATGTTTTACAATAAACATCATACTTATTTTTATCAGAAACACCCAGGAAACAAGAGATAGTTTGCCAATATGAACAAGATAATAATGATACTCACTAGGTCTCTAAACTCCTATTGGAACAATTTGAACAAAACACCAGAATAGACAACACTTGAAGTAAGGAACGAGCTCATGTGATGCTTCCTCTATTGGCAGAGCTCACTCTTTAGCGTAGTAGAGACAGGGTTGTCGGCGATAAAGAGGAATCCTGTGGGGGTGGGGGATGCCGACTAGGGATGTAAACATATACATATATACATATATCTGTATCCGGTCCACCATAATATCCATTATATATATTTTGACATATGTAATCTGTTTTAAAATGATTATAGTTATGGAATCACTTTTATATCCGTAAATATCAATATTTATTTGTATATCTGTTTTCGTGTATGAATATTGTGGAGATATTCGTTATCATTTTTATTGTTTTTTTATTTTCTATATCTTTTGTCCTCGTCTTGTAATTTTCCCAATAGGTTCCTCTCCTATATAAGAGAACCCTAGGGCTTCTCATTAATCCAATTCATTCTTTCCCTCTATATGGTATCGGATCGATGGTCCTAGACCGAAGTTCCCGTATCCCACCCTAACCCTATACACCTTACCCCCCCTCGTGCCGCCAAGGATCCCCCCAGCCGTCGTTGGGCCCGCAAGCCCCTCCCCTAGCCGTCGCATTGGGCTCCTGCCGTCGCCAAGACACCTCCAGTAGCCATCACGTGCTATAAATAGAATATAACTCAACTATTATTAGTATTAGGAGTCCAATCCCATTAGAATTCCTAATCCTAATTTGACTCTAATCCTAACACGTAGTTCCTCTTGAACATAGCTTCTCAAGAACAGTAACTCGAGAAATAAACGTACAGCGCTTAAGAATCCACCAGAAGCAGCAACTGAAAACACATCAAATACCCGATTCAAGATCCAACCATATGAAATGAAGGGTGTTCAGGTCAAATTATATTTTTCAAAACAAATTTCTAAATCTTCTGATTCACAGAATTCAAGATTCCTAAATTGCTTTGTTTCCAGTTTGGTAATTGACTATCACTTGGTCTGTATTTGTATTAGAGAGTTAGTTGAGAAAATAAAAGCAAAAAGAGTTTCCTCTATAAAACCAATCGAGAGGAAAATAACAACGAAACTGAAAGAATATACTCAACAGCAAGAGATGAAGAATCGGTAGATATCACACATCTTAGGTGAGTGAACGTGTGACGAATCACAGGGTCACCGACATGTATAGCCGCCCGCATCTAAGTAGGGTATTACACATATTTCTCCATCAAAATAACTATAAAAGTATAATACGAAGAATGGAAACATAAACGATTGAGAATCGGTAGACACCACGCGTCTTAGATGAGTGAACATGTGACGAACCACAGGGTCACTGACGTGCATAGCCGCCCGCACCTAAGTAGGGTGTTACACGGATTTCTCCTCGAACCACAACAGGAAAACGAATCGGAAAGAACGATGAATCAAGAACAAAACTTGGAAGAACAAGAGTATGAATTAAAAGCCTAGCTTACGAAGCAAACTAAGAGAGGATCATACCTTTCTCCTCCTCGTTATCTCGGCAGTGCTTCGCTAGCGCTCCTCCCTCGCCTCCCACTCCTCCTCCCGACCTCTCGACCCTAACCCTTGGGGTGGTGGTGGTAGTGGAAATCGTAGAGAATGAATGAGTAGGGGGGCTATTTATAGGCTCTATAAAACCACTAACCATGGTTAGAAAACCATGGTTTAGACCTTAACCATGGTTTAGCGACCCATGGTTTTGGCCCATGGTTTTAGACAAAACTTATCCTAAACTTGGAGCTTAAGTTAGAACATTCTAGAGGATTCTAGATTCGCTAATGACGCTTAATTAACAATAATCGTGATTAACTTTCACTAATTGTGATTTATCTTTTGCGGCTTACGCTTATCTTTTGCTAACTATTGATTGGTGTTTGCTAATGATCATTAGCAGTTTTTTATCGATCATTAGTTTCTTTAATCATGTTTAATTAATTTTAATGACAGTCATTATGGGTTAATGACATCTTAGCCTTTCTTCCGAAATTCATAACAAATCGAAACGGAGTCCGATTCACACGAAACAAATTTCGTTGGTTTCCTCTTGACGAGCCGGATCTTATTATATAGGATCCGAGATATGCCAACTTCAAGGCTTTACAGCTAAGGCTACTAAGATGGATGCAACTCAGAGTCGGCTTCAGGGAGGGGCCCATCACATTTCCAGTCACATCAGTCAGGGAGATCTACTCGTCGCGAATTTTACAAAGCCCGTAGGGAGCATCGTTTCCTCCCAATGGCGTCCACTCCTATTGTTAGCAGGTTGCCCCCACATGTATTTTTGGTCAAGACTTGGCGAGTCACGGTACTACTTCCTTCCGCTCTTATACATACCCCCAGAGCCGCAAGACAGGGGGTGCTAGCCCTGTCTCAGGAGACTCCACTGCAAACAGTCATGCTATTTCAAGGCTAAGTGTCCCTTACTTGCCAGCAGATCAGATGGCCATCAACCAAGTATACAATCGACATTCTCATCTGGACAGTCACATGGATCAACTTCTCATCGTGGAGGTTGAGGTTTCAATATCCTCCACCACGACCATCCTTTAGTGTTACATGTTCTAGTACCCCACCACAGCCTCAAGGACAATTGAATGCAATCACGCAGGAGAGGACCCACGCCTCAGGAGATGTAGTGTGAGGTATGATTTCAGTGCATGGTACATCCTTACATGCCTTATTTGATTCAGGAGCCACACACTCCTTTCAAGCAAATCGATTAGTATCTAAATTAGATAAAGAACCATCATGTATTTCATCTTCTTACTAGATCAATGGCATAGGAGGCCAATTATTCATAGCACGACAAGCAGTGGAGAATGTCGCAGTGCAGATTGACGGGCACCTGATGCTCACATATCTTTTACTTATTCAGTTGGAAGGTTTTGATGTTATCTTGAGGATGGATTGGCTCGAGCAGCATCACACGTGCCTTGATTGTTTTGAGAAGACGGTAGTTTTCCGTCTCCTGAGCATACATGTCTTTCAGTTCAATGGATGTACCAAATATGGTGAAATCTTGTATGTGTCTGCGTTGAAGGCTCAATAGTTTCTCAATCAGGGTTGCATAGGTTTTTTCGCCTATGTTACGAAGTTACCTGCTGAAGATCATATGATTGAATATGTCAGAATTAGACGAGATTTTCCAAATGTATTTCCAGAGGAATTACCTGGACTGCCGCCAGAGAGGAAGATCGAGTTCAAGATTACTTTGATACCCGACATAGAACCGATCTCCATATCTCCATATCGAATGGCACCAGCCGAACTCAGGGAGCTTAAGATACAACTGCGAGAGTTGTTGGAAAAGCGATTTATCCGTCCCAGTACATCACCTTGAGGAGCACCAGGCCTCTTCGTAAAGAAGGACAGGTCTATGCGATTATGCTCGATTACAGACAATTGAATAAGAGGATGGTAAAGAATCGTTATCCACTCCCACGAGTAGGTGATCTTTTTGATCAATTGTAGGACGCAACGGTATTCTCAAAGATTGACCTACGATCGGGTTATCATCAATTGAGGATTAAAGATATAGATGTGCTCAAATCTGCCTTTCGCACAAGATACATCCACTATGAGTTTGTGGTCATGCCTTTTGGACTCACAAATGCACCTGCCGCATTTATGGACATGATAAACAGATTTTTTCGTTTGTACTTGGATCGTTTTGTGGTGGTGTTCATTGATGATATCCTGATCTACTCACAAGATGAGCATGGGCACGAGTAACATCTTCATACTATTGTAGAGACACTCAGAGAACACAAGCTTTATGCGATATACAACAAGTATGAGTTTTATCTTACCGAGATAGCTTTCCTCGGTCATGTAATTTCAGGAGCAGGCATGGCAGTTGATCCAGCCAAGATAGATGCAGTAATGTCTTGTGATCAAGCCAAGACAGTTACCGAAATACGCAATTTCTTAGGTCTCGCCGGCTACTACATGCGCTTTGTTAAAGGCTTCTCGCAGCTAGCCCTACCACTTGGTCGTCTGACACAAAAATATGTCCCCTTCATTTGGAGCGACACGTACGAGACGAGCTTTCGTACGTTGAAGGAGAGACTGACCAGTGCTCTGATTCTCACCCTTCCTTCATGCACCTTAGACTTTACAGTGTATACCGATGCATCAAAGGAGGGTTTAGGAGCAGTGTTGATGCAACGTGGTCATGTCGTGGCATATGCATCACGAAAACTAAAGAACCATGAACATAACTACCATACTCATGACTTGGAGTTGGCAGTTATAGTCTTCGCATTGAAAATATAGCGTCATTGTTTATACGGGGTCATGTTTGAGATTTTTACAGACCACAAGAGTCTTAAATATATCTTTGACCAGTGGGAGTTGAATATGAGGCAAAGATGATGGATGGAACTGTTGAAAGATTACGACTGCACGGTCTCTTATCATCCGGGTAAGGGAAATGTAGTAGCAGATGCTTCGAGTAGGAGAGCGCATACTGAGGGCACCACAACATGGTTACAGGCTTGGGATATGCTCACAACGTTCAGTGAGTGGTACCCATTTGATAGTACTACGGATGTTGTAACCGTTCCTGCAAAGTACAACGTATTATGGGACAGGATTGTGTATGGTCAACGAACAGATCAAAAATTACAATACTTGTTCCGTCGATACCTGAAAGAGGAGTTTGATAGATTCTGAGTTTGTGAGTCCATCGTATGGAAGGGAGATCGTGTATGTGTCCCTGACGATGATGATTGGAGAAGGGACATCCTAATTGAGGTTCACTATTCTAGATCACCTATCCACTCATGAAGCACCAGATGTATAGAGACATCCGACAGCACTTCTGGTGGGAGGGATGAAGAGAGATGTTGCGGAACATGTTAGCCGTTATCTTACTTGTCAATTGGTGAAGGTAGAACACAAGCGTCCTCCCGGCTTGTTACAGTCACTTCCTATCCCGTTGTGAAAATGAGAGAGTATCTCTATGGATTTTGTGACATCCTTACCTCGTACAGTAGGTGGATATTATGCTATTTGAGTTATTGTAAACTATTTGACTAAGTCTGCACATTTCATTCCCGTGAACATGACATGCACTCCGGTGGATCTGACCAAGCTATATATTCAACATATTATTCGCTTGCATGGGATTCCCATGGAGGTTGTATCTGATAGAGATGCTTGTTTTACGTCACATTATTGGGGAAAATTCACGAGCGCTTTGAAAACTGAATTATGTCTTAGCTCAGCTTATCATCCACAGATGGATGGGCAATCCGAGAGGACAATTCAAACCTTTGAGGACCTACTCCGAGTATGTGCCATTGAGTGGCAAGGTTCTTGGAAGGATCATCTTCCTTTGGTGGAGTTCACTTATAACAACATCTATCATGCTAGTATTGGCATGATACCTTTCGAGGCATTGTATGGGCAAAGATGTAACACTCATTTGTGTTGGCAGGAAGTGGGTGACAAAGATATTTATTCCACTCAGATAATAGAAGATACAACAAGAGCCGTAGAAACTGCTAAAAAGAAATTATTAATTGCCGTCAGAAGAGCTATGCTAATCAGAGGCATCGTGATCTCGAGTTTGAAGTCAAAGATTTTGTCTTCTTGAGAGTCTCTTCAATGAAGGGTATTCAAAGATTTGTTGTTAAGGGCAAGCTGACACCACGGTTTGTTAACCCTTTTGAGATTTTGGACCGTATTGGGAAGGTAGCATACCGATTAGCAATTCCCCCTCACTTGACAAGCGTGCATGATGTATTCCATATGTCAAAAATATATTCGAAACCCTCAGCATGTGATTAGCTATGAGGACTTCGCGGTTGAACCGAATTTGTCTTTTCCCGAGGCGCCCGTGCAGATTTTAGACCGGATAGTCAAGAAGTTGCGACGGTAAGACATCCCTTTCGTCAAGGTATTGTAGCAAAGTCAGAATGTTGAGAATGCCACATGGGAGCCTGAGGTAGATATGCGACAGAAATACTCCTATCTTTTTGATGGTATAATCACGAAACCCTATTTCAATTCTCTTTAAGATTTTTATGGGTTTTGTCCTCTGTAAGATTTTTATTCCTAAATCTATATCGCAATCAAAACATATACGTTAAATCCCACGTCTCAAGGACGAGACTTCCTTTAAGATTTTTATGATGTGAAATCCTTCCTAAAATCTGGAGTATTGTTGACATCCAAAAAAATCAAATAATCAAGCTATTTCATATATCTCGTCGAGACCTTTCCAACAAGCCCAAGAACATTTAATTCCGATATTCCTAGCTCACGCTATCGTTGTTTTAAGTATCATAGTCCCATATATGGATCCGAACCAGACCTGAATTGGGATCTAATTTCACCTCTCCTTCTATAAATAGGAGATGATATGCTATCTCTCAAAGCCCTAGCCACCACCATCCTTTCCTTTCATTGGAGCACCACCACCTTGGCTAGTTTAGTCGTCGGAGGGTCACCGTCGACATTGGAGAAGGTGCTCCAATCGAAGATCCACGACCACCATTGCGTAGGAGAGTTCGAGGTCATCTAGTGCATGCCTCCACACTGAAATCAAGCAACAGAAATTCTGTTTCCGTGCGAGAGGAGATCCTGAAGGAACATCCTCGGAGGTAACGATAAATATCTTCCTCTTGCTGTTGAGTTCCACATATTTTTCCAATATTTATGAATATCTCTAGAGCCTTATGTGTTTTTTCTAGCATGAATAATACATTGTCGTTGGTACCATATTTCACGAACTATATTTCGTCAATAATATTATCTCAGTTCTTTTTGGTGCAATGATTTAGATACAAATAAAATAAGATTTTTGTAATACGATCTCAATGGTTTCTCCTCCCTGAATATAGACACAGATATCTACCTTTAGTCATCTTCCTCTCTCTTGAATGTTGATATGTTATCTTAATGTATTTCTTTGTCATGATATAATTGTTTTCAATACAATTTCTAAATATCGTTAATGCATTTTGAGGGTTTTTTTATTAAAAATAAAGGAGATAAACAAGATTAATACGTAGATCTAATGTGATCATCAAATCTTATGGTTGTTCAATTGATTCTAATGTTGTCGTTTAATCAAAAATATATATAGCTGTTATACCAACAAGTTTCTCATTGAGATTATGGAAATAATGGTAATCTACAGAAATCATTACACTGATTGTTGTTTCTCATTAATATACGTAACGCATATCCTATCTTACCAAGGAGTTATATATCTTGAATGGAGGATTGGTATTGCTAGCATGAATGTTTAATTATGCGGTACAATTATATTTCTCAAGTTAACTGCCCCTAAGTGCACAATTTACATGAAACTTTATTAGAGACTTGGGCTTTCATTATTGGATAGATTTGAAGATTTGTAACACAATCTCTGACAAAACCTATTGTGGGATCTTAATCCACCACGAGATTTGCATTCTTAGCCAAAGTTGGAGTCTGACTGTTTATGAGCAAGATAATTGTGTGATTGAAAAAAATACAACATATGTTGTTATATAGATTGTTGCCATTTTGTATAACTTATGTCTACATCATATCGGTTAGGTTTGACTTGGGAGATCCAATTGATGTCCATTACAATTCATTAAATATCTGATCATTAGTAGTAAATTCGTTCTCATGCCATAAATCCAATTTAATTGCTTCAAGATAACATCTATTGACGTAACAAATAGGTTAACAACGTGGGTGCTAAGATGAAATGGTTTATTTATATAATTGATCATAGAGTTGATCGTGTATAACTTCTTTTTTCTTTTTGTCATTGTTAACTAGACAAGTGATCCTAACAGTAGCTATATTCGTACAGATACAGTACTATTAAACCAAAACCAAAAGGCAGATAATAATAATGAGGCACATCTATGTCAATGAGTATGTTAAGTAATTCATCTTTTCAACTGCTCGCTGGACAATTGGAAATAGTTTGATTCTTACTATTATCATCAAGTGGTGATATTTTACGAAGACTTGGTAGATGGAGTTAGGAGCCACAAAGGATTGGACATGCACCCTTTGGGCTCGGGTAGATGACATGAAGGCCGCAACCCCAACGGACAAGTTGGATGACACATTGCACCTATCAGTCCGGTAGCATCCGGAGTTGTTCGACGGAGTAGGCAGGTGACGCTGTTGATGTTCATGATTTCTCACTTATACACAATTTTAAGCTTCGGATTAAAATTAGACGTGGTTGCATCGAATTTTAACTCGAATATTATTATTGTGAGAGGTGTTTCGGGATGTGATTTGAAGTTGGAGAAATGAGGTTTTTGATCGTTTTCATGTTCTAGTTGAACAAAAGGTTTTCGAGGGTTTACTCAAGATGACAAAGAAGTCCCCGCATAGCGGAGGCCTACGAGTCGAGTACTTGCGTGTGCTAAATTAATACCAGAAATGTGTCATGATCGAATATCAAGAACCTGTATTTCTATACCATCGTAAATTCTAATTTACGGATAGAAAAGAAGTATCAAGACCAACGTGTTAGTCCTCAAACAATGATTATATTAACAAATGAAATTTGCGACCATGTAACCCTTGTAAGTTAGAATAATATGGTAGAATCTTGTTTCTACAATACATGCAAAAGTCACTAGATAAAATCAAGTTCGCATACCTTACAAATTCTACATTAATTATTGTAGTGTTTGTCTCGTTACTGGGCAATTGCTCATAATGTTACCCTTGTGTGAACCCAACATGTGTATCTGAGCAGCAACCGCAACAGTAGCGGCTTTTTGAGGAGATCAGAGTTCCTACATCTTACTTGCACCAGACAAGGTGCATCCTACTTAGAGTATTTTTATTTATTCCTGCACTATTTCATATTCTATTTGAGAGACAATGTAATGAGATATTTGGAGGGCATCTTCTGTAAATTTATAATTATATATTGTATCTCATTTTATGTGGACATGAACTTGATAATTATTATCAATGAGAATGGATGCTGCATTTTAATTTCCGTTTTATATTATTCTTCTGTTGTTATATATTTCAAATGTTGATCCAATAAGCATAAGATATTTGCTGAGTATCATAGATCGTGGGCGTATTTGGACCGTAGGTACGACGCTCTCATTTCGTCGGTTTCGGTAGCCGGAGGGATAGGATGTCACATCTTCCGTGAATATTCATCATAATATCCCTATATATGCCATTCAAATTCCGTGCGAAAACGGAGACTTCTACGGCCTCCATTCAGATAGGGTCGATTTAAATAATTCTACGACCGTTAAAAATAACTGTTTAGATTGAGGTCGTAGGAGCCTTTGTTTCGTACGAAATTTGAATGACATAATATAGGGATATAATGATGAATATTGACAGAAGACATTTTCAAAAAAATCTAAAAATAGAGAAAATAAGGCGGGGAAGCTAAGTTAGCTTCCCACTAGGGGCAACCCTTTTTTTCCATATTAAAATTCAAATTTAAGTATACATTATTGAATGCGTATGTTGATTCCATGAAAAAAACTGTTTGCTTATAATTTTTAAATTTGGGTTATTTTTTATTGTACGAAGAAAAAAAAGACTTGATGCGCAAGGTAGAGGATCGTCATCCAGTAATGTTTCAAGCAATAATAAAGTCTGCCCTTGAATGGCAAACGCTAGAACACGAGGTCAGCTTCTTTTAATCCAGAGCTGCCGCCACGTCCACGCGAATCCATGGCCTCCACCGCCGCGGAGCCCCGCACCCCGCCGCCGATCGACGCCGAAGATGAGCCGAAACCCAAGAGGGCGAAGCCCCAGTCAGACCGTGTCCTCCTCAATCCCGCTGACTGCAATCTAGGTATTCATGTACTACCTTTTTCCCGCTATTCAATGCCCTAATTTCGCCAAAAAATTGACGCCTTCGGATCCGTTCTAACCTTCTTCCGGGAGAAAGTCGAGCTCTTTGCCTCGTAGAGATGTGGTAGCCGTCTATCTGCTTTCAAAATTGCATTTTTTTTCCTGATGTGCGATGTCTTTTTAGTGTTTTTTTCAAAGTGTACCGGTTCTTAGTAGAGTCTCGGAGATTCCCATTAGTTAGTTTCCGAATTTATTGATTAAAATAAGATCTTTGAGTGAATTGTATGTAGCCAAAATTTTCTGCAGAATTCCTTAAAGAGTTCGACGAGTATAATATGATGATATTATGATGTATAGATTACGCAGTAAATATGATACTGGAAGACCTTGATAACATGGTCAGTGGTAGTACACAGTGTGCATAACTTGGTTTTCAATCTTGTCTTGTGTTGATGTGGATTTTCGGTATTTGGCTGTTCATAGTTATTTAAAAAACAAATTGGAAGCCCTAGAAACGGCTGTTAGAATTTTTTATTTGCATATCAAAAGTTTTTCCAATAATACTTTCCTTCAACAGTGGCGTATAAAGTAAAACTATACCTATAGATAGACTGTTATTGCACCATGTGATTTCATAAGATATATGCCTGAGGATGATTCATTTTTCTTTTTTTGCATTACAAGATTTTGATGTTGGAGCGGATGGGCTTGAAGGACATGCACTCCACCAAAAAGGATTTGCATACTGTTGGTCTGGTGCACGTGCGACTATCGGAATAACTGGAGGAAAATACTGTTTTGGCTGCAAAATAATGACTGAACAGGAAGTTGTTATGGAAGATACACCGCCAGATCAACAACATCTATGCCGTGTTGGTATATCAAGGGGGGATGACCCTGTGGGAAATCTTGGTGAAAGCAGTCACAGCTTTGGTTTTGGTGGGACTGGGAAGTTTTCAACTTCGGGAAAGTTTCAAGATTATGGAGTAAAATTTGGTGTTGGAGATGTCATTGTTTGTGCTGTAAATCTCGATGACAAACCACTAGCAACTATTGGATTCTCCAAGAATGGGCAGTGGTTGGGAAATGCTTGGAAGTTTGATGCAGGTCCTAGAGGTCTTGGAATTGTTGGTTCAATTCCACCGAATTTAGCGTCGGCATCTGCATTATTTCCACACGTTTTGCTAAAGAATGTTTCTGTTCACATGCAATTCAGCACTGAAGATGGCCTTCTTCCTGTGGATGGTTACATGCCATGGAGTTCAGCAATTGAGGCCGGGAATGCTGTGGTAGGGCCAGTTTTCTCCAAGCCAAAGGAATGTGAAGTATTAATGATGGTTGGGTTGCCTGCATCAGGGAAAACTACTTGGGCTGAGAAGTGGATTAAGGAACATCCTGAGAAAAGGTGCATTCTTCTTGGAACAAATCTTGCACTTGATCAAATGAAGGTATGCAGTCATGGCGATTTATTCTGCCTTCATCATTAGATATACTAATGTGTTATTATAACTAGTCAAGATGAAAATGCATTTATGCAGGTTCCAGGTTTACTACGTAAGCAGAACTATGGAGAACGCTTTGACCGTCTGATGGACAGAGCAACAGGGATATTTAATACATTACTTTCTAGGGCTTCAAAGACCCCTCGCAACTATGTTCTCGATCAAACAAATGTTTACAAGAGTGCTAGGAAGCGTAAACTAAAAGAATTTTCCGACTACCGGAAGGTGTTAATTAGCATCTGCATGCAACATATCTTTCTCCAAGCTACATATTTTTCTATATTGTGTAGTAGCAATGAAGTTGGTTTATTGTTTTGTAGGTTGCAGTTGTCGTGTTCCCGACACCGGACGAACTTAAGAATCGGGCAGAGAAAAGATTTAAGGAAATGGGAAAGGATGTTCCTGCAGAAGCAGTGAATGAGATGTTAGGTGTGTGTGGCACCTTTTGTTTTATTTGGAGGAATTTTTTATATACTAATCAGGCTTTCTCATGCGCTATACTTCTGCCAGCTAATTTTGTCTTGCCAACTAGCAAAGGAATGCCAAGATCAGATGAATTTTTTGATGAGGTTAGTGACATGATGCTTGCTTATAACTATATCGGCTTTTCAACAACATTTTAGTCACATGATGCTTGCTTATAACTATATCGGCTTTTCAACAACATTTACATTTTTGTTGATTTGTCCCAGGTCATTTTTACAGAACTGGGTAGACCAGATGCACAAAGATACCTGGAACAGATGAAGCGTGATTTAGCATCAGCGGGGAAGGAATCCTCACCTTATTCTCGTCAAAGCTCTCTCCAGCCAAGCAGAAGTCCTTCATTGGGCTATAAAAAAGCGTTCTCAGGTGCCAGATTTTTATATTTTTAAAGCATGTTTTATATGGTTTTGTTTTTGTTGATTTCTCTCCCTGAGCGCTAAATATTTCCTTGATTTTATTCTCTTTACAATGCTGGGAAAGAATGCAGATTACAATTAATATTGGTTTAAATTATTATGCAGATTCCGGTGATCATTTCCCACCTGCAGAACGCAATTTTGGGAGCCCTCTTGTAAGTGGAAAGTGCCATAAGCCTACCTGTTTTTGAGCTTCTAGTTTTTCTTTCTTTCTATCAATTGCAGTATTATACAGTTTTTTTTAAAAGGTGCAATATTATATTATGGGTGGTTTCTTGGCCAACAGTCCAAAGGAAAGCTATACTTTGAGTAAATTACATAGAAACTACACAATTTTAGTGTCGTACCCAAACTTTCAAAAGTAACAATATCATACTTATCTATTAGTTCTGTGGCAATGTAGTCCATATCTGGGACACCTTACCCTTATCTTTTCAATGCAAGGACGAAAATGCCCTCATTCACAGATGAAGACAAAGACATTTTTTTTAATTAAATTTCTCCTATCTCCATGACGTCAAACCACCTGTGGATGCCGGTTGAACATGACGATAGATCCATCACGTGGGTGCGACAATGAAGGATGGATGCGGAGATGCACAAACCCTCGATGACGTGATGCTGCGCGTACCCCCCCTTGCGATCCCAACCCTTCCTCCTCCTCCACCGCTTCTTTCCAAACCCAAACTAGAACTGAACCCCAAGCCCGACTGGAATCTTTCTGGGACCTCTTGTCCAAGCCCCCTCCCACCTCTGACCGATTGACGCCACCCTCTGCCCCAAGCTTCTCGCTTCTCGTCTTGACCCCTTCCGACTGTCCTTCTCCTAGACCCTTCCCTTCCCCTGCCTCCCTTTCCTCCTCCTCCATCATCGCCACCTCTGCGGACGCCTCTTCCCCGGCCACACCCTCCACCTTTGCCACTTCCACCACCTTCACTACTGCGAGCACGCCAAACGCCTCCATCGTATCGATTTTGCCACATGCTCCTACCGTGTCAGGCTTGTTGCTGCCATGGCCCTCAAGCTCAACAAGTATGTGGCCTTGACAGTCGGCGAGGAAGACAGAGAGGATAACTGTGGGAGGACATTGGCGATTTGAGAACAAATGTAATCCCCCAAATCACATGAATTGATCAATTCAAGGAACCAAAATTGAGATTTGTTAGATTTGATTAACCTCATAGCCTTGCATATAACTTGTGATATGAAGAATAAGCAGCAACATTCGATCTGAAGTATTACCATCTCTGATCAATGCTGTCACACCAAGAACATCAAAGAAACTTATAAAAAATAGGCCTGTCTTCATCTATGAATGATGGCATTTTCATCGTTAATATTGAAAAGACAACGGTGGTAAGGTATGTAATGCCCCATCTCGACAGGAGCGTATCTCAACACCTATTCACAAAATTACCCAACAACAATTATAAACAACATCCATGATATACCTTTCATACAAGAAATTACATATAAAACTTCCAATCATAATCAAAAGTTCACAAGATGATAACATTATAAAAAAGAACAAAAAAAACTCTTCATTACATCATCAAGCTGGAAAGAGAAGAATAACAAAAGAAAACTACGAACTAGGACTGAACCTCAACAATGTCCTATAGTTGCACCCCCAAACACTCTAGCCTCTATCTCTTACTCCACATTCGTGCTGGATTTCTAAGGGAGGTAACTTGTGAGTCAAATGACCCAGTACAAATATAATAATTTATATAATAAAAGGTTGTAGAGTAGAACAAATGCAGTAACTGAATTTGTGTGACGGAAAAACAATAACAACAAAGCCGTTTCCCACATTAAGTACGGTCAACTACATGGATTCTTTGCCTCCATTCAGATCTATCTTGGGTCAATCTTGGACTTAGATCCAAAAAACTAAGATCCCTTCGTATGGTCTCATTCCAACACTTCTTGGGCCTTCTTCGTATTCTTTTAGCTGGCTCAACATCCCAAAACTCGCATCTCCTAACTGATGCATCATCCAACCTCCTTTGCAAATGGCCAAACCACCTTAAGCAGTTTTCTCACATCTTATCATCGATCAAAGCTACAACAACTTTCCTTCTGATTGCATCATTTCGAATCCGATCTTTACGTAGGTATCTATGCATCCACCTTAGCATTTTCATTTTTGCAACTGTCTTTCTCTGCACATATCTATGGTTCACATGATAACATTCAGATCCATAGAGCATAGCTGGTCTCACGGCTGCTTTGTAAAACTTTCTTTTGATTTTTAAAGGAACTTTCTTATCGCAGAGAACAATAGAGGCTCCTCTCCACTTTCGTCAACTTGCATTTATTCTATTAGTAACATCACCATCAATTTCCCCATCATGTTGCACACCTCTACATAATCTAATATCCTTCATGCAATTTAATCCAATTCAGTGACATCTCTTAATCCATATTTCCATTTATTTATCCCGGACTTGCCTGTCAAAGGATAAAATCTATACTAATAATGAAATAAAGTGATATACATGCAAACTGAAATAAAGTGATGGAAAACATCTTAATAACAAAGTGTTATACCTACAGTTATGTTCCACGCATCTAACATATTCTACTATCCTTCATGCTCCAATTCATTGACATCTCTTAATCCATATTTTCATTTATTTATCCCGGACTCGCCAGTCAATGGAGAAAGTCTACAGTATGAATGAAAACTGCAATGCTTCATTCAGAGTGCATTCTAAAACCTGTGTGCAAGCGCGCCCCTTCAGTTAGTATGACTGGTAGTACCCTAACAGTCGTGACAAGAGCAAAAAGCCAGGGGAGTCACAACTCCGTCAACCGAGATTTCCGGGGGAGTCTCGCTTGCCCCAAAACAAATGTCCTAAAAAACGAATTTGTATGTTGCAGTGTACACGTGCACCCACCTAAACTACCAGAGTACCTACCACCAACCCACTCTATGATACCTTCGAATGGGAGTGACTCACTGTCGGCTCTGTCGGACCACAAAGGTGTGCACTAGCCTTGGAGTATTTATCTTTTGTTTCCCCAAATCAATTTATCTTGGAATGCCATAATACAGTCCAAGTATAACTCAACAAAACTTAATTTGTGAACATAACTCATATTATCATTTATATGGTCACGGCAAATGTGATATGATGTAATACCCAAATTTTGATATTTTATATATACACACATACACACTGAGGTGGGTCTCAACTTGGACACCACCTTTTTTTTTCAGGAGTTGACCCACGGTTCCCAGAACCTTTACGCTACTAAGCATACATATTGTTTTAAGGTCACGCTACTAAGCATACATATTGTTTTAAGGTTTTTGCTTGATAGGAGTCATGTCAGAATCAATAAATTTTTAAGTCTGTGAAGTATAAGGTTGTAATCTGCGAACCATTTTCATGCATTGGACTTATAATGTTTCCAACAAATGATTACTCTGTCAAAATAAAACTGGAAATATAATGTACAATAGACTAGAACACGTGAACTTCGATTATCTGCCCATGTGATTCGGATTCAGTTTAAAACCAAAAGACATATGTCCTATAGCGTTGCAAAACAACCAAGCATGGATTATTCTTGTTAATTACAGCATATACATATATTATGTATACCAAACCCATGACACATAACCAAAAATCATAACACCTTAATACATACTATCTCTAAAAGCCATATTATAACCACACCAGCAGTTGAACCTATTTAGGAATAATGTTTTAGGGTCTTTAGAGAGGTCTTAAAAGTCCTTATTCCTACAGGAAACAACATACTGCTATCAAGAGGGAGGAAACCATTTTCTGTTGATATTCTATGAGGTTACTCAAATGGTCTGGTGGTAGTGTAGTGTGCCTATCACCCAAAAGATCAGGGTTCAAACCCCCCACCTTGTGGGGTTGCGTTAAGTAGTCGACAACCTGCATAAAAAATAGTCGAATCTTTCACCATGGATTTGAGCAAGAATCCATGTACCCAACCCTATTTATAGTGGGAGAAGGCTTCACCATTTTTTTATTCTATGAGGTTACTCGATACCTTATTTTTGAAAGTTTTTTGGATTCTATGAGCAAGAATCCATGTACCCATGTTGTATATTCCTTTGTTTTGTTGAAACCTGAAAGAAACCACTCCTAAAATTCTAGCTAATATCGTGAATATCAACCTGGTAATTAGAGAAACCGTGGAATGTATATGGCAAGCTATTAACAACATAAATTACTAGTTTAACATTTAGTAATTGTTGAGAAGAGGAACTAATGAGATGTTTATTCCATAGAGGTAGGATCTCTTATATAGAGAGAAAACTCTAGAGAGTACAAGAGTTACGGAACCCGAAGGGTCACGTGGGGGTTACGGAACTCTAAGGGTCACAGAGGGTTACGGAACCCGAACGGTCACAGGGTGTTACGGAACCCGAAAGGTTACAAACATAAATGTAAATATAGTAACTCTAACAGTAATGGTCCGACCATTCAACATTGGTACATTCCTACGATCATTCAACATGGGTACATTCTTATAAGGAAACGTTCTTGCCGATTCCACACGATTTACGAAAAAATTTCATCCCTTTGAGCCAAAAGCTCATTTTAGATTTACAACACCGTCGAGAATCGGGTTCACTCCATATAACCATTAATGTCACTTTTCTTAAGACCTACATTAATAACAATACATATCGTAGTTGGTATTAACATATATATAGCGTACGAAAACCAAAACTCACCTCGAGCCAAAACACCACAATCGATAAAATCAAGGGTATACATTTCAATAGGATAATGAGTGTTGGAGTATTCGTTATATGCGCAATATGTATGGGAGATGGGTAAATGGATCTCTCCAGGATCCATTTACTCCATCCAAGAGTTTAGTCCCACATCTACCAGTGGTGGGACTTGGAGGCTCTGTGGAGGCTATATAAGGAGCCCCAGACCTCCTGTATCAGATGAGAAAAGTGCAATAGACACACCAGCCCTCTGAGGCATTCTCCCGTGGTTTCATCCCGCTCATTAGGGAGTAGGGTTTCACGTAAATCCCGCTGTTTTTATTGTTCTTTATTCTTTTTCCATGTTTCGCTTCCGCTTCCTATTTTCTAACATGGTATCAGAGCGGTTTCGATTCTCGAGGATGTTTTTTTTCTTTCTTTTTCAAGATTCGATCACTTCGTTCGTTGAAGATTATTTTGAAATGACTTGTTCAAGTTCGAGATCAGATCGGTTCTAGGGTTTTTAGGGTTTGTTGAAAACCTTTTTTTTTCAGAACTGCATCCCTCCAGGCCTCCAAGCCCTTCAGGAACCTTCGGCGGCACCCTGCCGCACATCTCCAAGAAGAAAGCCACGAGGAGGGGCTCCATCCTAGGCGTGGTGAACCCCTCCAGCACGCCTCGTGGAAACACCTTCCAGGCCGCACTCTTCACCGTATCGGCGACACAAATGCCCTAATCCCAGGTGGCCCATCGTGCTGACGGCACCTCCCAAGCACTGCCGACATTCCGAGCGGAGACCTCCGCGCAAGGCGGATGCAGAGACCTCCGCAACTCCTAGCCGCGCCCATACGACGCCCTACAAATCTCCTCCCGCCAGGCGCATGCGGCGCCCTTCCGCAACCCCCAGCCTACATCGCCTTTGCGTGCCTCGCGATATCCGGCCCTGGCAGCATGGCATGACGGCACTGTGGCTCTCCATCCCTCGCGCATCGCGCGCAACGCGCAACCCATCGCGCATCTCCAGGCCACCTGCTCCCTTCGCGCGCACCCCCCAGCGCAGGCGGCATCCTCCATCCCCAAGCGGTGCGCGAGCCGCTTCCCTTCGCATGCAGACTCCTTTCTTGCGGGTCTTGGATATTGCGGCATCATCGGCCGCATGAGCGTCTCCAGGAACACATGCGATCGAGCCAATCAATGGCTGTGAACCCAGGCAGCGCCCTCGAGCTCCAAGATCTCTTCCAATATCTCATATCTCGTGCAGGAAGGCGTGTGCCCCAACAAGATCTCCTCCTCTCCAGGGGCTTCGGCGGCGCAGACATCTCCTGCGCGAGCCTCCAGGCAATGGCGCTTGACCCTTCCCCACCTTTCCCTCACTGGCGATCCATGCGTCCCGATCTCCTCCAGGCGGAGGATCACCTCCAGGCGGCAACCTCCTGCGCCACTGCACCTTCTCATGGCGTGCGTATGGCGGCAGGAGTGGAACCCCGATGGGGGTATCATTTTTTTGTAAAAGGGTTCCCCGATGGGATCTCTAATTAGTGGGGAGGGTTTTTCGGTCTTATTTTTTAAAAAGGAGAGAACAATTATTAAAAAAAAGGTCCAAATGGGATGTTGGCCTTTAAAAAAAAGGGAATGGAAGAAAGGCCCTTCCGTTATATAAAAGGGGGGGCAATATCTTTGGGCCATGTGGGCCGATAGTGTTTAAAAAAAATTCTGTGGAGGGGTTGCTTTAAAGCATAAAAGTAAGGCTGAGAGTTTAAAAAAAGGAGGAATGTTAAAAAAAATTTGTTATGAGTGGGTCATGTGCTTTGTTGGGCCGCAGATGCAAAAAAAAGGGCCCGGTTAAATTTTTTTTGCAAAGCTGTATATAAAAAAGGGTTGAACGGCTTAAAAAAATGCAAAAAAATAGCCGTAAAAAATGAAACGACCAAATGTTATTCATGTTGTTTTCCCCATGATCTTGTCTTCTCCCAACTTGATCGACGTCCATGTTTTCCGACAAGTATGAAAGGGGGAGTATATGGTAGAGTCACAGGTCTATTCAGATCCAGATTGTCAGATTTTCCAGGTTCTCCCGATCCAGATCCAGATTCTTCATGCCATTCAGATTCCAGACTCTACAGAGACAGTTCAGATTATTTCAGACTCGACGTTCGGATTGGCCAGAGTCCAAGTTCGAGGCACTCCATGTTTGACTGGCCCATGTTTTGAGATCTCCAAAGAGAGACTCATTTTCAGACATACACGAGTATGCGGTCGTTTCAGATGTGTAGATGTTTGCCATCTTTTGTTCGTGGTCCCCATCATTCTTTTCTTGTTTTGTCAGCCAGAGTTTTCATGTGAGCCATATGGACTCCAGAGTAGACGACCATTCCCTATGCCATGTGGGCAAGGGTTTTCATGTGGTATCATAGGTACACCAGAGTAGTGCACCATTCTTTGTGCCAGATGGGAGAGACCCAGTTCTCCGACGAGGAGACTTCTTCAGACTCCATTCTCCAGCGACCGTGGACTCCGACGAGGATTTCACTTCCACGGCCCTTTTCAGTTCGACCCTTTTCAGAGATGGAGCAGTTGTCCACATGTTGCAGCGGGCCAGAGTACTCCGACGAGGAGACTCATTTTCAGTTGCAGTGACTCTGACAGGAGCAGTACAGAGCACATGCTCTCCGACGAGGAGATTCAACAGACTCACTCTCCAGCCCGTTCGTCCTCCTCACCTGTGCGGCATGAGAAGCAACGTCCTCGACAACAGCAGTTGTGCGCGTTGGGTTGATATTGTCCGCATTGTCTTGTAGCGTGAGTTGAGTTTCTTTCTGTTTGTCCAAGCTGAGCATTGCATGCTCCAGCTTGAGGGGGAGTGTTGGAGTATTCGTTATATGCGTAATATGTATGGGAGATGGGTAAATGGATCTCTCCATGATCCATTTACCCCATCCAAGAGTTTAGTCCCACATCTACCAGTGGTGGGACTTGGAGGCTCTGTGGAGGCTATATAAGGAGCCCCAGACCTCCTGTATCAGATAAGAAAAGTGCAATAGACACACCAGCCCTCTAAGGCATTCTCCCGTGGTTTCATCCCACTCCTTAGGGAGTAAGGTTCCACATAAATCCCGTTGTTCTTATTGTTCTTTATTCTTTTTCCATGTTTCGCTTCCGCTTCCTATTTTCTAACAATGAGGATTAGTATAAACCAACAACAAGAGGCGATCCCATAATCGGATCGAAATATATTATACCCGAAATCGATATCTCCGAATTATTAAGAGGAGAGGGTCGAAGATCCGTTACATATACATGCGTCCTTGATCCACACACAACTTGTCGGATCATGTATCTGGTTGGAGAACTGTCTTCTCCTTGCGATGATGCTCCTCTTTCTCTCATTGTCGCGAAGCTATGGGGCTTCATATGCTGCCGACGATAGGGGCGACTTCGTTGTCCACTATGCTCTCTGGAGAAGAAGATCGAGGAGATGGTGAATATGAGGGAAGGAAGATAGAGGTTTTCAATGAACAAGCCAATGTGGGAGAAGAGGCGAACATGTGGGGTTTTTTAGGGGCTAGGGGGCGTGAATCCCAAGGCACCTACTCGTCAAAAGCTATAAAAAATGAGTGGCATTATTCTCAGGCCATTCTCGTAACTAATTAAGCCCTTAATTTTAAATGTCCCATGGTCATTAAAGCACCTATAACTTTCACATCCGAACGGGGAATTACACATTCTTGGACTCGTTGGAAAGCTTGTGATGAGCCAGTTCTTTTGAATGCAATGTTTAGTATATTTTCAGAATCTTAGGAAAAGCCGAAATTTTAGGGACGTTACAAGGTGTGTCCATTAGATAAAGACTACATTGCAACATAACTAATAGACAAGGTAACACATTGTTACTTTTGAAAGTTTGGGTACAACATTGAAATTGGGTGTATAGTTTACGTACTTTTGTGTAATTTACTCTAATATTTTTTCTATTTTTTCTTTTATGTTGTTTCTTTACCGGGTGATCATGATCTTGTACAACAAGTGCAACATCATAATACTCATACCATATATATTTTCTTAATTTTTGAGTAGGGATTTGCAAGAAACTATAACGTCTTCCATAAAAAGAGACACTATACGATACTCATTTGTTTTGTGTTCATCTATAGATTTTTTTATCATATTAGACTCCTTCGTCTACATATTCACTTTTTTATTGTTTATAGACTCATTTTTTGTTTACGGACTCAATTGTTTTATTGTTTATAGCTTCATTTTTGTATATTTGTTTGTTTACATGCTCATTTCAACTCAGGTAGTTGAGGATTTAGTTACATCTTAATTCTTTCCGTACTGTCATTTCTCAGCACATATTTCCACACATTTCCTTTCTCAATTCTCTCTAGAATAATGCAGTTTTTTTGTGATCCCTTTTTTAAGACGAAATATGCAGCTTATTGTTCTGGTTCTTTTTCTCGAAGTTGTTCGAGTTTATGAATATTTGGGCAGGCATCACATTATACTTAAATGTTTGCATTATGATGTTACAGATATTATCTTATTTGAGTTTTTTTTTAAATTTTGGATTGTGTTAAATCATGAACTATAAAATACATCTCTAACACCACATTATTTATTTATTTTTTAATATTTTTGATTAAAATATTACAAAACCTTGGAATTCCGGGGGCCTATGGGTGCTCAATAAGTTGCTAGATTTAAAAAGGCTTTTGTTAAGTCTTTCAAATTCAATGCACCACAAGTTTCAGTTTTCTTAAGGTTAGGTTGAGAATACTTCTAACTGGGTTATGTTTTCTAAGTTTGTCGAGGTTTATCATGTGCACATGTAGTCATGTAGTAATAATATGATGTGCCATAGATGCCTTTTATCTTGAGAAGCAATTAAACAATTAAAAGCATTGTATTTACCAAACTCAATAATGTATTATCTTGTACCTATCGAAACACGGAGATGTGGATGGAGATTGTTTCTGCTGACCTTTCATGATGATGCCACTAAAACTCGCTACTGTGAAGTTGACAAAGACTAATTACTTAATGTGGTCTGCGGGTATGGAGGTGGTTTTAGCCTCTCGTGTCAGGGGAGGATACATTGATGGTCGAAAAAAGATCTTTGCAATCACTGATAAGTTATATGAACAATGGTATGTCGAGGATAGTCAATGGAAAAATTGGACCATCAATGCCGTGTCTTTGGGCATTCAACCGCTTATTCTTAGGAAGAAGTCGACCAAGGTTGCAGAAAGCGGTAGTCGGTACTCGGTCGCAGGGTCACTGACTAAGGGTTAATCAACAGTCAGGCGATTAATTGTATTTAGTCGGCCATCAGTTGGTTTTATTTTTTTTAATTATTTTAAATATATAAATCATTTTTATACATATGTTCTTATATATTAATATAGATTTGTAGATTTTCTATAGTATCATAATGCAACAAAAGAAGTAATTGACTTTAAATATAACATTAAGCATATCAGTATAAGTTTTCTTTAAAAGAGGCAAAAAACTAAAAAACTAAAAAAATTCGATGTAAAAGTCGGTCGATTAGTCGACCGACTTTGGGTTGACCGACTAATGGCCGACTAGGCCTAGTCGAGTCGGCTACCCCCTGACTCGACTAGTCGACTGACTTTTACAAGCTTGAAGCCGGCCAGGGAACAATGGCTCAAACTCGAGAATATGTATGTGTAGAAGAAACAAGATATCCAGATGTATTAATTGAGCATGGATGCCTACACTATGAAATAAGGAGATCTAACCGTCGTAGGGTACTATGCCGCTTTGAAGACCAAATGGGAGGAGATTGACTACTATTGTGATGACAAACACTGTTGATCAGAAGAAATACTGGGATGGGGTATGGAAGCAGAGGATCTTCATTTTCATTGGAGGCCTGAATGTTGAGTTTGAGGCGACTGGAAGCTAACTTTTGTCAGGAGGAATTGGGTTTGACATTGAAGAGATCTATCATGCTATTGAGTATGATGAACAACGACATACTGCTATGAAAGATGATCAAGTCTCCAATTTTGAAAGGTTTGCCTTGCTAACAAAAGAAGGCACGAGTGGGTATTGTAAGGATAAGAGGTGAGGCATTGTAAGAAAACAAGGCACGAGGTTGATTATTGTTGGGAACTCCATCCAAAAAGGGAAGATGATTTAAGGAAAAAACCCCTTGCAATGGTGGATGAAGGCAAAAGGCTGACAACCGATTAGATCAATGATTTGCATGCTTATGTTCAGAAGATATCGGTCTCTGATAAATGAAAGGGTGATGCTGATATTGTCAATGCTGCCATGACTGCTGCAACATATAAAGGTTCATGATGAGTGGATTATTGATAGTGGAGCTTCTGATCATATGACAAGAAACTCTAAGATATTCCACGAGTATAAAATTACTTTGGGACGGGAACAAGTTAACTTGACCGATGGATCTTCCATCATCGTGGTTGGCAGAAGAAGCACATCATAGATAAATTTGTTCTAAAGAATTCTCTTTATGTCCCTGATTTTTCGATCAGTTTATTATATGTTTACCTTATTGCTAAGGAGCTGCACTGTCGACTAATTTTTGATGCCAATTCTTGTGTGTTGCAGAACTTGGAGATGTGGAAGCAGATTGAGATTGGTTTGGCTATTGATGGACTCAATCGTCTTCCTGCTCGTATCATCTTAGCTTGGGTTGCTGCAACTACAGATCACAAGACTGAAGATGCTCATTAGCTGAAGAAGTGGCATGAACGTCTAGGCCATCCTGATTATTCTACTCTCTGTTTTATTTCCTGACTTATGCAATGAAATAGACCGTGAGATTTTTTCTTGTGAGGTGTGTCATTTGTCAAAACACACTCGAACTATTTATCCTATTTCACATAGTAAAAGCACTGCTCCTTTCAATTGGTTCATTCTGATGTTTCGGGACCATCAAGTGTGACAAGCTGGGGATGTCACAAATATTTTATAACATTCACCGATGATTTCTCTCGTTATACGCATGTGTACTTGATGAGGAGTAGATGCGAAGTTCCTATCATTGTTCGAAACTTTCTCAACATGATAGAAACATAGCATGAAACTAAGGTGAAAACTTTACAGACGGATAATGCTAAGGAGTATGTGGAAGGGTCTCTTCAGGTCATTTTGAGGGAAAAATGGATCATACATGGAACTTCTTGCAGCTATACCCCTCAGCAAAAAGGTGTGGTTGGAGGAAAAAATTGATCGCTATTGGAAGTCACTCGTGCTCTTCTGTTTCAAAAACATGTCCCTAAGAATTTTTTGGGGGAGGCTGTGCTAAGCTAACTGCCACTTATTTACTTAACTGATAGCCTTTTGTTGCTATTAGAAAGATGGTCTCATTCTCTGTTTTGCATCATGATAAATCTCCCTAAATCTCCCTTTACTCTGGATCCTCGTGTGTTTGGTTGTGTATGCTTTGTTCACAATTTCGAGTCTGAAAGAAGAAAGTTGGATCCCATAGCCATAAAGTGTATTTTTCTTGGCCACTCTTGTGCCCATAATGGTTACAAATATTATGATCCGTTGGCAAGGAAATTATATGTGAGTAAGGAAGTTACTTTTCATGAATATGAATCTTAATATAGGACTTCTCTTCCTTAGGGGAGTCTATGGAAAATGGTGCCATCAGTTTTTGTTTGGATGAGTTTCTGAACATGCATTATGATGACCATGAAGACACAAACGTGGATAAGAACAACTATGACAGTGACAGGCTTTTTGAGGACATGAATGGTGGAGAAGAGATCTTGGATGATAATATTGACTGTGAGGAAAATTTTCTACTAAACCACAATCCCAATTAATCCCCAGATGCTCCAAGTCCCAGCAACTTTGCAAGTACTTTTTCTTCTTCCCTTAATCAAGTTGATTACACTAACATTATGCTAAATGACTTGAAGGAGAATCTTGGTGATAATGTTCCCATTTCTACGCGGATTGCAACTAGGTCAATCGTGCCTTTTACTCATTATCCTGCAGAAGAGTTTGTATCTTACTCTAAGGTGAGTCCAGATAATAAAAGCTTTATTACTCTCCTGGACTTCATAACCTTCCCAGGAATGTAGCTGAAGCAAAAGGTGATCTGAGATGGTCGTGTACTATGGAAGCTTTGAAAAATGACACATGGGATTTTGTGGACATTCCAAAAGGTGCACATCTTGTTAGCTCGAAGTATGTCTACACGATCAAGTATAATTCTGATGGGAAAGTGGATAGATTCAAGGTACAGTTAGTTGCACGTGGGTATAGCCAGAAGTATGGGATAGACTATCTCGAGATGTTTGCACCTGTGGCCAAAATGAATACCGTCCATATTGTTATATGCCTTGCTGTACAATCCTCGTGGAAAATGTATCAGCTGGATGTCAAAAATGCATTTTTGAATGGCAATCTCAAAAAAGAAGTCTATATGGAGATATCCCCCGGGTATGGGGAACTGACCAAGTGCTGCCGACTGAAGAAAGCGTTGTATGGCCTTAAGCAGTCGCCTAGGGTTGGTTTGAACATCTTAGGGTTGTAATGATTGCTAATGACTACCATCAGACTAATGGAGATAATACCCTCTTCATAAAAAAGACAGGGTGGGAAAAGGTCCATTCTGTTAATATATGGGATGACATGATTCTTACTGGTAATGATGATGCGGAAATAATTGGCGTCAAAAGAGTTCTTGCTACATAATTTGAACTAAAGGATCTAGGTAAGTTGAAGTATTTCTTTGGTATTGAGATGGCCAATTCCCCCGACGGTATATGTCTAAATCAATTGAGTTATACTCTCAGTTTACTTCATGACTCTGGTATCCTTGGATGCAAATCGTTCTTTACTCCTATAGACGCTAACCATAAACTCAACAAAACAGATGGTGGACCTCCCAATGAAGCTACTAAAGGGGTAACAAAGACTGGTTAGAAAATTAATGGGATTTTATCACTTGTGCCCTTCCGAGATCTTGCAATATCAGTTATGCCCCTATCTTTTTGATAATATCAGTTATGCCCCTCACTTCTTGCTCCGTCATCAGTTGTGCTCTTCCGTCAGATTGACCGTTAATGAATTGATTTAACCATGGTTTTTTCAAACTTGGTGCAATTAAGAGGGGTATTATTGTCCAGACTCCTCTTATTCCTCCCCCAACCTCCTTCTCCTCCCTCTCTGCCCGGAGCTCGTCGGAGTTCGCATGTGCATGCACCGCGCATGACCACACCTCCCCCGAAGCCGCACGGGCGCCCCCGCGTGCCCCCCTTCTTCCCACCAGCCGCCGTCTCCAGCAGGTTGCGCACCTCCAGCCCAACTGCCATGGACTGCCAGCCGTCAGCAGGAGACCTCAGTAGCCAATCGGACATGTGCTCGCCGGGAGGGCTTTCCGTCGATGAAACCCCTCCACCTCTCCGTTGCCCGTCGTTGCGGGTAGCGCCACCTGGGCACGATCTCTGCGGCCTCTAGTGCTGCGACCGCCGCCCTCCATCTCGAAGCGGTCGACCTACCACCTCTCCATCGCCAACGCTTCGCGCGAGGCCCTCAGTCGGTGGATCGACCACAAAGCACCGTTGCATCTGCGAAGCCCTCCAGAATGGAGAAGAATCTGCTCAAGCGGCTACTCCAATTATTATTTGTCTGTTGCTGTTTTGGGGGTTTTGATTCGCAGATCTCCTCTCCATTTGACACAGAAGGTAAATGCCAATCATAGTAATTTTGGGCGCTACGGAACCCTAAGGTTTGGCAGAGCTGAGCGACGGCGACGGCGGGGCAGGGACGGAGGAGGGGAGGGGGCAGGGGCGGGGGCGGGGGCGGCGCGGTGTGGGGCTGGGCAGCGCGATGCGGGACTGGGCGACGCGGGGGAGGCAAGGGGGCGGCCCAGGGGAGTAGAGGCTGGGCGGCGTGGGGGAGGGGCGGGGGCGGCGGGCTGGGAGGAGGTTCGTGGAGCTCGGAGCGGAGCTGGGCGGCGCGGGGCAGGGGCGGGGGCGGCGGGCCGAGGAGGTCAGGGCGGAGCTGGGAGGAGGTGCGGGCTGGGGAGGGGTTTCGGGCGGAGAGGGGAGGAGGAGGAGGTTGGAGGAGGAAGAGGACGGGGGAAGAGGAGGAAGAGGAGGAAGAGGAGGAAGAGGATGAGGAAGATGGCATAAAATCACCATATAATCCTTTTTTTTAAATTAATACCGCTTATATCCTCAAAGATAACGTCCGTTTGCACTGTGGATGGACGGTCACTAACTCGAGGGGCACAAGTGATAAAATAGCAAGAAGTGAGGGGCATAACTGATATTACCAAAAAGACATGGGCATAACTGATATTGCGAGATCTCGGAGGGGCACAAGTGATAAAATCCCAAAATTAATTTATCGCACTCTCATAGGACCTGGGTTAGTTAATTCATGCATGGCCCCACCACAGATATATGAATGCTGCCAACAAGATTCCTTGCTACATTAAGAAATCTCCAAGTAAAGGGCTCTTGTTTAGAAAGCAAGGTACTATGAGCATTGAAGGCCACACTAATGTAGATTGGATTGGATCTATTGATGATAGGCGATCAATATCAGGGTATATTGTTTATCTGTGTGGTAACCTAGTCATCTGGCGAAGCAAGAAATAAAATGTGGTCTCTTGATTTAGTGCGGAAGCTTAGTATGGAGTGCTTACAAATGTGGTTACTGGGGTCATATGGTTGAAACTTTTAGGGATTTTATCACTTGTGCCCCTCCGAGATATCGTAATATCAGTTATGCCCCTATCTTTTTGGTAATATCAGTTGTGCCCCTCACTTCTTTCTCCGTCATCATTTGTGCCCTTCCGTCAGATTGACCGTCAATGATTTGACTTAACCATGGTTTTTTCAAACCTTGGTGCAGTTAGAGGGGTATTATTGTCCAGACTTCTTCTTCATCTTCTTCCTCCATTTCTTCTTCTTTCTCTCTTTATAATTTCTCTCTCTTAATTGCACCTTCGCGCATGCATCGAATCTTTAATTTTTTTGCATTTTTACGGATATATCACTCATTACGGATCAAATGGTGAATTTTATTGAATTTTTCGGTGAATTTTCATGAATTAATTAATCAAAAATTTATCTAAATGCTGAAAGTCTTGGGGGCTGACCTGGGGGCAGTGGCTATGGGCGACCTGGGGGGCACGGGGGGCGACGAGGCTAGGGGCGACCTGGGGGCGGCGAGGCGAGGGGCGCGGGGGGATGCCGGCCAGGGGGCGCAGGGGTCACGGGTGGGGGGGCAGTCAGGGGGGCGACCTAGGGGCGGTGGAGCTTTGGGGGCGCGGGGGGAGGCTGGGCAGGGGTCGTGGGGGAGGCGGGCAGGGGGCGACCTAGGGCGGCGGGGCTTGTGGGGCGCAGGGGGAGGCCGGGCAGGGGGCGCAAGGGTCGCGGGGGGAGGTCGGGAAGGGGGCGCAAGGGTCGCGGGGGGTGGGGGAGGCAGGTAGGGGCGCAAGGGTCGTGGGGGGTGGGGGGAGGCAGGTAGGGGCTGACCTAGGGGTCGCAGGGCTAGGGGGCGCGGGGGGAGGCCGGCAGGGGCGCATGGGTCGCAGGGGAGGCAGGCAGGGGACACAGGGGTCGTGGGGGCGGTGGGGGGAGGGAGCTGCGGTGGGTGGAGAGAGGTGCTGGGAGGCAAAGGCGCGGGGGGCGGGGGGAGGTGCGGTGGGGGAGGGAGCTGCGGTGGGTGGAGGGAGGTGCTGGGAGGCGGAGGCGCGGGGGGCGGAGGAGGAGGATGGGGACGAAGGCGAGGCACGTGGGCGGAGCCGGAGGCTCGGGGGCGGCTGCAGGAGAGCTCCAGGAGGAGGAAGGAGGAGCTGTGGAGGAGGAAGAGAATGGAGGAAGAGGAGGAGGAAGAGGAAGAAGATGGGAGAGGAGAAGAGAAGGGAGGAAGAAGACGGGGGTGGAAGATGACTTTTCACTCCATTTTTTTAAATTTAATTCCATCTATGTCCTTGAAGTTAACGGCCGTTTGTGTTGATTATGGACGGTCACTAACCCGAGGGGCACAAGTGATAGATTAGCAAGAAATGAGGGGTACGACTGATATTACTAAAAAGATAGGGGCATAACTGATATTGCAATATCTCGGAGGGGCACAAGTGATAAAATCCCAAACTTTTATTGACAGAGTTGGGCAATGAACTGGTCATGCCACTAAAGATACTCTGTGATAATAAAGCCGTGGTAAACTTAGCCAGTAACCTTGTTATGCACGACAGAACGAAGCATGTGGAGATTGATTAACATTTTATTCGTGAGAAGATTGATGTTGGCCACTTGTGTCTTCCTTACTTGCAATCTGGTGATCAGATTGCTGATATCTTCATGAAGGGGCTATGTAGGGCGATTTTTGAGTTGAATGTAGGCAAGTTGGGCATGGCCGATATGTATGCCCAACTTGAGTGGGAGTGTTGAGTTTTATGGATCTTTAGATGGGTAAACGTGTCTGTGGATGAGGGAGCATTTGCCCACCATCCCATAAATGTACTAATCCCACATGATATTTCATTATCTTAATAAAGAGAAAACCCTAATCTCTTGAGGGAGAGATTAGGGTTTGATGCAGCGTGGCCCCAAACATAGGGTCAAATATTTATTTATCAATATTATTTACGTTTTTAAGTTGTCGAAATTATCTAATTAAATAATTGAGATCGCCTGTGATCTCAACGTTTATTTCGTAGATTTTAATTGTAAAATTGGTCGGTTAATTAGTTAGAGTCCAATTAGGATAATTAGTGGTCAAATTAAGTTAGTTTACTATTTTTGTAACCCCATCTCTCCTATATAAAGAGATGGTAGTCCCATGTTTATAGTCAGTCAAGTATGAATTAAAAATTGAGATTGTTATCTCTTTCCCTCTCTCTCTCCTCTCTCCTCACGCGATCTCCGCGGTTCTCCTTCTTCAACCCCTCGTTACCGACGAGTTTTTCTCTTCTCAACCCCTCTCTTTCTTCTACCAAATAATTTCTACCATACAAAAATTAATTTATCGACGCGCCAAAAAGCCGTTTGCATCATTTGGTATCAGAGCATGGCTTACAGATCGTCCCCACGATCTGACGATCCGTCCAGATATTCACGTCGACATGCATCAAGGGACCATCGCTCGTTCGACAGAAAACGACGAACCAACGACGACTACGACAAGGAGACAGAGCGCATGTTACGTGATTTGCATCACTTGCAAACCACAATCCACTCCGAGTTTCGGGCCCTTGTAGCCAACTTCGAGGCCCTACGCGACGCCCAATCGAAGCCACCACCCGTTGAAGCCGCTACTGCGAAGTTTGACGAAGAAACCCGCCTCGTGGAGGAAGAAATGCTCGCTGTCCAGGTGATTCCAGATCTGATTCCGCCATCGGAATCGATCCCTCCGCCCCCTCCAGCCATCCCGGCACCACCCCGACCGTCCCAGGTAACCTCCCTACCCTCCCCGCCCTCTATCGCGCCTCGCCACCCTTCCCCCTCCCCCTACCTATCCACGACACCGCATCCCCACCGTGCCGCGCTAGCACCGCCCTCGCGAACCACCCTCCCACCCGCGCCTCCTCCACCCCGGTTCCAACTCACTCAGCCGCCTCTCCTCCATCCCACCCCCGCTCATCCCCACACACCCGCCAGCGCCTTCGCACTCCCTCCTCTTCGCCTCCCAGCACTCCGATCACCCCACCCAACGCCATCGCCTTCCCCACTACCATCTCGCTACGCCACCCCGAGCCAACCCGCCTGCCCTCTCCTGGCACCATCTCCCCTCCCCTCGACCCCTGCTCTCCCCCCCCCCCCCCCCCCCCCCCCCCCCCCCCCCAGCGCCATCTCCTCTCCGCCCTGAGCCGCATCTCCACACCGCGCCGACCCAACCCACCCCATTCCGCAACCCCCAACACCCCTGCGAAGACCAGCCCCCTCCCTCCCTCACCGCCTCGATTCCATATCTCGCCACCAGCTCGCCCGAACCAGCCACCGACACCACCAACAACTCCCCGCAGTTCAGCCCTTTGCGGAACCTACGTCACGGCGCGACACCACCATCCAGGCTACGCGCGCGGTCGCCCGCGCGAGATGGCACGCCGCCATGCGACCACGAGAGGCAAACCCAGTCCACGAGTTTGGCACCGCCCTTGGGATCCTAAACTCAGAGTTCGGCGCCGCCTTTTGTTGAGGAAGAAAGCAACCCTATCGGGGTTTCCAGGAACCGAATCCCTGGAGTTGAGGAATTGGAAAAATTGCAAAATAAATTTCCATAAATCCCATATTCCAATCTCATCCCCTAACAGGGATTTTAGTTGGGGTGAAATATTTTGGAACATTTTCAGGCCGCCCCCTCCTCACAAGACAATTTACCAAAAGGGCCAATTGCCAATCAAATTATATTGTGGCTATCTTTTAGATGAAGGGGTAGAACGATTGCAGTCATACCCCTCGGTGGAAAAGAATTACAAACGTAACGTTGAAAAGAATCGAATGGGAGGAAATTGAAGCCACAATTCATGGATGAACTCTCCAACGACGCACCTACATCAAGCAATTCGTCGGGAGACGAATTTTTTTAAAGCGGCAGAGAGTTGATGCAGCGTGGGCCCCAAACATAGGGCCAAATATTTATTTATCAATATTATTTACGTTTTTAAGTTGTCGAAATTATCTAACTAAATAATTGAGATCGCCTGTGATCTCAACGTTTATTTCGTAGATTTTAATTTCAAAATTGGTCGGTTAATTAGTTAGAGTCCAATTAGGATAATTAGTGGTCAAATTAAGTTAGTTTACTATTTTTGTAACCCCATCTCTCCTATATAAAGAGATGGTAGTCCCATGTTTTTTAGTCAGTCAAGTATGAATTAAAAATTGAGATTGTTATCTCTTTCCCTCTCTCTCTCCTCTCTCCTCACGCGATCTCCGCGGTTCTCCTTCTTCAACCCCTCGTTACCGACGAGTTTTTCTCTTCTCAACCCCTCTCTTTCTTCTACCAAATAATTTCTACCGTACAAAAATTAATTTATCGACGCGCCAAAAAGCCGTTTGCATCAGGGTTTGTGTGTCGCCGTGTTTTTTCCCTCTTCAAAGGGTTTTCCACATAAATCTTGATGCCGATCTACCTGTTCTTTAATCATTGGTTTTCAACACTCTCAGGGTGCGTTTAGTACGTGGGTTAGGGGTGGGTTAAACTGGTAGAGGGTAATCCATTTTTGTGTTTTGGTGTTTGGATAGAGGGTTAAACATGGGGTGGGTTTGTTATGATATGATTGTATCGAAGTTTGGAAAAGTGAGTAGTTATTATGATGCGATTGCATTATTGGAAAAGTGAGTAGAAGTGGAGTACTTTATAATTTTTATATGATATGATGGTATAATATATTATTTTTTGATGGGATTGATGAAAGAGAATTGATTTATTTATTGTATTAAAAAAGAGAAAAAGTAGGGCCCACATGGGAGAGAGAAAGAACGGTTAAGGGGGTACACCCCCCAAAGGAGGGTTTAACCCCCTACCCGAACGGGGCCTTAGGGTTCCATTTGAGGCCATTTTTCACTTGTGCAACAAATTTACTTGTGCAACAAATTTGGGTGCATGCCATTTTTACAGTCATTTCATTCAAGTGCGTGCATGCACGCTCGTGTATGTGAAGCTAAAAATGTCATCTCTGGTGAATTTTCAGCTATCTAGTTCTTGGTTTGAATATGCGGCTATAATAGTTTCTGTTTTTCATGTAATTTTTTATCCTCTCAACAAATATTGATTCTTCAATACATTCAAAAGTTTGACAATTTCTCTCGTTTCTTGCCAGGCAAACCAAGCACGCTGTAGCTCTGGTTCATATCACACCCCGGAATATTCTCCTGGGCCATATCAGTTCAGGGCTGGCGATCAGCGTAGTTCTTTGTCTGGTGATGGGTACTACTCGGACTATGGAAGAAGCGCATCCAACGTTAGAGGTGATCAGTTTGGTATCCATACTGGAACTGACCGCCACCACAGAACCGATCCTGTGATGACTACACCAGTACATCAGGACTCGGGATATTTTCCATTTGATCATTATGGTTCCGGCATAGGGACTCCAAGTTCTAGTGGTGGTCGAAGCCCTTATGGAGGTCCTAGAGTCAGCCAAGCAAACTTCCCTCCAAGGGAACTTTCATATGAGCACCAGTCTCCGATACCAAGAAACTATGGTAAGCTATGCCAACAGTTGTTGAGTCAATTTGTGTTTTTGCTTTCTGAATTGTTAATTTGTGTTTTTGCTTCCTGAATTGTTTATTTATTTTCATAATAGTAGTAGCAAGATATGCCAATAGTTTAGTCAATTTATTCTTTTTGCTTCCTGAGTGGCTTCTTTTATAACTGGAGTAGGGCACTAGCTCCCTAGAATCCACAGGGAAAAAAGCCTTTTTGCAATCATGAGGCAAAATTTCTCGTTCCTTCTCTGGTTAGGATCCCAATCCAACCCAGCCCAGACCTTGGATTTTATTTTCTAGTGGTTACTTTGCAATTCACAGAAGCTGCACCCTCACTCTATTTTTGTCAAAGTAAGTTGTTTCGCAAATGCCTCAAATTCTCTAATGGTTACACGGTGTCCTTCTATCTAGAGAAGTATTTAGGTTCACCTATATGATGATATTTATTTTTGATTCAAATGATCAATGGTTTGTTATTTGCCATTTCCCTTCCTCATTTCACTTGCCATTGCAACTTTGATATAAATGAGTTTGTGCCATTTCTTTCAGGTTCCTATGGAGCTCCCCCTGCTGATTCTTACGATGATCGTCCGCATGTTAACCCATGGCATCGACCAGGCTATCCTCCACAAGGATCTTGGCACCGTTGAGTTTTATCGGTTGCTCTTTTCTAGTCATTTTCTGGAACGATTCGAGTGTAGTTTAGTGTTTTCAAGTTCAAAAGTAAGCAATGACGTTTGTACTTAAGCTGCTGTAGTTTAACTGCCCTGAACAGAGAAACAGAAGTGATCAATTGCCGGATGAGGGATGTTTTCTATCGCATTGCCGCCCTTTTTTATCGCCATAAGATATGAATGGATCATGTGGGTTGAGCTTTTGCATCTTGAGCACGACTATTTAGACTTTAGAGTTACATTCTTCTGTAACTACAAGACTTCATCATTCAAGCAGTCAAAGCAAGAAAATGACTGAATGTCCAGGCCTCGGTGAAACTGTATCCTTGAATCGGTAGGATACTACAACCCCATCTATTGTCGTTCTCACACCATGTAAATTCCGACTTTGTGTGGTCCATCGGCCTTATGGGCTATCTGATTCAGACTACTAGTCTGACAATGAGGGTTCTTGGAGTGACAAACATGGCGAGATAGAACAATGGCAACTTACAGTCAGAATTACATGGAGGGTAGGTACGCAATGGGGGATAAGTGCAGAATTCTTCGTCGAATGGTGCACTTCTCATTCAATCGCAAAGAGTTCCTTCGGGTGGTGCTAGAGACCCAAGGGATCGCGTTGAATCACACAAATTGAAGAAGATGGATGCATTTCAAGGAATGATGACCAAACTGTTTCAAACCCCTGCCTAACTACCTTGTCCAATATACATCTACAACAAGCAAACTTTGCAAAATTTATACTATTCATCAATACTAAGAAATGATTTTTTTATTAAAGGTTTCCCACATAAGGGTCTCCTTGTTATAGATGGTTGTACATAGCAAACTCATGACCCATGACAAAATCCACCTCCTCGAAATCAACTCAGCTAATTATTCCTATTTTTGACTTAAAGATAATAAATAAGTCTACTTATTCTCAGAGTGCCCATTCACTAAACAAGTACCATCTTCGTTAGAACAAGTTCTCAGTGAATACCATATTAACAAGGGATTTTATCACTTGTGCCCCTCCGAGATCTCGCAATTTCAGTTATACCCCTATCTTTTTGGTAATATCAGTTGTGCCCCTCACTTCTTGCTATTTTATCAGTTGTGCCCCTCGGGTTAGTGACCGTCCATGCATAGTGCAAACAGACATTAACTTTGAGGATATACGCGGTATTAATTTTAAAAAATGGCTATATGGTCATTTGATACCCTCTCATCCTCTTTAGTCTTCTTCCCTCCCTTCTCTTCCTCCTCCACAGCTCCTCCCTCCTCCTCCTCCTCCTCCTCGAGA